>OX104065.1:69097191-69227191 GCA_944474145.2 Dicrocoelium dendriticum | reverse complement strand
CTCATCCAAGTCGTAGGCAAACATACCTCAGTCACGCGCTGATGACCGTTGGTTCCCCCACCAGCTGGCCATGAAGCCGATCGGATATTGCAAATCAGACCCATGTTTACGTGGTGCTGAGGCGGCGTTGCCCATCCAGTAGATTGTGTAGCCAGCGCCTGCTTCATGCAATTTACCTTGCTTAGCGAGCCGAGTGTTATTGGACGCCGCAAAATCGATGTTGTAGCTTACCAGTTCCATCGTGACGAGTGCAGTGCATCGCTCGGGATGCTCATTCGAGTTATGGTCCAGTAGTTTGCGCACGTTCCAGCAACCGATGCTGAGTGTTTTGCGCGCAGCCATACGATTACTCTTTTGGGTAATCGCAAGTGAGATGACGGTTGTGCTTCCGAGGTTAGCTTGACGGACTCACCCGGAGCCTTTGGCTCAATGGCCTGACCCATAAGGCAGTGGAGAGCAGAATTAGCTCGGGAATGTGATTGCAGAGACAGATAGGGATATGCGTGATGGCCGTCACATGCAGCTGTGGAGGTACTGGAACGATTCATATATGTTTTGCGACCCTAGTAGGATACACCTGCGACCACGGCCAGATGCAGGTGGGTTTTGGCGCGTTTGCACCAATTTGTCCAAGGGCTATCTAAATTGAAGCGGGCAGTAGCAAACGCTTGAGTACCCGGAGGTGCCCTGCCATCGTCAGAGACAATGCTTGGCGCTCGTGCTCTACACTAATCGAGCTGTGAGCTTATAACCCGTAGACCTGTTGTCTTCCATGACTAGGTTTTACGGGAAGAGGGTTATCGACCACTTCCTAAGCTCGGAGGAGGATGGACTAGGATACTGGCAAGCGACCCAAATCTGACAGGAGAAAGATTAGGTTCTTCAGCCAAAGCCTTCGATTAACTGTACACCCAAAAGGCAGCGGGTTTAGCACAATTTCAGTTCACAGACACATGCGGATTGGTGTCCTGGACTTTAGCAAATTGAAGGGCGTAACCCAACTCTCACCTAGCGCTCATCACGAGGCTTCCAGGATATAGGCCCATTGCACAAGAGTAGCAGCAGTGGGTAGACTATCTGTTAGGCTCTATCCACCACCACCGTAAGCGCACCGTAGGCCATCCTGCCATCCGGTGGGGCTGTAGTCAGGTAAGCAAACTTCGTTGCGTTAAGCGCGGAATTCCTACTCTGCACACAGCATGCGGGTTAAAAATAAACCACACAAGAGACGGCCAACGGTTTTGGACAACAATTTAACCAAACCTTCCAGAGTATATATATATATATATATATATAGCAACAGTTTACGCATAGACGAGAGCCATCAGAAACCCTGGGACGCAAAAGAAGGTACAGAAATAGTAAAAGAAAACATAACACAACACATAAAAGTCCGTGGTTTCGTCAGTGGGCGTGATACTACCCGGTTGCCCAAGCCGAAGTAGGGTGTTGACTTAGGGGACACCTCTCCTAGCCTTTGACTAGATAGCCTGTCCGCAATGCAGCGGAGCGAATTCAGGGAATCGCGCCCACTGAGAGCCGCTGACTGATTTCTCAGTTCATACGTCTTTAGTTTGTTCCTTTCTCAATCATGGGTCCAATGCTCCCCAGAATTACGGCATAAAGTTGCTGGAATACAATGCTTCGCCAGGATGAAGCAAGGGACAGTGACTTTATTTAGTGGCGAGTCACGTCCACCACGTCACAGTGTTGTTAAACGGACATATCTGGCTTTTTATAGGGAGAACGCTTGCCAAGCAACAACCCACCAAGTCCTGGAACACTGCCGCCGAACCGTTTGCTGAATCAGGAAAATCCCGTACCACCCAGCTGGCACCACGAGGAGGTTGTTTGACAAGCCGGCCCTTCCAGAGTGTGCAGCCATCCTACACCATGCCTAGACAACTCATGCAGCCATCGGACCTTAACTACATATCTTTTTGGACCGCAGCTGTACTGTAACGACTGATGTTTTTGCGCGAATACTGCTCCATTGGTGCGGACGACACTCGCCCGAAGGGGTTGAAAATTGCCGTCATGAGCTTAGCTGAACCGTTAGCAACACTTTTTCAGCGACGGCTTGATGGGATGCACATCCAAAAAGATGTGGAAGCCCGGGATCATCACTCCAGTGCACAAAAGTCGTAGCTGTGCAGAATCAGCAAATTATCGCCCGATAACACTTCTTCCGGTGATCTCCAAGATCATGGAGTCTATTGTAACTGAGACAGACCTGGAGTACCTGAAGAACGTTAGCATTTTCGTTCCGGAGCAGTACGGATTTCAACAAATACGGTCCTGCAGCACAAACCTGTTGATAGCTCGTGCAACCTGGACGGAGACTGTGAACGCCGATGTAAGAGTGGATGCAGCATGCCTGGACTTCTCAAAGACATTCGACCGCCTGGACCATCTTATTCAACTGCAAAAGCTCCAGAATTATAGTATCGGCGATCTCGTTCTGGGATGGTTAGGCGAATTTCTCGTTCAACCTCATCTGGATGTGAGGGTTCGGAGCACCCTGTCGGAACACCTATTTTTGTGCTACTTTTATTTTTTAAAGTAGTGATGGAAATTAATGAGATAATTTCCAATGCTTAGCTCCAACGATCTATGGTATGTTCGGTGCGGTTTCGGCTAATGCGCATGGTAAACCGTGCTCCGAGTTCATTCTGTTCGCTGACCAAACATGAACAGTCAGTGGCTTCTCATTTGTTTCAAGCAACCCTTCCATATTCAATTGTTCATTTGTTTTCCCAGCTTGACACTTTTTCGCAAACGTTTCACCACCATGCGAGCTGGCATCCTCAGTGCAGTGAAATGCGGCGTGCAATCTTACTGAATGAATTCTACATCCGTGATCGACCTGCAGGTGACTTTTGGAAGCAGCAGTGTCGATTTACGTCCCGTGAAATCTACCTACTTTCCCCAAGGATAAAGTCAGGCGCCCGAGTTCTACCTTAAACGACATGACAAAATATTCTTTATTTCTTACTGGCGAAGTTGTTGGTATATTGACTCGATGTCGACACGCACGTTGCTTGAGATTTTCCTTGAGAACCAAGCTTCCAGGAATTCCTTTTCTTTTCTTGTTTCACCCTGTACTAGGACTTCTGCTTTTCTCCAATCAAAGCTATGTCCTTCTTCATCTACATGCAATGAAACCAGCGACGATGCATAATGCATTACACAGGCCCTTTTATGTTCTTGAATCCTTGTTAATAGGTTTCTTCCCGTCTGGCTAAAGTAATCCTTTTCGAAATCTCAGCAACTTATTTTGTATACCTCCTTGTGTTGTTCATGTGCTTTCAGATTTTTTGGTTTTGAAAGCTTTTCTCAACGTGGCAGTTGGTTTGTGTGTCACGATGAGATGGTTCCGTTTTGAATAGTCTGGCTGCCATTTCCGATATGTTCTTCCTATAAAACAGAACAGCCCTTTTCTTCGTTGTTATTACTGTTGTTGTTGTCGTTGCTGTTGCTGCTGATGCTGTTGTTGTTGTTGTTGTAGGCTGTATGTTTATGTTGTTCTGATTCAAACAACTTCGCATGAAGCTTCGTGGGTATTCGTTGAGTTGGAAACATTTAAACAGGTGCTTTTCTTCCTTGCTTCTGTGGTACTGCAGTGTGTTTGCACTCTGCCAAACAGTGTCCGCACACAGTTTACTTCATGGCATTACAGGTGGTTGCTGTTAAACTTCAGCATTTGGTCAGTGTGTGTGCCTTTTCTGTAGACCGATGTTTGCATCGCGCCTTCCATGGTTCTTGTTACTAATACGTCCCAGAGAAGAAGCTGGCTTTCCTTTTCCTGCTCCATTGTAAATTGGATACCTTCCATGGCGTTATTCAATAGCTGTTGTGCGACTGTTATTTGGTTGCATCTGATTATCACAAAAGTATCGTCTACTTACCGAACCCGTACTTTCGGAGTGATAAGTGGCAGTAGGTCATCCTCCAATTTCTGCATAACCATCTCTGCGATGAGTCCTGAGACAGGTAATCTTATCGGTGCGCATTTTAATTGCTCATAAATCTTTCCGTTGAATGAAAATTGCTCGACAGACAAACGTGGAGTAGTTTGCATACATTTTCGGTCGTCATTTTTCCTATTTGTTGTTTACTGACATGCAGCCCTTCTGTGATGATCGCTATTGCTGTCTGTAAGTTAACAGACGTGAAGAGCGCAGTCACGTCGAATGATATCATTGTTTCATCATTATATATTCGCAGGTCTTTGATATTTTGCAGAAACTGCTGGGCGTTGGTTATGGAATATTACAATCCACAAATCCAATGTTTGAGGCTTCTCCACATTTCGTTCGCCAGGTTGTAGGTGGGTGTTCTCGGGAGAGACAAGATAGGCCACAACGGTGCATCATCTTTGTGCACCTTTGGGCGTCTGTAGAATTGCGCGGTGTTCGAGTCGCGAGCTCTCATCCTGTCGCGCTCTTTTTTCCTGATTTGCTCCGATTCCTGAAGTTGCTTCAATGTTTTGTTTACTTTGTTTGTCAGCTGAGAAGCTGGGTCGGTGTCGATGCATCTGTAGGTTGCTGTGTCATTCAAGAGGTTTGTGGATTGGTCAATGTAATTATTCCTATTCATTATGACCGTCATTCGTCCCTTGTCAGCTGGTAGGATAATGATTGTTTCCTCAGACTTTAGGGTATTCATTGCCACGTTTCCTTGTCTGGTTAAGATGTTGTATTGCTTGTTGTGCTTTATAGCATGAACAAATGTGTATCTTATTTGCTTCCGAGTCTCTTCGTCCATCCCATTGAAATGTAGGGCGTTTTCAAATGCTGCTAAGAAGTCGGTAGTCGTTGCCTCTCTATAGTTGTAGTTAATACCCTTGATAAGGATTGCTTTCCGGCGTCGTTGATTAATCGGTTGAAAAGCTTTCTATTCCAGCCGTCACTGATATTTGATCGCTAGCAGACGTCGATTTTGATAACTTATGGAGAAGCGCATTATGCTTTTTTGTCCCGACGGATGCTACCCGACGTTGTATTGGAGCGTCTAGTCGTTCTGTTAATTGTTGTCCAACGACTTGTAGGCAGCTAGATCGATGTTCGTCCATTCTTCTCTCATATTTTCTGAGACGATTGTGGGCGTCGGTGATCCATACCCGTATCACCAGCCGACCAAATTGTCGAGCAGCAGTCCACGCTTGAGGATGATCGATAGGAGGTTTGTATCTGATACTACGAGGAAGAATGTATTTTCTCAAGCATTTATGTTGCATGCAGAGCTGCTGTTCTGTAGAGGATTGTCTACAAGCGAAGTCTTCCCAACGGCGTGCACATCGAAGAGTTGAAAGCCTGTAATTGTTTAAAATGCTTCCAAACTTTGGCACAGAGTTTTGATGATGAAATTACTCCTTGGAACACAGAGATTGGCGGTCTTGTTCCTTGCATATCTCTCTCAGACGAGAGTTTCCACCACAAATTTCTAAGGATGAGTCCTGAAGATTTAATATATTTCACAAAATTGTGAATATACGACAGCTACTTTTCCTGATCTGCCGCTCTACGCCATAATTTTCGAGTTCAGTCGGATACATAATTTAAAACAAAGAATGAGTAGCTGACTTAAGGGACACAGGTCCTCGTCCCCGGGCAGTAGGCGTGCGGAAGCTTTTAATGGACCCGCAAGATTACACTATCTTACAGTCAAGTTAGCGCATGGTACCAAGATTTTAGCGTCGCACATTTTCAAAATAGTGTGCAGTGCTGTCAAGTTGGCGAGCCCAATAACGTTGTTTGGACGTCCTTGACACTCTCATTGGTCATGGGTCGTTAGCCAATAGGACACCGTACGAAATCTCCGAGCACAAGCGACAGACAGTCCAATGTAATTGGTTGAGCACCACCTTCTGCTCTGTTCTGATGCCCAACTGAAGTAAACCTCGATGATTGGTCTCCAAAATGAAATCATCCAATGGGCAATTTGTGATGCCTGTCTAAGGAGGCGATCCTAGCTATCACATGCTCCGAAGCTTACGCCGTAAACAGTGCGGACAAACATACTAATTAGCACATGAAACGGTCTATACTTAGTGATCGCTAACCACTACCTGGTGGTGGCTTATTCAGCGGCCTAACCATGGTTGCGATGGTGGCGTATACAGGCATTCTTCTAACTGGTATTCCTCAGTCCATTTGATCTGAGATAGCCAGGCAGCCCTGTACTTGCGGTTGGTCAGGCATGCGCCACTGCTTGGACACTGCACACCCTAAGCTGAATCAGCAATGGTTGCTAGGCGGTTAGACACTTTTGTGCGATTGTTATTGCGACGACAATGGGAAACGTTGTTACCATTAAGGTGGGCAGAACAACCTGAGGCTGAACAACGAATGTTCTATGAGTTCTTACTTTGATCACAGTTGAGGACTTAACACAAACTAAGAGGATTCCAAGTGTGGCGTTGACACGATGTTGGTGAGTGTTTGTCGCCACACACATGGGTAAATTTGTTAATAAGTAAACGCTTCAATGTCTCCATGTATGGCGTAATGAAAGGTCCTACGGACCTACGTATTCATAGGATAATTAGGCTTTACTTCAAATGGTCGCCTATAGGTATTGAGACGCTTAGGCAAGTGACTCTCCGAATGGCATTATTAGAAGCACAAACAATGCAGATGGAACCTCTTTATTACATCCATGGATTGGAGTGCTATTCTCGTGAAATCGCCATTACTCAACTAAGAAGCACCTAAAGTGGCTACAATGACCGTATTTATACATGTCACAACGTCCTGCTAGAAAAAACACAAAGGCTGATAATTAGTGGTGACACACGCATTTTACTCTGGTAGATCAGGTTAGTACTTGGAACACACAAACACTGTTATTTCACCCACGGGTGTTCTTACAGCATGTTTGCAATCGTTTAAAAAGGCAACCGCACCTACTACTCTAGCTATGGACCACTGTTTCAGCTAGTCTTAGAAGCAGTCATGTGTGCACACCGTGACACACGTTGTTATTAAATTGGCAACTACTCCGAAACATTTTGTCATTGGAAAGTAGGTAATTCCGGAGGCATTGTTGAATGAGGAAAATTGCTCCAAACCCTATGCTTACCATGCGTATGCAGTGCTTTTTGGCTGGCCATATCATGGTCAATTGGTATTTAAAGCTCATCAACCACATGCAAGTGAGGCGTAAATTTCATGTTGAAACGCAGGATTGGCATGCATCTTACGACTTTAACGTAACGGCAGGTCCATGGGTCATGAAGGTCATGTCGATTGGACGGTCTGACTTCAGAGAGAACGCCTCGGTTTTCCTTCAGGTGCGTATTAGTACGGAACGCAATATGCAGATAGTTCTAAACTAGAGCACATTTTGGAACAACTGTCTTGTTTAGAACTACCTGTAGACTGGTAACCGGCTTGCACGTTCACTGTACGATTGGCTTGATTGGTCGGTCACCTATCTATTGATAGCAATCGGTGTACCAGCACACTTCTATGGTGTCCAGGGTGAGCAGCCAATCGGAGAAATAATACGTGATTGGTCATGGTGCTAGTCTGGCGTAAGCAGGTTTCACTTCCACGCGAGCGCGATGACATCTAAGTGCGTGGTAATAAGAAGCGGATTGGTTGATTGCGCTGAGGCTGCAACGCTTGCAGGCTGTTTGAAGAGAAGATTCGAAGGCTTACGGATGGACTGTACGGTGGTTGCCATCTTTGCTCGCTTGTCTATCTGGCCACACGTGATACGGTGTGCATATTGGAATCGTGACACTGCGAGCAATCTGAAAACGCGATACACGATGTGTTTCAATTGGCCGTAGACTCGTGAGAATAGTGTGGCTACGTACTGCTGATGTAGTCGGCACATTGTATACTAAGCTTATGTTTGCCGTGTAGGTAAGACCATCAGTGGATCTGTAGCCATTTTTCCAACGAAGAGGGTTCCTTGTTTGGTGGTGACACGATATTAGTAAGTGTTCGTTGGTCTCCACACCTGTGGGTCATTTCGGTAATGAGTTACTGCTTGAGTACCCATGGATCTGCCGTTATTTAAAGGTCGTAGATGCAAGTCAATTTTGCGTTTCAACGTGATATATACGCTTCACTTTTTTGTGCTTGATAAGCTTTAGGTACTGGGTGACGGTACGGCCCTGAAATGACCTGCAAATAAGCACTGCATGCGCATTGTAAGCATAAGGTTTGGAACAAGTTTCCTCTTTTAACAGCGCCTCCGGAATTAGCTACTTTCCAATGACAAAATGTGTCCACCTAGTTTTTAAACCGATAACAAAATGTGTGAATTTGTGCGCACACGAGTGCTTCTAAGACGGGCTGGAACAATGGTCCATAGCGGGGTTGGTGGGCGTGGTTGCATTTGTATATGATTGTAAACATGCTGCAGGAACGCCCGTACTTCAGACAACACATTTTGTCTGTTCCAAGTACTAACCTGATTTACCAGAGTAAAATACAAGTGCCGTCACTAATTATCGGCCTTTGCGTTTTTGCTTGCAGGACGATGGGACATTTATAATTACGGTAGTCTTTGTAGCCCGTTTAGTTGTCTCTTTGTAGAGTCATGCCAATTCCATGAGGATAACATTCCAGTCCATGGAAGTAATAGGGAAGTTCCGTCTTGTTTGACTCTGCTTATAATGGTACCATTTGGAAAGCCACTTATCAAAACATCTCAGCACCTATGGGGATCATTTGAAGTAAATCCTAATTATCCTATGAATACATTGGTTCCGCACCCTTCATATGACCTTTAAATAACGCCATACTATTTGACGCTGAAGCGATAACTGATTAACAAAGCCGCCCATGGATGTGGAGACAAACAAGCACTCACTAATATCGTGTCACTGCCACACATATAATCATCTTGTTTTGTGTTAAGTCCTCAACTGTGATCGAAGTAAGCACTCATAGAACATTCGTTGTTCAACCTCAGGTTGTTCTGCCTACCTCAATGGGAACAATGTCCCCCATTGTCGTCGCAATAACAATCGCACAAAAGTGTCTAACCGCCTAGCAACCATTGCTGATTCAGCTTAGGGTGTGCAGTGTCCAAGCCGTGGCGCATGCCTGACCAACCGCAAGTACAGGGCTGCCTGGCTATCTCAGATCAAATGGACTGAGGAATACCAGTTAGAAGAATGCCTGTATACGCCACCATCGCAACCATGGTTAGGCCGCTGAATAAGCCCCCACCAGGTAGTGGTTAGCGATCACTAAGTATAGACCGTTTCATGTGCTAATTAGTATGTTTGTCCGCACTGTTTACGGCGTAAGCTTCGGAGCATGTGATAGCTAGGATCGCCTCCTTAGACAGGCATCACAAATTGCCCATTGGATGGTTTCAGTTTGGAGGAAACTTACCGGGGTTTTCTTCAGAGGCGCATCAGGGCAGCACAGAAGGTGGTGCTCAACCAATTGTGTTGGATTGTCTGTCGCTTGTGCTCGGAGATTTCGAACGGTGTCCTATTGGCTAACGTCCCATGACCAATGAGAGTGTCAACAACGCCAAAACAGCGTTTTTAGCAGTACGAACTTGAATGCACAGCACGCGCTCTCGAAAATGGCCACGCCACAAGCTTGGTACCATGCACTAACATGCCAGGAAAATTGTGTAGGTTATGCGAGCCATTTTTTGCTGCATTTGTCTGAGGCGTGGAATATATATGTGAGTGTAATAATCATTATTTCGCGAAGTCACTGTTTGGATTTGCTTCCGCAGCTTCCGCAGCTTCCGAACCACACGACTTACTTTGGCTTCCTACACGAGGGTGATTTTATCAAGCTTTTCATACGTTGACTTGTGGTTCAGCTACTCCTTGTGCAACACGAATGTTAGGCAGTGTTTGCTGTTATCATTTTTAGCACTGGGACAGCACACTACACTGTGCTCAAATCCGTCGTGCCTTATCCTAATGGCGACGGACTGCCAAGATCGTGTGAGGTACATTTTGGTGGTGGAGCCTACAATAGCTAGTAACCACTGGATGATCAAGACGAGATTTCAGCTTACGATGTCACACTCTCGTCCGCCTGCGCCATCTCACAACTACTGGAAGAAGGATTTCGATGACCACACTCGAGCCGCTAGTGAAGTGGACTGATTGCTTCCGCAGGATATATATGTTGATGCTTGTTATTCTGTTTTAAAAGAGAGTGTGACGTCGCTGTGAGCTTGATTTGTGTCTGTTAGGTTTTGGAAAGCTGCTCCAGTGAAGCGATATTGGTTGGGCAAATAGTAAGGGCTGTTGACTTGACGGCGACGCATACTGTGGAATAAGTTACTCCTGTCCGACCATGCCGATGATTCCGAGGTGCACAAGACGTAACGTAATTAACGGAATAGAACGAAATACAAAAGTGACGGTAGTTTAAAGAGAAGCGCAAAACTGCAGCAAAGACGGCCCCTAAGCCAATGTTCACTTTTGTGAAGCGGCGCTTGCGACCTGCAAGCGACGTGGCAGTGTTAAAAGGCTCTGACGGACAGCTTCTGACTTCTAGTACTGAACATTTTCCGGGTTGACGACGCACTACGCTTATGTACTTATAAGTATGCACGCGTCTTTACCAAGCTCCGCGTGTGCAGCCCCTGCAGAACTCTGTGCTCTGGATTACCATGTTGCAGACGCCCGTAAACTAATTGCCAGTCTTGACAACACGAAGCCCTGCGGTTCTGAGTTGCTTTATCCGCTGATTCACAAGTCGTTGTCGGCCGTCATTCCGCCTTCCTCGACTAGTCTGTTTAAAAGATCGCTGTCCGTAGGTGCAATACCCAGCGTACGGAAATGTTAGGTAGTGATGCCAGACAGAAAGGCGGTGACCCAAATAAGGTTGTCAAATATCGGCCGTTTTTCTGAGATGTTCAGACGCAACGGGTGGCAACTAATAATTCGTGGAATTGCTCCGGCTGGTCTATACTCAACGGCTCTGGCCTTTACCCTCATTGGCACACGGTTCGGTCATCTGGAAAGAGCTTGGCGATCACGCTTTGGTTATCACAATTTACTTTTCCTGCTGATTATCTATTCGCCAAACGGGAGAGTTGTCGTTCTCCAGAGACCCTAGCTCATCACAACTACAATTTCACATACTACATACTCGAATGGATAGATTTCTCAAAGGTCTTCCATAAAATCAGTGGTAACCTCAGAAGGTCCAAGGCTTTAACCTCACCTGCTCCTTGCTCCTAATTTGATTCCCTGCCGCCATGCTCAGAAGAATTGCATTTCTTTACATCTACTAGCACACGCTGATACTTTATCCAAAAACAATGGCACAAACAAGTGTGCATATGCAAAGTAGCGAAAGCTTGCTTAATACTAGCATTTGCCAACACATTTGTCTCTCGGATTTTTCCGCACACCAGCGGTATCGCTGATTTCCATGCTATGACTGTTCGACAAGTGTCCATGAGTAAACCTTGAAAAATCTACATTATTACCTTTTTCAATAAGCCTCCTGTACCATTCCTATACGTTTATACACATTGTACCCATATGCTCATGCCTTCACATGTGTGCCTCGCCCCGTCCATAATCAATCAGTTATTCATTTAGTTACTTGTCTGACATCTGGTTTATTTAAGTGCCCGAGAAGATTGTGAAAAGGGGCATACTAAAGCTGCTTGAGTCGAAAATCCTCCTGACTAACTCAGAGCAAGACTTCTTGAAGTGCCGCTTATTAGTGCCGTTGAAATCGAGACCTGTTACAAACTCAGAATGTTAGGCATTAATAACAGTGCTGATACTGTACAGTTAATACTGGTACATAATAGAGGCTTATCTATTGTGCTTGTATAATGGATGTGAGTCCAAGTCAGATTGCGGACGGTTGCGACGATGGCTGCGATGGGCCTGTGCATGTAAATAGAGGTGCGCGTCCGTTGTCCGGTCGTCCACTTGTGTGTTGCCTCTTGATATGATAAGTATATCCGCTTTGTGAATAACTGTCAAACGAAGTGCAGTTGCAACCGCCCATGGTTGTCACATGTGTTGAGACGACGGTATGGTAATGAATGGAGCTCAAAAGCAGTCTTTGACGTCGGTGCGTGAAGCACTGATGCGTTAATTTGGTTTTGCCCCGTGTTCGGTTAAATAAAAGTACAGTTCCAAAACATGAATGTTTTGAAAAAGTGGCAAACAAAGCTACCAATACTCGTCTCCTAATGAAAGTGAGTACATGTGTTGGGAACGATAAATGAAAGATTGTGTTATGTCGCTGGGTTCAGTGGGCAACAAATCGGTCAGGCCAATGTACACGTTGTCCGAATCGAGTGACTCATGTTGTTTCCTCGGTGGAAACCTCAGTTTGAGAAAGCACTGTCGGGGGACATCGATGGTCCTTTTTTCTTGTAGGTTTGGGTGTCATCTACTGGTATGGATTTTAAAAATCAGTATAAGCAAGTTTCAAGTGATCATTGGTAATAGTGCCCTTGCTACTAAGTAGCTTGACGATAAAATGCCTAGCATGACGTGTAAGAACGACAAATGGACCCTCATACGGAGGTTGTAACGAGTGTTTAACATGGTCCTTGCGAATGAAAACGAGTGCACGAAAGTGGTCAGGGTGAACGTATGATGATTTCACTGAACTCTTGGGTACGCAATAATGAAGTTGGCTTAAGCGATTCCTTATTTTACTAACGTAAGTGAAGGGATCAGTGTTACTGTAGGCCACTGGGACAAAATAAATTGACCAGGGATGCGTAATGTGTTTCCGAAGAACGATTCTGTGGCCGAACATTGGAGAGTTGAACAAAACATTGTACGCAAGTGGAGCAAAATCATCGGAGTATATCTGCTCATTGAGTCAGAGCACAGTGTGCTATAATCGCGGTTTTTAAGTGTCGATAAAAATGTTCAACTAAACTGCTCGCTCCGGCATGACGAGCGGCAGTGCGAATGTTTTTACATCCCCTTAGTTCCGCCAACTGTTGGAAAAGCTGAGATTTGACTTGGAAACAGCGGTCAGTGGTGATGTAGGAAGGAACAGCAAAATTGGTTATCCACCTGGTGCCAAGTGCACGAACGTTGGTTTCTGCATGTGTGTCTGCAATGTGAATGGTTTCAGGTCATCGAGTGCAACGGTTGATGCATGTCATTATGTATGGGTTACTACTGGAATATGGCAGGGGTCCGACCATACTGATGTAGACATGGTCAGATCTACTGTCTGATTGCGCGAAAGTTCCGATGTGTGGTTGGGTATGCCACATGACTTCCGAACGTTGACATGCTAAGCAAGTCTTTGCCCATGCGCGGAGATCCTTGTTCATGTTCGTCTATAGAAAACACTCAAAGATCCATTTGACAGTTGCACAGATACCTGGATTCGATAACTTAGGAAAAGCTACAAAAATGGTTATACCACGGATACCTTAGCCAACGGTCCTAGAATAGCAGTGGGAACATCACCACAGCTTTTCTCTGGTGTAGTGGGCTGTGGCGTTGCCTGGATGTCCAGTGAAAACTTATCTTATTTCACCTGCCGTTGAGATGACTCGTTTTTTTTGCAGTTCAGCCATGCATTTCAGGTCAACGGGAATTACTTCACCAAATTAACTTATGGGCGTGAAAGTATATCAGCGACATTGTTATCTCATCCAGGAATATGGCGGACGTCACTGCTGTACTGTGAAATGAACTATAGCTGATGTACTTCACTGGGTGAGTACTTATCTGGCTTTGCCTGTAAAGCAAGGGTCAAGTACTTGTGACCTGTGAGTACAACGAACTGCCTTCCTTCCAGATGATGTCGAAAGTGGCGGGTGCTTTTTCTTATTGCGTGTAACTCGCTGCCAAACGTACTGTATCGAGATGCGGATGGCGTTAACTTGTAGAAAATGAAGTCAAGTGGCCGTTGGACTTTTTCGGCGCTTTACTGCAAAGCAGTTCTGATAATAGTATTTGATGCACTACTTTTTAACGATAGCGGGGCATCGGGTGGCGGATAGCAAAGCACCAGGGTATTCGCCAGGGAAGAGTTGACTTCTTCGAAAGCTCGTGTAGTCTTTTCAGTGAAAAGCACTGCTTCGGATCACCAACCAACTAGTTCGTGAGTGGAGATAACGCATACGCGGCGTTAGGGAGAAAACGGCCGTAAACCTTAAACGTGCCTAAGAAACCTTGCAACTGTTTCACGGAAGTGTGCATAGGAAAGTTTCGGATGACATCAAGTTTCCCTGCGGTTGCCGAAATGCTTGTGCTATCACGGGGGTGTCTAAGAAAATTCAAGGAAGATAAACCCATAGATTGCTGTTGAAAATAACCGCACTTGGTGTGACTTGTGAATAAGGTTCCTTGATGTTCCGATTTTTCGCTTTTGCTGGCACTTGCAAGCAAACTACCATCCTGAGAAACAAAGACAAAATTTAAGCCTGAAAGTGTCTGATCAATAAATGGTTGAAACCTTTGTGCAGCCTTGCGTAAATCAAATGTCATGCCTAACAATTCTGTCAAACCAAATAGAGTTGTGATAGTTGCCTTCTGAATCATATCAGGAAAAATAAGGATATAATGATAAACGCACATAATCTTAATGTGCGAAAAAATGGTACGTCCAAGAAGGTAAGGAGAAAAATCGTGAACCTAACAGGAATGGTGAGGTGGTTAAATGCTCCGATGTCGCCACAAGGTATCCATTCGGATGGTAGTTTCTTTGTTCCCATTTGCAACGGTGATGTCCAGATGCTTGGGGATAGTCGAATTATTCCTAGCTAAAGCATGTGTTGAAACTCATCCTTATTTACTTTGCAGCTCACTGGATGTACACGTCGCAGGCAGGAGAAAACTGGAGTAGTGCTGATGGGATGACATACAGAAAGTGTGGTATTCGGTTGGTGAAAATTTTGTCTCGGTAGGCCTGGAAATATCTAAGGGGTTTTCTAGTATGGAGATTAGCTTTGTGGCAAAATGTTTATGGCGCAAATGGTTGGTGTACACGCTGTGTTACCAGGAATGGAAAGCTATTTGTTGACATCTAGTAAACATAGGCTCCGTAGATCCTCTAACAAGTTGTAATGTGTAAGAAAAACCGCTATCAGTGACAATTTGTCACACAGCATCGAATCTATACCCATTCGTTTTGTTTTTTAAGTCCTATCTCGGGATAGCATGTTAGCGTGTACACTACTGTGCGTCTTACCTTTACCTGGATTTGTTAACTCCGGGTAGTGTTTCACCCATACCCACGTGCAGATGTTGCGCAATTGCAATCGTCGAACTCCAAGTTTGGCCTTTGTCGTTAGAGCAATTCAGCTGCGTTCTAGCAAGCTCTGACTAGTTACATTGCAACCTTGCGTTGAGCAGCTAAAGACATCTAGGCCAATCCGGCTTGCGATCAATGGACCAAGCCGCATAAACCCGTTAGCCACATCACCGTGAGACTGCAACACACACAACGGTAATCAGCTGCCGCGACGGCGAAGGCCTAGAGACCTCGTCTCACTATCACCGCGTCCCTTGGCCTAAACGCACAGATGTGACGCGACGCGTTTACGCCCTCAGAACAGCAAGCTGATGTGTCAGTCCACAAGTAACTATAAACCGGACGAGAAACGAAGTCGAATGGATGACGATGCGTAGCGAGACACAGTCGAGCAGCATCCGCTACTGCGGGAAAACGCTTCTATTTATTAGTTTGTGTTCTGGATCCAGCACATATTTTCACGCCAAGTGTGCTTCTTTAACTGCAACGTAAACGAGGAACAACAAAACGAACTTTGCTTGTTCTGCTCTGCTTGTATTGCTTTCGCACTTACTAGATGCATAGATATTTTGGTGCAGAAATGCGATAAGTTATTGACGATGGTCAACGAAGCTAAGCTTAAGACATGCTACCCTCCGGTTCTAGACACAGCCGGGTTAGACACCCAAGACCCCACATCTGAACATAGTGGCCTAACCAGAGGTAATGGTAAAATTGTAGAGCTTGATATACGAACAACTCCAATCCGAAACCAGGCATGCAACCTAGTTCCGCCTATTGCGGTGACTCGCATCCTCGCCCAGTCGACGTTGCGTTAGAGTAACACGATGGAGCATGCTATGCCGGTACACGTGAACACACCGGCTACCTCTGTAGGCGTGAATATTTACTCGTCCGTTGTTGCTGCCAATGCACCATGACGCGATGGCACAGGGCGCTACAAATGCCATTCTCACACCCATCATTCCCCAAAGATTTACTCCTCCCCCCACTCCCACACAAACTGGTTAGTTCAAGACGAGCCCATGAGTTACTGACAATCATATATTCCAGTGTTCCTGCATCTAACGCCAACTCCACTAAAAACCAGCTTTTGGAAAACCGAAAACCATGAGATTCCAAATGTCTACTAACTGGCGTCCAAGCTAAACCAGCTAGTATGGTGCGCATTGCACGGCACCTAAACACGACCAGTTACGGGAAACCCCTATTGTTGCGTGTGACACTACAATCAGCAAACTATTTTGAAGCAGTGCTTTTGTCCGCCTTTGGAATGACTCATGTGAACCTCGGATTTTACCCGACGTCCCTTGGAGCGAGCGCCAACAAAGAAAACAGAACTATGCTGACGACTAACATCGGAACAACGTAAAATTGATCTTTACTCATAGTATACCGGAGGTTCGTGCGTCTGATGCCTGGGAAGCACAAGCCCATGCTTTGGAGGAATGGCGTTACCTCCGTCAAGCGCTCTCACTCGGCAACTTGACTACCAACTCGATCCTAAGAGTAACGTCATCATCAAAGTACAAAGGGTGTGGCCCCAAAGTGACAAAAATTGTGCTCCAGTACAATACACTGCTCAAGTTCGCACAAAACTGGCATTATCAGCGCAAGAGGCTTCCCTTGAATCTACAAATAAAAGCGTGTGACACCAGACTCCTGTGGATCGAGTAAGAACAATGTCCCGGTCCTCTGACAGTTAGTCCAGTAATTCTTAATTGGGAGTCAGGCCACTACGGAGCACAATCAACTGTTGAAATGGGAATGACTTTCCCAATATTTATTGAATCCGGAACTTCATCCTGTGACCAGCATACCGACAAATATGACGGTGCTCAAAGCGTCATTTTGGCAGTGCAATAAAATACGATTGGTTGCTTACCTCATAAGAGTCGGCGGGCAACCGGTACCTATCATTCACATACTCAGATGCACTTCTAATGTTCAAAACACTCTCTTGTAGTATACCAATGCTCAGCGCCTGGTCAACAAATTATCCGAGCTTCAGCACGCCAACTCTCGATGTATGTTGACATGCTAATGATACATGGGACTTGGCTAAACGATGAGAATGCGGAGGCGAAGACCGCTGTACCTAGTGTGTCCGTCCTACTTAAAGATCGACAAAGTAGGGGAGGTGGCGCCATATTATACTACCGCAGTGATCTATGGTTCAAAGTCGCTGACGATCCACAACCATTTTGGAATGCGTCTTCATCTATTAGGAACCTATGGTCGACATAGTGACAGCGAGTGGTCCCCTGGGGCGCTGTGATCATGCAACGCTGCTTTTCCGATACGTTCGCTAAGAGGTCCGCATAAAAACATCACAAAATTTTATCCGACCTCATTAAGATAATGATTGGTCGTTTCTAGCGGGACAACCCCATGCTATCGCTTGGGGAAACTTCGTCAGTCAGTTCATGGCCATAGTAACAAACCCGTCAGAGACTAAGGCCGTTAGCTCAAAAAAGCAAACTCCATTTTGTGGAGCAGGACGAGGAAACTAATGGCCATGATAGATTCAATTTCAAAAGCATACAAATCCGATCCAGAGGCCGGAAACTGGATTGCCTACATAAATGAGCAAAGCCAGGTGCTAAAATGGCCCGCGAAGATAAATTGCAACACCAACAGGATTTGGCAAAATATTTTTGCTGAAATCCTAATCAATTTTACAGGCATATCAACAAACTTCGCAAAATCCAGCATGGCATTCCTTCTCTAAACACCGTCAGCGGCCAAGCGCGAACTGCCAAAGAAGAAGCTTATGCTCTTAATCATCAGTTCGCTTGTACTTTTCAGAAAGCATCATCCTCTCACAGCATTCTCACTCATATCACATCACCTCCACGTCTTAGTCACATCTCTTTCAGAGCTGCGGCAATGCTAAAACGACTACTGTCACTACACGTGTATAGGTTACTAGGTCCAGATAGCATACGTCCCACGTCATTGGTGGTAGCTACCAGGAGCTTCTCTGAAATATTACCTCAGTATTTTTCGTTTTGTCCCAACGAGATGCTTGTCCAAACAATGTGAAAGCTTGGAATAGTCACTTCCATCCGTGCCTTAGCCGCAAACTGCCGCCCGATTACACTACTTCCCGAACTTACTAAAGTCATGCAATCTGTCCTTGCAGAGGCAATTATGAGATACTTAGAAAGGTGCCATGTAAGCGTACAAGAGCAGCATGGAGTCCGCAGAAACCGCTTGTGTACCACAAATCTTTTGTTAGCCCGCGCTAGCTGGACAGAATCCGTGGATGCTGGGGAAGGAGTCCACGCCGCTTACCTTGATCTCCTTATGGGATTTGACAACCTTTCTCACCTGATTCTTCCTCGCAAACTTCGTAAATACGGGTCGGTGACTCTATCCTGGGCTGGATTCATTCAACCCTACTGCAAAGACGCTTAAATATGTGACTGTATAGCACCGTGTTAGACCGGATAGATGTTCACTGTAGCGTCCCTCAAGGCTCTGTACTAGAACCATGTTATTCCTCGTGTTCATAAACGACCTCGCGAGAGTCTTGACATCGAACCTTCTCCTATTTGCGGATAAACAGATTTGACGAGGGACCAAACAGCTTTGCAAGGTGATTTCGACAAGGCTTACGACGGGTTGACCCAGCACATGTTTGAGTTTAACCCTGCCGAGTGCAACATAATGTGCATAGGTCACCAGAGCACCTACTAAAATTGACAGAAAAAACTTGTCCTGCACTGCACTTCTCAAGAATTTAATCGTAGATTACTCGTTTAGGACGATTTCGGTTGACCAAATTAGGCTGAAGTGGCAGTGAAAAAAAGCCAGCAAACACTTCCGCATACGGCGAAGGGTATTTGGCCGGTTTGATACTACCTTCTTTTCGCAAAAAACCAACGTGTACGTGAGACCACACTTTAAATACGCCATCCATACTTGGCATCCCTAGCAAAATCGTGAATTCACTGCTATTGAGAAGTTACAACGGAGGGTGATAAAATATCTAGGGATTGTTCACCTCCCTTACTAGTTGAGACTAAAGACTCTAGGAGTTTTTGCTGTACAATATCGCATTCTGCGAAGTGATCTCATATTGGTTTCAGATCTTCAAGGACTCCAACCAACCCTTAGTAAAACTCAGCCACAACAGCACACTGAGAGGCCACCATTTGAAGTTGGCGATACAATATAGGCGATTGGAATGTCTCCAGAACTTTTTCTCACTTTGTGTATCCAAGCCGTGGAACTAACTTCCGCATTTTGTTATATCCGCTCCTACCTTATTTGAGTTTAAAACTCGACTTGACGATGCATAACACCACTTGCACCACCTAATTCTACGCAAGTTACTGTGACAGCCAACAAAGTAACCAAACAAGGGGCCTGCTTGAAATTTGCGATAAGTCCACGGCTACACGTAATTCATTTATGCTACAACCATTTTTGTTCATACTTAAGCTACGAACAACTGTCCAGCGCTGACTTTTATGTCCGTGATAAACCCGTTGTTCTATTGTCTGCAATGATGAATAGCCAACTAAATTGTCGCTGTAGACCAAGGCTGAGCAGTATGGTTCGTTTCCTGAATGTTTGTTAATGTTGTTAAACACATCGAAGATGGAATACGGTTAATAAAAGAACCGGTTGGAGGTAAGACGCTGGTGTCGGCGCTTGCGACAACAAGAAAACGGCAGTCCGTGGTCTGATCTAGAAAAATGAGCCGTTGAGAGTTGGATTACTATTAGCCGAGGACGGTGTTCGCCTCTAGCGTCTGACCCGTTCGTTTCCGGACAGCGAGACTCTGGCGGCTGTGTTTACCGGAAAGAGCACGGTTGAGTGTATTTGCGCGCTTAATACCCCAACCGACTATGACACCAACAAGTAGTTGAATTACACGATGCAGAAGAGTCTCTTGTTTTAGTAGATGAAGGAGTACTAGAAGAACGACCAATTGTTGGTCGATTTAAGCAAAGTTCAGCTATCTGTTTAACCAACTCGTCCAGATGGTTATTAAGTAAGTTTGGTAGATTGTGCGTTTCAACGGTGGGGATGTCAGTTGTGTTAGACTAAATTTCTAAAGTCTTGTCAGCTATACTAGCGAGTTGTTTCAAGAGAACACTAACAGCGCTGCCAGCCAGTATAGCCTGGACCTACGCCGGTAAACATTTCAGAAATAACCGCTTGTCATCATCTAATACACAGTGAAGACGTCTAAGGAACATGGAAGGAGCGCGTCCATCAAGTGCTTCGCCGCTAACCAATAGTTCATGACGTTTGTGCTCAGAAATGTAGATTCGTTGGGTGACCGGATGTTTGGGCTGCGAATAATGGGCTAACTTAATCCGGGTACAACAAAAAGTCCCGTAAGTCAGCAACAATCTCTGGTGATAATATGGCTAGCGACTGCTAAAATATTGTATGTTCGTGTGTGATATTACGCAAAGTAAACTGTGCTTGCACCTGTATAAAATATATGTATGGGCCATGGTGCCAAAAAGGCGGGTGATTCACAGAAACTAAGTTAAGGTTTTGTGGTGTGGAGTGCGAGAATTCAGGCTGATATGGTGGAACAGACATAGTGTCAGATAAAAAACAAGAATACAGTAAATATCCGGATAGTATTGTGTCACATCGGCGGGTGGCTCAAGTGGTATAGATCACGTGGTATGTTACTTTGGTTTTGACGTACGTTTAGTTAAATGAAAGTACAAGTTCAGAAGAGTATTTTGGGAATTTTGAAAATAGACGTAAGACGGTTTACGTACCACCAACCTGCTGTTGACGCGGCTTGTATCATTGAAAGCGTAGAACCAGGAGGAGTCGGTAGACGTGATCTACATTGACTTTAGTCAAGTCTTCGACAAAATGAATCATATGGTCCTCATCCACAAGCTGAGAGTGTGCGGCATTAATGACTCACTGCACCACTGGATCAGTGACAAAAATGGAGGGTACATGTAGATGACCACCTAACGGACTGGTACTCTTTCAATAGTTGCGTGCCACAGGGCATAGTACTGGGACACATTTCGTTTATGATCCACATCAACGGAACACCTCAGCTTATCTGGTCACCTTGTGCCATGTTTACAGAATACCTGAAGCTTTTGTGAGTAATTTATGCACCTGACGATCCATATGTACGTCAGCATAACCACAACCTCCTGTACAGGCGGTCTGCAGTGGTCGATCTACAGAGCAACTTAGTCGAATGGTTATATATGGTCCTAGGGTAGGATGTGATGGGCATACGTACACTATGTCCGCCCAACCGCTACATTCTACACCTTCCGTGAAGGTTCGTGGCATACTCACATGCTGCGATTTCGAGTCCGTAGCTTATCATGCACGTTATAAATACACATTAGCTAAGGAAGAGAAATACACATAAACCATTGTGCCGTAGTAAAGGAAGTCCGTAGATAACACTAAAATTGTAGATGGGAACGGACTGCGCATGCTTTTGGTGCTCAAACGCAGTTTCTGCATTTGGTCGAGATGGCCAGGCGCCTCTTCCCTTCCATCAAAAGACCGATGCATGAGTACGAATCACCCGGCTGTTGCTCGATCACCCATAGCGAAGTGCAGAGACTGGAACGGGTTCAGCATGTAGCGAACGGAGTATGTCCTATGAACAGCGCTGAAGTCTACTAGGGATGTACACGCTGTCGTTTCGTCGGTTTCCAGTGGACCTCATTAGGACGAACTGGATATGCCATCAGGGTCACTTCTCATGCTGAAACCACTGCTGCACGTGCGCGCACTAAGCAATACTCGTGGTCATTGATACAAGCTGAAGTGTATGGCTCATCCTTTTGTCTTAGAGCGGCGAAAGATGAAAGATTGGAGCAGTTTTCTCGAGAAAATAGTCGAGGCGAACTCATTGTCGGACTTCAAGCAATTCCTAGGCATCCACTATAGGGAGCTTAGGTTCAGGATGCGCATCGCACACTAATGGCCCATAGCGCAGGCATAGTCCGCGGAAAAACGCACAGAAATCAGTGACGTAAGTCTGCGCAGGTGCCCGACCTAACTACGACGGTGCAACATGGATATGTATTTACTAGATCTCTATCCTAAACCTTCAGTATCCCGTATACGGATGGAGCCAGCGGAATGAGGAATTGCATCATTGGCCTCAATAAATCACGTCGCGTGCGAGCGCCAAGTTGTTGGTTAGCATTTATATGACAGGGAACCACAAATTAACATCGACAGCACATACATTATGGACGTTGACCAGCTCTCTCCTCCGCACTAAGACCCTAGCAGTGACAACTACTTGTGTGGTGCGGTAGCTTTGCTGGACTCGGAAATTGACGATTGGTTCTAGATTTTTGCTAGTGCACCTGCTAAGAAGTAATTGCTGCCTACATCCTTAGTTTCTGTCGACATCCAACCAGAGGTGAAAGCAAATGTGATAAACATAAATTATGCAGTGATCTCTGGAGCGCACGTTATTGCGGCCAAGAACGCCGGAGCTACATTGTATGTTGATGCAGTTCAACTGTTCTTGATTACCGACACCCAGATGCGCGTAGATGATTTGAATTTACGTACATACCGACAGCTCCATCGATCATAACCCAGATGTTTCGAATATGCATTCTACAGAAGAGACTTCTGCACCACATCCCATTGAAGCATTTATCTTCTCCGTAAGTTGTGAATTGTTCGACTCACACTGCCACTTCGGTTCGTTGCATTAAATTTGATAAGCAATCACAAGATGATTTTCATCCCTATAGAATGCAAACAGTACGATCACCTTGTGCGAGTCGAAGCTTTTTGCCAATTCCACATCATGCTTTTCCGTAGAGAAGAATTTCAAGGATGAGGTGTTTGATTTGTTTATCACATTCGCTTCCAAGGAGGGATGTTGCTTGGCTAGCTGCTGAAGTCAAAGCGCCAATGACTGTTCCGACTGCAGAAGGCATAAACAGTACTCATATTAATAGTAAATGTTATCGATTTTAAACGAGGCACACAAAGATATGCCCATATACCTAGGTAGAATTGGTGTCCAACACCGTTAGGCAGCCTCCAAATACGATAGTTACGACTACAACCTTTACATAAATAAACAAACATTTCACCACTTCCCTCAGTGGCATCTTCAGTACACTGCTGCGTAGAGAATGTCAGTCTTCCCAACGACGCGCAGGTTGGAGCGTTGAGCGCCTAGGAGTTTTTGCAATGTTTCTGAATACCTGTAACTCTGGTTGGTAGTTGACGTTTTGATTCATTCTCCGAGCTCGGAGAATGACACGCCCTCAACGGAATGATCATGATAATAAAAACGTCTAACATCAATAATGGTATAGAAATGATAGAACTTAACCGGCACATACTGTATAGACGTGTGTGTGTGTGTGTGTGTGTGTGTAAGATTTCACCTGTCAATTAATCATGTCCGCCAAAAAAGCTCGGGAATTGTTTTGAAAAGTTCCAAAAATAAAACGTCTGCCCCTTGCGATTACACAGAAAATCGTAACATCCAGTTGGACTGTACCTCGCACCAAGGAGGAATATACCGCTCTTTTTCCTTCGCCACTACGCCCATGCTCTTGCATGGGCTATATGACATACCACAAATGGATGCAGCTTCCCACTTAACGAGCCATATACCCATTGTTATTGGTAGTAGTAGTATTAGTATTATGACAGCCTGGTCATGCAATCACGTGTCTACCCAAAGAAACTGTTCTCGTACCTGAAGCGAAACACCAAGGCACTATACTGTTCTATCCTGTCTTATTTATTTATCAACAGCAGTAGATCAGCCACTTGAACTGAAGCCTCGCTACCGTACAACCACGGTGACCTACGGAACGAAGGACAATAAGAAGCAGAGAAGGAGGACTTACGGTAAGATTTTAATGCCCTAAACAAATACTCTGCATCAAGGCGCCTACATCTTATCAACAACATGCCATCACAAACAGCTGGCTATCGGGCAAAGCTAAGGTGGCATCGGTTTTCACTGTCTCGCGTCACAATCAGCCATTACCCCGCAGATAACTCAGTACCAAACATACTTTAAACAGACAATCCGACTAGGAGACGACTGCAGACACTCCACTGGTGTCGATTGCGAGCCATGTCCTGTAACGTCTCGAGGCAAATTCAAGGCGGGTCACATGTACTCCAGTCTGGGAGGCGAGACGAACCGACGGCACCCAGTTTGCTCCTCAGTGACTTCATTTCCCGTTGTCATGTTCATTTTTGTTATTTTCGAGCCTTGCGTCACCCTACATCTGGCAAACAAAATAAGGCCATCCTCGGTAAATGGGGACCAGGCATACGTAGTCCGGGCTCAAGCCAAAGTAACTTATTTATTGCTATCTGTTGTTCCAAGGAACTAGCCTGGTTATCACTGCCTAGTACTCGCTTACGTACATCACCGTGCTATCCGACACCTACAGTGCTTCGCAGATAACGATGGCCAAAGATTTGAAGGTGCCGCGGGTCCTCAGATCGGATGGGCCAAGTCTCGCTTCCATAAAGTAGGATGATCCTCACTGTGCCCTTGTAAACACGGTCTATTAGACCGAGGGAAACCTCATTCTGACGCCGCAGATTCAAGAAGGCAATTCTGGCTTTTTCAATACATAAACTGACTTCAAAAGTTGTGCGCCCATCGTTGCGGATGCAACTGTCAAGGTAAGTGAAGTGATCAATTACCTCGAGTCTCTCGCCATTAATGGTCAAGGAGGCATCAAGTGGCTGGTAGTCCTGTAACAGCATTTTACAGGTGCGAAGCACATGCCAAATGATGGGGTCACTCTAGAGAGGTTTTTCAGGGTTGATTACGCCGCCCCAACATCATTACAAAGCAGGACAACGTCGTTCGCATAATCAAGGTCAGCTTGCTTTCCACCAGGCAGCACCTCTACGCCTGCATCGTAAGGCTCCACAAGGGGACACTCAATAATGGAGTCCACGACGAAGTTGAACAAAAATGGTGAAATTGGACAACCCTGACAAACGCCGCTTGTTGTCGGAAAGACATCCGACAAATCACTATAGAACTTGACGCAGCGTGTGCTGTTCGAGTGTAGAGGAAGTAAAATGTTCACATATTTTATGGGAACACCTTTCCTGCCACAAGGGAGACGCAGTGTTCAACGAAAATGACGAGAAGGCCTCCCAGTACTCCTTGATCTGCTCCGTGGAATCGTTGTTACCCACTGACAATCTTCCCGCCATTATCCCCCTCTAGAGCAAGTCGAAATTAATCCCGAGATAATCAAGAGACCTATCCTCAAACTGAACCCAAGCTCCGCACCGAGCCCTGGTGGACTTAACCCGGTATACCCCAAGATGGTAGCAGAATACATTGCCTATCTAATGCAACAAGTTTTTCTTCGCTTGCTTGCAGACACACCCTTACCTTCTGACTGGCAACTAGAGATCGTAATGCCTAACTACGAAGGAGGGAACCGGCATGATCCTTCAAATTATCGACCGAGATATCTGCCGTCCGTAATCTGTAAGATCATGGAACGAATCCTCAAGCATGCCCTCCATGCTCACTGCGAAAGCCTGTTGTGCGCCATTTCCCCCGCTCAGCATAGATTCAGCGGAACACGCTGCTGCATCTCTCACCTACTTGTTGCCAGAGAAGCATGGATCAAAGCAGTGGATGAACGGAAACACCTAGGTCTTGTCTACCTTGACTTCAACAAGAGGTACAACAAAGCTCCAAACAAACGACTTATGTTTAATCTCCAGCGAATTGGTGTCACTGGGAACGTCCTTTCATGGAATTCAGACTTCTTGAGAGATCGGATTCTTCAAGTAAAACTGAAACAAACGCTGGTTTGTTTTGTGTCTTTGACTAGCGGCGTCCCACAAGACTCTGTCTTTCAGTCGGTGTTTTTCAAGCTTTACATTAACGATCCCACTGCAGCCTTTTAAGCTGAATGCTTGGTCTATGCTGGTGATCTCAAGCTATGGTCAGAACTATCTAGCCTTGGGGACTCTGGCAGATTATAAACGGCGCTAGACCAGCTGCACAATTAGTCCATCAAATGGCAACTACCCGTAAACCGCGACAAATGTGCCGTTCTCCTGATTTCTAACCTGGACTCTTTCGGTGAATACCACACTGGCGGTTATCTTCTCAAGAATATAACTCACGTGATGGATGTGGGGGTTATCGTGCCACATGACCTTGAAACACCACATAACATCCCGAGGAAGGTCGCGGCCGCAAACAGGATGCTGGGGGTTTTACGCAAGCAATTTTCAGAACCGTATTCAAATGTTCGCCCGATGGTGGAGTATAGACTTCCAATTACCTATCCTCTCTCGAACTCTGAATTCAACTTACTGGAAAGGGTTCAGTGGCGTGGGTCGAAATCTGTCATGGAGCTTCGAGATCTTGCCTACCCTCTTCGACTCCGAAAGCTGAACTTATTCCCCATGAATTATCGTCGGCGCCTTGGAGATCTTATCTACACCCGAAGGATTCTAAGAAGAGAACTTGGGAATGAGGTAAAAAAACACTTTCGGCTCTGCTTGGACAGCTCGATACGGGGATACAAGTAAAAGTTATGCAACAACAAAATACTTCACGTCCGTCCAGAAGCTGTGCTATCAATCCGTGTAATGAATGATTAGACAGCTTACCGGAGATCATTGCTGATGCACTGACAGGGAAGTTTTAAAAGACTGCTAGACTGCCATCTGATGATTACCGTAGGGTTCTGCTGCTGATGCAGTAACTGCGACGATCCCAGAAGAATACCGTATCGCAGCCAGTTTTTTCAACATGCACGGAATCGGAATCGACGGACCTGGTAAAGGTCTCCTCGTTGCAGAACTCAGTATTTCAAGGACTAGCGTTTATACAGCAAAGGCGGTGAAAATTACAGCATGTTTGGGAAGCCAAACTCCTCCATATAAGTTGCACGTTCAAGTCCATAACTACCGACCCTTCTGAGTCGATAAAATTACTTCTTTGCTTCAGTTAAACAGACGGTGAATCACTCATACGAATATCATCCAATCCGAGTCCAGTAATCGAATCCGTTACGCCCAACTTTCATTGGCTGTCTGACTCGCTCGGTTGGTCTATCCGTTCACTCTGATCTGATATCCATCATAGCCTTCCACTTTTCGCGTTCTTGCGCCTCCATATTGCTATCCACCCCGTACATCTTGTCACTCGGTGTCGTCTTCGCTATATCCGCGCCCGTGGTCTCTTTGCCCCACGCCATCTGGTGCCCCACTCCCAATCCACATTTTTGCCTCCGGTGTCATCTCAAAAGCACTCGATTTCTTCTTCCCTCCAACATTTATTTCGTATGATCTGGCACCGAACCTCGCAGTCACCACACCTTTCTTCCACCGCGCTTGACTATCGGGTGCTGGTTGAAACCATAATTTCTCCTCCACTGTTAACTCAGATAGTACCCGTGTAGCGCGCTCGTAATGCCGTTTCTGAATGGTCCTTCGTAGTCTCAGATTGTTCTGTAATCGCTCGTGCTTTGGCGAAACTGGGCTCAGAAGTATGGCAGATGCAGGCGTCAGAGCTTTAGTCCTTCGGCTGTATAGGCGCTGCACTGGGCTCAAACCGATATTCGTTGAAGGAGTGTTGCGATTCTCCAGTAGCATGAGGTACGGGTCCTCGCCAATTGCTCTAGCCTTTGATAACAGTCGCTTGACCTACTTCACTGCCGACTCCGTTCCATTCGATTGACTGTGATATGGGCTGGTTTGCTGGTGCACGACTTCCCAACTGGTTGCGAAGGCCTGGCACGCACGCTGGTAAACTGGGGCCCACTGTCGGAGGCCAGCTCCTCCGGTATACCGTGCCGCGCGAACTAACATCTGAGCTTATTGATTACTGCCTCTGTGGTCACAGGGGCGAGTAAATCGATTTCGAAATGATCACTATAGTAATCCACCGTAACTAATCTTTCCCGTTATCACTAAATAAATCCACCGCCACATTCTGCCACGGTCGATCAGGGACATCATGCAGCATCATTGCTTCCCTCGTCTGCCGGATTTCGTGTGAACGACACGCCTCACAATTCGATACCTAATTTCTTATTTGACCCGTCATTATTGGCCAAAAGATCACTTCTCTTGCTCGGTTATTGGTATAGTTGGCACCCAGTTGAGCGCAATGAACGTATTTCCACATTTCTCTTCGGTGCGATGACGGGACCAGAATACGGCTTCCCTGGAACGGCAAACCATCGTAGACAAAGAGTTCATCCCGAAAAATGAGGTAGTGTTAGTTTCTTCGGCAGTTGCTTCTTTGTCTCTGGCCACCCATTTAGAATAACGTCACGCAAAGTTGAATACGTTGCATCTTCCTCTGTGTGGCGTCTTCTTTCCTTTAGAAGATCCGTCACTGACAGATACTGCATTAGGTTTACCGCTTCGATCTCTTCCGGTTTATGCTCTGGTACCGGCAGATGAGCACTTGACAGAATATCCACGATGAAGCTCTGTGCACCAGGCATGCGCACAATATTCATGTCATATTTTTGAAACCGGATAAACATACGCTGTAGACGACTGGGAACCACGTGTGGCGGTTTCCTTGCTCCATCGACTTCTGTCAGCATTGTCTTCATGATCTGCTCTATTATGGCTGATGCAGACTCGACTCCAAACGGTAGTCGTTGATACTGTTACAAGCTTCGATGCGTACTGATAGTGAATACTTCTCGTAAAGCTTCATGTATCTTGATCTTCAGGTATGCATCAGAGAGATCCAGCTTTGCAAACATTTATCTCCATACACTTTTGCAAACAAATCATCTGAGAGCGGTAAAGGGTACTGATGGGCGTTCAATGCAGTATTTAGACCCATCGAGAAATCGACGCATATTCGAATCTGACCGTTTGGCTTTTTGACCACCACAATGGGTGCCGCCCAAGACGAGTAGTTCACCGGATGGATAACTCCTGCTCTCTCTAAGCGATCCAGCTCCTGGTCAACCATCGGTGTTGCCGCGTAAGGTACAGGGCGTCTCGTACGAAACACTGGAACAGCATCGGGCTTAAGGGATAGTGAAGCTTGTACTTTGGTGCACTTACCGAGGCCTTCTCGAAAGGCTGCTGCATATTTCTCCCGTAGGCGTTCGATTGCTACAGTTTGACTTGCGTATTTGGATAATTGTCCAAATCTGGTTGATCGGAACATCGAGTAAGTTGAAACGCTCGAACAAATCCGACCCAAAGGATTCAGCGTATGGCGGCTCGTGACGAAAATCGTACTGCATGCGGTAAAGTCGGCATAACGACTCTCACAATCGACTTGACCAATCAGTTTCAACTCGGCACCTGATGCACTTTTCGCTTGCTGACTGGTAGGTTTGATTTCTGGTGACCCGACAATTCTCCACATCCTTTCTGATATGTCCGTAATGTCTGTGGCCCTATCGATCTGCAAACGCGGCTGTGTTCCATTGATGTTTATTTTGATGTACTTTCTATGATCTCTAACATCGTCTCTTCGCGAAACGACCGTAGGTTTTCTTTCGAGTATCATGAACCGGTCTGAAGTATGGGTTGGATCTACAATGAGTTTCTTTGTGCCCAGGTCTATGACATCTCTGACATATATGATTGTTGACTGGATACCATCTAACAAAATGTCAGTCTCCGCATTGCCAACATGCTGATGGTGGTTTGCCTTGAAGGGTCTTCTTACGACCAGTGGCCTGAAACTGGTTCCTCGAAATCTGTTGGACTGCGAAATCATTGGAATGCGCCTTCGTATCCTCGATCATAGAGGTATCATGTTTAAAAATGATAATTATCTTTATCTCTGCAATGACAGCTTGCAGTGTGATATCCGGGTGTCGCTCCAAAACCCGAGTATTCTGGTTCGGATCTCGACATCCTTGAGAGATTGCAGGCTATACACCAGTACCAGACACACAAATTGGTCTTCAGTAAGTGATTTCAGCTTGAATTTCTAGCACTCTCACTTCACTGTTGATGCATAGGCAATGAGACTGTCGCTGTCCCTCTTGCACAACATCAGGCAATTATACCGATTTTAAAAGCGATGCCGGATCGCCGAACATCTCCGTAAGTCGGGAAATTGTTACATCAAAGCTGAAATCTTGAGCACTTCTGGGCAAAATGTGATTGATGTATCTCGTGCTCCACAGTTCCTAGTTTACGCAGCGGCGGCCGTACTTTTGACGCATCATCAGGATTTGCCAGCTCCTCCTTGAAAATAGCTTCTTAATGTCTGAACCATGCATAGAAAAAGTCCTGAAGCGGGAACAAAAACAAACTCGCTGACACTTGATTATTGCTTCAACTGAAGAATTTTTAGCATTGGGGTCTGACGTGGACTAGAGCGATAATATTCGTGTGAATGTCTCGATCATTCGCAGCTGCGCCGTCTCGAATTGCTGCTGCTGCTGTTGATGCAAAATAGCTTTCAGATGTTTTTAGATTGTCCTCTTGTATAACTCTGCTCCCTTTGCCTAAATCTGTTGTGTTTCCGCTGACGGTACGGATAGCCGTTGCAGCCAATCGGGTCAGGGTACAGCCAATTCTCAAATCAGAAGGCAAATGTCTCTGGCGGCAATTGTCTGGAGCACCCGGAAGACGGCCAAAATATAAGGTCAAAATAAATAGTTCATGAGAGTATGACCTAATTGAAAGTTTCTGACTATAGCAACTACTAGCTGCGCAAAAGCTCGCTTGTTGGCTGTTCAAGTAGTGCGCTTACTGGAGGATCTGAAGGCAGGTCGTTATCATTGGTCCACTTTAAGGTAAAACAATACCATTAACTTACTCTCATTGGCTAGCCAATCAGTTGGAGGCGGTGTACGACCAACCTTCTCCGAGCTGTTTCAGAGAGGAAGCTGGCTTCGGTGGCTGCTACGGGCGGACTCCGGTAACCTGGACACTTCGCGGTAGCTCGGGTATCGCGTGGCGCAATATTTGAGGGTCTCCTGTTTCTTCTTAGTAGCCCTCGCTGCGTCGCATCCCGAAACGACATTCAGTACTGCGTCAGTTGCGAGTTTTCTCTGCTGACCCGTAGCCTAACTTGTCTCGTAATCTTGCGGCGCGGGTTGGAATCCACGTAAATGTGGGCGTCATCGCGATATACTCAGCCCGCGTGCGACTGGTGGTGGTCGCATGGCAGCGAAGCGCCGTTACGGCGTACAGCTTACACATTATTATTATTATTTTACTGATAAGTGGTAAACGACTCACTGTTGCAGATATCGATGCACTGCTGGAGTGACAAGTTGCCTTGTCGCGAAAACCGCTTTGTCGTACTTTCATCATTGATTCCAGAGCGATCTGATCGCCTGTGTGACTGTCACCCATGCATTTATGGAAATTGTAGGATCGCGTCAAGATCTTCAATTCAGTGATGTACGCGTCGACGGATTCATCGGCCTCCATTGCGAGAAAATAAAGGTTATCGCTTGTAGGTGTCGTTGGTTTGGCCTTCGCAAAATTTACCGAACTTTTCAGTGACCGTCTCCAACTTATTGGGATCATCGCCTTTATTGTCTTAAAATGTCGGCACACTTCATCCCCGGCTGCGTGTGGAAACATGGCCTGGCGATACGCCATCGGTTGCTTGACAACTTCGTAAGCAACTAAAACCACATCGCCCGGTCTGAAATTCCGACAGGGATTTAGCCATTTCTTTCTAGAATGAAAAAGAATCAGATACTATCTAACCCAACTTTTACAGAAAAAGGCGGTTAGATAATTAACCTGCCACCAACAACGATTATATTTCCTTACAAAATTTTAACAGAGCAGGAACAGCGAACCTATCTGCGAAATACCAGGGGTGCACGAAAAGAAACCGAACTTTTTCAATAATAGCTCTATTATTTATTACACAACATTTAAGTATTTTCTCCTTAAAGTAGTCCCTTCTATTGGCAAGGAACCGTTCCCAACAATGGATCCATTTTTGGAAATCCTCCTGGAAGGCACTTTCTGAGATGGCGCAGGGCACTAGTCACATTCTTCTAAAGCACCTCTGTGGTTTGTAAACGACGTCTTTTCAACGTGGATTTACTTTTCGGAAACAGGAAAATGTCTGCAGGGGCTAGATCCAGAGAATTTGGGATAGTGGGCACAACAGGAATGCGAACTTTTGATAGATTGCTGTGAATAAGGAACAATGCGTGAGCCGGTGAACTGTTATAATACAAATCCGTCTGCTTTTCCCACAGTTCAGTCCACTTCCTGCGCACAGCATCTTTTAAACGCTCTAGAAATTATTGGCATGAATTCCGCTGACACCCACTTCGTCAGCAACTTCATGAAGAGTTAAACGTCGATTTCTGCGGATCACAGCATGAACTCTCTCTACATGCTCATCGTCTGTTGATGTGGAAGGTCGTCCAGTCTGGGCACCGTCACCGACCGACATACTTACATTTTCAAAACAATTAAAACACTAACAGCCTAGCGTGCGACTCATACAACCTCCCGTATGGATGGCTAAACAAGTGAAATGTCGCTGTAAACGTTTTAAAATCATTGCAGCAAATTTCACACACACACACACACACACACGGTGTTCTTCAACCTCTTTCATGGTTTCTTTGGTACTAATCCGACAAACAGCACGTGCTCTTGCTCAGTTCAACGGCTGTGGCTCGCCAACTAACAGTCAGAGGCAAACGCGACAAATAGTGATTTGTTGTCTAAACAAGCCTTCACATGCGCACAGTAGCCGCAGCGTGCTTTATATGCCGGTTTGCGCGCTATTTCAAAAGTTCGGTTGCGTTTTGTACACCCTCCTAATCTGAATTTTGTAGCTTATGTATTCGCTTCAGCCGCCTATATACAATAACTGAAAATGCCAAACGCTGAACATCATAGACATTAAAGCAAGTAGAGTGAGGTTTTACCCCATAAACTAAAGAACTTAGTTTCTAGCTGTATACAAGGTGTTCAGCTTTGTTTCAATGGAACTCTCTATGAGCAGATTGAGTGTTTAGCGATAGGCAGTCCACTTGGCCCCTATTTTGGCTGACATCTTCGTACCTCATCTACCGTCCAACCAGAAAAGGTGTACCGGAAGCCGTATGATTTCAATCCAATGTAACCTGAGGCGCGGCTCTATGAAGGACAGATAATTTGCATTCGTTGTCAGGCTATCCAATCGGAGCCGTGTGCTTAGCCGCAACGCACACACCTGTTTACCTCGGGCAGGAATTTATCTCTGTTCTGATAACTGGTAGCCCATAGATCAATGAGGTGCAGTAAGTAAGTTGGACACTTGGTTGTGGACATACAGGTCAAAATCGCCGTTCGGACATTGGTTAGATTTGCCAGATAAGCTTAGGCACATGGTAAGCTTCCTTTTCTAACTGGATCACTTTTTCAGCGATAGAACGCGAGAATACACTTATCTTGGTGAATTTGATGCAACCTGGTTACGTCAAGTCGCTGATGGTCAGCGCGTGCATATTCTTCGATTATCTGGGGACTGCAGGCATAATGCAGCCGAGTCAGCGAGAAGACACAACAGCATAACCTCGGGTATGCGGCCTGTAAACGGCTGGTACGTGATAAATCTGGTGGAGAAGTTCGAAAACACTGGTAGTGGGGGTAACCCCGACTTACGGCGTCGCCTCGCGCCACAACATATGAGAGCTCAGCTGGTGCTGTTATCCGCAAAGTGATCTGAAAGGCGGATCTCCGTATCCGTACAATCGCTCAAAATTGTGACACCACCCATTACGTAGTTCAGCGGATTTTGAAAGAAAGAAAATTTCGTCGGTATAGTGCACGTCAAGTGCACGTGTTGAACTCATGCAATCCGGAGAAGCGGCTTGCATTTTGCAGCTGGTTCTTGAATCACGTAGATATTCACTCCATTATTTTCACCGATGAGGCAATATTCCAGTTGCAGGGAATACAGAAGCAGCACTTTTGGGTGACATCAAATCCACTACGCTGCCAAGCTTCCCGTATGAAACATAGTCCCAAGCTAATGGTTTGGGCCGGACTAATCGGTCAAAAGATTGTCGGAACATTTTTCTTTTCCAGTTATTTGGCCAGTAGGTTACTGCCTTGGTATACTAATGCCATAGCTTTCCTAGCATCGTCATACAAAGAAACGCTACAGACCTGCGCACTTCCACAGTGGCAGGCTGAGGGTGTTTCCAGCACCATTTGGTCGCAACATGATGGCGCACCTGCACAGACGGTGCACTATTATCTTAACAAGACGTTCGGTCATCGATGGATTGGTCGCGGAGGTCCAATAGGATGGTCTGCTCGGTATCAAGATTTGAATCCTTTAGATTTCTTCCTATGTGATTATTTGAAACGATGCGTATACAAGAAAAGCCTATTTCACTGGAACGACTGAAGGACTGTGTTGTCAAGGAATGTTGCGCCAACAACACGGAAACTTTGCAAAACGTTCTGGTCAATTACCTCATGCGAATTTTGCACTGCGAGCAGAATGAAGGCGGGCAGGTTGTGCATCTCCTTCGTTGACGTGTATATCACGGTTTTATGTTGTTCACGTTAATCTACGTATCCACTGTTATTACTGACTTCGGGACGAAATTGGTGCACGGGCAAATGGTGACATAGGCGGGGGGGGGTCGGGCCAAAATAAATGCAACGAGCAAAACTGATTCGACAACACTTAAAATGACCACTTCTATGCAACCTGGTTCATAATCTCAACACTTGCCTTTCATGATTATGCCTAAGGAATACTGGGAGGATGTGAATGAGATAGCAATATGAGAATAGCCTACGCAGTTTCGTATTTTTATTCTGTTCGTCGGCGTATAGGCTCCGGAGTGAGATGAGCGCTTCTAAACAATAACTTATGGGTCACTGAAAGGGTAAAGAAAGATGATCCCTAACGTTGTGACGCAGAATTCACCAGGCGTTGGATTGTTCACCCAATAATAGGGAAGGTGACCTGGGTTTTGACCGCCTTAAGACAGCTTAGTTTTACCCTACTAATGAGTACAATGATACATTGAAGTACAAACAGGCCGTTATTATGATAATCCTGATCAGTACGGGAGGAACCGCAGGTTCGGACATTTGGTATATGTGCCTGGTAGCAAAGCAAATGGTGTGACGCTACCAGCTGAGGGATTAGAACTGAACGCCTTTAAGTCTGAATTCCGTCCCGATTTGCAACGGTGCACTCTGTGTCTATCACGTGACAAGGCAAGTTTAGGTATTCCTGCCTACACTTGCACTGGGCTACGTGCTTCGCCATGGCTGGTAGGTCTGGTGTAACACCAGAGCGGTAGGACCAAAACTGTACCCCGGAAAACGGGGTGTGGAAGTCGAATGATATCCCGATGTGGAGTGAGCGTGAAGGAAGTAAATCGTTTGTAGACGACTTACTGTTTTGTCGGGGAGACGTAAGTTATCACACTGCAAGACATTGAGTCCTGTCCATTTATGGCGGAATGATTTTAGAGCCTGACTCTCATTCATTACCCTTCTACTACCTACGTTGGCCAGTATAATTGGTATATTCTCAACTAGGTGAGACGGGCCCAGTTAAGCTGGTCCAAGCATAGGTACAAAGGAAATGCAGTATAGTTTTACAAAATTGCTGTACAAAAGCACTTGGGGTTCCAATTCCATTGATACTTGCGCCCTTGATTTCGTTTCAAAATTCGTCGGAATCCACGACAATTGAAAACTTTCAGATACGTTTAGGCGGATGATTGGGAAAAGAAAGCAAAATAACAATGTTTTAGGAGGTGAGTGACAATACGTACATGGACAACGTAAGTTATGAATTCATAACACTTGTATATAACAATAATTTATAAATAGTGAAACTGTGTGGGCTGACACGATAACACGACAAACAGTAAAAGTTAGAACTGCATTCATCATGAAACAAATCAATTAGAACTAACGACTTACCTCACACAAGAGGGAACATTTGATAACACAGGACAAGTGGAATTACGTACATAAATTCGCTTGGTTAGTTTTAGCCCTAAACTATTCACCCTTTCAGTGGGTCCATGTCTTGCATGCACTCTTGCCTCTCACCTCGCTGCGTAATAGAAAGGAAGCACTATATGAAGGTGATGGAAAAAGCCTGCTTACCCAACGAACCAATGTGCGCATACTTTTCAAATGCCATCATTGGGTCTTCAAGCTAAGTAAAAGCACAGTAATGAGCTGTTTAGATGAAGAAAAAATATCAAAGATAAATCTCATCTATCCAACTCAGCGATGTGCCCATATTTTCCGAGGTCACCTACGGGCCATCAATCTGAGTAACATGTAGAATAAACTAAGCTAAAATCAGAGACAGATCTCCTTTGTCCAATCTTTAGATGTACAGATGTTTTCATAGGCCACCGGTGGTCATCAGTTTGAGTAATACTGAAGGATCTGAGAAAGTAGGAGGAAGGAATGCGAGGCAAATCTAAGCTTCCTAGTAAAAAAAATTAATGTTAGGGGTACACCGTATCTCACGTTGTATCGACAAGCCCTCCTCGCCATGTTTATCTATAGTTTTATATTGCGAATTCTGAAAGTACTTAGATATTATCAGGCCCGTCCTCGTACACCCGTTCGTCTGTTCAACTGACACGAAACAGTTCGGTACTTTATTAACGGTTAAGTAGTATTTTAGTTGCCTCTGAACTGTTCGAAGCCATTATGTATTTCCGTTGGCCTGAGGCAATCTATCCTATAACTTGGGATATTTTCCGCAGACGTGTGTGGCAACGAGTTATTTTTATCACATAGTCTTTGTTGCTTAGGTTATACGGTGAAGATTCTTGGAACACCGGCTGATAGTAACTAGCATGTCTCAGTCGATGGACAATTTTGGCTAATACACATAAATGCAACCTTAATCTTTGAAGACCTAGCGGTTCGACTTTTAACAAATGACATCTATGTTTATAAGTGAGCTTAGAGGTAAAATCCACGATTCATTTGCTAATCGACCTTTGTGTATCTTCGATTGCACTCGTGTCGCATCCTCTGATGCTGCTAAAGGTGCTGGCACAGTATCTTAATATTGGTCTGGCTTGCAGTTTAAATGACAGGAGCTTAATATCGCTTGTTATAAAAAGGCGGCCTATCATTCCAATAGTCTGTGGTGTTTTAGCCATCGTATACTCAACTTGTTTTTTGAAGTCTAGCGAACCTGAGTAACGAAGACCTAAGTCACATAGCGATTCACATAAACGAGGTGGGATTCCAAGCAAAAAAAACATTCAGGCGGAACCAAGCATCCATAGTACATAATGCTGCATTTAGATGTTGAAAATTTCATGGAAGCTCCGAAACACCAGTTTTCCAGGGAAAATAGGTCACTTTGGATCGCAGATATAAAAAACGAAGATTGAAAATCAATGGCATACAAAATTCGCCCTTCGCCTTTCGCTCAATTAGAGCTCGTCTGTGGTACGCATTCCCTTAATCTCTTACTTGGAATCGAACCCAAGGCCGCAAGGGACAGATGCTAAGTAGACAGTAGCATAAGCCACTGTGTAATTAGGATGTCGGCTGGGCTACACAATATGCAATCTAACTGGGATATAGCACGACCAATCTTCCACTGAGAGGTAAATTATCACCACAGTAGATGACAGTGTCTAGCATCCGACGATCGTGTCCCCCACGCACTAGAAGCTACGTCCACAGTATTTGAACCTTTGAGAGGCTTTATTGTATATGGAAATTGTAGAATACTTGTAGCTTGGGGTGTGGATGAGAGGATTGTCTTGTTCTCCGAGCTGGGCATTTCGGTTGCGGACGTTTCGTTGCCAAACTAGGCAACATCTTCAGTGCGCCTATTCAGTCCTGAATCGCAGTCTCGCAAACTATTGAGTAGGAGTATTTCAATTGCAATTTTTTCGTCTTAGCTGCTCACAAGCTACATAGCACTGCCTAGTCCGGAAAAGCAACAGACGACTTTCGTTTGAATAAGGCCCGTCAGTGGTGCGCATTCACTCAGTCTCTTACTGGGAATCGAACCCATGTCCGCTAGTTGCGGACGCCAACTAGGTAGCGTCTGAAACCACTTAGCAATGAGGACTTTGGTTGCGCTACACAGTTTGCATGCTAACTGTGATACAACACGACCTAGCTTCAATCGCCACGCAGGTTACCAACTCAGCAGATGACAGTACCTAGCCTCCGACAACCCTGATATTCTCTCACTAGAAGCTACGTCCACATCCTTTGAAACTAGTAGTTGCCACATTATATATTCCTAATGAGTAGAAGGATTTTGATTGTTTTGTTAACGTCCCTGCTGCTCACAAGTTACATGGCGCAAGCTAGCCCGAAAAACATACCGTTTTTCGCACAGTTGCAGCTTTTTATTGGCGCATATTCCCTCAGTACCCTGATGGACCATCGAACCCAACACCGCAAGAAGCAGCTACCAACTAGCTCGCAGCGTATGCCACTCAGCCATGCCGACTTCGGCTGGGCTACAAAACTTGCAAGTTAATTGGGATATAGCACGATTTATCTTCCACTGCCACGCGGGTTTCTACTTTAGCAGCTGAATGTTGAGATCCTCCGAACGCCATGACTTCCTTTTATTAGACGCTACCTCCAAAGCATTTGTGATCAGGATAGGTTATATTGTATATTATTTTCTGTAGGAGGACTTTGTTTGTAATGTTTTCGTCCAAACTGCTCACATGCTGTAATGCACAGCCTAGCCCGGAAAAGCACCAGAGGCTTTTCGCCCCATTGGGGCTCGTCAATGATGCGCATTAATAAGTACATTACTGGGGAGCAAATCCATGACCGCGAGAAGTAGATACCAACTAGTCAGCAGCTTATGCTATTGAGCCATGGTTACTTCGGCTAGGCTACACAATTTGCATGCTAACTGTGATACAACACGATCTAACTTCCACCGCTTCAGGTTACTACCTCAGCAGACGACAGTACCTAGCCTCAGGTTATCATGATTTTCTTCCACTGGAAGCTACGTCCACATCATTTGAAACTAGTAGAGGCTACCTTATATATTCCTAATGAGTAGGAGGATTTTAATGGTTTTGTTAACGTCCCAGCTGCTCAACACTACATAGCGCAATCTAGACCGAGAAAGCACTTCGCGCTTCGGAATAATGCAGCTCGTCAGTGGTGCGCATTCTTTCCGCCCACTGCTAGGAATGAAAACCATGACTGCTAGAGGCAGCTGCCAACTAGCCAGCAAGTTAAGACACTAAGCCATTGGGGAAGTCAGCTGGGCTAGACAATTTGCAATTTAACTTAGATATAGCAAGTTCTATTTCCCACCGCCACTCAGATGACGATTGCTAGAATCCTATGATCATGGACTCATCTCACTAGACGCTACTTTCACAGCATTTGAAACTAAGATATGCTATAGTTTATATTACTAATGAGTAGGAGGATTTTAATTGTAATCTTGTAATCCCAGTTGTTCACAAGCTATATTGCACAGCCTAGTCCGAAAAAGCAACAGCGCGTTTCGCTTTATTAGGGCTCATCATTGGTGCAAATTCCCTCAGTCTCCAAATGGGGGTCATACCCATGACGGCTGGATGCGAATGCCGAGTTGGCAGCAGCTAAAGCCACTCAACAATGGGGATGTTGTCTGGGCTGCACAACTTTCAAGTAAATGGGATAGAGCACGACTTATGTTCTAATGCCACAGGTTACTACCTCAGCAGATGAGGGTGCCTAGACTCTGATGGCCATGGCATTTTCTCTCTAGTCTCTACGTCTACTGCATTTGAAAATCAGAGAGGATACATTTTGTATTAAGAAACAGTACTTGGAATTTAATTGTAATGTTTTCGTCCAACCTGCTCACAAGCTGCATAGCACAGCCTAGTTCGGAAAATCAACTGACGCCTTTCGTCAGTGGTGCGTATTTCCTCCGTCCCCTACTAGGCTTCGAAACAGTGACAGATAGAAGCAGACGCAAACTAGCCAAGAGCTTATGCCACTGAGCCATGGGAACCGTAGATCCGCTACATAATTTGCAAGCTAACTGGGATATAGCACGACATATCTTCTACTGCCACGCGGGTTTCTGCCTTAGCAGCTGAGTGTTGAGATCGCCCGAATGCCATGACTTCCTCTTACTGGACGCTACACCCACAGCATTTGTACCTGGGAGAGGATATACGTTATGTTATTAAGGAGTAGGAGGACTTAAAGTGTATTGTTTCCGTCCCAACTGCTCACAAGCTACCTAGCGCAGCTTAGTCCGGAAAAGCACCAGACGCGTTTCGCCCTATTGGGACTCGTCGTTTGTGTGCATTTTCTCCGTCTACTACTATGGTACGTATCCATGACCGCAAGAGGCAGCCGCCAACTAGCCAGCAGCTTATGCTACTGAGCCATTGGGGATGTCGGCTAGGCTACACAAATTGCAAGATAACTAATATATCACGATCTATGTTCTAATGCCACGCAGGTTACTACCTTGCAGATCATAGTGCCTAGCCTCCGATGGTCATGGCCTCCTCTCACTAGGCGCTACCTCCACAGCATATGAAACAAGGTGAGGCTATTTGTTATAATAATAATACGGAGGAGGATTTTACTTGTAATGATAGTGAAACAGCTGTACACAATCTACATAGCACTGCATGGTCCGGACAAGCGACCGACGCGGTTCGCCATCTTGAAGCTCATACGTCGTGAACATTCCTTTGGTCCATTATTGGGGATCGAACCCATGATCGTTATAGGGGTATGGCGACTAGCCAGTAGCTAAAGTCTTTCAGAAATGGGGACTTTTGCAGGCCTACACAATTTGCAATATAACTGTGATATGGCACGACCTAGGTTCCAATGCCACGCAGGTTACTACCGCAGCGGATGAGAGTGGCTATCATCCCTATGTCCTGACTTCCCCTCACTAGACGCTACGTCCAATGCATATAAAAATGTAAGAGGCGTATTTTGTATAACTATTGAGCAGGTGGATTTCAAGTGTATTGTATTCGTCCTAGATTCTCCCAGGCTACATAGCGCAGCCTAGTCCGGAGTAGCACCAGACGCATTTCGCCCTATTGAGTCTCGTTAGTGGTGCGCATTGCCCCTGTCCCTACTGAGGATCGAACCCATTACCCATGCTGACTAGCCAGCAGCTTAAGCCACTGAGGCCTAAGGACGTCGGCTGGCCTACACAATTTGCATGCTAGCTGTTATATAGCCTGACCTAACTTCCATTGCCTGGCGTGAACAAATCTGAGCAGATGCCTTTGCTTAGCCATTGATGTGCATGGCCCCCTCGCACTAGGCGCTACGTATACAGCATTTGAACATAGGAGAGGCTTAATTTAAACTACTTATGAGTAGGAGGATTATAATTTTGAGGTTTTCGTTCCAATTGCTCACAGGCTACATAACACAGCCTAGTCCGGGAAAGCCCTAGAAGTTTTCGGATTCTGTAGCTTACTTGTTTTCGAATTACCAGTTCCGTTATGGCCGCAGGCGCATGTTGCCATTCTGACCATTTTGTTATATAGGCAATGTTTTTGTGCCTGTGTAGTTGACCGTCGCTTGGTACGGCGACTGCTTGCTAAAGGGTCTTTTCCCGTCTCACGTGTGGTCGAATTCTTGCTGCCTGTTTCGCTGGACAGGTGCAAGGGCAACTACCGCTTTTGATTGCAGTACCGAGCCATTACATCGCGTGTTTCTGTCGTTGCGCTGCGACGCGCGGTGCTTCGTTCAATCCGGCTCGTGGTCTCTCTAGCAATACACGCTGAAAATTAGGGTCTGTTGTACCTTGCAAAAATTGTGCGAAGTCCTTCTGCTCACGACCCGCTTGGTTTTCGTTAGGGTATGCGGCAACGGCGTGATACCGCAACTCTACAAGGAATGTGAAACATTGCGAAATGGTCTCTCATACTCCCGAGCTTGCAGCAGGGGCAGTAGGGCTGCCTTAAGCCCCATGAATGTATGTTCGTCTATCATAACAACAACCTCTTCTGTGGCCAACGTGGCATATGCCTCGGGGCTCTAGAGACTGAGCAGTGCTGGTGTCTTTTCGTGAGCCGGAAACGGACTTGGGTAACAGCACGCCTGTCGGTCCCCGTAGTCGAAGCCGATTCCAGAACTGTACTTTTCCGGCAGCGTTGGAGTCGGGACCACAATGGTACGCACTTGCGTGCACAAGTCTAACGAATTACATTTAGCGGAGCTCTTTGGTACAGACCGCTCGCAGGTAGACAGCCTACTGGTTTGACACTGCCTCTTTAACGGCCGTCGATACTTTTGTGCTCGAGGTTTTATTAAAGCGCCTTTTGGTTCCGCTGGCAGGGTCGTCACATGTGAGGTGTGTGTCCGGTGGTGAGTGATAGTTTCTTTCGTATACTTCACCAGTTATAGGTCGCAGTAGACCGGAAGACGCATTAGAAAGTAAAGACAAGGTAGAAGGCTGGAAGTCAAGCGCCAAGGACTGATATCGAAAAAAAGCGTATCGAAAGACCGCTGGCAAGCAGACACCGTAAAGTGGCCGCGTAGCCGAGGACAACCAAGCAAAGAGCAGGCGTCCGCAATCAAGGTCTAACAAGAGAAAAGGTGTCGAGGTTCCGGAAGGTTAAAACAACCTGGCGCTCATCGTTACGTCCGACGTAATAATGGTTCATCAGTGCGGTGCTTCTGTTAACTACAGTGTCGCGAATAAACAGACATTTTGTTATTGGGCTGAATATGTACAGTGCGTCTGATGGAAGAGGGCCGATGAACGTTTTGCCACGACCTTCCGCGCTCAGCATTCAGAGCGAGGTTAGCTGACAGCTAGCGATCGCCGGACGGTGTCATGTGGCTGTCTTTAGTTGTCTCGCTCGAATTGCCGGCTTGCCGGCCTATACCTCACCAGTTTTACGCTTGCACTCAGCTGATGCCTGAACTAAACCACTTGTATGAGGAAGATGCTATATGTCCTCACCACTAAGATTAGAGGGAACTTAATGTGTCTGCACTGGCGCACCCACGCCATTCCGCTAAGCATTTGATGGCGGGGACAACTATCGTAAATGACCGGCATTCACCATTAGAGAGCCGCGGTCGGTTCATGAATCGCCCTTCACATTCCGGAATGCGTTCATCGGCCCTCTTCCATCGGACGTACTGTATGTATATGATTAAGTGAAAAACGGGAAATACCGCTATGTTAAGAGCATGAAAAGAAGGATGGACGTTGCAAGTTTGCATTTCTGGAATAAGTAACTCACAGAAAGCTTCCCGATTATTGTTGCAGTGGTGTGCTTGTCATTTGGTTATTTTAAACGAGTTTTCTGCGAAATGCAAACAAAAGTAAGAGGCTTTGGTAGTTTATCAATTGAAAGAACCTTGGTGTGGTTTAGTCTTATACCGTAGCTTTAATTAGGTAAAATCTAACGGACGAATATCAGCATATAGCAAATATATTTGCAAGCCTCAAAATTGGGTTCCTTAGAAATAATCGCGCGGAGGTAGATCCGGCTCATTGGATAGCCCAGCCATTCTTCTGTCAAAATATTTCGCGGTTGTCGACCTATGCCTAAAGCGGAAAGTTGGCTGCTGAGTGTGAACCCAAGCGATGCTAGGCAGTTGTGCTTTGGGAATCGTGAGTTATAAGGAATTATTCCATGAAGAGCTCCTCGCCTACTACAAGATTATTCCGCTTCTTGTTGCTTTTTGCTGATTCTGCTAGGCATGTATAGAAAAAGCCTAATCGCTATGCGGCATGCAGTAGTGTCCAAAATGAGTGTGAGACAGGGTACATCAGCTATCATTGGAGCTTATATTGAGATGGCGGGAAAAGGATGGTAGTTAGATGCTTACAACTGAAATTGCGTGTTTATGCCACAAGCACTGGTCGTCTTTTAATCCTTTAAACAGAGGCACATTTGAGCAACGGTAAGCATGTTAGATGTTAACGCGGGTTACCGTCGTATAGTACGCGTTAGTGCTTGAAACGGTAGGGATATGGGTGAAGGACGTAACGAAGTTTCAACTAGCGACCGCGGCGGCCTTTTTACAAAGCCTAGCTTGACAGCCAAGCGGTGAAAGCGACGGTGTTAAACGAGTTGTTATTGAACGCACTGACCGGTAGGTGCAATATCGCTTTGCTCACTACAAGCTATGCAAGGCCCGTAGAAATCGGCATGTCATGTAGTTCCTTTGAGCAACTGCCCTCTGAAAAGGACACACTGAGGTCTCTTGACCATGGTTTAATTATATAGTCATGTTATTTCACGCTGGCAACACATTCTATTCTATTTTCCGTTCTATTTTCATTTTTACTTATCAATCCCTGAGTTCTACGATTAGATTAAGGCAAACGAGGAAGCAAACTACAATTTACCTTTAGTTGGGCAATCCGTTCTCGAAACAAAAATATCGAATTCCAAGCAAACATTTCACCGAAGAGAAGAAATGAGTCGTGCGACTGGGACTTTGGCAACCCAAACAACCTCGTGTTTGATGACACCTTGTGTTCATGTAACAATGCACTTGAATTCATATCCTGCAATGTTTACGTGAACGTGACGGCCAGCGAACATTAACTTTCTACATCGTTTGCGCAACTTGTGAAACATTTCTTTCGTCTTAAGATCTCGTCCGCTTTATAGGTATTTTGTTTTATAAAGTTGTACGTGTACATCTGCATATTTATGATCGAAGGACTTCACCTTCGTGTTTTGGTCTTTCGAAAAATATACCATGTATTTACTTATTTGGTTATAGTGGCTTTCGAGCGATTCCGCGTATAGTTTTAACGTATACGTCCATTTTTTATTACGTAACGTTTGCAAACCAATTTCTCCGCTCGGCGAACAAATGCGCAACTGGCTTGAAAAGTGTGTTTAGCGGCCACTGCGTGGTACATCGTATGTACAGCTACTTTGGAGCTATATTGTACATTTCTAGATACGCAGCCCTATTAAGATCCTATAACGATGAGTCCCTTTTAATCATTTTTCTTCTTTTCGCCGCATTTGCCTGAAAAGTAATCCAGCATTGGCGCAAGACTTTTGGCTACGGTATTGGCAGTCGCCCCTGAACGCAGGAAGTTCTGCAAGCATTGCGGTTTGCTTTTATCGTGTACGGCGGTTAAGCGATGTTCCGACTAGCTTATCTACTTTTTCTTTTTAACAATACTTTCGCTTCAATGTAGGTTTTACTTTTGGCAGCAATTAAAGCCATTTGAGTTGGTGCTCGAACTTATTCGTTAATCCTATACATCTGTTAGGTTTTACGAGTACTATTTCCAGCTAACTACACCGAATCGCCATTCGTTTTTGGCTGGCTAGCCGAAAAGCCTTCTCCTGTCTTCACACGCGCAAGCAAATAGTTCGGCAGCAGTGTTCCAGGACGTGGTGGGTTTTTGCTAGTCAAGCGTCCTCTTTATTAAAAACCACAAATGTTTTCTTAACAACACTGTGACATGGCGTTCGTGCCTCGCCACAAAATTTTGGCACTGCCCCATGGATATCTGGATAATCCTTTCCAACCCACGGATACCAATCTTCTACTCGCACATTGCTGACGATGTCAAACATTCAAGCATGGAGCAGCATAATTACAAGCACAATGTACACAGCTACATACACCCACAAGTGCATGCTTACATAGCCCACAACTCAAACATACACTGTTATGGCAAACATATCGGATTTTTTACATACTTGATCACGCATTGTTATGATCGAGAGTAGAAGCATTATTTAATTATGCCTTTATTGACGTAGGGCGATTAGAAGGGGCATACACGGCTTCTTGTGAAATGGAACGCAGCCAATAATATTGAGAAGCATGATGATCGGCTGTGAAATTATCTACTATACAACGAAAAGCGTTGAAGCCTGTTCAACTTTTGCCGCAGCCGAAGCAATCGCATAGGAACTATTACGTGCCACAAAAGCTATTCCGGCCCTCTTGGTGCAGTACTCGTCATCAAGGAGTACATAAACCTAACTCCATTATTACTCATGCAAGGGCATGTGTTTACTGTACATTATGATCTGACCCCTCGAGGGCACAGCTTCTAGCTAATTCTAGAACTATACCTTTATTTATTTATTTATTTAATTATGTACCTGTAATGAACGATTACTAAAAACTATAAATGCCTAGTTGGCTGCGTATAGATCTGCAGTGGCGTGTCCACTGGCTCTAAAGTATTGGTGCATTTCTTAATGTGATACTCGACTTGAACATACTGCGAACTAGCGTTTTTCAGTCGTTAGAACATTAGGTTGAGTCTTTCCTAAGTGTGAGTTGTACGGTTGTGGAAGCGCCTAGAATCCTTGTGATTAACTCTAAGTATGTCAAGTCAATTCAAGTCGAGAAGGCGCTTTTATGTATATATTTTGGGTAAAGTTTCAGCCTTGACAGGTGTCACTGGCATGGTAGAAAGTAAACATAAATAGCGAAACAGCAGCAAATGAAAATGCTCGATGAACAACAACCTTAGTAGTCAATTATACCGGTCAGTTCTTGAGTAATATGGCTTTGATCAAACAGAAATTTGCGAGACAGAGAATGACTGAGAAAACCTAACCCTGTGCGGACAGATACTGCTCTGTACTTTCATCTGGTTGACAAAGTAAACATACCGCTAGAGGGTGCCCTTTGAAGAGGATGGTGAATACCGGTGCGTATTTTGGAGGCGCGCTTATTGCGTAAATTAACGTTCGTAGATAAAATTGTTTGAGCCAAGTTTGGTTTTGGAATACTACTACAATAAAACAAAGACTACAGTGAGCTATAAAACAGCTTAAAAAGCTTACACAGTAGGTTTCAGACAAGTAATGTGAGCCCTAAGTCCGGTCTGATAGGATGTGTGCAGCCATAAACTTCAGAAACAACTTGCATGGTACGCAACTTGATCATAATCAAGCGAAAGTCGCCTGACAAAAGTCGCCTGACATCTGTGTACATTTCGTTCCCCTGAATAGCCTGCGAATAAGCGCTGCCCAGTTGAACTACGACTTACGGAAAGTTAACCTAACACCTTCAAGCTGAAGTTTGGGACGGTCCGTGACAGTGTTATGGTAACAAGCTGCTTTATGCAGTGCAAACAAACTGCCTTTACATCTGGATAAGCTCAGCATGAAGCAGCGGCGTTTGACCATAGCACTAAATAATCCAACCAGCTTTGCAGCTGGGTTGATTAGTCCTCGGTTGGATGGTGTGAGCTCTCGTGTAGGATTTCTTAGAGTTGCGTCCCCCTTGGCTCGGTACTAGGCCCACTATAGTTACTTAAGTTCGAAAAGGACCAGGAGCCACTTCCTGAAGAACATTGCCACGTCAATGCAGATAATTTAAAGCTGGTCAGCATGGGCAATCGAGCCACACTGACCAAAGCTATCGTTAGCGTGGTTAACTGGTCCAATCAACACGACTTGCCCCTGAACGCTAGGAACAGTCAATTATTGACCACTGATGGTGACAGGATTGCAGTGCATGCTTACTAAAAGTGTTTTATTTTGCAGAGCACTAACCAGACGCGTGATTATGGCGCCATCGCGATGAACAGTTGCAAGTCTTCGATGCGGTGTTGCTACGTACAAATCAAAGTACGACAGGAACTGTGTGGACTCAAGAAGTCGCTGTGTAACACGGCCAGAGGATTTCCTTCCTTTGTACAAAGCATTGATTAGGCCACACCTGGAGTACTGTGTTCTGAATTGGTCGCCGCATTTCCGTGGTTATGCTGTTTACATGTTAAAGCTACAATAACTGGCAACTAGGCTGATTGCATGCCTACATAGGAAGTCGCACGAAGAGCGCCTAAGTAGCATAACTTTTCTTCCCTGGAGTGGCATAGCATGAGATTAGATCTGACTGCGACGTTTGAGATAATGAAAGTCCTCCGTGATTTCACGCCTACTGCTTTGTTTTAGTTGACTGCTTTGAGCAGTTGCGTGGACATCATTTAAAGCATAAACAACAGAGCGATAGATTAGACCTTAGGGCAAGGTAAAAACAAACCGCGTTGTAAACAACTGGGCTTAACTGCTTTCTGCGTTAATAGTATGCGAGATTGTAGTAGCTTTCAGCAGAAGCCTAGACAAGGCTTAGTCACATCATTTTCCAGAACTAAGGTAGTTCTATTAAAGTTTAGTAGCAAGAACTCATGTTGTGGTATTTGCTATTAATTCATAAAAATGCAAACGGTGCTCTCGATTTTACTCCATTTTATTTTCCAGAAGCAAGGAGAAGTGCTCAAACGCTGACGTGCTGAGGGCACTAGTTATCTCACCGATACAAAAAGCCGGATACTCGTTAGGCAGCAGCCTGAGCCGTCCTTGGAGCTTGACCTCACCAGACCTGACGTGCTATACGTCCCTGATTACGTCACCGGCATATATTAGAGATAAGGCTTCTTTTGGGACAAGTGAAGAGCAAACGGAAGTAAAACAACAACAACTGGTTATAAAATAGCTCCTTGAAGGACAACAAAAGTTGTGAAAAGTAGTGCAAAGCTTTTCTCGCCAAACCTGGTAAGATGAGTACCTTTTGCATGATAATCATTTAGCAAGAAGACAAGGTAAGGTTGAATACCATACGTGTGTATGACATGCAATAAAATTTCATGCTTAACAAAGCTAAAAGCCTTGCTGTATTCACGGAACAAGACGCGTTCTGAATGGTTCTTACTGTTTAGCGTCGATAACACCGAATGCACTAGACAAGCAAAAGCTACTTATGTTGCCCTTAAACTTTTATGAGACGTTTTCTACAAGTCATCTGCACGAGATTGTTCAAGCAGTACTTCAAAAACATTATCTAAAACCTTTCAAATCCGCTGAGTTGCATGCAATAGGCCGATATTTACCCGTCACTTTCTTTGGTAACGTCCCTCTGTTAGCCCTTCCCTAACCAACCGCAATGTTTCCTCGCTTTTGGCACATTGTGCACGATTCACCCAGTGGCTTGGCTAATGAATTTGCACAATGCTTTTACACGACAGGTGATGAACTGCCAAGTGCGCGTGCCTTGCCTGAGTGCATTTGGGGTAAATTCTTGTGCAGTGATGCGACCTCGACATAGGATGGTAAACCATGACTAAACTTAGCCGCAAAATGTTGGTGCGTAGCCAGACAGCAGAAAGGAAAACCCGTAAGACGAGTAGCGTGTTCAACAAACAGCGCAAAGCGGTTTAATGCGTAAGAAGCGCAGGTGGGCGTACATACGCGCGCAACCGCGTACATGCAAAATTAATACTTTTTAATTTTTAACGTATTCGTCCCAGCGGCTCACAAGCTACGTAGCTGAAGCCCACTCCGGCCGAGCACTAGACGCGTTTCGTCCTATTAGGGCTTGAAAGTAGTGCGCGTTTCCTTGGTCCCCTACTGGGAATCAAACCCATGACCGCTGGAGGCTGACGCCAACTAGCCAGCAGCTTAAGCCACTGAGCCATGGGTGACGGCAGCTGGGCCAGATAATTTACGATCTAATTGGGATTTATCACGACCTATCTGCCACTGCCATGCTGCTTACCTCCCTTGCAGATGAGGTTGGCCATTTTTCAAGTCATCACTTGTTCTCATTAGACGCTATATCCATAACATTTGAAACTAGGAGATGCTGCATGTTGTTTTACTAACGAGTAGGAGGATAGTAGTTGTAGTTTTCTTTTTAACCCAACCAAAATCATTGATCGCTAGTCAACCCGCGGTATCCCTCAGCGTCGCTGCTGTCGTCAAATTCCGGGTTGGAAACTATCGACCAATGTGCAACTTCGGCGGGACCGCAGAAGTAGGGTCTTACTTGTTTCGTCGGTTTTACTGCCCTCGGCTAATTTCTTTACGCTAGAACGGTATTCAAGTTGCTGTTCGGCCGGTGTGTTCCAGCTTTGGGTGCGTTTTTAATCCGAATGTTGGCGGCGGATCCGGCTGTCCAGCATTTGCGGCTGCGTTAGGCCCTGCAGAACCGACCACAGCTGTTGGTAGTCAGCGCTGTTCACGCTGTAATCGAGTGTGTACTGGTTGGTCTGCCTTTAATGTGCTTTCATCTCTTAGCTACCTTGAGCACAAAGACTCTCCCGGTCACTCCTCTACTTCAATACGCGGGCTCGGAGACGACAAATAAAGCCATGTCCTTAGAATGCTGTCAAGCATCAGCCTCGCACAGAAGTTACCGGTTGCCTTAGTGAGTGTGAAAGCGTATGCACACAGGAAGCGGTCAAATGTCCTTTACAGTTTCCCTCTCGCTGCTTTAATCGGTCTTGTTTCAGTGTGTGTACTGACCTTTCTACGAGGTTGTTTGGTACCGTATGATACTGGGCCATTTCGCTATGCAGAATCCCATTGTAATGAAATTCTCCTCAGTCATAAAACGATTACTAAGTGTCTCCAAAGTAGCAAAACTTCTGGGCAGCTGCCATGCCGAAGACGAGTTCTGGCAACAAAGCCCTGATCACATCCAGAGGTATATCTACTCAACCATTGCGTAGTATATCTCGAACATTAAACAACCGCGTTTCAGGCTTCTTAGTTCCACTCTCTGAACGTATCCCTTTGCATGTGCCTACAACTTTCAGGTGCAAGATTATGCTTCCTACTTGCTATTTGCACTTGCCTCTCCGTTCTCCAATTGTATAAGCATGTTCCATTCGTTATCACTCTGACGCTTCCTGGATTACTGACAACAAAAGGGCGATACTGCCGCCTCATCATCTTAGCAGCGATTTACCTTCCTATTTCGACGTTAATGTTTCGACTGCATCCTTACTTTCATTGCCCCGTATAGATAATACGCAACTGCCTCCTTGACCATTCTTCCTTATCATCGATTCCGATGTTCCAGAACTATTCCTTTTCTGATGGCACACACTAGTTTTATTCCCACATTGATTGGGCGGCCGAACATCAACCCGCTGAATTATCCGGTCCCGTCTGAACCGTCTCTTATTTCCTGACTTCTCCCAGACCGCTAAGATGTAAATGATCTAGGCTCTAACAACGCAACGCTTTGTAACCCCCACCTCTAGCACTGTGCTAGTCATGATTCATCCTTATTATTATAAACCCTTTTTTCCTTAACATGTCTATTTGCCGACCCCCTCTGTTCACATTCCGACATTAATAATACGGCTTTCTCTCTGAGCCTACATGCAAGTCTCGTCTCAATGGTCTCATGCTTTTCGACTGCTGGGACTTACCGATGGACCATTGACAGATCCTCGACACATTATCGATATCTTTGTAGGCTTTTCCACTTCTCCTCAATAGAGTCTTTTACTTCCCGACCACACGCTTTCCTTTTCTCGTTCTCTATTTGCATTTCTTGTTTAAATGGACCGAGCATATTACGGGCTTGGCTCTAATCTATTCTCCTCTGACCAGTCTCCTGCTTTCCGATTCCTTGCATGCATCCGCGATGTAAACGATCTAAGCTCTGTAGTCCCAACACTCTGTGCTCCTCATCCTGAGTGTTTTGTTTGGCATGCTAACTACCTTTGCCGCGGCAACACTCTGTAACCCTCATCTCAAGTGCATTGCTGGGCATTATACAACATTTTTATTATTAAGAAGCATGGATCATCACCTAGAATACGTTGTTGGCTTTTCCACTTCTCCTCTATACAGCCGTTTTTACCGACCCTTCTCTTTCCTTCCCGTGCTCTCGGTTTGCATTCCTACTTCCTTTGATGCAACTATACATGTGTTTGTCTGCCCTGACTGCTTGCATTTCTACCAAGTAAGACTGAGGCAACATGTCCCTGTCATACGTTCTAAGCGATACCCTTTTTTCATCGTCAGCAAATCTCGTAAGCCTTGTTCTGGTGTCCCACAGATTGGGCACAAGCGCTTTAGGACCCCTCAAACTCTCTTTGCCTCTTCTGCATTCCTAATTTGGAACAACCTTTCCTTCTCTACTGATCCATGCTCTGCTCGCTTTGCGTTGTATTACGTCACTTACGGTACACATGAATAAGAGTTAGTAAACTAAGAAATACGTGGTATATGGATACATTATTTCAGTTATGGTTGAAGTTGATCGACTGCGTTTCGGATGCATTGTTTTCGTCTGTCTGGGTGGTTGTCTTTGTTGGTTGCCCATTTCCCGAGATTGTCACAATACTACAATAGCAGGCACAAAGCTCCTTTATTTGGAAACAAGTGGAAGATTGTCCGCCACTTTTATAACTTACTGACCGGACATATTATCCATTATATTGCAGGAATACAATATTTCCGAGGCCGGAACAATTGAGTTCAACTCGCCTAACAATATCTCTGTCACATACTTCTTGCCTAGATCTCTCCTGTTTACTTTGATGGCACAGGCACCTGCCGATGCAAAGCCAGAACAATCGTTTTTGACCATTTCTCTATACTGGATACTTTCTTTCCTTTGATACTCATCCGGAGCTCTTTCTCTGCTATGGCCAGCTGGGTGTCAGCTGGGTGGTTCGGGTTTAACCCTTTCCAGCAAATAGTTCGGCGGCAGTGTTTCAGGAGGTGGTGAATTTTTGCCTGGCAAACGTACTCACTATAAAAGGCACAAAATTACGGTTAACAACAAGGCGAGGTGGCGGATGTGACTCGTCACAAAACTAAAGCCACTGCTTCGTGGATATCCGAAAAATGCTATTTATCCCACGGACATCTATCGGTTATCTTAACATTCATGATGAAAACAAACAGTCAAACATGCTGCGGCACATTCACAAACACAAGCTACACAGCTACATTTGTAAACAACTACATATATATGCACACATACACGTATTCTCTGTCCTGCCAAACATGTATTTTCTCCTTTTTTCATCACATTGTGCTAGCTTAACATAACCACCCTGTAAATGTGTGCCCCGCCTAGTAAAGCATAAGAAGTTTTATTTATTTGTAGTCGCCCGTGGGTGTCCAGGTTACCAAACCATTTTAAAACTTATCCCGGGAGGACCGCCGATTTGCTTTTCGTGACAATATCCTATCCTTCAAGACTTTAACAACACTTCAGTATATTTCATTGGATATCCCTTAGAGAGTTCACGTTGTTCCGCAGTTGCGCAACATATCACATACAAGAGATATTCAATTAATGACCTACCAATCGGCCCCAGCCATTCGGTCAGGACAGGACAGGACCCAGGAACCGAATAGGCATTCACCTAAGGGATCAGCCAAAAGAAAAATGGGACGCAACTTGGCTGCGAATAACCAAGCAAATAAGCGCTCAGCAAGAATTATAGCCAGTTACAACCTGCCATTCAATGGATCGACGGCAGTGTTTTAAGATGTGGTGTGTTTCCGTCTGACAAGCGTTTTCCCCATAAAAAGCCACAAATGTCCGTTTAACAACCCTGCAACGTGGCGAACGTGACCTGCCACCATTTAAATTCACAGCCCATAACTTCACACTGGCAGGTTAACTAGTCTCACCGTACTTACTACGTGGGTTACCCTGGCACTTCTACATCTGCATATTCTGTCGTCTTTTCTTTCTACGACTTCACGCATATACTGTTCTCTCTTTTCTTTTTACAATATCAACGTTGATCTTTGCGTTAAGTATGCACGAACTCAGTATACTTTCACACCACTCCCGAGCTTGCTCTGCAATAACTTTCCAATCGGTCATTCAGGATTCTTGATCTATTATTAGCTGATGTATGAGTGTAATCTATGTCAGACTGATTATGTTCTTACAAACGTGTCTCAATCTCATGACAGCCACACTATTACCTCATATTTCCCCTAGCGTACAGTTTCAAACATGAAGGTGTGAACAAGTTTCTACTGTCGCGGTTACAATTGCCATAAAATATCTGTACAGTTGTAGCTACCGGATCCTGTCTCCTTGGGTATGCCTTGCATACTTAAGAATGTATTTATGCATGTATAAATATGTTATTCTCGAAGACCTCAAGTCACAAAAAATAAGACAAGATCAAAATTTACAGGCAAAGATGTCGCAACAAGCACCTTGTGTTACGTGCAATAGGAAGATGGCTGCTGAGTAAAGAATTTGCCAAAATAGCATAAATACCGGTGAGAACAAAGTCGGCTGTGATGTGATGATGGACTGAGTTCATGTGTGTAGTGTAGTGTTAAACCATAAAAGCGTACAAAGTTAAGTGTCGACAGAATGTGCAGACTAAGAGTTGTAAGCTTGTGTCAAAGATAGCAAATTTGTGGCAATAGACTACTTGTCAGTGTAACGTTATTCGCTGCCTTTATTAAGTGGGGAATCCCATCCGTCACCTCGCGTGTTTGTTAAACTGACTTTTGTGGCATTTTATAAAGAGAACTCTAGTCAGGCGAAAACGCACTACCTCCTGCAACACTGCCACCGAGCTATCCGCTGGAGAGGGATTAACCCGAACCACCCAGCTGGCACCACGTGCAAGTTGTTTGGTTGGCCAGCTTTCTGATAATTAGTTAGGTGCGCAAAAGCCCCTCAGTCAGACGAAACTGCGAGACCTGTGGCCAATAAGGTTAACTTTGCCTGGTGTATATGAAAAATAAATGAGCGTGTTCGCCAAAGCAAGTAAAGCAAGTGACGTACATGCAGGCCTATCATGCAGTTTTATACAGACGCCTACTTTGACTCCAACGGCCCTGTAAGAATTCCCAGTCCAACCAGCTGAAGGGCGGCACAAATCGGGGTACCCCATCGGTCTCTACGCTTGTGGGTAGCGTTAAAAGTGTGACTGACAGCGGGGAACAGCTGTGGCAAACGCTACTGAATATTTGGTACGCAAATCTCTCTCGCGTAAGGAACAAGTGGAGGAGGCGGCCATGAGGTGTAGATCTGCCGACGTTATCGCGACCACAGAGACCTGACTCCAACCAAATGGCTCAATAACTGATCTCCTGCTAGCCGACTTCTGTGGGTATAAAATAGACTACCTTGGGTATCCGAATGTGGGTGGCGTGCTCTTGATTACAGGGTGTCCATATAGTCACGGCAAAGTTTTATTTAGCGCTTGCAAGCAGAATAAATAAGTAAATAAACGAATTATGCTTGAAGGTGAGAGACACGCATTCAAAAGCACGATCATGGTAATACAAACGTGTAAAAGGAAGGATGGAACGGATATGTCATGTTTTAACCAGTGCATACTGCATCTATACGTGTGTGTCTGTGTAGTATGTACGTGCGTGCACGTGTAAGTATTCGTGTTGTATGAATTTGTTATTAGTACTGTGAATTTGTGCGTTTGTTAGATGAACGCGTCAATATAGGAAGAGATCTGATGAAACCTTTCAAGGAGTTGACGTTTGTGAAACATCTAAGATCCTCCGGTATGGCAAAGCAGTGACGTTATTTTGTGGCGAGTCATGTCCGCCACGTCAGCGTTGTTAAGTAGATATTTGTAGCATTTTATAGGGAGAAGGCTAGCTAGACGAAAACCAATCGCGTCATGAAAAACTGCTGCCAAATGATTAGCAAGACCGGGAGTAACCCGAACTGTCTAGCTGGCAACAGGTGGAGGTCGTTCTGCCAGCCAGCCAGTGTTTAGGTTATGTTTTTATTTCTGATAATGCAAGGCAAAGTTAACTCAAATAACTGTTTATTGCAGCCCATCCTTAACGCGGGGAGAGGACAAGGAGTTTAGTGACTTATTAAACATAGCTGTGCTTATTGCACTAAGTTTTGCGATCGTAGGCGCCTTGAAACAACCACATGCTGACTAGGAGCATGTTCTCAATAAGGTGGTCTTCTTGAAGGGTGAATTTGTACAGTGGATACCGGAAAACGCCGTTGTACAACAAGTCAATTTTCCGAATAGAAGTTGTGGCAAGAACATCCCCTCTTCCCTAGATGTTGTGCTCACTAAGTATGGTTGCTTGACAGCCATTAATAATAAACCTCCTACAAATAAGCGCTAGCATTGCGTTCTTTCTCTATTTTTGTACCGTGGCTATCAGATTGTTGTGTCGGAGCCCCACGACTGCTTCCACCCACTAACGGTAGTGAGAACACCAATGACCGGATAGAAAATAATGTTCAGGCCGCACGCCAAACCGGCCACCAAACGTCTGTGTGTACAACTCAATGACATGATTCAAATTAGGGCATATAGACAGGCTTTGCAGAAAGGCTGACAATCGATCAATCAAAGCTAGTCATTCTCGGGACGAAGGATCGATACGATGTCTCACGAACCAGCGAAATGTACAGAGTAAGGGAAAAACCATTAAGCATAAGATTCAGTGTCAACCCAAGCTAGTCACGAAGGTGAAGTAATAGAAACGTATGTGGGGAACCGTAAAAGAGGACGGGGTGAATAGGGGTGAGTGGAATAAAACTCACAAAACCACGGGGAGTGGTGGAGTATTCTTACCTCCTATATAACACAGATAAAGCTTGTGTGGCGCAGAATCTGAGCCGGATTAACACCAAGCTTTTGACGGTTAGAGCAGCACGCAGTACCTAGGTATCCGAACAGATGGTGGCGACGTTAGAACATAGGTCGCGAATGATCAGAATTGGTCTCACGCAGTTGCTAGAGGAGTTCGTTCCCTTGTGCAGAAGGAGCCATTCGGATAAGCCTTGCTGGTAACGCCGACGTATTGATTGGCTGTTTAAACCAGGGATATTTAACGGAAAATGATCCATGAATCTGGTGATTTTCGCAGTTGGCGTACTTAAAAATAAGTAGAAGCATGCATGTCAAACTGCAGAGGCAGGCCAAATACGTCTAGTAGCTAAGGCAAGTGCAAAACCCCAATGGAAACTCAAGCGCTGTTACAGCTACGTCCAGTCAAAAACCACTTTAATGGAAAAAGTTGGCAATTTAATCACAAAAGCTGAGTAATAGGCTAGGGAAGGCCTTGAGAAGGAGAAAGAGTTGCTGCGTGTTTTCCAACAAGTGTATCGTGCCGACAATGGGTATACAACATCATTGCCTTGGAATCGCGTAAAGGAATGCAGAATGGACTAACTCGTCCTAATTGTTTCATATATATTTTTCTGTACTGAAGGACTTAAACCCGTACGAATCTCCTGGCCCCGATAATGTGCACCCCACATGTGTCAAGCCGATTGCTGATAGACTACGGTTTCCTATTCTTAAGTTGTACAATACGTTTCTTCATGTGCGACGGATATCAAAGGATTGGAGGGAAACAGTCGTACTGGTGATCCACAAGTGTAGTGCGACATCATCGCCCAATAACATCAAACCTGTTAACCTGACTAGCGTTTTCTAAAGTGTCTAGAGAAGATCATTAGGAATCAAAGCTGAGGACATCTGGTTACTGAAAGTTTGCTCAGAGCAGAACAGCATGGCTTCATCAATAATTAGTCATGACTTACCAACCTGCTGTATTACCTTAATGAAATAACTCATTGTCTTGATAATGGCCTCCAAATAATAGTGTGTTACCTTGACTACAGTAAAACTTTGATTCGGTGGATCACAGTTTCTTGTTAGAAAAATTGACCTGGTTTGTAATCACACTTTAGCTGTTATCTTGCTTGCCTGCATTCTTTCATGGTAGGACATTGCGTGTCAGAGTTATTGACGTTACTTCGAGCACAGGTACTGCTCAAATTGGCGTTCTCAAGTGATCAGTACCCGGTGTGTTGCTATGTCTCACGTTTACAAATGACTTGGTCCCTCTACTTAAAGACCCCTCCTAAACGTTTGCTGACGACTTAAGGCTTGCAGGCAGAGTAGACAGGGCTTCGTTATTCAGAGATATATTTACCATTATTAATTGGTAAAATTTGTGGGGCTTGTGTACTCGGTCAGCATGCTTGACGGCTAGTCTAGGCAGACACGTGCACACGATACCAGCAGTACACACCTTGGTGCATATTTCTAGGCATCCCCATTGGTTCATGCTTTTCCTGGCTACACCTTAATGTACTTACGCAGCTAGACACTTTCAGATTACAGTAGTTTATTTAGCACAGCGGTCCTCTTACTTTGGTTCGCGCGTTTGACTTGTACACAAAGCTGGCGTCCTGGCTTACAAACGTATGCCATGGAATTACATCCTCCTACAGCTTATTGGTCTGATCCAAACCTATGTCCTACCGGATGTGCAAGTTCCCAGCGGAAAACATCGTTTACAAACTACGAACTACAACCCGCGGTTTCTAACTACGCAGAAGGCCAGAAACTGAGGCTTCTCAGACACCTACTCTATGATGAGGAACAACTCCAAGTTGATGCTTGGGAGCTCCGGTATCAAGATAAACAACAGCACCAGATGCACTGGACTAGTCACGGGGCCAGCGTACGAACCTCTTTATGGCTTGCCTCAACTTTGGCCGACTTACACAGGAAGCAGCGGAAACTCGAGACGGTTTTGTTGCTCGCCTCATTCGCAGTGTACGGTAATGCGATTATCCAGTCATACCAGAAAATTGACTCATGGTGGTCATGCTGGAGCAGCAATTGATTAGTGGAATCACCCACAAGTGAATTCGAGAACGTCTACTTTTCGAAGACGCTTCCAACTTGACTTGGGAAATGGATGTGGAATTTGCTCGCTTCAAAACATGTAGGCCGAACGGTTGCGAGGTTTCGCTACCCAAGCAGACATACAAGAGACGGCCTAGATCCATGGCTCGTCAACAGAATCGCAATCCCCGCCGAAATTCTTCGGCTGCGGTAGCCTACCACATCAAGCCAAGCTTACCCAGTGCCATGCCTTAGAACTGAATTGCAAAGGGTGCGGTAACAGTGGACATTTTGCTCGTTGTTGTCTTTCAGTACGCATATATCAGGTGCATCCTACAGATTCCGTTTCTTTCCAGCGGTTACATTCATCTGAAAATGTATTTTCTCTTGATATCAGAAGCACGGTGTCTAACTACCGTTCCCCTTGTCTAGAGCCTAAACAACCCATGCCAGACATTCGTACTGTAACAGTTATTGTACGCGATAGAACAACACAAGTTGACATGGAAATCGATTCAGTCTCGCCTATCACTATGGTACAGTGTAGATTTTATGCCAGTCACCTACTTGACATGGTTATACATCCTTCAGTCTATCGAGCTGACAGGCATACACGGGTCCCGGTAGAAATACGCTGCTTTCTAGTGATCGGTTTACAATTAGGGGCGCGAAATGTTCAGCTGCTGTTTACGTCACCCACGGAAATAACTGTCCCCTACTCAGGCGCAACACCACAGTTGCGCTAGGAGTCACGCTTACTCTATCCCGTACGCGTATCATGGCGGTTAACCTATCAGACCTACAGCTACAGTAGCAGGAACGGTTTGAACAACAATAAGTCAAACTGTCTCCTCCGTTCACCGCATATGTCCGAAACAGGATGCCAAGCCTGTAGCTGTTGCTCAGCCACGTCTCATTCCTCTGAGAGAAAGAGGGGTTGTCTCGTCAGCATTACGGCGAATGATTGCAGATGCTCATTGAACCCATTAACTATTCTGAATGGGTCTACCGATGGAAAGAGCCATCAAGAAGGACGGTACAGCGTGGATATACAATGACTTGCAGACACTAAATTCTCAAATCGTAGTAGAAATGATATTGCTTCCAGCGGTGGATGTAATATTAGTGGAATTAGCCAGCGCCTGAAATTTTTTTCAAATTTGAACCTTAGGAAGGCTTTCTTTCACTGCCTCTATTTCAGCAGTCTAGACTGCTGATCGCATTTCTTACGATAGACGGGCTCATAGTACAAGGGCTTGCCAATGGGCTTGAGTTCGGCCCCAGCATTTTGGCCAAGGTTTATGGTTCACTCATTAGTCAATTTACTTAGTCAAATAGTACACATGGCCGACATATGGGAATTCGGTAGGACACCAGAGGAACATGATTCATGACTGCATGCCGCATTACATAAACTACCTGGTCGTAACCTCCGGTTAAACATCGTAAAGTGCAACGCTAATGCTCGTGAAATCGAGTTCCTGGGACACAGTATAACATCTGGTGATTTGAAACCGAGTTATGTCAACGCGCGTGACATCACAGAGGCTCCCCGTCCACGGAACCCCACCAAAAATGCCTTTTATAGAATTGTTCCAACAACCTACCTTACAGGCACAAACATTGCTGAGCCACTGTTGAATTGACGAAGGAAAAAGGGTATTTGTTCGAGCTCACCTCAAAAAATGCATTTGACGAGATAAAACGTCTCATTGCTTTCACACCATTCCTGGCGATTTTCGAAGTGACGTACACAACGATCTTCTCTACTGCTAAACCAAACATTGGGTTAGGTGCTATACTATCTCAAATTCAGAATGAGCAGGAAAGTTATTGCATAAGCTTCCAGAAAATTGTCGGCGACAGTGCTTTCTTACTGTGCCGGGAAAAATCACCTGCCTGCCTCTGAGCCTGTGAAAAGTGGAACCTGTTCTTGTGCTGAAGACCCATTCACTCATCGTACAGACAACGTGGCGCTAACTAGCTTACTTACTCAGGGAACAAACAACAACTAACCACTTCGGATGCATCGCTAGTATGCACGTTCGTTAACATACGATTCCGAATTAAATTCCATCCCGGACGTGAAAACCAGGCTGCGGATGGGCCCTCTTGACTGCCACACAAAGAAACTGAAGATAATGAAGAAAATAATGAGAGGTTACGGGTGTCTTCCTGAATAGCGAACCAATCACAGCTCTGACTAAGGAAGAAATTCAGAAGGCGATGCCGGATGACGACACATTGCTGCGTTCGGGGTATTCGCTAAACGGTTAGCCACAACTAACAAGATCACAAACATTTCCCCTGTATTACGTGTTGCGTCACGAAATTTTATTTATACATGTATGTTTACTGTGCGGAGAAAAATTTGTGGTTCCTCGGAGCTTGATGCAATGTTCATGCTATGTGCTCAAGGAAACCACCCTGGTATCTTCCGGACGGAAAGCAACGTTGATGCATGCTTCTAGTGATCCTGTATGTCATACGAAACAGCATTACTTGTTCATTATTGCTCTTCCTGTCAAAGGGCACACAAGAGTTCAAAGACTCTTTCCTCCCCTATACAGCCCGTTGACTATCCTATGCGACCGTGTGCCAAGATGTCTGTTGACATAATGTGTCCATTTAGCTCAGCGTCACAGCAGCAAAGGAAGTGTTTGGTGGCGACATTCTTATACAGTAAATAGCCGAAAGCCTAGTTGTGTGAAGAGTTGACTATTGCCAGCATTATTCGGTGATTGAAATACATGTTCTTCCGTTTCGGAGTATCAAAGGATGTAGTGACGGACAACTGCCTGCAGTTTACAAGCCACGGGTTTCTTTCGTTCGTTCAACTTCACGCAACCCGACACTGACGTAAAACTCCGTACAATCTAGCGTCGAAAGGTATGGAAGAAGGGTTCAGTTGCTGCTTGAAAGAAAGTATCCTAACTATTGGCTTGTACGGTACAGGTTGGAAGGCTGCCGCCCTACAATCACTACTTTCTCACCTAAGCGCACACCACTGAGCCACAGACAAAACTCAAGGTGAACTCATGTTTCGGCCTACCCTTCGGATAAAGTTGAATGCCACCCTTCCGATTCCCGCAATTAATACTTCTGAGGAGTTAAATCATCGCTATGGATATCAGATCACTTGCCAGAAGCTTACTATTACGCTCCAGCTCGGAACATTTGTGCTTGTGAAGGTAAACGCTACATCAAAAGGACAATTCAGGCTAGCAGGTCTGATGAGAATAACGCGTGCAAGAGTGAAAGGTACTTACCGGTTGGAAGATGGTCGCCTGTTCAACGCATAGTGGTTTTTCACAACTAGTGGACGAATGGAGCATGTGCCACTAAATTTCACTGACAAAACTATGCAAAGCACGCAGTCCCGCAGGATGGGTCGAAAACCAAGACCACCGAAACGATAAGGTTTTTACGCATTGGATGATTAAGCGGAGAGGTGGTGTGGGTATTCGGTCAGCATGCTTGACGGCTAGTCCAGACAGTCACGTGCACACAACCCCAGCCATACACACCTTAGTGCATATTTCTAGGCATCCTTATTAGTTCATCCTTTTCCTGGCAACAAGTTAAAGTACTTACGCAGTTAGACGCATCTCAGATTATAGTAGTTTGCGTACCGGAGCGACCTTGTTACTTCGGTTTGTACATTTGACATTTCGTACACATCAGGACTTACACTGTACACCAGCAAATCACAACTCCTAACTGTGCGTGAGGAAGAGTTTACTGTGCAAACATCCAGTGGGTCGTTAACACTGCAGCATGTTACTGAGGCCTGCGATCCAACTGTCCTCTTGACGAGTTCGAGCATCTGGCTAATAAAGCGCGACAAGGGTTATTGCTTCTTAGAAGAGCGCTTAGCACTGCCAAGCCAGCGGTCTTTCGCCCATTGTTCGAAGCTACAGTCAGACCACATTTGGAATACTGTGTTCCTGCCTAATCCTCCTACCTACAGAGAGGTATTGTCTGTGTTGTGTATATGCAATGACTGGCCACCCGGATGATAGGTCAGCGTGGTTATCGTATAAAGTTGATCAGCTAAAGTAGGCTTGTATTCAACGAGAAGGCTCAACTTTCGATGTGACATAATAGAGACATTCGAAATCATGAAGGTTCTCAGTAGCCTCAGGCTTACCGGTCTGTTTGAACCAGCTACATCAGACAACTTGCGTATCCGTTGCATGAATTGGAAGCAGCAAAATCTTGGCTAGGGTTAAGAGGCAGGTTCTTTGCAAACTGGCTTGGGCCAAATTAGAATAAACTTCCTTCTGCTTTATTGGGATGCGGAAGTGTAAAGGAAGTTAAACGCAGCCTAGATAAAAAGAATGGATGCCCCTGTACCCAGGGTTTCCGTGAGATCTGGTGACTGCAACTAACCTCATGATCACATGAAAGTTTGTTGGTTGTCTTGTCACTGCTTTTGCTTTTCTCCATTATAAAGTAAGAACATTATATCCAGTCGCAGTGCTGGGGTTCTAATTAGCTTACTGGCACACGATTCGCGACACCTATTAAACGGAGGCTTGTTTCGTCCTTAGATCCTGTCCTGTTCTCTCCGGTTGTGTTCACTTTGAGCCTCACGCGTATGGCACTGTGCGTACCTAGATGAATTTAGACCAAAGGTTTGCCTTCAACCTTCTCGAAGCCTGAAAAGCTTTCAAGTTCCAAGCCCTTCGGCAAATGGTGTTGAATGTTGCCTTAGTAATGCTTTAAGCCTTGGAACCTTAGTGACTGTTCTATTACCTTCAGAGTATCCGGAAAAGCGTGTATCCAGGCCATTCCAAACAGATTGGGCGATCTTCAGAGACCAAATGTACAGCAAGCGTTTCCTGTCACCTTATCATACCTTTACCAAGCATTAACCAATGTCACGTAGCTTTTCATTGGTGTAGGTGCGAAGAACAGATTTGCGAACGGATATCCGCGTCAGCCTTTCTACAGCGTCTTCCTTAATTATCATCACCTATTATCCCGTATCCATTTCCATCCTCACCTTTTGTCCCTCAATATAAAGCTTCGATGTGCACGGTGTGCGCAGCAATTGGGAAACTGTACACGGCCGTATAAAATACAATTCAATCTCGCTTCCACTGGGCACGACTACGATTTTAATGTGCTTTTTCCCGCTACCTCTCTTCCAAACGACGTATGACCAATCTGTATACTATCGCTAAATGACCAAACTTCCTGCATCTCCTGCATACTGTCTTATGATGTCGACGGTTGGATGGACAACTATGTCGCTCGCCACCACGATAGCGTACGAAGAAACTAACGTTAACAGGTGTATGCTTAGATTTTGGAGTGCCTTTAAGCAATCGCAACTCCTTAGCTTGGTCATTTAGAGTGAACGTTTTCAGTTGCTTGGCAAGGTTTTCCCTAGGTCGGGGAGGCAGGTGAGCTGTCACACACGCCACCGAAAATCATAATTTGAAAGATTTTGTTTCCGCTGTTCTAGTCTAAAATCCCAGCGACCGGGCACTTACGTATGATGGTCAGTTTAAATCTGGCTGACTCAGTTCCAGTGTAAATAAAGTATGATATCGGTTCGAGCATGCAAGCGCTAAATACGATTACACTTTCCTCTAGTTTCTGGGAGAGTTTGGATTAGAAGTACATAGTTGCAAACACATTTCGCTGACCCCACAAAGAGTATTGAATGTGCCCACAGTATGGTTATGGCTGAGCAGACCTCGTCACAATGAAGGGCACCAACATTTCGCCGACGTACATTCAAAAGGAACTGTCGTGAAAGTTTTACTCTGCTTCTCAGCAATTGACACTACTGGATGTGAGTTTAGGGGCAACTACAGATAAACAAGAAACTGTTTACGTTCTCGATTCTAATTGTCCAAAGACGGTCTGTCGGTGGAACAGCACCAGAAGCTTGTGGAGTCTTCGGGTGAAGACGTTTCACCCCATCGCCTTCACCACATGTTAAGCGTAGACGATAGCCGTAGTAAGTTAACGCGTAGTCAGGGAGCAGGAAGGGAAAGGTGTACTCAACAAATAGTGCGGAGCAACTCACAGCGTAGGAGGCGCACGCATAGAAAATCGATGCTTGTAAGCCAGCATAAGTCATTGAGCATAAAAGAACACGTGAGGTAGACCAGTGAAACGGTGCAAATGCTGAGACAAATACTATAACACTGTTGCTGTAGCAGAAGGTGTCATTTCTCGCGTCTTCGCTCTCATCCCTACCGAGCAGGTAAAACAATTTTTCTGCCATTTTTACGGTGCAACGGTAAAAGGATCAAGTTAAGTTAAGCCAACTAACTTGCCCTTTAAAATCAAATGTTTCTTACTATCCTTATCCGATGGCAGTATCCCTTTGTGATGCAACTACCGACGATCGGGTCCTATCTATCCAGAATATTTTTGCCGCAAGGAATGGACATCATACAAATTTTCGCTAGTCTAGTTATATCGACTACCTTTAAAATGGTTTTAGAGCGACATGTCTTAACTGGCATGTAGCGCGACATTGGGCCCTGGGCCCGGAATTTTCTATACCAACTGAGAGGCAAGGCTCAGCAACATGTACCTGGTCTAGTTAGCTGCGTGCTTCCAATTTTCGCTGAGAGGAATACTTAGACTTAGAACTACTTAGACTGTTAACAACTTTTAAAGAATGGTCATACCTCAAGCTTGACAATTCGCTGGACTAGTGGGCCTGAACCTATTCCGACTAGTGCGGTCGAGACTGAAGCAGTCACACAATCACATCAATGGAAATAGAGGTAGAGTGGCAGCGTGAGAAACTAGATCTATTTCCTTTACCGTCTCTAGTAGCATAATCCACCATTTCACCTTCCATTACACTGCCACGCAAGCTAGCCAGACTGCGGGAGCGTATAACTTCACTTCAAAAATGGTTGTCAGAAGGGCGATTTTAGTATAAACTGGAAATAACAACCGAGGATATGCTGTAAAAAGTGTTCTAACGTTTTCGTTGAGATACCTCCCTGATATGTCAAATAGATGTTCTGCAAAAAATGATGGAGCAGAGATTTTTACACGCATGATTACAGACACGAAGTTAGGAGCAATAATTTTAATTCATTATCATTAGCTCCGTAAGTTATTAACGGAAATGTCTTTCTATTGTAAAATATTACAGTTAGTTTTGGTTTTATTGAAAAAGTAGTTTCATGGATTGATTTGTATAATATACTGCAGTACACAGTGTAACCCAGATTCAAGTTAACCCGCAATTATGCAATCTAAATGTCCACCAATCTACCTCACGTTACAAAGTTCGCAAGTGGAAGAAATCCCTGTCAGCCGTATCTGTACCATAAATACAAGCAGTGCGGTACAACAATGAAAAATGAATCACATCACAGCAAAATTATTTATAGTTACAAAAACTCATTACTGCCTATTTATCTCCAAGTGCTTTAGGCTGTCGGATAGCAACACCGACGTTTTACTGGTTTGCTTAGGCTGATATCTGGCTGCGGAGATCTGCTTTACACTTTAAACTCCCCGCCACAGTGGCGAGCGAAGTTCTTACGGAATAACTGAAAGACGGATTGCGGTAAGCTTACAAAATTACAGCAAGTCATTTTGTAATACATATTTAAGAAAAGCGCAAATAGTTAAAATTATGTGAAATCAATTCAAAAAATTAAAGCCACAATAGTAAGGTTGTACCAGTGTTTATAGCCATTGCAATTAAGAAAACATCAAGGATAACTAAAAAATAAAATAAAGACATCATAGAACTATAAATGAAAATAAATTATTGACCGTACAAGCGCTTAAGCTTAGGTACAAGCAAGTACTTATTGTATTTGTTCTTACTCTCTCTATCTTTCTAATAAATGCTGCAGTACCCAACCGCATAACCCTTCTGAATTCCGTGAGTTAAGCCCCCTGCCCTAGTCTTGATCCCGGTTTGTTGCAAGGATTCGCCCATTTAGATATTATCCTCCTATTCCTTTTCGGTGACAAATTCCTAAGCTTTATACTGTGGTGGTCGCTTTGAACAATAACTGACCCAATCAGTTGTTAAGTTATTAGCTGTTCCTCGGTAAAGCGCATTTTATGCGTGTGCTACTAATCGAGCAGTTTTATCTTAAAGATCGTGAAAATCTGTTTGAATAAAAACGTAAAACAAAATTTGGCTGTTTTTAAATTCCTCTGATCCATGGCTGCTTGGACTGCTAGTACAAGGAAAGTGGGCAGTATTTCCTTGAACAGTGTGGCTCGGGGGTTTCGGTTTAGATACAGCAAGACCTCGTAGCACCTTATGATTTCCTACCTTAACCCTCCGCTCAAGATTGAACACTAAGTGGTTTTCCCTTCGTTATAGTAACATCTAAATCAAAGAAAGTAGAGCAGTGCAATAACAAGCGTTCGTCAATGCTTGTTAGTAACTTCGTCGCGAATCAAGCTGTTCCTAATCATAATCGGAGTCAGTGTAGTAGGATAATAAAATTACAACCTGTGTTACCCATCATAAAAAGGTAAGACAAAAGAGACCAATGGACGGCTAGTCGAACAATCTCCACATGGTGTCAGCTGGGTTGTTTGGCTTAATCCCTTTCCAGCGAATATGTCGGCGGCGGTGTTCCAGGACGTGGTGGGTTTCCGCCTGGCAAGCATTTTCCTTATAAAATATCACAAAGTTCTGCTTAACAACAATGCGGCGTGGCGGGGGTTACTCGCTACTAAAGAAAGTCACTGCCACTTCCCATTCCGGTGGATCTTCCCTAGTTCAAGTACGTCATCCAGTTCGACGATTTATTTTCATTCCTTCATACAATGGTGAACACGGAAAACAAACTCACGAATTTAGTCACAATTCACAAGTTCACTCACTATGTCCACTTACAGATACCCCTAAAAATATACATACAAATTCTGTAGGTTACTGGGTAATTTGCTAGAGATTTCTACAAGTATCGACCATATCGGTTCGTATATCATGATCATGCCCTCACAGGCCTGCCGAGCACCACCGGGAATAAAGCATTTATTCATTTGTTTATAATGGTTTGCGTACATCGCAAGTCTGATCGTCTGATTTTGGCCATACAACGTACAGGTTAAGAAGCCATACTAACTGTAGGCTTAAGTGTTTTGGTCCTCTTAGCTCGCTAAAGCAGCCGTAACATATCCATTCTACGTAAGAAGATCGACATAACATCCGAATCGCAACAGGTTGCCAAAGTTATTGACAATGCGTTGCTTGAACGAAGGCGGAGAACCTGCGACAATAGCAAGAATCCACAGCCGGTTTTAAAAAGCTAACATAGTTGCAAGAGGTTTCCTTCTGCTTTGATTGGTACTACCACTGTAGAAGTTTTTAAATAAGACCTGGATAAATTTGTTTGGATCTTTTCTCAGAATTATTGTAAGTTAATCGACAGTGGAACAACCTCCTAGTCCACGTTACAAGAATGCACATGGGTGTTTCCAGTTTTGGCTTCACTTCTTTCGCGGAGCCAAGGGAAGCAACGTCCTCGTACTGGAAGCCCTGGTTTGCTTTCCCGTACAAGGAACAGGACGCCGGTTATGCGAGAGCCTGTTTCGTCAATGGAATCTGACCTTAGTATTTTGGGTTATTCCTTGTACTAACCCCGTTTTTCACCCTGTTTTGCCTTTTTGCTGTTCGTTATTTCGTCGCTTTATACGTGTTAAATTTCTGCAGAATTCCATTTCATCAAGCCTGTTTCGTCATAAACCGACGCAGGTGCACCTAGGGGTCAAAGGTCTGATGAGGCTAATGCTGCTTGCGGCGGCGCTGCCTGGGTGTTGGTGACAGACGATTCTAGCGATATGCAGTGCGACGACCGTAACCGTTGGTACCACCGGAAGTACACTGGCCTAACTATTGATCAATACGCAATGCTGTCTACCAGTGACTGTTTGCTTTTTAACTCATTCACTTGTTGTGGAAGCTGGCAAGCCATCCGGCCTTGGCCGGTAGAGACTCCGAAATCCTTGATGCCATACTACAAATGGTGAAGCAGGCAGTCAGTGTAGTGGTCACTGTGGTCACTAACCTTAACCACATGGTGGCCGTGATTATGAAATCGCTTACGGTACCTAGGAATGATGCTTTAAGGGTTTGGGATATATCCAACACTGACAGCTAAGTTGTAACACCGGCCATCATGTCAAGTGACCCGCCGGTTGCATGTCACCCTGATAACGCTGCTGAACGTAGGGTTGTAGCGCTTGTAAACGTTTGCGTTTTCAATTGTACTTCCCGGTTCTACTATTTATTTTACGCTTTGTTTTGCTTGTCGGAATCGAGATATTCTTCGAAGTTTGCTTCGCGTTCTTGCTTCGGTTCCCTGCGCGTGCTTTCGTCGTGATTGTTCAACGTGGTTGCTCGGTTGCTGGTGACCGGAATTGTCGCTAACTGGGCTTGCAAATTTTATCCACGCATATGGCTAGTTCCGGGCACTTTGAAAACATAATTAATCGAACTTCTGATTAACCGTGTTCGTAGCTGACCGGGCTCTTCATTAGCCCTTCCGCGTAGTCCGTTCCATTCTTTTCTTGAAAACGCAGAACACGAATCTCCTGTGTTCTCGTATAAAATGTCCTCTGAGCGAATTTCCTTTTATGCTTCCGAAAATCTTATGGGATTCTCAGTTCCTCCATTCAACGCTTCCAACCCGCTTGTTTGGTTTTTACAGTTAGAAGCACTTTTTAAATGCCGCCGTAGCACTTCAACGTTTACCTTTGTATCTCACGTCGCCTCGAACCTCCATACGCATATTGCTGCCGAGGACACCAATTTACTCGCCGACATCTATTCTGACATGCCTTATGACAAAATTAAATCTTCCATCATGTAGCTTACTGCAGCTTCAGCAACTACTGTCAGACGTAGAACTTTGCGATCACACGCCACTGCATCTTCTCCAATCCATGCGTTCCGTTGCCGGATCCGCAAAATTTGATGACGGTATATTACCTCAACGAAGAAACAAATGCCTCCCACCAAACTCTACGGCTATTATGGCTGTTTCCGCTGACGATATATCCTTATACAAGCTGGCGGCGATTGCCGATAAATTCCACGAGTGATTCTTCAAACAACGCACTGTTCATACAAGCCTATAGCGGAGAAGAGTACATAAAATGGTTAACAAAATGCTCAGTAAGCTATGAAAGGTGTCTATTCGTAGTTCGAGTACTCATCTGTCTTCCAACTGTCCCAAGCTAGACGTAAGCCTCGACAAAAGCATAATCCGAGTCAGTAAATATTCCGCTCACCAGACACCGAACAACCACGATCACGATGAATGCTCACGCAGTGAGCCAAAGCAAGCACACCGAACGAAATACGATGATTTATTGTATTGCTGAAGGTACTGAAAAGGAGAACATTTCAAGGCCACGACAACAGGTTGGTTTGTTTCGCTCTCGACTTGGGGTAATTTTGTAGAATTCCTACAGCCTCGTATTTTTCGTACAACTTGCAGTTTGGCTGATACAAAATCTTTCAGTCCACTTTGAAGTATGTCATCTTGTTGACTATCTGGAATTGGATTAACCCTACCTTTGACCCCAATTTTTTCTTTACTACCTTCTTTACTATTCTTCTTCTTTGAGACCTGACTGGCAGCTTCGCCTCCTAATGACCGTGGTCTAGGAAGCCAAAGCGGCTTACCGTATTTAAAATAAAACGGTCAACAAGGCGGGCAAAACCGTGACTGGCACGACTGTGCCTTGCACCGTTAGGGTGATGAATGTACTTTCTTCTTACGAAATAAAAGGGTGAAACTGCAAGAAAAGTTAACGAAGATGAAAATGACAAACAACATCTTACTGACATTCTGCGTGTGTTTCGTGTCTAGTTGAACCTGGGTTCAACTCGGTAACGTAATGGGTGATAGGTTTGCAGAGATTGCTGAGAGATTCCTCAAAGTAATTAGTACACAGGTCCTGGAACGGATAAAATGCCTAACTGAGTTAGTTGCTTATAATGTGCCAGATCGCTTAAAGTCCACACAATTAGGAATATTTTAAAGAACTTATGCCGTCTGAAACACGATCTAATAAGTTGCACGAGACTGAAGAATAGGACCTTAGAAAACGGGCCATCGACATTAGTGTCGCCTCTGCTGCCGTCTCCTAGTCGGATTGCTTGTTTAAACTGTGTTTTGTGCTGTGTTATCTAAGGGATAATGGCTGGTTATGATGAAAAGAAAGCCGCAAGAAAGCAGTTTCGCCGATGCCGCCTTATCTTTGCATGATAGCTAACTGTTTATAACTATACGTTGTTAACACAAGTGCATGTGCCTTGACCCTGAAGGTTTGCTTATGGCTTTAGGGTTTTCAGGCAAGTCCACCTTCTCACGCTCTTATTATTCGCTATTCCTTTCGTAAGCATATTGTATGGCTGCGAAGCACCAGTTCAACTAGCTGATGTACTGCTATTGATGATGATGATGAATGTCTCCTGTTATTTAAATTTGATACAGAGATTTCGGCCTGCAAGTTTCGGTCTTACCGAAACATCATTCAGTCGCGCACAACATTTCCGGAATTAAAGTTAGCGACTGCAAAGACTGTAATGCAACGCCGCTGCGACAAACTAGCCGCGTCCACAGCTACTCCAAAGCAGATCCCAGAAACATTTTTGGCTCTCCGCAGGATCCTATCATCCCGGCTGCTTCCCGCACCATTGATTTAGATATCTCAGATGAAAGTGGTCAAGATGATGTCATGCAAATAGTACCAAAGCATTGCTTTGTGACATAAAAACTTGACCTGGAGACCCTGAAGCCTCAGCACGTCAAAGGTTTGAGGGAGAAAGTATCCTTCTCGATGAGAAAATCGGGGATTGATTGCCAACGCCCAAATACTCACCTGGTTATACAGATCGTCTCACTAGACTATGACGACAAGTCGTAGAGACATCTTAGCGCTGTAAACACAGCTAGCTGCACAGTGACAGCCGAAGTACCCAAACTCGGCCAACGAAAGACTAGTTTGTCCTCTATCCGGAGTCGAGCCACACTGGTTCTTCCGAATAAACGATCTTGCAAGTGTCTTACACTTTATTGCTCGCCTGGTACGGACGTCCAGTCTACCCTTGAGGGAAATAACCAAGGTGAAAATATCATTGCCTTCCGACTCCGTAGAGAGAAACGTGACGTTTAGTAACATTGTGTTTAATACTCCTGATGATACCTTCTCAAGTGCCTTCTACCAAACGATCATTGTAGTCTATGCAATCACTGAAAAGTCACTAGCGATTGCGAGAATGAACAAACGAATAAGTAAATTTGCAAAAGTAAGCAGATTAAGTGTCAAAGACGCTTCAATTCTGCGCACTATTATGATACATTTTGAAAAGCAGCAAAATGCTACCACATTGTGAAAGTTATATTTAGAGCTATAAAAAATGTTGGCTACGCAAGCCTTCAACACTTGGGACGGCTTACCAGAACAACAGACCGAACTTTGATTTGCGGTTGTCCACTATACCCATCCTTCAGGGAGAGGTGATGCGTAGAGTGACCACGCCGAGAAGTTCACCCGAAATGGTTGGATTGGCTACATCTAAGTTGAGCACATCATGAAAGGCTGTCAAATGAAAATGCCAATTGCCGCCGGGTTTCGGCTAAAACAAAGAGTTGTGCGGCGTACTTATCTTTAATTTTCCCGTTGGAAAATTGGTGGATGAGTTTCAGTGCGCGGTTGCCGCAGTCAACAAAATTACACAAAATTCGTTTCAGGTGAAGCGGTTGTACAAACGATCTCTCAAATATCCGGCTTCAATAAAACTGAGTGTTGATAATGAAACAACCTTGCGCTTAGTAACATCAAGTTGCGTACAACTGCGCGATGCAACCAAGCTAAAGCAGCTGTACTTTGAACCGCCAAGCCGTGATTAAAGGTGACCTAGCCAGAGTAATAGCGAAAGGACCTCACGTATCAACACTGCAGAGAGTATTCCTGAAACCAAAATCTTTCTAGCAATCACCTAGCTATGCATTAGCAACTTCGGGTACGTCAATACTGCTACGAATCTAACCCACCTATCAGACCAATGGTACCGATTTCTTGATGGGGCAGGGGAGGGTACAGTACTCTGATGTTCAAGGTTCCAGATGCTCTCTCGGTGGATGATTTTAAACAAGAGTAATCGCTGTCAACCGTTTTGCGACTAACTGTACAGTTTTAGAGGATCATCAAACATTTCCTTAAAGTTGTGGCTTCAATCCATGTTAAGGTTAAGCATGAAGCTGATCTGAACAGACTCGTAACAAACTGCGATCAACTCTGCAAGGCAACCTTGCTTAAGCAACTGTATCTGAAACTGTTAAAAGGCGGTACGCTACAATCTGTCTTGTTTAATAGAGAAGCGAGCAGAAGTTTATTGAACGTAAACAATACACACAATGTTAGCACTCTGTCCGGTAGCCCTTCATGCGACCTTCAAAAGGACCGCATAACTTCACACTTCATATTAATGGCTTCATCCTACAGAAGGATGCAAATGATTTAAATGTTTGGGCCAATCAAAGCACTTGATACAACCCCACAACAAGACCCGTTTTAACATCAAGTGGAGATGAGCCGGAAAAAGCTCTTCCCGACGCCCAAAAGCTATTAGTGAGGAACCCGCTCTTAAGTCTTCTCAACCGGTTCCTGCGTCTTTTTCAAATGACGCAGTAGCAAGCAAGGACTTCTTTGCGTCAGCTGACAAGTAAGGAGACACCGACGGTTCCTTCTCACTCATACTTATCAACTCCAGGTCACTCAGTATTAGGACGCAGGTCCTACATCTACTAACCCTCCTTACCGCACCGGAGGTAACTTTGTCACTGAAACGTGGTTCACACCCTGCAATGTTAATGATTCCCGCACACTTCCTAAATAAGAGGCTGTATACGCAATCACGAATACACAAACGAAGTAGAGGAAGTGCTATCTACCTAAAACAAAAGTACTTAGCAGAAGCAGAAAGCAGTAACACTACAGAAGCTTTGCGCTCCGTATGGATAACAACCGAGATCATGGGATCCACAATATTATTGGGATGCGTTTATAGAGGCCCAGACGTAATGCATGGATACATCGTCACTCACTAATGTACTCACGGCAACTTTTGAGCATGCATGAACCCATCCTTCTGAATACAGAATTATCGCATATGAGTACAAATTGCTTGACTTAATAGGGTTCCCACCTACCGCTCCTACGAAGTATGCAAGTTTACTGGCTTGCATCAACCTGGGCGGTTGGGAGCAACATGTTTCTGCTCTTACCAGGGGGATGCATACATTAAACCTAGTATTTACAGTAAGCTACCCAAAACTTAGAGTATCAGTATGTCAGGAGTACCATGGAAGCGATCGTAGTGTAGTACACTGCTCTTTTGACTTAAAACGTTCCTTCGCTAAACCTGTTCAATCAGATGCAATCCAGCAACACCGGTAGTTGAATTGCGTAAGTTAGGCTATGCACTAACTATTAGGTCCGGCAATTGGTATGAATTCTTTTTATCTGACGCTCTAGAGTAACCTGATGAAATCTTTTATAAGGATATTGTTTTATGTCCGGACTGCATGGCTCCCTATTCCAGTTTAACAATAAACACATCAAGATACACCAGCCAAACAATGTCACTCACTGGAGTGCATCAGCTATGGTGCTCCTAAGCAATGAGTAAAAGTGAAATGGTTATTGCGTTGTCAGCCAACTCTGCACAAAAGCATACTGGTCAGGAAGAGGCAGCCATGGATAGTGATAATAGAGCCAAGCAAGGCAGCTTACAGCTGCTTTCTCGCACCCCGTACCAATTGCCAAAGACATCCCTCATACGAACATCCTCTAATAGAACTATCAATGATCTGCTTGTTATATGTGAGGCATTTAACTCCTATTTTAAGGAGCCTCAACTTTTAATAACAGACGCAGTCAGAGATGAGCTGCAAGTGACCGCTAGCCATCACTATACAGGCTACATTTTGACATCAATGTTTGCCGCTCCGCGATTTGGACCACTAAGCCATCTTCACACCTTGGTCCAGTTGACATTCCGCCCATGCTAATTAAGAACGGGGTTGAGGACATTCCTATTCTCCTCCTGAAACTTTTTCACAATCTCCATGCAAATGGAGAGTATCCTTAAGCTTGGGAACACTGCATAGTCGTGCCGCGAAACAAAGGTAGCTCTTTTCGGAAGGTTGTAAATTTCCGCCCGACAAACCATAATATATCATCTCGAGAGTAATAGTAAAGACTGTTAAGTGAACTCCCATGGACAACCGGTGTGGAAGAAACCACCTAAACTAGTCACACCATGGATTTCTGCTTGCTGGAACCTGCACGACCTGCTAGCAGGAGTTCCTTAAAATTGGCACCGAGGCGATGGTTGCAGATAAAGCAGTACTCACGCTAAATCTCGATAAGAAAAAAGCATTCGACGGAGTTCCACATAAGCACCTACTACACGAGGTCAAAGTTTATGGCTTGGGAAGTTCCCTGTTAAATTTGTTATGGTCATACCTAACAGTAAGCGCGCACGTAGTGAACAGATCACATGTCAAATCCTCCCGGGCCACTGTCTTGAGCGGTGGCATACAGGGAAGCGGTTTAGGTCCAACGCTCTTTTTATTTATATCAATGCTATCTGTAACAGCGTACAGCACGATTGCCTATTTCTATTCGCTGATGATATTAAAAGCGTGTACATCTTCCCCAAGTACAACCATATCCGCACCCGACAGAATACGAGAAGACCTACGTGCATTATAAGCATGGTTTCAGCAGTGGCAAATGACTTTCTCCGCTGCAAAAGCGGGTGACATGGCGTACAAATGCTCAGTAGTTAAACGGAGGCTGACGATTAACGGCATTTCTATTCAGCTCCAGACATCAGTAAAGATCTGAACAGGCGCTACTCCATGCTTCTCAACTTTTCTGAGCAAGTGCACTTCAATTCGCAAAGGTTGGAATATTAACACATCACATGGCCCCCTACATAAGCACTGTCGAAGCACGTCTAAAACTTCACCGGAGTCACATTTGCCTGAGCTTGGGATATAGTGCTTTAACATGTAGCATCTTGCGCAATTCAGATCGCGTTTTGTTTGAAAAGACCAGCGGCGGTTCACTAAAATGCTCGTATCAAAATATTGGGAGTTTAGTTACAGACGGTAGTGTTTTCAGCCCAGACTCCAAGCTCTGTGGCTGCGACATATTTTCCTTACATTAGGCTTCCTGCACAATACATAACTTTGTGCATAGTCACATATCCAGCCGTAAGCTAAAAGATGAAGCAACATAACCTCAGAAACAGGAGTAGTACTATTGCTCCGCTGAATGCCAGGAAGAAACTACGCTCTCGTTTCTTCTTAGTTGCATATATAAATATTTGGAACAAACTACCAACAAGTATGCAAGCAATTAACAACCCACAGGCTTTCACGACGGTGCAAAAGTTCCTGTGTCTGGGATATTACAAAGCGGCTCTTTAACGTCTGTGACTCGCACGATCGCCTTTTTGAGACCGGGTCGGATGAAGCATGAACCACTCCGGTCTACCCCGGTGTAACATCGTGCGTTATGCAGATGAAGTACGCGATACATTAGTGCGAGGTATTTGCGTCATCCTTAGTTTAATACCTGTCCTTCCCATCTCTGAGGTCTCTCCACGATCAGTGGCATGATAATTCTAGGAGCTAAGACTGCAAATCTGAGTATATGACTAACTGCAACACTTTTCACTCTCGCTTGATCCACTTCTAGCTCGTCTGTTGTCACACAAGTCCTAAGAACCCATGTGGCAGTGGTATTTGCAGCTGCAGCTGCTAAGTAGTATATTTACCTCCACGGCTGTCTACCTTTATTGCGACTTTAATATGGCGCAACTTGAGCGATAGTTGGCATACCACTATTGAACAGCGTGGCGACTCCGCATGCCCAGTGAGTGTGACCTTTCCGCTGGCAGAATTCCAGTAATGCGCCAACACTTCCTTATCACATTTTACTTCGTTATAAGGAGTGCTGCTCAGCAATGGTAACCTTAAACGATAAAGCTTATTTCACTCCATGTCATCGTTTTCAAAACCTGGCTTTCAAATAGAATCAACTGCGACTCTTGAGAATTAAGCGGCAGTCAGTTGTAAAGTGGACAGTCGCGCCTCACCCACAGGAAACAGATTGGGCTATGGCTCCCATTTCCTTATCCTTTGGAGTCCCACTAGAAAGACCACCTTCAGTTACATCTCCATTCCTTTTCTCTGCCTTCCGTTTCTTTCTTTTTTCCCTTAAGCCACAAGTATTTGTCGACCACAAAGTTTCCCGAGCCGTAGATCTGTTTTCGGCTTGTTTAGGACTCACACTTATTTATCTTGTATTCGGTTTTTCTATAAATGTCACTAGGCGCAATGGCAAACGCCTGTGTTAACAGATTATATGGCTAAATCATAACTGCGCCATAATTTCCTTAATCTTATCTTCATAACCATTACCGCCCCTTAAATAGTTTGTCCTGTGGCCTCGCGTAGGTGGAACAAACTTGGAAAACTCTAATGCTGAGATACGTTCCGTAACCGGGACCCGTGTAGGCGCACAGATGTTCTGAAAGTCCATAAAGTCCATCTCTTAGCTACTCTTATCTGAGTCCAACTGATCCCATTGATACTCTCTTAATGTCACACTTAGTTACCTACATGTATGCCGTTTATCAATGTGGCCTCAACCATATCTTCAATTCCCTCCATGCATCATCTATATATCCCTTAGCAGTGCCCCATTCGCTCCATCCGTGGCTCTGCGTAAAGGTTTGCTACTAACAACATTACAGACCTGGCTACTAGGGGAACCCCACTAGCCCTTATTCTCGTAGTGGACGTTAAAATCGCGATGGCGCCACTACTGGAAGCATACGTTGCTCCAACCTGTCACTAAGAAAAATGGTCAAAACTAGGTTGATACAAAGTTTCTGGGCCAAATGTAATACTCTGTGCACCGTCAGTTGAGTCACTGTCTCTTAACCCAGACATTTTGCACTACAATTTATCTTATCCTGGCCTAGGTCGCTTAACTTTTATCTGAGTTGAACATTCGCCAGTCACTATTGGAAACACTGTTAGACTGGCGGCATGATGAACCAGATCCATTTTTGATCGCCATTCTTGTCACACTAACAGTTAATATTTCATATTTTTGACACTGGCACGAAAGCTACCCATAAGCTAGAGAACCCTGTCACACAGGCTAGCCGGAAATCTATCTATTTCGGACCACGGTTTGCCCTATCGTGGTCATCTGTTCTAAATGTATCCGTTGACTGGCTGCATTGCCTACCCAGCTTCATGAGTAGAGGTGGGTGGAAAACAAGCTCCCATTTCCTGCGTACTTCGCTGTTCCTGACTTATATTCTCTTTTATTTATACTGGCTGGCAAGCTAGAATTACTCTCACCAAAACATTCACTAACGTGATAGCTTGTATGACATTTAAGCTTTATTTTACATCGTTGTCAACCATACTAGACCTCCAACATTGGTGAGAGAACGCGCATAAATGGCAAACAGTTGCACAGTAGAATGTCCTAACACATGGCTCACACTACTGCTTTAGCTCTGGAAAACCCTAACCCTTAAAACCAAAGTTCTTGAGGCCATATCCATGCAGGCTCTAGCGAATAACGCGTTTAGAAGCATTTTGAGCAAGTAAATAAGAAGTGATATATTCTCGACAGTGTGAGACATGTCTTCAGAGGCACCATCGCGGTAATACAAAAGCGTAACATCAGTAATGGTTCAGAAATGTTACGATTTGGGCAGTACATACTGGATATATGGGTATATGTATGTGCAGTACGTAGGTGGGTGCATGTGTAACTAATCGTGAGGGGTGCATTTGTTAGTAGTACTGTGAAGTTGTGAGTTTGTTCGGTGAATGTGCCAATATAGGAAATGGGCAGAAGTATTATTTGTAGTGGTTGACTTTGACGATACGCGTAAGATCCTTTGGTATGGCATGGCAGTAACTTTATTTAGTGGCCAGTCATATCCGGCAGGTCACAATGTTGTTAAGCAGACCTTTGTGGCATTTTATAGGGAGAACGCTTGCCATGCGGAAACCCACCATATCCTGGAACGCTGCCGTCGAACTACTAACCAGATAGTTATTAACCCGAACCACCCAGCTGGCACCGGGTGGAGGTAGCTCAGCTAGCCAGCCATGTTTTAGGATGCTCATTTCTTTATTCCTGACGATACACGTATTTAATTTACTGGTAGTGTGCGTGCATATATACAGATGTGCATATGCAGCTAAAAGTGATAACGCTTGGAGAATTTGGCTACTAAATTGACTTGCAATTTCATTTGTTCGCTAATAAGCTAGCTTGGTCATGGCCGCCATGTTCGCTGAGGCCGGGCGAGGATGGGAGAGTCACGAATAGTCGTTGTGTTTAGCGTCCAGTTGAGCAAAGTTGCAAAGTTTCTTGTATCTGGATTTTCCGATTATGTATAATTATCAGGAGGTTGAATACATCGTGTCCAGCTATCCACACTAAACAATGGTCGTGGTGGTGGGTGCAGTTGAGTCCTTCTGCCGTATAGCCATGCTTCATGTAGGTCCTTGTCGGTTATTAAGTCCGCCTCGGGCGAAAACTCTGTTCCTCAGTCCAACCCCAGATCCCCAAGAATTTCCGGACCTCGGAGGAAAGGAAATGTGAAGGTGAAGCTAGAGGTAACCGCAAAGAACAGACGTGGAATTAAACCTTGTTGAGGTCTTATGTTACAACCTTTAGAGTTGAGACAAAATCATGTATAATGTGCAACAAAGATAATGCTGAAAGTGTCTGTTGAACGTGCTACCTAATCAATGGACATATGGGTAGGTCGCTACCTTCTGCGTAGAGAGCAGAGCGTTGTACCTGGAAGCAATCTACGAGGTAGCAGTTTGGTATGATACAACTATTGCTTGGGAAGAGAGAAAAGGGAGTTGGAAGACTGGTAGCATTTGAATAGTGAATTAAAAGCAGCTAGCCAGCCTAATTCAATTGGGGCGCATAACAAGTAAGTAAAAATATAAATAGCTTGCGACGAGAGGTTCAAAGGTCGATTGGTGGTAAAGCGGCGGAAAGATTGGACTCAAGCGCGGGGGGGAAATGTTCCGGGGATCTAGACATAAAGACCACACGAGGGTACTAAGAGAATAGTACCGTGCTAAGAGAAGCCAGTGAGAAAGCTGGACTCCTACTTGAGCAAGTGTCAAAAACTGCTGTGAGAAGGAAACAGTGTACCTACAAAGGTATGGTTAAAGAGCGGCTGTGTGCTGACTAGATAAAGATTGATCAATAAAAGAGAGTTAAAAGCTCAATTGAAGGAAGGCCAACGTGCGGAATGAAATTATACATTAAGGTTTCTGAGAACGTTACAACTTGAGACATTAGCGCAACGGCGCGCATAGATACAGATCATTCTAGGATGCTAAGGGAATGGTACTAAAGTATACTGCTTCACAAAATGCCAGTAAGTGAGCTGGACTCCTACCTGAACAAGTGCCGTAGAAGTAGCAGCGAGTAAGTGATAACTGAACACCTAGAAATGAGAAGTTAACTGGCGCTTGGACGCTGACTAGATGATCTAGGATTGATGGCTAGAAAGCTAAGAAAGAATTATCGATGGGCACATGATAAATATCAAGTTCGTAGGTATATAAAGGTAGAAAGCTGAGCCTACTGGAAACTGGCTAGGATGAAGTGGATATGAACAAGACACAAGGAGACAGTGGTAAGACAAACGAGTGCTGGCGCTAGTGAACAGTGTTTCAGTGGCCACAAGTGGCATATGCGTTAAGTCTTCTAGTTACTATTTGATATCTACAGTGTCACAGCATAAATCAATGAACCAGCAAAAGAATGTGATACAAACAGCCCACGAAAATACAGTTAAAGATATAAGGAGCGACTCTTAGCAATCTACGGACTTGCGCAGAGATGCGGGGACCGTACGCCGAATCACTGTAGCTAAACAGAGGGAGTTGGAGGTTAGGCGAACGAAAGATAATGATGTTAGTGCATAGATTATCAGTGGCCAAGGACAGCCAATCGATAAAGAATTTGGTCGCTAATGGATATTTACGGTGCCACAAAATAAATCAACAAAACAGCGTAGGTAAGGGAGGCTGACATTCCAAGAAACTAAAGCTTGAAGAAATATGGAGCGATTAGTAGAAAGCTCTGGATATGCGCAGAGATACGTGGAGCCTACGAATAATGGCTGCTGCTAAACATGGGTACCAAAGGTAAGACGATCGAAAGATAGTTGGGCAAGAAAAGAGTATCAGTGCTTAGGTGTACCCATTCCCTTAAGACGTCATTCTACAGCGTTTCTATGAATAAGGGGCACTTGAAATCAATAGAAGCTTAAACTGACGATTTACACTGATGTTTACTTTCACTTCAACCATCCCACAGGACTTGTAAAGCAATCGCTTTTTTACCTGTAATATATCATTGTTCATTGTTTGGTCATTGGTGGATACCTACAGTGTTACAGAATAGATCAATAAATCAGAGAAGGTAAGTAAGGTCAGACATTACAAAGGAATAAATGTTAGGGAGCTACTGATTGGCTTTTAGAAAGCTTCGGATATGTGCAGAGATACATAGGCCCTACGAGGAATGGCTGCAGCTGAATACAAGTGCCGAAGGCAAGACGAATGACAGATAAAGGTGCTAGTGTAGCGAAAACGACACGACAGGGGGGTAGACGTTTATTGCACACCGAAAATGGGCACATGAGGGTCTCGCGCGCGCCATCGAATATCGACTAGATTTCCGTCTCACAACGCAACACAGGTACGGATGTTAGAGACGAGCCAGTCCTTTCGCCTCGGGAGCTCTGACTTGGAAGATCCGCCTTCCTGTTTTCGCCTCGATCCCCACTTCTCTGTACCCGATTTGGATCGGCCAGGAGTCGTTCGAGAGCTCTCTACTTACTTGTTCTGGGTTGTGTCAATCGGCTCGGCGTCGGTCCTGTGGGCTGCGCTAGCGGCGTATATGTCTGATTTATTGCGCTGTCCACATATTCCCGCTCCGTAGTTCCGGGCCCAGGCTCGTCGCTAGCCGTCCTTCTCGATTCGCTCTTAGCTAAATCCGAAGAGCTCCCCCGAGGCATTCTTGGAAGCGGCCCCTCAACACTAGGAGCTGGTGTATCAGTGGCCATCAATGACATTTAGATTAAGCCTCCTAGATATCAGCGGATACGCACATTGTCACAACATAAGTAACTAAACAACAAAGGTAAGTGAGTCAGACATTCCAAGAAAATAAAGATTGGAGAGATGAAAGAGTGGCTCCTAGCGCAGAGATGCATGGAACATACAATAACTTGCCGCAGCTTAAAGGAGGTGACGAAGTGAAGATAAAGGACAGATAATATCACTAGGAGAGAGTGAATCAGTGACCTGCAGTGGTATTTAGATTAAGCCTTCTAGTTATGAGCGGATACCTAAAGTGGCACAGGACCAGTCAACAAACAGCAAAGGCATGTGATGCAGACATTTCTAGAGAATAAATGTTGAAGAACTAAAGAGTGACTGAGAGCAAGCTCAGGATATGCGCAGAGTTGCACGTAGCCCAACAAGAAGCGCCGAAAAAAGTGTTGAAAATAAGAAGAAGGACAGAAAATTGAGCTGTAAGAGAGGGTATCAATGGTCAGCATAGGCTTTCGGATTAAGTCTCCTTGTCACCAGTTGACACTTACTGTGTAGCAGAATAAGTTAACAAAAAAGTCGAAAGTATGTGATGCAGAAATTTCAAGGGAATAAAGGATGGAGAGCTAAGGTTGGGCTCCTAGCAAACTTCTGCTTTTCCCGGAGATGTATGAAGCCTAAGACAAAACGCTACAGCTCAAATACGGTTGACGAAGTCAAAACGCACGATTGATGATGGCGTTAAGGAAGAGAGTAGCAGTGGCCAACGATGGCATTTGGAGAAATCCTCCTTTTTCCTGGTAGATACCTACCTTTTCAGAGTATTGTTCAATAAACCTGCAAAGGCACGTAATGCAGACTGTCCCAAGGGAGTTAGTTAATTATGCGCAGTGAAACTGTTGCAGTTAGCTAACTTTTATACTAGAGGTGGCGGAATAAGATGGGGATAGTGGAAGGCGATGGGATCAGAATTATTCTCCTATCGTTGGAACATTCTTAACCCGAGCATCCCTTAACGAGTTAGACAAAATTGGGCAACGTTAGTCTGTTGGGACCGTTTCGTACTCCAACAGTAGCAATAGTAACTCTTGTAAGTGATACACAAGAACAGTGTTCCCGGATTAAAGAGGGCTGTATGTAAATCAGCTGGTCCGGCGACGTCGTTCAAGTTCAGCAGTGCGCTTTCAAGTTCCGCTTATGAGTGATAGGGTGAATCTAACGGGAAAGTCCAGGAAACAGCGCAAGCACTGGCCGGTGAGAAATCTAACAACTCCAGTGGATTAAATTTACTTTTCAAATAATTAGCCCAACGCATTTTGAAAAGTTGTCGATAGGTTGTCCACGCTCGTCACAACTAGTTTCACCAACCCCAGGTCTCCTGCTGCCCGTTTCTCTATCAAACAATATAACTTCCGATGGTTACCAAGGGCAACGGCCACTTCCATAGCTGACGCACGATGAGACCAACAGGATTCGCGGTCTCGCTTCAGGTTAGCACGGAGTTTCGCCCTGTGGTCTTTATGACTCTCATTATACTTGATTCCAGAAGGAATGTGTCTGCCTGCGTCGATAAGTTCCAGGGACTGCGAAGAGCCCCAATGTCCAGGTAGGCTACTAAATTCACCACGTGCTAATTTATCTGCTGCTAGTAAGGTCTGGTAAACATGCGACTTATGCCCTTGAACTCTATTCCGTGAGAGTTTACTCAACCAGAATGCCAGCGTATTTCCTTGCGCGTTCAGCACATCTGGGTTCGTCCCTTGCCTGTGATTTAGTGCTCACAGGGTCCTCTTGGGCGTCCGTCAAAACACAGCCGCAGATCAGCACATACAAGGGCATGGTCCGTGTCCAAACCTGTGCTCCAAATCGAGCGAAAGGTTTGGACCCTGCCTCCCCAGCGATAACTGATGGCAACGTGCTCAAATTTTCTCCAAGGCTAGTCTAAGTTTGGTGGGCGGCATGTTACCTTCCGGCGGATGCTGTGTCGGAAGTTAGTGTTCGCAAGAAATAAGCGAGCGTCTTCGCACAACTGAAGTAATTGCTCACCGCTATCATTACTGGAGGCTACACCATGTTGACTGCCCGATTGCAACTAATCAATTGACAGTTGCCCAACTTGAGCTTTCAGATCCCCAGCCGGCACTACAGTGTCCGTGATTCTTCTATGAAGACGGATCTTGCTTAGTTAACGATAAAGGTCGTCTTTTACCGGGTAATCGCCACAGTTTTGGGGCCGTTGGCAACGATGACCGGCACCTATAAACCCCGCGTTACTTCGAAGCCTTGAAGGAGCCAGTCAGACGAACCGCACACAGCAGCCTACTGATTGAGATCCAAACAACCAGAGCGCCTTTAGTCTGCGGGCTCAGGGTTGTATCAACCGGCTTGCTCGGCATTCGAAGCTGCATCGTCCTCGGATACGCGCAGTGAGAATTCAGTGCTAGTGTCCTCAAAAGGGGCTCGCAAAGCGAACATAGAGCTTGGGTCTTGCAAGCGGGTTTCCGTAAGCAACGGGTATTGATCGAGAGTGTCTCTAATTTTCCGAAAAGTGCTACCATTTGACCAATCCGTAGTAATGTGCGTACCTTCAGGTGTCCCAATCTGAGCGAACAGCGAGGGCTCCAAATGGAAGCCGATGAACAGGGGTGAAGTGTTTGTTTGGACATGATCTGGTCAACTGGGCACGAGTGAGGCTACGCGCTTGCATGGGCGTTAAAAGTTGAAAACATAGGCTTATAAACGCATTAAGAGTAAACGCCAAGAATTATGGGGCTGAAAACGGGTGTTTTCTAATATTATCACTGGACGCGCTTCCAAAATAGTCGCTTGACTGCATCTGATACTTCTAGCACAACCAAAGGAAAAAGCAGAACACCAATAACCTTGACCAGATAACGTGTTAACCGCCATCAACTAAACAATGTATAATGCCACAGTCCTTTGCGGTATTTATAGGTCTCCTACTGATTTTCGAATTCTGGAATAAATAAATAAATAAATAAATAAATACTTTATTGGCGAATTTATCGAGGCATATCAAATCATGCAAGGTCAAAAATTTACAGACGGTTATGTTTCGCAACAGACACACTGCTTTTTATGTACTCAGTACTGGTCGGAATCTGTACAGCCTGAGGGAAATTGAAGAAGTAATCGTTAGAAATAAAGTGGTAAATGCGTGACGATACTTTGTGTTCAAGTGTGTGTAGTGCAAACGGTCAAGTCACCATAAGTGTAGTGGAAGCGGTAGACGTAGACGGTGAGCAGCTTATTCTTGTACGTGTCAAGAAAATGTTCAAATATGACTCTAGTTGACTTGCTAACATGTAGTTGTGGGCATTGACACAGAATAAGTCCACAAACAGGCGATGGTATGTGATGCAGACAGCTTCAGAGAATGATGGTTGGAGAGATGAAAGAGTGGATCCAAGCGAGCTCCGGATATGCGCGGAGATGCTTAAAGCCTACGACTACTAGCCTGCTAACTAGAAGTGCTGAAGGTAACACGAATGATAAATAATGACGCTAGGAGCATAAGTATCCATGGCCAGATATAGTCATTCTATTAAGAGGTTTGGTCACTAGTGGATACTTACAGTGTCACAGAACAAGTCAACAAACAGCAATGTGATGCAGACAATCCAAGCGAATAAATGTTGAAGCGATAAGGTGTGGCTATTAGCAAGCTCCGGATATGCGCAGAGATACGAGGAGACTACCATCACTAGCTGCTGCTTAACAGATGTACCAATGGAAATGGGAGCGAAAGATAATGGCGCTAGGAAAGCGTATCAGTGGCGATGTTTATCCATTCCATTCGGACGTTTGAGCACTTGTGGATACCTAGCGTCTCACACAGTAAATCAACAAACCAGCGAAATTAAGTGATATGGACATTTTAAGAGAATAAAGGATAGAGAGCTAAGGTTGGGCTCCTAGCAAACTCCTGCTTTTCCCGGAGATGTATGAAGCCTAAGACAAAACGCTGCAGCTAAAATACGGTTGACGAAGTTAAAACGAACGACGGATAATGGCGTTAAGGAAGAGAGTATCAGTGGCCAACGATGGCATTTGGAGAAATCCTCCTTTTTACTGGTAGATACCTACCTTTTCAGAGAATAATTCAACAAACTTGCAAAGGCATGTGAGGCAAACAGTCCAGGAGAGTGAAATTAATTATGCGCAGTGAAACTGTTGCAGTTGGTTAACTTTTATACTAGATGTGGCGGAAGAAGATGGTGTTAGTGGAATTGGTCGCGAAGATATTTTTTCTGATTAGCCAGCTTCTGTCAGTGCGTAGTCGGAATACCAGACATATATAGTTTGTGTGTATTAGATTTAAGTAGAGAGGTCTGTTTTCGAGATGTTAGGTTTTTGTATTTTAAGATAGTAGGGGCCTGGTTCCCAAACTTCATCTTTTGGTATATTGCTGTTAAAGTGCTCGCGTGTAGGCATGGTAGCAGGGTGTCTATGTAGGGAGGATCTGAACTGTGAAGTATTTTCGGCTGCCCTAACTTCTAGTGGTAGCCTGCTCCAGAGGCGAGCGACCTGTAGAGTAAGCAGTTGTTACGCAGGTTAGTGAGAGGTGTAGGTAGGGTAATCTTTAAGGGTCTATGGCGGTGTAGATACCCAGCGTCAACATTTCGTTGAATGAGTCCTGCGCGGTACGCGTTTGGGAGTTTTATCATCTGGAATAGGAAGGTGCTTTTGAGCCTCATTCTTTGGTACCATAGATGTTCAAAAACAAGTTATTTACAGCGCTTGTGATAGTTGTGAGTGGAATGGCAAAGCAAGAGCTTTGTGAATGAGGGTTATGCTTTCTCAATTACTATTCAGTCACTCTTTCTGGAGTTGGTAAATATTATTGAGCAGTATTCCAAAAGGAGTCTAGCGCATACCTTGTATAGAGCGGTCTGGATTCGGGTACGAGCATCGTCTTGCAAGTATGACCAATGAGGGATCTGGCTTTCGCTACCCCACAGCTAATTTGCTCTGAGAAATTCTGTGAACTTGCGTAGTGTACGCCGAGGTCCCTTACGGTGTGACAGTTGGCAAGTGAGACGCCATTCAGGGTTGGTGCCTCGGGGGGTGCCGTGCAACTGTACCAAAAGGCGCTGCAATTAGAAGGAGAAAAATCAAGCTTCCATGCGTTACACCAAGAGTCTAATGCTTTAAGGTCATTCTGAATTTTGAGGAGTCCGCTCCGTAAGTCACCAGGGTCAAAGACCAATACGACTTGGATATCATCGGAGAACAGATAAGGCATTCCTTTTTCAAAAACTTGAAATAAGTCGTTGATGTAAAGTAGCAAGAGTTTTAGGGACCAGTACCTTTTCTTGGAACATACTACCCGTAACTGGTTTCCGTGAGGGCTCAGAATCTTCTAGTGTCGTGTACCGGAAAGTCCCACTTAGTAAGTTGCAACATTGAATTTTACGGTTGTTTTAACCTTCAAAACGTCCACTTGTTTTTTGACGGCACTTCCGTTGACACAAACCACTTTGGTGAGTAGCTTGCTGCACCGTTTCTCGATCTGGTATATTCACCTCCTAGTTTCGTAGCCTGCACAATGTACCTTGGGTACAGTCGCCAACATCTACACTGTCTCGTAGTTGACACGCCTTACGTGTCATTGCTTACCAACTAGTATCCCAGGCGCTACTCAACAATTGGTGACCTCGGTCCAGAACACGCCACCTGCCATTTTGCATTTTTTGATGGTGTGCTCGTTCCAGTGCTTTTATAATTCATTACCTGTGCTCAGATTGGTTTTTCAGCTTTCACATTTTTATTTGCTTTTTGTGGTGGATTATCTAGAGGATAAACCATCTCCATACGCGCTTAACGCCATTGAGCCTGTCCCGGTCAATGCAGCTGCCTTAGTCCGTCCACCTTTTTTGGAGAATGAGCCTTCATTATAGTTTTGCACCTATAATCCGTTGTTTATATTCGTAGAATTGCTTATGCTTTCGCCATGTATAATCAGCTAATATCTTGTCTTTCTCAGCGTATAACCTCGCTGGTGAGAGACAGCATGTTTTGCCCCCTTTGGTAATGAAATACGAGGCTGCTAAACAGGCTATTATTCAGCGAATCACGCTTTCTGACAAGATCCATCTGCAGAAACTATTTAGTGATCTGCAGCTAAGCGATAGGATGCCCTCAGTCTTGTGGCGCGAAATGCAACAGCCCATCGGCACGTCCAACGTGGACGTAGGGATTCTCCGCGTGCTGTGGATGCAACGCCCTCCTGAAAGCACTGAGGCTATCCTTGCAGTAGCAAGTGACCTGCCACTTATAGCAATTGCAGAGCTAACAGACCGCGTCATCGAACGGCACCAGTCAGAGACTAAAACCTAAGTACGTATGCTGTTCTGTGCTGGCGCAACCAGACAGACACCCGCGACTAGCTAGACGTCGGCAATAGACGCATTATCATCGCAGATAGCGTCACTCCAGCGCCAGATCGAGAAACTCACTTTAACCCGTGAGCACAGCATCTGCTCTGGGTCATCGCCCCGTCGCACAAGACCTGCTACCCCAGGTTACTGCTTTTACCACTCGCGTTTCGATAATAAAGCCCGTAAGTGCTTACAGCCATTAAGCTACTCCGCTACAGAAGATCCACCACGCCGGCCTGTAATGGTTACGAACGACGTCCGCAAATCCCATAGTCGTCTCACCTACATTAGGGATTATGATTCCGATACCCAGTTCTTAGTTGATACTGGGGCGGAAGTCAGCGTCATTCCCCTATGCCAGGTGAGCCTATCGTTTCTTTGTCGACAAGCCTAAGTGCCGCCAATTGCACGCCAGCAGCCACCTACGGTTATCGGTAGTTTACCCTGGACCTAGGTCTTCGGCGCACGTTCCGCTGGGTATTCAGCGTCGCTGCAGTCCAATTTGCCATCATCGGCATTGACGTTCTAAGGCATTTCGACCACTTCGTCGATGCAAACGCAAAGTGATAGTCGACACTGCAACGAACCTCAGTGTACGTGGCATCAGCGCCGATATCGTATCTATAAAACCAGTCTACGCCTTTCCTCAGACCTCGCCATACTACGCCAACCACTTTTCCCCCTATCCAAGCTCGTTCAATCAATGAACGCAGCTTTGCCCGCGGCATCCCAAGTCACACACCACACACGGGCGAATGGCCCCCGTCTCATGCCGTCCACACCGACTATCGCCCGAGAAACTAAAGGGATCTAGGGCGGTGTTTGAGCACATGCTTGAACTTGGAATAATCAGCCCTTCTGACAGCCCTTTATCTTCTCCCACGCTGATGGTCCCAAGAAAGCTGGTGACTGGCGCCCTTACGGTGTTTATCACGCATTCAATCGGCTAACCGTCCCCGATAGGTATCCCATCGCACACATGCAGGACCTTACCGCATGCCTCACAGGTAAGAGGCCTTTCAGTGAGATCGATCTGGTTCGTGCCTACCACCAGATACCTGTTGAAAAAAGGACATTCCTAGAACAGCTGTTAGCACCACTTTCGGCTTGCTTGAATTTTTAAGAATGACATTTGGAATATGCAACACCACACAAACCTTCCAACCCTTCATCCACGATGTCACACGTGGCCTAGACGTCGCTTATTTCTACCTCGGTGATATTTTAGTAGCCAGTTCACCGGAACAAAAGTACGTAGCTCATCTTCGAACTCACTTGCAAAGATTGACCCAACACGATGTCACAGTCAACCTGACTAAGTGCGAACCTGGCAAATCAACGATGGAATTCCTAGGCCACCTCGTTTCATCGTCTGGCATCGAAGTCCTTCCTGATAAGATCCAGGCAATCAAGCACTACCCAGCTCCGACTTCATGTAAGCACCTTCACCAATTTTGTGGTTTGCTCAACTACTATCGACACTTCATTCCGCGCTGCGCTCAGCTCATGTAGCCCCTGACTGAGGAACTCAGGGGAAATGGACGTAAGTTTGCTTTCCCTGACACAGCACAGACAGCCTTCACCGAACTCAATGATACTATCTCCAACATAGCCCTTCTCGCTCATTTCGAAGCGACTACCCGCCTTTCTATTACGACCGATGCCTTAGACGTAGCGGTAGGAGCCGTTCTCCAACAACACGTTGGTTGAATACGGCAACACCTTGGGTTCTTCTTCAAGTGCTTGCAGCCAGCGGAATCCCGTTTGAGTACTTTTGGCAGAGAACTGCAGGTCAGTTACCTAGCCATTCGTCACTTTCGAGACACACACGAAGGCCGCGCTTTCACGGTCTACACTGACCACCAGTCCCTTATCTTCCTCTTTAACTTTGCTTGCGACAAATATTCACCACGCAAAACAAGACACCTGGATTTGTCACGCAGTTCAGTTCTGACATACGTCATGTCTCAGGTGTCGACGATCCCGTTGCCGACACTCTCTCACGCGTCAACCTCATTCTTCAGTTTTTGCCTACCATCGACCTTGCCGACATGGCATCGGCTCAGGCTCAGTTTGAAGACATAACATGCACTCTGCAGTCCACTTCGCTGTAGGTACAATCTATCCCACTCCAAATCACGGAGGGATCCATTCTCTGTGACACTTCCACAGGTTGTCCTAGACTCCTCGTGCCCGTCTCCTTTAGATGCACAGTCTTTGACGCACTGCACTCACTGTCACATCAAGGTAGCTGTGAACCTTTGAAACTGATCACGGTACACTTCATTTGGCCACACGTAAACGAAGAGGTTCGTACCTGGGCTCGCGCCTGCCTTCAAAGCCAGCGCTCCAAAATACATCGTCAGCCTCGCAGTCCCCACAAACCAGTTTCCGCTCAGAACTCTTGGTTCTCGCATTTACCCTTAAAACTAGTAGCTCCTTTGCCTCCTACACGTGAATTCGTATACATCCTTACATCGGTCGACGGCTGCACCAAATGGCCATTCCGGTAACAGACTACACAGTCGAGAATGTTTTCAGGGCCTTCTTAGATCAGTGGGTCTCGCACTACCGATGCCCATCCATCATTACAACTGACCGAGGAACGCCTTTTGAATCTTCACCATTCGATGCGTTCGGCAACATTTTGGTACGTCGCCGCATTCATACCACAGCTAACCTCCCGGAAGCCAACGGGTTAGTTGAACGCTTCCATAGATAGGTCGACTCCTCGCTCTGCGCGTCCTACGACCCTAACTGGAAAGAAAACTTTCGCTCTTACTTTTAGGCGGACGCAGCGGCATCAAAGCTGACTTGCAATGTGCACCAGCCGACCCAGAGCAACCCTCGAGTGACTCGCCACTCGACCCAAGGCCCTCTTCCTAACCAAGAAACCATCAGTCGCCCTCGACCGCAGACAGCCCCGAACGGTAGCTCCCAAACTCATGACTAAGCGTTGCCGACGAGGACGCCGGATTTCTTTGTGGGACAAAGAAGCTCGGATTACTTCGTGGGACGAGGACCGTAGACTGGAGTGCGGTAGTGGGAGGGAGACTCCACCCCAGCGCACCATCGGGTTTGCAATGAAGGAAATGTCCTGTCGGCCAATTTTTTGGCCTAGCCAGTTATTTCACAGATTGAGCAGCCCGCCCCGACAGCCCACCGACGATGCACTCTGGTCCACACGATAACCATGTATAATTAATAACAAAAGCGTGGGCCCAACGAACACTGCTACGCACCCCATCTTGAAAGCCCTTGTTCAAGCCTATGCAACCATTCGCACCAATCCTCACCTTCCGCTTTCCCCCACTAACAACTCCATTGATGGCTTCCATCATTCAGCCTTCTACGGAGAGACCCTTGTTGTGTACCGGAAAACACGCTCTTCAGTGTTTTGCAACATTGAATTTTACGGTTGTTTTAACCTTCAAAACGTCCATTTGTTTTACTGACGGCACTTCCGTTGACACAAACCGTTCTGGTGAGTAGCTTGCTGCACCGTTTCTCGCTCTGGTATATTCACATCCACAGCAATTAGTGCGGCCGCACTTTAACTCGATTCTCGCTTTGCCCTCTGTGGCAACTCTAATTCTCCCCACATAATATTGTGTGTGCGCTCGTTCGAACCAGTTCGACGAGCTCTACTCAGTGCTTCCCAACACTTGGATCTAATCTGTGTGGATTATACCCTTGCTCCAGTCCACAGTTTTCGGCATATTCTTTGCCGAATCCCACTTGTGTAAATAAATCAAAGCGGTCTTTCGGAAAATATTTCGGTCCCATTCTGAAGAAGAAGAAGCTGAAGGCTCCCAAACTACGCAGCAACCGTCCCTGCAAGTTGCAGCATAACAAAGCTACAGCCTTTCTGCTAGCTCATCAGCTGAGCAGCTCTAGGGACGCTTATCAGTGCTCCACCTGCATCGTCACTTAAAGCAGGCCGATTAACACACGCTACCGCCTTGTGTGTGTGTGTGTGTTCAACTGCTTATCGACTGATCGCTGAACCCGACAGTCTGTACGTTGTGACCTCCATCTGCCTCTACCGCCTGACCTTGGTGCGGTTGAACAACTCTCAATTCGTGTGCGTGTTCTGACCCATTCGTGCGTCACACTCATCAAGGTGAGCGCTTAGATAGGCTTGCTGTAAACAATAAGAGGACGACTAGCATTCCAATGGTTCCACGTCGCCTATGCTGCGCAGACAATTGCAGTAAAGGCCTCAAGAACAGTATTACCTGTTCTAGCCGTACTAGATCGCACTGTCATCAATGTGTAGGCAAATGCGTCCAAGAAGTGAGAGAGCTAAACAAATTTGTTGACACAATTTGGTTTTGCTCAACATTTCAAGTCATTGCAGTGGTCAACTGTTTATCTTTGCTCACAAAAATGCTATAGGATGACTGAAATAATCGCACATTTTGTAAATATTAAGATCGCTTCCACGGAGTTAAATGCTGCCACGATAATACCTCACACAGCCAATGTAAGCTCTGAGTCTTAACCGAAGGGAAGAGCTAGACGCCCCAAACGCACTGCAGCGTCTGTGACTCTAAATCCATTGGGTCACCACACTCCCATAAGTGGGCAAGCAGCAAACACTCTGCTTCCACTTCTCCAACCATAGACGCTCCACTTGGAGATTCAGCCATGACACCGACAGCTCAGAGCCGAACGCAATCCGGTGCAGACAACAAGCAGGTAACGCACGCATCGATTGCCTCGACAAACACACCGCGAGCGATACATATAGGCCCAACTTCTGTACCGAGCACGCGTGGCGCAAAGCAGTTTTCACCGTCAAATCCAGTGGTGCCTTCTAAACAACCCGAATTGCCGGCAAATCTATAAAGCCAACACTCGCTAGACAAAACCACGCTGCGTTAACTCTCGTGTGCACCAATGTTCCCGAGTCCAAATCTGGCACAATAAAAGGCAAGTTGCAAGACGATCGCAACCAGTGGAGTTCCATCTACGAGGCGATTGGCATCCGGGTTGAGCCTGCAATGTTGCAACGCGTAGCGCGTCACCCGACCTCAGTGCACTCTGGTGAACCTCGAATTTTTCGAGTAACACTAGACTCAGCAGATGAGACAGAGGCTGCCCTGATCTCAGCAGTTCGTCTTCGCAACGCACGGAGCGGAGTGCGCATATTACCTGATCTACCTTGGAAACATCGCCCAAAAGAAGCAGTTGAGCAACGCGGCATTCCTAATAGGGATAGCAAGAAAACACTTTTGTTCATGGTGTTCCCGAGCTTCTGCATTCTTCTGATCAAGATGCACAAACACATGACCCAGAGCATTGGTGCTACATCCGCGAAGTACTCTCTGTTGACAATGTTATTGCGAAATCCCTGACAAGAGTTCCGTCATCACCTAACTACAAGGGCTGCGGTCCAAGGCTAATGAAAGTAATACTACACTCCGAGGGAATGACGCAAGTTCTGTTGATTAGCTGGTTAAAGTTTCGAGCTAGGTTTCCACCAGAGATCCGGCTAAAGGCAGCAGGCGAACGACCAAAAGTCGGAAGCAATTCAATGGAACTTGCAAACGCAACAAATTCTTTATTTGCACAGTCCTACGGAGAGACCGACACAACAGCGCCTACGGCATGCAGGAGGACCGAGCACAGCACGAGTGAAACGACTGTTCAGGAACACTCAATAATGCCATGCAACATGACTGAAATTCATAAACCAGGAAACGATTAACGGCCGGCCACCTAACGGCCGGCTTAAAAACTAACACAAAGTTGACATTTATCAATGAACTCCTAACAACAAAAGCTCTATCTTGCATTTACACAAACGCCCAAGGCCTTCTAAGCAAGTTGGCTGAACTTAGAGAACTCCATGCCTCACAACCGCACGGCGTCGTCATGATTACAGAGACTCTGAGATCAATTCACCCGGTATGTCGCTGCTTCGGACGGATAGAACCGGAAGGGGTGGCGGTGTGATTCTTTACTAAGATACAAACCTCCGATGTGAAGTTATCGCTCACCCGGAAATCCGAGCTCCCGATTTGCTTGGTGCCACCTATGGTTGTGAAACAAGGACACATGTCTACTAGCCGTGATTTATCGCCCACCAAACTCAACGTCGGAAATGGATTCCAAACTGAACCGTGTTTTTCAGTTTGCCTTGAACAAGTCCTACACTCACATTCTTATCGCCGGAGACTTTAACGCGCACGACATAGAAACGCCGAAAACCGACGGTATGCAGTTTAAAGCCTGCTTGCAAGAGCTACTTGCAAGCCACCCACTGTACAACCACGTAACCTCTCCCATCAGATTTTGAACTGCTAACAAGCCGTCGATACTGGATCTTGTGCTAACTAACGAAGAACTCATGGTTGACGGGATAAATACAAGTACACCACTGTGTCATAGTGATCATGTTACTCTAATCTTTGACTATATATGCTATGCGGAGTACCCTGAAAAGGAGGTTATAAATAAATAAATAAATAAACGTTTATTCCTCAGCAGTGCGAGGCACAGACCAATTGGGTGGTATTATCAACATGTACAACGTGATCGCATAATATAGTTAATTATTCGTCTTTTGATCAATGGTTCCCATATGGGTTTTTGAAATGATTAGCAGTTTGGAACAAATAGAGAGATAAATAAACTGGGAACAATAGTAAATGTAGATTTTGCGGAAAGTTCAAGTAAAGTAATACGGTCATTCATGGAACTGTCCCCAGGGGACTTGCTTCCATGCAGGGTATTTCCACGATGGGTTTCACCCGCACTTCCATGCTCCAATTGGCTCTGTGCCTATGTGGCAAGATAGTAAATAGGCCATCAGAACTAGGTATCAAATGTCTTTTTTAGGGCTGCTTTATGCATACATTATAGGCGATGAAGCCTCAGCCCTTTCTGTCATGCGGATCAATCAATTATGGCACTTTTTTGTTTTGAGCCAGCGAGTCAGTAGTAATATGATTTGTATGGGTATACTTTTTTAATCTGGAAGCTGTAATCCGTCACCACAAGAGATCAGCCCAGTCATGACCAACGGTGAAACAAAGGAAGATAAAATATGAGGAATTATAAAACATAATGATGAATACAAACGTTTGCCGATAGGCCAGTCATAATTTGATGAAAAATCTTGGCGAGTAGCGACGATGGTACAGAGACATCAGCTTGAAAGGTGTAGTGCATCTACGAACCAGTGCGTCAAAGGAGAAAACAGAATTGGTTGATAAAGTGCATAATGTCGCGCACTATAATGGGTTATCTAAGCTTGTTAAGGATACACCTTGGACTTTTTTAACCGAATGCCCTCCAGATGTTGCCTGGGAAACGTTTACAAAGACGTTTAGCACACTGGTTGCGCACGCATCGGAACAGAAGTCCTTCCAACCCAAAAACAAGCGTAAGTCATTTCTGAGGAGCACAACACGTAAATGTCTGTCCCGGAGGGATTCGACATGGCGGGATCACCAGGACTGCTCGAATGCCGAAATCTGGACTGCATGAGTGACACCTCGTAAGTTCGGAGTGAAACGGATCCGCGAAGACAAGGTCACTCATCAGCAGAAGTTAATGAAGCGATTCTGCACTAACCGCAAACTCCTGTACAGGCACGTCAACGGCCTTCGAAAGGTGAAGCGGGGGTTCCAGCGCTAGTCACGGCTGATGGGTGCACGCGATCAGCAATGGAAGCAGCTGATCTCCTACGGCTTCATTACTCCCATACTTTCCAGCAGGTAACGAGTCCAAACATTCTGCTCATTTCTAATACTCCACCATCTGGTTTAGATAACATCACCTTCACTGCGGAAGCTGTGTTGAAGAAGCTGTTATCCTTGCGTATCCACGGTTCTCCAGGAGCTGACAACATCCGACCGAAGGCCCTACAGGCGGTAGGTAGTGATCTAGCAGCACCACTGGCTGTTTTCTATCAGCGATGTATAGAGGAGAACCGTATTCCACCAGTATGGAAGCGAGGGATCATCACTCCTATCCATAAAGGAGGTAGCCGCACTGATCCTGCCAACTACCGTCCAATAACACTACTTCCAGTACTATCCAAAGTTATGGAATCAATCATCGCAGATGCGCTGATGGAATACCTGGAAAGCCACAATTTAATAGCCCCAGAGCAACATGGTTTTCGTCAAAAGCGATCGTGTAATACTAACCTATTAATTGCACGTAACAGCTAGACTGAAGCTGTTGATGATGGAGTAGGAGTCGATGTCATCTACCTGGACTTTTCTAAAGCGTTTGATCGCTTAGACCATCGCATGCTCCTTCAGAAGCTTCGGTATTACGGCATTAACGACCCAATCCTGAGTTGGATTGGTAATTTTCTACAAGAATGACAGCTAATGGTGAGAGTCCGAGAAACATTTTCTCATGCAATCAGTGTGGCGTGTGGAGTACCACAAGGCTCGGTTCTTGGACTACGTCTATTCTTGGTGTTCATTAACGATTTGGCGAGATCAATTACTTCCGATTTCCTATTCTTCGCTGATGATATCAAGGTATGGAGAAGGATCAGAGGACCGGATGACCATGAACGGCTCCAGTGCGATCTTAACACAGTGTCGAACGGGTCAGTTCAAAACGCCCTACCGTTCAATGTAGACAAATGTCGCGTAGTACAATTACGCCATAGTCATAACTACACCTATTCACTTGGGACAAACGGATTGCAGAATAGCTCCCAGGAACGTGACCTTGGTTTGCTCGTCCAGAGCGACCTCAACTGTTAAAAACAGGCTGAGGTAGCTGCGAAAAGAGGAAACCAGCACGTCGACATGCTGCGAAGGGCATTCGGGAGATTTGACCCCTAAATCTTCCCAATCATGCACAATTCCTACATACGCCCGCATGTTGAATACGCTATCCATGCTTGGCAACCTTGGTTGAAGCGCGACCTAGAAGCGATAGAGGCACCACAACGAAGAGCAACAAAAATGTAAAGGGCCTGCGCTAGCACTCTTACCACCGAAGACTGAAGTTGCTGGGAATTTTCAGCGGACGTTATGTAAGGCTGCGCGGTGATCTCATATTAGCGTATCAAATACTGAGTGACCCCAAACACGAATGCCGCCATTTGCTGAAACTTAGCCACAACACGCAGCTCAGGAGTAACTGCTTAAAATTGAAGGAACAATATTGCCGTCTAGAGTATCGACGTAATTACTTTTCCCTTCGGGTTTGCCAACACTGGAACGCACTCCCAAACTCAGTTGTATCCTCTACCTTGGACGTTTTCAAAAACGATTAGATGTTGCTCTTAGCTCTCAGCATTTTGTTACCTAAACTCCTCTATTGTGGATTACGCCAAGCTTGCTTTTCAACAGGATTTTTGTATCAAATGGACCTAAGTGAGCGACCATACTTTACTTTCCTCACTCCTCACATCAAAGATCACTGTGCCCCAGTGTCTTTCTGAACGTTTACGCTATATAATTCTTTACTTTTGCACTGTCATTAATTATCAAAGTATTCATCTCGGCACACGTTCGGTACATGACCCATATATATTTTGATTTCATCAGATTCACTTCAACCATCCTACGGGACGTGTCAAGCACTTGCTTTTATCCCGTGATAAATCATTGCTCATTGTACATAGTTTTGTAGCCTGCACGCTATACGTTGTGTTCATTAGCCTCCAACTTCTATACTGTCCCGTATTTGACACGTATCTTACGTGTCATTGATTACCGAATAGTATCCTAGGCGTCACCCAACACCAGCCTCGTCTACTGTGTTCGAAAGATGTGCTAGGAAGAGAACAAAGGATGCAGGTGGTCAGTTAGCAGTCCATTATGAGGGCCTCGGTCGGGCGCTTTTTTCGTTTCCAAGAAGATCATGATCAGAGCTTTCCAGCAATTAAGCATGGGGGTTACATTGTTCAGGAATTACAACTAGCACGTTTGCCAGGATTTGGACGGGAGAAGTTGTTGACGAGATTACGATGGTTCAAGAACCGTAGGAGCTCTTTCTTGACAATCCTCTCCAGCACTCGCGAGGCGAATGGTGCGTGACTAATAATACGGTAGTTTTCAATGCCTTGACGGCTTCCCCCTTTGTGTCTTGGCATAACTACTGCATGTTTCTAAGCAGCGGGAAGTGATCCATGTTTCACGGAAGGAGTGACTTTAATAAAGAGGACAGTGATATCCGGGATACCTAGAATTAGCGAAGCCGATTGGAGATCATCAGGTCCGACTTGGAAAGGTAGTTTGAGAGCTTGAATTTCCTGAGTAATGGTAAGCAGGTCAACTTGTACGGTACGTAAAATATCAATGGTGAAACTTGGAATATAAAGAGGCTGTGTCAGTTAAGCAGAGGTGAAAGAGTCGCTGATGTAGTGGTTCATGCCCTCACGTATTTCAGCTACGTTACTGGTAACTGAATTATTTGGTAGAATAATTGAGTTAATCGAATTCGAGACGGGTTGCTTCTGCGCCTCATCAGAAGATTGAGCGCTTTGGTACGGTTAATAGAGTTTAGGACTGTATGTTCTTCGGACAGGTAGGCGGTAGCTAATGAATTTCCACACCCCAACAAGACTTCATTGATGCGAACGAGGGGACGAATTCATAAGTCCAGTTGTACTTTGAGCCTAGCTTGTTAAGCTAGAAAGTAGCTTGCCAGTGGAACTGCATCCTGCGTTGGCTGCGTCCTTTTTTGCTTCGTTATAGTTGTAAGTATATCTATGCAGTGAGTGCGTTTTCTATATAGTGCGGAAGAGGCAGTGTCCGCATCTGTAGCCCGAAAGAATACATCCCAGCTGATGGATCTCAGAAGTAGGGCGAAGTTTGTCCAGTTGATGCGTTTGAAGAACCGAACAGAACACGCTGGTCTAGCCCCCGGGAGACGAGTAATGAGTAGTTGGAAAGTGAGCTTTAATATTCTATGATCGCATCCATGAAGCTTGTCAAGCATGCTAGCAGCTGCATGCGCAACTTGTTTTGTGAGAAGTAAATCTAGGGTGTTATGGTGCCTAGTGTGTGTATGCACGTGTTTTGTCCACCAAACTGAATATATGCTGTCCACCAAAACCCGGTATTTGAGTAGCGCAGGCTGCGTTTGCCAGACTACTTGTGGCACTAAAATCACCACCGACTATCTTATGGTGGGTAGGCAATAGGGATAATTCTGTGAAGAGTTAGAGAAAACTGCGTATACCGATTGTACTGTGTGTGGATGGTTATACACACAGCCAATTAAGAGATCGTGCTGTCTCCTACTAGGCTGAATCCAGATCTACTTCAAGAAGGCCGATTGAAAGTTCTTGTAATGAAGGCGCCTCGAAACCGTCACGCACTTAGATGAGGCATCCACCACATCAGTGATTTATACGTCCATTGCTAAAGGAGCTGCAGCCCGGGATTCGTAGCTGTGTCTCGGAAGTGTTAGCATCGTGTCACATTTCTATGAAGAGCCCCACCTGGGAGTCGGATAGGACTATAACGAGGCTGATAAGGTGCATCATATGTTTGATGGACCTTGCGTTAATGAGTAGTAGAGTGAGCACCTAGTCTCAAAGTAGATCAGCTAATGCATTACCAAGGACAGAAGTAAGCTGAGTGGTTAGCGTAGATACAGTTCCTGTCGCCTCGAGGGATCCATTACAGTTATAAGGTTGCAGAGGTCAAACAAAATATTACTGTCCGCCTTATCGTAGAGCAGGTCGGGTTGTAGGAGTGAGCCCACTTGGTTACCATGTTGAAAAGACCCAGAGAAGACAGGTTCGTGGTTGTGGAAAATGTTATTATCCATGACTAAGGTATTGGCAGGGATTTGTTGGACATAGTCATTAGGAGATAACGATGGACTATAATTAGTCTGCAACGCTTTGGGGCATAATTCTGCCCGATGTGGGTTGGTTTCTGTGCTATCGGTACCGCATTTAAAGACTCGGAGAGGAGAAGGGCACGTTTACATGCAATGGAGAGTCTCCAGGATAGGTCGTCGTTTGGAGGCGTAGAAGACAAGTTCATAGGTGCGGTGAGTAGTGTCCCAGGGAAAGCAAAAGCCTCCGTTGCTGTTAATCCGGAGCCGTTGTGTTGCACAGGTGGGAAACTTTTGAGCAGGTTCACATAAGGTGCTGACGGCTGATGATGTTTACCATTTCTGGAATTGGTTTTTAATGAGCCGGCGCCTGCATGAGGTGTTGGAGCGTTTGGTAGCAATTGCTAAGGGCGTCTTTGGTATTTTAAGAGTCTGTGAAGATGAAAGAGACAACAATCTCTTCCTGCCGTCTCGTGCTTTGTGACGAACCGTAGCCCATCATATTATATAACAAAGGAACGGAAACACGTAGTGACGTGTTAGGCAGTTCAGTATTCATTAGAAGGCTCGTAGGGCGCAAGCGATTAATCTCTGCAAGCTGGGGTGTGGTGGTAGGTTTCTTTACTTGGCGAGTGTTCGAGAAACAGCAGATTTGTAGCGGGGTACCTTCCATTGATAACAGTTACAGTTGGCTTGGTAGCACCGTGGAAATAGCGGCATTTAGGTGTAGGGTGTGGATTCGCCAGAAGACCATGTTATATTGGACAGTCCCGGGTTAAGGGACCGGCTTGTCTGAGGCGGTGTAGTGAGACAGTGGTCTTGTGCATCGTGTTAGCTCTACAGATTGGTTTTAGTGCGGGGCCTGCATTGCTCAGATTCGGGCCGTGGCTGAGGGTATTGGCTTTTTATGGGGAGTAGCTGGTCCTGGGGTTGGAAGCAAGTATGGCTTGCTGGGACGGCACTTGGTTGTTCGCTGTCGTAGTCTTCCACAGTGTTGCATACTGGTTAGATATGGTCTTCAATAGCAAAGTCTGTCTATTCCGAGATGAGCACTTGTTGGGTAGCACGAAGGGTGTGGGTTGCCCGGTTTCGTTGGGACGTTAACTGGGTTGCTGTCTCGTTATGTAGGAATTCCAGAAGGCAGGTTTTTGATACGCCTTCGTTTTGCGTGGTTGCGTGCGAGTTCCTTAGTAGTCAGTGGGGCGCCTATCATAAGCTTGTTGAATGCTTTGCCATAGACTCCTCCATCAGTGGTTCTATATCGATGTCAAACATGCCGAAATCGTTCGGTTTATCAACCTCATCCTCATTTTTGGCCAATAGCAGCTTCACAGTGCACTACCGAGAAGGTTAGCCCCTTCACTGGGTTAGACGAGGTTAGTTCATTGCTGTAGGCATTTGTTCTAGTTAGGTCCACATGCTGTTGCGACAGAACAAGTCTACTATAAGTGAGGTGGCAAGTCCAGTCGCGGTGGAGGAACCTTCTTCCATTTGCTTAAGCGGAAGTTTATTTGATGATGCAAACGCTCTTTGCAAAGATGTTTTGTCCGGCGTGCTCACGAAAAGCCCTAAATGGACTGTAACTTTCCTAACGAATCGTTTTGTTATTAGAGACTTGGCCAGTCCGTGGTCTCCAAAGGTTATAAGTATGGGGATTGATTTAGATTTGGATGATTTTCGCAGTCGTTTACTTTCAAAGGAGACGGAGTAATGTCGCAGAGACGGTTGAGAATGTGCTTCACCTTCTCTAGTTAGGTATTGTCGGTGACATTGAAAATCATTACGTTATGTGCACGACAAACTCCTTCGGAAACTTCATTAATAATGTATGTACGCAACTCCCCAGCCACTTTGAGTTTATCCATACCATTTGTCTGTATGATTTCCGAGAGCTGAGCTAGTACCATCATTGTTACAAAGGTTTCTTTCAGTACAAAATGTTGCTTTTGAGTGCGTACAACTCGATCTCAAGGAAGTTAATTTTATCAGGTGCCTCTTTCAGTCAAGCTGAAAGGATTACCCTTCAGTCAGAAGTTTAGGCGGAGTTTGTATTATCAGTTGGTAGGTTAGTTGGTCTAGCCAATTTGTTAGCTGGTCTGAGCACGAACCGCCTTGCATGCATTGTCTTGGTTCTATCTGACGGGACAACGACAAGTCAAATACTTTTCTCAGGGTTTATTCAAACAGTTTTTCACGTTAATTTAGCCTAAAAAATAAGATAATATGACAAGCCAACTAGTCTAACTATTCTATTGAATAGTAGCAAGATGTCAGTAAAACCAACAAAAAGACGAAAACGCACCATTTCGAAGTTTGTGCGGTCAACCGCCAAGGTTAGTTTTCCCCGTATTTTTTACCGAGATCCAAGAGGATAATAGTCATGTGCAGCCGCTAGACTAATCCAGCACGTTTGAAATCCATGCAATACTCGAGAATAATCGATCACTCACTGAAATAATGGAGTTTTCATGGAATGCTTATCTTTTCATGAACACCACTTCTGAGATGGCGCACGCGGTATATGATGAAATCCTGTGATTTACTTGCGGTCTTTGGGACGGTATTCTTTGCCTATCGGTCGACCTCCTGGGCTGGATTGCTCAACGCTCCGGTTCCGACGTCAGTGGTCTGGTTTCCTCGCTCGACTGTCATTAGTGGTCCAGGCGTTTCTTTGGCAAATTGAATCTTTTCGCCAATAAGTCAAAATGGAGACCGGCAGGTTTTGACTCGTCTGGTTGCCACAGCATTGGCCGTAGCTGGTTTGCATGTCGGGCGCAGATTATTGTTTCCACGACGACGTCATGCATAACATTTTCGCGCCTATTTTTGTCCATCCTTGTGTCTACTTTGCGTGGCCTTCCCGCTTGGCATGTACCAGCCCTGTCTGTCTAAGTTTTAACGACAATTGCTTTGCTCCATGTCATTGGTTAAAGCCTTGTTCCATTCTGCGGTGTCTTTCACCAGCAGAGAAACCTGAGCACAGTCGGATGGGGTCGAAATACATACAAATCTTCCGGTTTATCATAGCTAGTGCTGGAGAAGTCTCACCCGGTGCTTGTGAATTCGAGGTTGATCGGTAGAGGACAAGAAACTGGTCAAAACGCTCTTCTGTACGTCGCTGTTCTATTGACATGTGGAGAGTTTGCTTGAACATATCCATAAACCTTTCCGTCTGGTGATTTGTCTGCAGGTAAAACAGCAGTAGGCGTAGGTGCTGGACGGCACATTGCATGCAGAACTTCTTAAAATTGCGGGTGAATTGCGTGCGGTATCAGTTGCAATTGTCTCTGGACAGCCGAACCTGCTGCAAATTTGGCACAGCCTTGCTAAAACAGCATTGGTTGTTGTGCTGTTCATGAGAAATTCTTCAGGCCACTTGCTATTTGAGCCGACTATGATGAAGAAATTTTGACTGTTGATCGGTTCAGCGGAGTCGACTTGGATGCTGCACCATGGTTTGGTAGCATTTGACGACGAATGTAGCCCCGCTTTTTGTGGCGTTTTTATTACATCGGCTCACTTTTGGCAGCTTTCGGCCAATTCTTCTAGTTGTTTGTCCATAAAGAGCCAGTATACATAGCTGCAGGCAAGCGCCTTATCTGGCTGATCCCAGAATATCCGGCATAGAACTCTCAAGGAATGTGTTCCTTAAGAGTCTTGGGGATAAACAAATTAATTAATTTTATTCTCGGCTACGCGAAGCACGTCATCACAGGCGTGATCATGGTAATAGTAAAACAATTAAGCAAGAAATGTACAACAGTAGAATAGGATTTTTATATATGTGGATCCATAAACCTATGTATGTAGGTAGGTGTGTTGCTTGTGTTGGTAAATGTATTGCAGTTCTTTTGAATGAGTTCGTTTACGTCGCCGGAGTATGGAGAAATGTTTGATGTCTGTGGATTTGACAAGCTTGTCCGCGGAAGCTTGGGCAGTGGTTTTATTTAGCTGCGAGTCACATCCGCCACCTCAAAGTGTTGTTTAGCAGACAGTTTCGGATTTTTACTGGGAGAACGCTAGCCAGGCAAAAACCCACTACATCCTGGAATATTGCTGCCAAACCATTTGCTTGACGCGTTAAACTCGAACCAACGCCGTGAGGTTGTTGCTAGCTGGTCACTCTTTCAGAAAATAGCATACAGTATTACATAACAGAGCGGATGTCTCCTCTGATAGTAATGTTGCAACCGGACAGATGAACAGGAATGTAGTCAGCTCGTTCTGTGGAACTGTGGATTATTTTGAGTACTGGGTCCCGAAGTATTTCGGTACGTGCAGCTTCTGCGTTGATTGACAGCTCGTGTAAGGCGTCGCCCACCAGATAGTTACCTCACTTTTGCTCTCGAGCAAAGCAATGACTGTGTCCTCATGTTCCTGCTGATAGGCATCAATTAAGCTTGAGAGTGCATCCGATTGGCCAACGGAAATTGTCAGCTGGTAGTGGATCTCGTAATCCTATCCCATTGGCTGGCTAGCCAAACAACCTCCACGTGGGGCTAGCTGGTGGGTTAGGATTAATCACGCTCCAGCTAATAGTACGGTGGAAGTGTATTAGGACGCGGTGGGCTACTGCGTGGCAAGAGCTGTCCCTATAAAAAACCACTAAACAACTACACTGTAACTTGGTGGTTATGACTTGTCATTAAATAAAGTCACCACCTTACCGGAGGATCCTACCCCATTCGCCAACGTTAATCACTTCCAAGGTTTCACCTGCTCTCTATTTGGGTTAGTGAATTCACAAAACAGGCTCACAAATTCGCAGTAACAGCAAGAAATTTGTACAAGTAGGTGACTTAAATATAGACAACATGCTACACACACCTTTACACCCAGTAACATTTATGTACCCTTACTGAGGTAACGCCTTTGTATTACCACGAGCATACCTTTGAAGGCGGGTCTCAAATATCAAGAAGAAATCATTTAATTATTCAGTTAGTAAGTTAGTTATATAAGGTGTGAGCCTAACGTTGTAGCCGGTTGGTTGTGTAGGCCGGGAGGCCCTTTGTCGAACCCACAACAGCCAGCAAGGGCTTGTGATCTGTCAGGAGCTTGAAGGGGAGGCCGTGCAGCCCTTGGTGGCATTTCTTAACGCTTAACAATATAGCCAATGATTCTTTATTATCCTTCGTCGATGTTCTGGCAGCACGGGCGATTGCTTTCTGAGATCCATCGGAGTACGCGTGTAAAATTACTGCGCGAATCCCATGGTCTGATGTATCTGTGGCTAGGACAAACCCTCTGGAGGGATCAAAAGGAGTCAAAAGCACGTTTGAGGACCGCAATATCTTGACCCGTTCGAAGGCTTTCTGGCATGCTGGTGTCCAGTTTCAAGTTTGGCGTTTGGCTGGCAGCCTGTTTAGCGGGGCACGCAGGCCGTGCATCTCAGGCAGGACCGCGCTGTCGTGGCTGATGAGCCCGCAAAAGAAAAGCTGGTACAGTAGATCTGTTGGCGGTGGCATTTTTGCTATAACCCCTACACCTGATATATCTGGTTGACCTCAATCCTTTCCAAGACTTAAGCCAGGAGATTTCATGATCGGCTTGAAACTTATGCATTTATACTCACGGATCCGGAAACCGTAAGATTGTATAAAAACAAACACTTCATCCAGGCGATTAAATAGCTTTTCTGAATGATCCACACTTTGCGAACGTTATCCAATCTGCAACGTAACTTAGATCCCTTCATACGATGGCGAACGTAGCAGACAACCACAGGTGTACAGGCACATATTACAACGTCTCCCACCATGCCCACTAACATATACGCTCACACATATACAGACACACCAATCCAGTATTTCACTAGTTAACTTGCTATATTTTTATGAAATTACCGGTCATACATGTTTGTATTATCATGATCAGGCCTTCGCAGGCGTGCCCCGCACTGCCGGGCCTGAAACGTTTATTTATGTTATCATCCAGCTATGCAGCGGCACCAGAAACGCTCACCAGCATGGTATCCATCAACCGTTAGAAAATGGCGGGCGCCATTTTCAGATCATAGGACAAGCCGTAACATTGAAAAAGCCCAGAATGAGTGTTTAGCGTTAACAACCCTCTCAGGCCTTCGATACCATCCTCTTGATGGTACGCATCAGATAAATCAAGCTTAGCAACGCACTTGACACCATTCAGTTTTGCAAAGGTATCTTCTTATGCGGGTAATGGGTACTCGTGGTCCTTCAACGCAGCCGTAAGTCCAGTTAAGGTCAGCACAGAACAGTACCTTGCCATTAGCCTGCTTCATGGTGAAAATAGGTGCGGCACATGATAAGTGTTTTAAGGTTTTGATAACTCCAACTCGTTCCAGCTGCTCGACTTCGTGATCACTAGATGACGTTGGTGCCAATGGTACCGGTCTTATAGCCCTAAATACCGGTTCGGCTGCTGGTCGCAGGCTCAGAGTTGACTCTAAGTTTTTACAGTGATCCAAGCCGTCCTGAGCCAGGCAAACTTTTGCTTCAGCAAACGCGTCATGTATTTGAAGGACTTTGATGAGGGGGCTGGACTTGCTCAGACACGATTGCAGGTCTGAGTCAAAGAACCTGCAATTTTTAAATCCATTCGGGACCAAAAAGGTTCAACTTCGGCCTGTCTGGAATGCACCACGGTCCGGACGCTTTCATCCCTTTGAATGCAGTCTTGTGAGCAGGTTCCTCCATCAATTTTAACAAGCCACCGGATGCATTGTGAGCAATTTTATGAGAGTTGACCATCACTGGCCTTCTTATGTGATCCACTGTGTTCCTGGAAATAATCGCAACGTCCGAGGCAGTATCAACTTTCAGTTTCTTTCTGATCCCATTAATCAAAACGCAGTTAGTTGTCGTCACGATTGGTACTAAATTTAGAATGAGGCAACCATGGACAGAGACTCTGCGTCATGCCTTTTGGAATTCCTCTGTTGAGATGACTTCCTCATGTTTTTCGGCCGGAACTGATTGCGACGTTCCTCCTTATGGCCCAACTTCTGGCACTTTTAATAAATTTGAAGTTTGCACGGACAAAGCACGCAAAATGCTATTTGCCGCATGACCAGCATGCTGTGGGCGGTTTGTCCGTAGACCGCTTGAACGGTTTGCGCGAGTTAACCGTTCTGCCCATTTTACGATGTGCGCGGTATCTGGTGCTGCTTGAACATTCCCTGTGACTAGGGCAGTGTCGAGTTTTTGAGTTAGCAGCCGTTTGCATTCGATTACGAGGGTCCTCAGCGTCAGATCAGAATTCAGATCCAGCTTACCTAAAGGCCGTGTGCGGATCTCAGCATTACCAGGCGACTGTAGAGCGCAGACGAAAATGCGACATTTAAACTGAGCAGCCCTTAAAGAGCGTAGCTTTAAACGCTCACACTAAGTACAATCAGATCTGTTGGGGTCCCAAAGTCGTCCGATACCCGGTTGACAATTTTCAGTCTCTGCTAACGAATACTAAGAATACTGACTCACCAAAAATTTCATTCAGCCGCTAAACTTCTTCGTCAAACGCTAGCTCCTTCGACTGTTTGGACAGAATATGGTCTTTGAATCTTGCATGTTCACTTGTTTCCAGCTTGCGGAGTAGCAATCGCACCTTCCAAGAGCGGCCTGAAGAATAACGTCCACCCGGAACATGTTTTATTAGCGCTCGAAACAGACTCTGATGATTCATCCAGAATCCGCATCATTATTGAGTTCATTGATTACATTAGTGCGTAGATCAACGGAAGTCGAGTGCATGTTCCACGTCGCTGCTGCTGTTGGCTACAAGCTCAAACATTGCGTCCATTTTCCGATCGTTTTTATTTATGCCTCCATTTGAGATTGCTGTTCGAAAAGCAGCTTTTGAAACTGTTCGGCAGAACAATGCATCCCATTTCCAGTTTTCTCCGTTGCCATTTGTGCCTAGCTCACTAGACTTGATTCCGAAAAAGGTTCTACATAACCTTTAGCCCAAGCAAAGGAAAAAGCAGCGCACCAATGACCTTGATAAAATAACTTGTTAACAGCCGTCAACAGAACACTGCACAACTGCCATGGGTTGGCCTGGCTTCAGGGTGTATCAAGGCAAACACCTTACTGTCTAAGATCTCGAATAGCCACGTGACAAAAAACAATACAAGTTCCACAACGCGCAGCTAACATAACTGGAGACCAGGTAACAACGACCAGATGTACTTGCCCGCGAGGTAGAAGCAACCGAGTTTCATCAATAGGTATACGAAGTGAACACACAAGAAAGAGGAGAACAAGTCAAAGAGACTTGCAATAACCTGTATGGACACGAGCACTGAATATGTATACGAGTACCATGGAATGCTTGTAAATGGGTCAGTAAATTTGGCACGTGTTCTCGAGGCAACGCAGCATTAGACCGCAGGTTGTTGCTTCCTGTTTGCTACAGTGGCATACATCTGCGGGGGGGTTGCGAAGTTTAGGAAGACCAGCAAAAGCAGTGGTTCAGAACACAGCATGCTTACCTGCATTGGTTACTATTGCACAAAGGCATTGCATGGTTGTGGACAGCATTTATCGCCTGTCACAATGCACACACTAAACCGCCTCGTTCTTAGGTAGTAAGCACATGAGGAATTGTACCAACTTCCGTAAACATCATACATCACCCACGCCACGTGTGCTTTCGTCAAGCACACTGTCCTCTCAGACCCACAGGGAGCACATGTCTTTGCAAATCGAATCGGAAACCTCTTTCTGCAGTTTTCGCCTTTTGCTCCGGGTTCGACACACCGAAGTGATAGTGCTGTGTAGCTATCTACATTTTGTTCCAGCAACAAAGTAGAAGCAAGCGTGATGCCCTTCACTTATTGAAGCAATAGCGCCTTTCGTCTAGCGGCTCCAACAGGTAGGTTTTGAGGCAGCTTGGATGACTTACTGGGCTGTACAACTGAATCTGAATCCTGGGATACTATGGTTGGCTTTAAAAGCGCGCCTAGGCAACCCACTTCTTTCTCTTTGGTGGTACCGTGCCAGTTAAGAAACACATTCCGAAAATTTACCTTTCGACCGCTTCACGTTTTCAAGGCAATCAAACGGCAGTGGAACCCTGCCCTACTGCATTGAGCAGTACATGACGACCGCCTTACTAGACATCACGTTGACAAGCATTTGCAGGGACAGCATAACGTGTGTGTATGCTGTCTACCCCATGCTGCACAACAGAATATTCAGCGCAGCCGCTAGTCCCTCTGCTTTAGGTAACTCCGTCGCCCGGTCCATCGGCGTAGACGGTAGTTCCACGGGCCACATTTTCAGGCTCCGCCTTGCCCGTTGTTGGCACGGTCGAAAAACAACTTGCAATCGCAATGTCCGAACTCTTCTCCTTCATACTATACACGTAGCACACATAAGTACATGGGATTCTCTACTGACGATTGAATTCGCATGTGTATGTGTAATCCCGTACCCTGTACCGCCTTGTCAACGAACCCCTCATGCAACGCGCCGCCTACGTCGCATATGCGCACATTCTGCCAATGCCGAACAAAACGAACACGTGTGTATGGCATAAGCCAAACAAGAAGGAGCGCAGCGGTGGATGAATTCACAGACGGAACAAACAGTGTCGTACTATGCTTACTAAGCGCCAGCATACGTTACTGAATGCACGAGGTAACACTTACCACCATGATGGTAAACAACGGTTTCGGGGAAGAATCCTCGCCTAGTTGTCTCTTCAACAGCCTGTTTTCATTCTTCGCGTGATTCTTCGATGCACAGCCAAACATCCAAACACACATCTGTCGATGCGCAGCCCAAAAGGAAGTACACGATAGTCATGTTCTCCGCAAGTATTAATGGCATTCACCATTCTGTGACTCAATGACATGCAAGCGCTTTTCTAACTGCTTCGAGTCCCGCGTTTACACTAACTTCCGCAGCCACTGACGTAACGGACTTCTTACAACTGCTGTTTCCCAAGTAACTGAGAACAACGCCTACGCAAGTTACGAAGAACGTGGAAACCGCAAAACTCCACCACCACAACTAGCTAAATGGACATGAAGACAACAAATTGCGTGAATCAGTTATCTATTACGAGCGTCTGTACAGACGCTGTTATTTGTACCAGATCACGCATTGCTTGTATAGCCTTCCGGTAGCTATCTGACGTCTTGTTTAACAACAAGGCATAAAAGAATGACAACGCAACCTCAGTTAAGCCACCAACCTACAGTGAAGTAAAACGTAGCCGCCGTAATTAAACTGGTGCATCGTATCCGACAAACTGACCTCTCCGTATCGTTCAAATGTCGGCAACAAGCTGGAGGATACAAAAAACAAAGCACAAACCTGCTCGTCATCGAGGATAACCCGACATTACCTATTCTTATACAGCAACTCCGCCACTTCGCAAAACCTGATCGGATTAAGTTTTCAGGTGTTGCTTCTTTATTGACAGAAAGTCATTTTGGTTTAGAAACCGATCGTAGTGTCGGAAAAGGTGCGCGCGCATCTCACGGTGGTTCTTAAAACTACCCCTAAGGCTTACAACTTCTACTTCCTTGAGCATCTGTCAAATTCCATTGCACACGTATAGCCACGGATAACTAACTTGGAAACGGTGGCTGTGCACCGTTTTATTCTTGACGTCCATGACACAGACTATACAAAATGAATGAAAATCTAGTCCACAAGCAAAATCCCGGCACCTGCGTGTAATATGTATCAGTATGTTACCTAACCTCACTTACCTCTTGCCATCAACGTTTGTACGAGTGCCTGGAACACAACAGACCTGCACATAACAGTACGGATAGCCTTCCGGTAATCCTCACCCGTCTACCTCTCATAGTAGTCCCATGAAACGACAGTAAGTCTGTAGAACAAATAGGCACTTTCCCGTTTAAATGTCTTCACATCATCCTCTAAAGCTTGGTGCTTACGATAATAGGGGCGAAAATGCGCTCAAATAATCCGGAATCGTCCACCATTGCCTCGCTTGTTATGTGCGCCAGAAGCACAGCTCTTTTACTGTAGACCACTATAACCGTGCTTTCATGAAATTGAAAGCATACGTTCTGCAGTACATGACCAGGATTATTATGCCTTTCAAAGCGGTTTTTCACGTTTTACAATATTTTCTTGCTACATTAAGTGAAGCACTCTGGCGTACCCAAGCAACAAGGCCCAATTAGGTGCCTTCCTGAAAGGTGGGAAGCTCAGTCCCGTATTTATAGGTCTCATGCTGTAGCGCAACACTGTCTCAGTGGCAAGCAATTGGGTAAGTTGTCATCAAGCGTAGCCTATATTGTAAGCTTCGTTTACTCTTCTTTTTTACCCCATATAGTCTTTAGTATCGTTAGAGCCAGTCCTTCCGCTGGTAGATAGACTGAAGCTAAAACAGGCCTTCAGGCACCTTAAAACCAGACAAGCGACCGGTTAACAAGGTCTCCGGTTGATGGGTTTGCGAGTGGTCAGCTGGCAGTCCTTTTCCGCTCTACCAAGGCCAGTCTTGGTAGCGAACGACCCAGAACTAAACATTAGGAATACCTTCAGCTATTGCTAAGCTACGTGCACAGCCTAAAGAATAAAATTTACCAGATAGGTCTGCTTGCAGATGGGTCTCATCCCGATATACATTCACTGAAAAGAGACTGTCTCAGGACACCACGGACGGTGAAATACATCTGTCTGGCTACGCACCATCTATATCTGATCGCTTTGTTGGCCAACGAGGCGGGGAGTTGCGATTTACGTCAGCTGTTAAAATAAAAGTTTGCGTACCTACATCTTTCCGTGGGCAAGTAAAACTGTCGAAGCACTGTCGGTAGTGATTAGCACTTCTTTGGCTCAACTTGCCTTTGTGATTGTGTATAGAAGCCCTGGGATTGTGTAAGAATGGTAAATACTGGTCCGAGAAGGTGCGCAAAATTAAGCGCGTATAGCAGAAGGCAATTGGAGTAGGACACAGCGGACTGTATTCGCTGGGCTACAAGAATACGCAGCCGGATGAAGCATGACAGGAGGAATCTGTTAGCGCGGGAACTTACAAGACGGTCGTGTCGAACAGGATGTAGGTCAAAATGGATGTAGTATAAAAGACCTAAAAAATAAAGCATAGTATACAATTGCTCTGCAGTGCAACTGTACACAAAGGATAATACTTATATTTTGTGGCGTTATAGTGCTCCCCTAGAACGCTGAACAAAAGAAGCCTTCGCTGTTAAAAATGATGGGTGAATCGAAGTTGGTTGGACAAAATCGTGCTAAGTAAGTTGGTGTTCGGGTCAAATGTGGGTTTGCCGAAGGACGGAGTTCGCTGATTGCTTGATCGCTTGCATTGCAGGGTGTATTTCGGCGAGCCGTTGGAGCGGGCTTGTCGCACTACAAATACTGGCTCTCCCAGAAAAAGACCAATAGGACCTGAACCGCGATTGCTGCCATACGGTGCGCTTGGGTGTGGTCTCACCCCCCGCCGCAAATTGCCCTGCGCTAAGATGATCTTCGTTTCAAGGAGCAACGTCCCTGTTCTGCGGAGAAACGACCCGCGTTTGCTTCAGGTACCTCTGACTTTAGCGATCGTCGTAAACGTCCTTCGTGCTGGCCAGTTGATTGAAGAGGAGGTTTTGGACATTATGAAACGAGAAAGCAGAAACACCCAGGCGGACATGTCAAAATAAGAAAATGAATCATCTGCGCGCAAAAAGGTTGGAGTTTTTGAGCAACTGGATATTTTTAAATAGGTTTCTCGGAACCCTTTACTAATTTTTGTATTTTTTAAACGTTAATCGACCAAGAACGAAATAACTAGATAAAATATTTTCTAACCTAAACGTAGTTACACTGGACAAAGTTGAATAACACGAACGGGCTTAAGTCCCTTCTCTAACAAGGCATTTGTTCGTTAGGGGGGCGGGAAGTTAGATTCGGGAGGTGTCGCAAAGGCGGCCGCTTGTAGACCAGGATCGTGGACTGGTCAAACCAAACTAGGATGATAAAAGTTGATGCGGTGAGTTTTGACGTCGCACAAAGCACTACTAGACTAAGTAATCGAAAGGATTTCTTCCATAAAGGCAGACTGCAGACGGTCGATGGTGACGACTTCGCGTCGGCCACAGCGGTCCATCGTGTACGTCTTAAGCACACGGTGTAGCGTGTTGAAAATTCCTATGTACGGCGACTGAAAAGCCTGTCGAACACCGCCTACGTGAAGAAGGACGTGTGGACGCGTGGACGTCTTCTCGGGCACGTTTACTGGTGTCTTCTGCGATCGAGGGGCAGACAGACGTAGCTCACGCATCTGGTAAGCTAATTGGCGTAACTTCCGTAGCCAAAAAGGGAAGTAGACGGGTCTGGTGCCACCAGTTGTCCAAACAAACGCAGCGTGCCGTTGTGGACTAGCTGCGTCGGTATTGCGTTGAAAACGGTTTTAACTGTGCTTCTTAAGCCTAGGAGGACGAGAGGAAGTGTCTCAGCCCCTAGAGCAACTGTGTGAAAACGTAGCTCGGACTTCAACTGGCGGTGGAAACGCTCCATCATGCCGATAGATGCAGGAGGATACGCCGTCGTCCGAACTTGGCGACAGCCTAAATCCTTAAGCAACATAGCTAATGCCGACGAGAAATATGACCCTCGATCCGTGTTCATGATGGCGGGACAGCCGTATTGAGCTACCCAGCGATCCAGCAAAGCTTTCGCTACCGTTTTCGAGGCACAGTTATGTATGGGAATAGCTTCCGGCCACCTAGTGAATCGATCGACACAGATCAGTAGATATACAGTGACTTCTGAAGGCGGCAGAGTACCTGAGAGGTAGAAGTGCACTTGATGAAACGTGCACCTGGTGGGGAAATGTTCCTACTGAGCTTTCTGCGTGCTTATGCACTTGCGCGGATTGACAAGGAAGGCAAGCAGCTGCCCACATACGGTCGTCAGGATTGCCATTGCGCCAAACGAAACTTGTGGTTACGAGTTTAAGCGATGCATGAACGCCTAGCTAAGACGAGTCGTGCCACGTGTCAAACACGGTCTGCCAAAACTGGCGTGGGACGACTGGACGCGGCGTGCTTAGAGCTAAATCGCAAAGTACACCTCCGTCTGCTGATGTCAGCAGAATCTGCTGTATGTCCAGTGAGGGAGACCTGCGTATTACATCAACCTCAGGATCGTTGCGTTACGCTGCAGCGCGCTCTGAGTCATAGGTTCTTCCGGCACTGCTTGGTTAGGTTGCCAGTTCTGCTGTGCTGTAGTGGACTTCTTTTCCGATTAAGTATTTTCAGCAGTTCCCGAACAGTTTGACTGGGTACGATGTAGTTTCCAAGTGGATTGCGTATAAGAAAGCGCCTAAGCGTTTGTAGTGTAATACTGCATTCATTATGTTGTTTGCCTTTGTGTTATTGCGCAAAGTTATCAACTTTTACGGTTGTGCCTTGGCTTGTGCTTGCCATCGCCTTACGACATACGTTGTGCAATTTTATCATTAGTTGGGCAAATATTCATGGCATATGCGAATTAGGTAACTTTGAGTTTCCTCCCTGTTTCAAAGCGTACATCGGCATATAAATAATGTTGGTAGCAACATTACGACGCATTTGCGTATTCTTACTGACCACGGCTACCGAACATGTACGTTGTCAACGTGAACGTAACGTTTGTTATTCACCATGTGTAATGCACATTGCTGGATGGGCATTTGCGTGCGCTAAGACGCCCCAGGCAGGCATGGTCCGGTGGAGGGTATGAATAATGATAATCCAACGACTGGTAAAGGTCGCCACCATTGCCAGATACCGGTGATTTCTAAGCACCATATGTTATTGTTAAATACCTCATATAAGCAAGTACAGAGTTTGCGTGCACAAACGACTTACAGATGCACCAAAGCCTTCAGCATGCGGTATCACTGCATAGTGCAACGGCGGTTGTTGCCCTTAGCAGGGTTGTATGCACTTCATCGTCGGAATTGAAAGTGGACCAATCCTTCAGCGGCAGCAACGCTTAGCGTAACGCAGCCGTTGTTGTCCTGGAAGACTTACGACAATGGGTGCGAATCACGTGACCCAGCATTCCTTCCGTGAACGAGTTGCTGGCTGCTCTTCATAAAAGTTTACCTAGGCTACCAAAAGACTACCAAACACTTATGCAAATCCCAAGGGATGTGCAGACCATTAGGATTAGTACGGGTGCATATAGTCACATTAGGCTGCTGCGGGGCCTATGCAGTAGTTACCTGAATAGAGACATTCAGCCACCGGAAACAGTTGCAGTTCAGTTGCACATAGATGCTTACACCCCAGTCAACTCCCCCAAACTGCAAACATGGCCCATTCAGTGTCCATCTATTTATCCCGTTAAGTCCGAAACGTTTGTTGCCTGTGTTTACGGTGGTAATAAGAAACCAAATGTGAATGATTTCTTGAGTGCATTGATACTTCATATGCAACTTCTTTTGTCTACGGGTTTCACCGTCCATGCATGCTCCAGGCTCATCTTTGTTGGATTAGGGGATGTTATATATGTTATATATGACGTACCTGCTCAAGCATATATGAAGCGGACGAAGGGCCACTCAGGGTACGGTAGTTCCGATAAATGCATTCAGCGAGGTAATTATGTTAAACGGAAGGTTACCTTTTCCTGTACCACATGCCGGCTTAAGTAGTATAAATTGATTAAGAAACGGTAACGCTCATCATGTTCCCACTTGAATACTTGGGTATTGATGTGGTTTCTAAATTCCCTAGTTATTAACTATATGCACTGCGTATGCTCAGGAGTGGTGCGTCGTATAACTGTTTTGTGTAATTGAAATTTCCAAATGATACATTGTGTGCTATAGATTATTTATTGGTAGCGGATATGCGCGCATAGCTAGGTGCTTTCTCTAGACGTTGCCGAGGTGTATCCGTGCCTAAAGGTTGGCAAGCCGCTAAATTTATGCGGTGTGTTTTACATGCAGTGGCTGCAGTTATGTTACACATCGTACCAGGTGATTATTACGAGACATTTTTACATATTTATCTAGGAATATATACTTTCTGTCCCCGCTTTTGCATGAGCAGGAATGGTGTTTCGCGAAATGGCTGATACTTAGTTTCATATGCGGGTAATACCACCTTACGGCAAACACCAGGTGACGTTCAGTGTTCAATACCTAAGCCAAATAGAATTAGACTTGAATGTTCATATAACGCTTGAGGATTTCGCTGCGTTTTCATTGGAACCGTACTGCAAACGAGCAGTCCTAAGATGTGGATTACATTTATTTTCAACCACCTGATAGTTTTCGGAAGTGCTCGCTGATGAACCCGTTTGGTAACTTCACCAACCCTTTGAACTCTTACTAAGCAGATAATTACCTCTATAATCTATTCATAGAGGCTGCGTCCGTGTCTTCCTTTTTCCATGATTGTGAAGGGGAGCAGCGATCTTGGTGAGTTATGCCTCACCATTCCCCTACGTTGACTCCATAGTGTCAGCCGCTGAGATCGCGCAATGAAGAACGGAAGCTCCGTAGTAGACAGAAGTCACGCTGTTGACGTTAGTATTACCATTGCTTACCTAACATTCCTGCTTTTATTTTATTAGCTTACCCTTCACTCTTCCTAACTTAATACAAACCGGCCTGATAAGGACCGCGAGGCAGAAGATGTGATCAGCAATTGATTGAACAGGGTGTGTTGTGGTAGTTATGTTAGCCTTCACTACATCCCAAACAGACCTCTCTACTCCCGGTTCAACGATACACAAAAGAAGGAACAACAACGGTATGATTATCGTTCCGGCCCCAACTGAACTGCAAGTTGAACAGCGTTCCGCTGCTTTCCTACATCATTCGTGACATCGGATTACCGGTTTGTATTAAAATAACTTGTGTTCGCCACACCTTGAGACCCAGTTGTGTACGGTACCTGATCTGGTTTAGTATGGATTACCATTGCCACTGTTTACACACCCTTTTATATTCAGGAGTCTCTATAAGACCACGGTATACAAACCAGCATTGCTCCTTCATGTTGCCTACTGAACGAACATCGTGCGATTGTTGTCGTTCTGCCAGGGATGTGCAACCGGAAAGAATGGACAATGACACGCAACCGACTACTTCGTCCACGCCATGAAGGGATGAGGGTGCTTTTTATACTTCAACGTTGCTTCTTATTGTCCAAAGTAACAGGCACAGTAATAGTGTCCACACACGACGGACAAAGATCCCAAAGCCTGGATAAAGCGGCAGCGCGACAGAGTGAATGTTACACTTTAGTTAGCCAGGACAGTAAACGCTGCTTCCACATTCATGTCGCAATTGCACCAAATATTGAGAAGCGGGGCCGCAGTTGTCTGACTCCTCAGTTATACGCTTGCAGCTGCGTGGTTTCAACGTCGTGAAGTATAACTTACGCAGCAACCGCACCAGACAAACGTGAGCATTGTTTCCGATTTTCTTTACCGTATAGTCCGGTTTCAGGAGTTATACGCAGATGATTTCTACATTGGTTGCAAAGCTTTCACAGGCGTTCACTCGCTGTGCCAACTTCGGACACCTTCTACTGTGTTGAACATACTCGCCGCCTCAGGCATCAGTGATGAGTTCAGGTGCTTGCGTGTGCGCGACATCCTATGCAAATACATCTGTTTTTACGGTACGGACTTGTTAGTTAGTTTTCCCCTGCTGCATACTTTCCGAACCCTGGATACAATGTCTTGATGTTTGGATATTGTTTAATGTTACTTGGTTACTTGTGACTGTTCTGTAGCTTAACCACCAATTAGCAGTCTGCATCATTTTTTCTTGTGCTTTGCTTTGCTTGTTTGGTATCTTTGATTGCTTTGTACTATGCAGTATGCTGAAACTTGTTGCTCATTTTATGTATGTGCTTTTGTGTTGACGTCAAAGGCTTCACAACTACTCTTCTAAACACGTAACCTGATTAGCGGTTGCCACACATCACGCACAAGATCGCAGCAAGGCAAGAGGGAGCACTCACCACATCCACCTAGCCTCGCACAGCGTGACCTTATAGGTAGTTTCCCTTCAGTAATAAACAGGTTAGCCTTTAAACAGGTCGCGCTGAGCAAGCACGATTTATGTGTTGCGACGTAACGCTTTCACGGGGTTGAAAATCATCACTGAATTGGGCGGAGTGGCCTTAAGTAAACTATTGGCGTAGTGCAATCTTCTCATGGTATTTAAATGGCATACCACTATGCACTGATTGCAATCCTGATGGCATATATCTGCAACTTCATGCAGTGCGGCTGCTACCCGAGACCGTATGAACCTGTGCAGCTCTCCTGCAGGTGAAAACCATTGCGTCTTATCATTTTGCGTTTTTACTTTTAGTGGTGACGCTAAGCTGCATGGAACAAGTATTGGGCCAAAAGCACGCAAAGTGAAGGTCGAATGCAAGGTTGGAGTCACCTTCTGTATATATATATATATATATATATATATATATATATATATATATATATATATATATATATATATATATATATATATATATATATATATATATATATATATATATAGACAAGTTTTATACCATCAGCGTATTTTGTTCATCATGCTGGTCTGTGCGGATGGAGACTGATTCACTAAGTTAACCAATCATTTCAGTGAAATTGACTAGTTAGCTTATTGCGTCGTATCCTTTAGTACATGCGGCGTATTCACCATTAAAACCATTAGCAGCTGATGACTGCTTGTGAATGGTCGACTTGCCTTAATGCCAAACGTACCATATTTGGAATACATGGGCGCTGTAAAGGAACACCGACCAACTGAGGAAACTTCCAAATTCTTCGAATTGATCACACTTCGCCGCACCAGTGTTGGTTAGTATAATCATTTCGCAGTGTATTTCACTCAGGCTGCCTCAATGGCCAACTCCGGGTGCTTTTTAAACGCAAACGAAGACACCGACTTTACGGCTGATATAAGCACACTCCCACAAACACGCATGTAGTTACCCCTCAACGTAAACAATAAATTCCACTACAGCCGTATACCCCGTCATTTACGTCGAAGGAGGATAAATTAGAACCACCCAGGAAATAAGTAGCCCCTACAGTCGTTCACTACGCTTATCCGCCAATGGTTCCTCTCACTGCATTTGCCCTTTCCGCACACAAAAGCGGCCGTAAGTCCTGTGCCCAAAATTGCGCCAGCGGTTCTTACAAACAACCTACAACACGAGAAGATTAGATTTACAACGACCAGCACTCTATTTCTCAGTCCGGAAAAGTTAACTCGAGCAATTCACAGCGTGGGTGCAGATTAGTATATCCGATTTTAAGCGTGCGCGTTTGCGTTTTATATGTCAACTTGGACTCAGCTGACATCAAACTTATGAAAAGCGATTTGGATCGCGTGCTTCGTAAGCATTTAGCTAAGGTTTTCTTGCAGAGAAAACTCATTTGTTGCCATACGATATGGGACACCTGAAGAAGCCTGTGCAGTCCATTGATAATACTTTCTTGTTTCCTATGCCATGGCATACATTTTCAGGTAATGTCCAAAAGATTACCGGCACCCAAAAGACGATGAGGACCAGCTTGGTATCCAGGGCTGCAGTGGTAGCCGGTCAAAGTGCCTCGCAGGCAACGCAACTTTCTCTAACAATCGCATCGTTGGAGGAGCTGCATTCATTTACTACCTTAATGCAGAACAGCGCACCGAGGCAGCAGTTAGTAGGATGAATATCATGTGATCCACACCTACATGCAGTACTCCTTCCTATCCGGAAGGTATTCGCGGTGAAACACTTTCGGAAACTGTGCGCCACATAGTGCAGCATTTGTTGACGCGTGCGTTGATAGCACAGCTAAATTACGCCGGTTCTCCTAATAAAACCGGGTTTTGCAAAATGCTAATGTCCAAAGAAAAACATGGTGAGCAACCTTACTTCTGTCTCATCCCTGTGGTAGCTATACTGTTAAAAAGGCTTGCGGGAACCACTTTGTCCACAAACGACCCAGCTCAAGATGTAAAAAAGTAGTTGGAGACGATCCGCCGCAACCCATAGCGTGACGCCGCATAAAATACTTGCAGCATCCAGCGATTAATTATTCTGCATTACCTGACACCATCTGCTATCTTAGGTGTTCTACATCATTCACCTGAACATTCCAAACGACAACCCTGTAACTCCCGATCACGTTCCAACGGAAAATTTCCCTCTTTCGCAAATATAACTATCACACAGTTCACTTCGCTATCAATTTACTCAACCATGGCGGGTACTTTGATGGAGTTACTACGGTGCATCAAGGTGAGCAGTTAGACTTAATGGTGTACGCGATGTGATACACCCTATGACCGACATCTAATAAAGGGACTCTCTATCCTCCTTATATTAGTTTTGTAGCGTTGCATGCCACCCCACGTTAGCAGCGCATTGAACCATGGTAACCAGGTTACAGTGGCAGGTGCAAGCAGTAGTTTACCTGCGTAACAAGGAACTGTTAATAGACTTGGGAATTTGGGATTTGGAAGTGTTAAAAGTCGGTTCTTCAGGGACAAAACTTATATGCTGCAAACAAAAGGACCAGGCGAAACGCAGGCAGAGAGCGAGTGAAACATATCGGTATATACAGCTAGTTGGATCCATAATTAACGACCTTTGTGAATGCATGACATTTTTCCTTTGATTCAGTCAAACAAACTCACTCCAATGCGTCCAACTGTTGGCCAATCAGCCAATCAGTCTAGAAATATATCTTTCCTTAACCATACATTTATCTCTATCCAAACTTATGGCGCGCTAACTATCAGGCATGGTTTATCAAGGCTTCTGGGTTGTGTGCTAAATCTCAGTGTTCTATACGCTTCAGGCGGCCTGGGATAAATTCAAGTCTTATTACACCGGTATTTGCTCCTTACATCCCGTATGCGATGTAAAAGGAGATGCGAGCACGGCCCTGTGGACAGATACCGCTGGCAAGTACCTGCTCCAGAAGCGTTTTATGTGCCAGAAGACCTACCTTGCGACTCCATCGCTTAGCACCTAGGATAGGCAATGCGAGGCTAGAAATAGACGTAAACAACACTTCAGAAAAGCTCGGCTGTTGTACGCGGAAGGGTTTGGCGGGTAGAGCATCGGAAACTCCGAAGAGGTTCTTTGCTAATGTTAAGTGACGCTACGGGGCAAATTCGTCAATTCCAAGTTTACTGCGGGCCGACAGAACTCATGCTTAGCGGACTATGACAAGGCTCGTGTACTCGGGGAGCAGTATGTCCGGGGCTTCTGTACGTGAGGCCGTGTTGACTACCGTTAAACTTGTCCCTAATGTTCCTGAGGGTTCTTATTGAGCTGAATTTACTATGTTGGAACCGCAAGTCCTTAGGCTGCTGCAAGTAATGTACCCTGCTATAGCGGCTGGACCTGATTCCATTCACCTTAAATTTCTGCATGAGTTGGCGGTGCATCTAAGTGGACCGCTGAAGATGGTGTTTCAAAAGTCACTTGACAGCTGTACATTACCTCTGAATGGAAGGATGTTGTCATCTGTCTTATCCACCAAAATGACGACAGGAGTCTATCAGATAATTATAGATCGGTCAGTCTGACTAGCATCGTGGTCAAACTGGTAGAAAAGCTGATGAGAGAATGGTTAGAAGATCACCTGTTTAGGCGTAACCTACTCAGTAGTGCACAACACGAACTTCGGAAGGGGTTTTCGTGTTTAACGAACTTGTTGGTTGCTATTGAGACGTGGACCGAAGAAGTGGACAGTGGCCACGCAGCCGATGTGCTTTACTTCGACTTCTCAAAAGCATTTGATAAGGTACCTAACTTGAGGCCATCACGAAGCTGAACTCATACGACGTACCTGACCGCGTCCTACACTGAGTATCTGCATTCTTGCAGGGAAGGGGCAGCGTGTACGCTTGGGTCGCAGGTCATCGATCCTTGGACTGATGCTGTCCTCTATCAACGTAAACGATCTCTGGAGAGTTTGGGGTGCCATCGCTATTGTTTGATGATGGCCATAAGCTATGGAATGTTGCAAATGTCTCTGGAGGTTTCGATTCCATTCGGCGTGCCCTGTACAGACTCTGAGACTGGTCTACTTTGTGACTACTGTCATGTGCTTTGTATAGGAGCAAGCTTCTCACCTTCAAGGTACCTACTCCATTGGGTTGAACTCCCCTTGTCTACAACCCGGTAGGCCTAGGCATCGTCCATTCCTTGTCTTTGCATTCTGGTGACAACTGGAAGAAGGCCGCAAGTAGGGGTTTCCGAATTTGTGGTTAACAAGCCGTTCTTTCGGAGTCTTAATTGCAAACATTTTGTGAAGCTATGCTCAGCGTTCGCTCGGCCACACCTGGAATACTGCGCCCAGGTTTGCCTGCCCCGCATTGTTCCGGACCAAATAGAGCTCGATTGGGTTTTAAGAGTTGCTTTCAAATTGGCCGAGAGGTTAAGAGGAAAATATACCCCAAGCGTCTAATTAGACACGGTAGGTATTTAATGCACTACCAACAGCTTTGAGGAAACTTACTCCTTACTTACGGCATTTTAACAGGTAAGGTTCTACCGCACATGAGCTCGCTAATACGCCCGGTTAGGTTGCCTTGTCTTCGCGGTCATCTCATGAAGCTACACAAGCAACGTTCCGACTGGATAAGGGCGGAAACTTGGTTATCGCGTAGAGTTATCAAGCGCTGGAAGTAGGTTCTAGTAAGTGCAGCCAATGAACTTACTAGTAAGGGTTTCGTCATTTGGACGCTCTTGGGTGGAAATATGAAACCTTCCCCTCCCCCTGGCCCTATCCATCTTCCAAATTTGAGTTCATATTTTGTTATTCTCCTCTGGTATTAACCTTCATTTAAATGACTTTCCTTCCTCTTTATCTTATATTCTCTCTCTAGGTCTTCCTTATTTCAAGGGACCTATACAGCGGGGACTGCTAGTGCTGGGTACGTGGGCAGTAATTGGTTGTACTGGGTTTGTTTCCTGTGTTTCGTTTTAGGTCCATCAGGACCCTATCATTTCCTGGCTCAAGGCTCCGTTCCCGAAGGGATAGTCAAGGGATTTTCGTATCCAGTTCCATCTGAACCTGAATCATCATCTCTCATGGTTGTTTTTAATCCATCAATATAGTCGCATCTCGCTCGGTCCTCCTTGGGCGGCTGTGACGGTACCGCGCACTAGATGTGACGCAAGCACGCCTCTCATCCAGCTCCGAAGCTTACTAGGTAATTTTCCAGTCGCCTAGGAACTAGCTCCTTTGCCTTTTGGCCAATTGGTCCAATACGACCCACGTACGCCCCGGAACCAGAAACAATTAGAACCCTCGACCGGACGCATATTGCACAAACTGACACTCGCCTGCTGGAATAAGGTAAATTACCATATTTAGTTGTGCCTTTAGTTTTTAAAGATTTTCAGGAGGTTGCTAGCCCACGTGGAGGCACGGGACTGTTCCAAACTTTAGAAATCGACGCTACAATGGATAACAATCGATTAAGCGTTGAAATATGGATTTTCTGAGGAATTCGTTTTCCCCCCGACAGAGGGGAGAAAAGTGAAGTTGAAACGGGCGACTGTAACGAAAATACATAAGAGAAGGATAAGGTAACGGGAATGATTATTCTGTAGCATCCAAACTCCTAGCCACCCTGCGCGACGCAGCAGGTAGTTTGCTGTTGATTATCCTCTGTGACGGTCAGAGCAGCAAGAACTGTTTTATAAGTAACAGCACGATTTCTGTTGCAGGAAGCATTTGGTTGCCCTCTACCACCATCCAGCAATGTTACTTACTTGTTGCAATGTGTCCATCGTTTCACAAGTTGGTCACACGCCCCTGCGAGATGTCTCGGCAGAGATCGAGGCACAAGAACTTCATCGAAGTTTGAATATCTGTATTTTGCACCTCGTCGCCGTCACCCCAGATGGAGGACCCTACTTAAATTCGGCCCTGTTTCACGACCTTAACCATATGCTCGACGGTTCTCATCTATGCACGGCAGCATATCACCCGGCTGCTAACGGTCTAGCCGAGCTTTTTTATGGCCAACTCAAGCCGCACTTACTGCGACGCAATCGAGCATGCTGCGGTCAGAGCGTTTACCGATCATTCGCTTCGGTATCCGTAACGCTATAACGGAAAAGCTCAGGTGTCCAACATAATTAGTCTTCGTTAGGACGTTGAGGCTTCTTGGAGAACTAGTACTGGCTTCTGTGGTCATTAACGATGTCAATCCTACTTCAAAGGTTGCACTGCTGAAAACACTTCAGCGCGATGCGTCCAATGACACCATGATTCAGCTCCCAAAGTAACCGCGTTCACCAAAATTTGCACACTTGCTCCTATATTCTCGTGCGAGTCGATGCAGTTTACAAACTCTTGACATTGCTTTACACTGGCCCTTTCAAAGACATTGTATTGGGCAGATTGTCCTAAATACTCCGTCAGTATTTATCTCCTAAGACCAGCTTAGTTAACATTACGGTCGTCCCATCAGCCTCCTGACATATATGCCGCTGAACAGGCTCCGCGCAGAGCACTGCACTCACTCAACCTATATGTGACTACAGTGTTCTCCTCCCCAACCCATTCTGCTATAAACTCCGACACACAAGCACCTACAGGTTTTGGACGGGCAATAATTCAGCTTTCCAGTCTAGCTATATGGCAAATAGAAAGCAGTTTGCGTCCATCTTATTGATGTGTTCTAGAAAGGAGTTACGTAACGCTTATTAACTTCGGCATTATTAATTGTACTTATTGTTCCATAGTTTATTGCACAGATTTTTTGAATTATCGGCTTCTATGCATTATTGTACTTTCATTTCGAGTCCTCGCCTCGGTTCGGTAGCGCACCAGAGGATAACTACTGTCCAATGTGTACAAATTCACTGCTGATAATTGCAAATTATTCTTTCCTGTTTTAACCTCCACATTAGGTATATGTTGATCTACATCGGGCTCGACACTTGACCATCTTGTATGTTCCCGCGCTGACGTGCTTGCTTTTGCCTTGCTTCACCCGTCCGCCTCTTCTTGTAGCTCATCAAATGCAGTCCGCTGTGTCGGACGCTAATGGCCTTCTGCTATCCGCGCTTATTTTTGCGCACCGCCTCGGACTAGTATTTACTAGTCCTACTAATTGGTGACTCCATTCGCACGCGCAAATGTAAACACTCTTCGCGTTTGTAGCTTTTTGTTGGTGTATTCATTGGTTTCCTGCGTAATGTTAGTAGCTTAATTGTGTTTTGTTCATCATTGCTCTTTCCGATTCACATTCCGAAAGTGGCCTCTGCGTCATTGCGCAGCGTATACATGCTCACTTTGGCTGTTTTAAGTATCATGGTACGCAACGCAGAGCTTTGGTTTGCGATATTAGAGATCGAACGGGCAATTAAGGGTATTCAGAAGGACCGTCCGATGTACAATCAGCTCGTCCCACGCATTGCTTTGTCGCTTGGGACGTTGCCCCTTGAATGTGGCAATGTATGAAACGATAAGGCTACCGACGCTAAAAGTGTTAGGGCACAGCGCGCGAACCCGATTTGCAAAGCTAAATAGTCTCAGGCTGGGAGATCACAAGCCGTAGATGTTACACCGCAAAATTCAGCGTATGGCTTCGCGGAGGAATATAACCTTTATTCCTTTATTTATTTAACCGGGCTTTGTAGGTATCCCAGAGCTTTCTCCGGTAATGCTCTTTATGTTTCTGGATACGCCCCTCAAAGAATTAGCTACCAAGGCAGACGCTGCGTTCTAAGGTCTTTCCCAGCAAGCGACCCTTAATACCGGCGACGTACTCTCACCGATGAAAACCGACTTTTATATTTGTTCCAAGTCTTCAGGCCGGCCTGAAGCCAAAGACGAAGAAACTGCGCTACTTCGCAGCAGGCTAGCAGCATGAAAGTCTTCGAAGCAGCGTATGCCACGGTCAAATGCAGACCACGTTTTGGTTACTGTTCATTGCGGCTCGTCAGTGCCCACAACAAGTACATCTCGTCTGATGGCATACCCAGCCTGTTCTCTTCAGGTTTTCAGTTCGACAATACCAGATCCGTCGAAGAATTATGCTGGTATCACCGCCACCATGGTGGAAGAGCTAGACGTTGTAGGGTTCCCTGCATTAGGATTGACTCAGCCGCTTCCGGCAAAGCGAATAGCCAGCATACTAACACCACAAACTTATCCTTCAATAAGCAAACCCACTGTCTGTTTTACTTTAACAACCTTCTTCTAGCAAGTTTCTTATTAATCCGAGAGCGTAAGTCATTCCTGTGAACGCAACGGACAAACACTCAAAGCTTACGTACAACCTGCGTGTGGCCATCAGCTCACTGATAACTTCATTCGGTGAGCGCACGATTAACCTTGGCCTGAAGCTTCGCCGTGATTTTCAGTGGGTCTTCATGGTTGCGCCTGTGACCTTTGCAATTATCGGTACCGCCTACCTCAGACTTTTGAGCTGTTTTTGATGCTGATCGCCACAGACTTTTAGACTACCGTATTAAACGGGCGGTTGAAGGCGTACTTATGGACTCACCGATACTCCCTCCCGTTTTCCAAGTCGCCGGATTACCTTCAGATTATGCGGATCTATTGTCTGGATACCTGCGACTGGTATGAGCAGTTGCTGAGCTTCCACCGGCCACCACAAGCTTGATTATCACATTGTCACTCCAATCCCCAACGAGTGCCTGACCAAGGCAACTCGCTTCGACCAAGTGCGTTCCGCAAGAGCAGATTTCGTCACGTGCTTCAACTCGGTATCATAAGACCATCCAACACTCCATAGGCATAAACTCTTTACATGGTTCCGACAAAGCCTATGAGGGACTGGCGTCCTTATGGCGATAAGCGATCTTTAAACAAATTAACCACGCCTGATCGTTATCCCTTCCCACGTATCATTCACTTTACCGCCATTGTTGCGGGTAAAATCCTTTTTAGTAAAGTTGACTAGTTACGCGCTTACAAGCGAATTCCGCTAGCCGAAGCGGACATAGTTAACACTGCCGTGACGACTCCATTTGGTTGGTTCAAGTTGCTGCACATGCCTTATGGTATGCAGCATGCCGCGCAAACATTTCAGCGCTTCATCGGCCAAGTTGGATGCGGCTTAGTCTTCGCTTACCCTTTTCTTGGCGAGCTTTTAATCGCGAGCAATCCAGCAGAAATTCACACGCGCTACCTTCGTACAATTTTAATTCTTTATTTCCACACGGGTTGACGATCAAGGTAGAAAAGCGTTCGTGGGTTTTCGACGCAGTCAACCTCCTTGGACATCGTATCTCATGTGTAGGCGTAGTGCCTTTGCTGGATATAACTCAAGCCGTCATGGACTATCCCGAACCTCATACTTTCCAACAGCTTTGGCGGTTTGATGGCCTGACTGACTTGTACCTGCGGTTCATACCTAAATGGGCCTGGCTGTTCCAACCCCATGCAGACCTTCTCCGTGAGGAACTCAAACAATTCGTATTTCCTTCCGCAGCACGCGCTGCTTTAAAGTCGCTGCAGGAGGCTTCCGCCAGCCTAGCTGCTATAGCAAATCACGATCCGGCGCCCCATTGTCCCTCATTACTGAAGTTTCGGAAGTGTTAGTCGTCAGTTTTGCAGCAGCGAGTAGCCGACAAGTGGCAGCCATTAGCGTTTTTCTTCAAACGCCTACAATCTACCTAATTTCTCTAGTTCACATTCGGTAGAGAACTACTAGCAATAGCACTAGAGAGACGTCTTTTCGACACGTCATGTAAGGTCGCTTCTTTGTCGTATTGGCCGACCACAAAATCCTGATTTACGTGCTTGGCTCGACTACCAACCGAGACGCTCTTAGAGAGCCGCTCCACCTAGAATATATTGCTCAGTTTACGACGGATATACGGCATTTCTCTGATGTGCACAGCACCGTCGCCGATGCACTATGAAGAATTCAAGAAAGCTCCGCGGACGCCTGCACCTCTCTCGACGTGGCTGTCAGGGTCACAGCGCAACTCTATGATCCTGAGGATGATAAAATACGCAGGTCTCCCTCACTAGATTTATGGGCATGCCGCGCCCAGTCGTCTCAAGCGAGTTCCGGCAGACCGTGTTCGACAATTGTCACGACTTTCTCATCCAGGCATTCGTTCATCAGTCAAACTCGTAACCACACGGTTCGTCCAGCGCATTGTCTATCGTGACGATCGAACTTGGGCTGCTGGTTCCTTCCGCGTCAACGCTCTATAGTGCTCAAGCACACGAAAAGTTCAGTAGGAACATTTCTCACTACAGATGTTCGTTTTCACCACGTGCCCGTCGAGCGCGTGGGTGCTCCGCCGCCTTCGGAAGTCGCTATATATCTACTGATCTGCATCGTTCGATTCAATAGGTGGCCGGAAGCTACTCACATACATAGCTGTGCCTCGAAAACGGTAGCGAAAGCTTTACTAGAGCACTGTATAGCTCAATACGGCAGTCCCGCCATCACGCACACGGATCGAAGGTTATATTTCTCGTCGGCTTTCGCTACGTTGTTTAAGGATTTAGGCTGTCGCTAAGTTCAGAAAACGGGGCATCATCCGGCAGTTAACGGCATGGTAGAGCGTTTCCAACAACAGTTGCCTGCCGCGCTACTTGCACACACAAATCCCCCAGGGGCTGAGACACATCCGCTCTTCCTCCTAGGCTTAAGATGCACAGTTAAAACCGCTCTCAACGCAATACAAGCGCATGTAGTTTACAGCGGCACGCTGTGTTTGTTTGGACAACTGGTGACCCCAGACCCGTCTACTTCCCTTTTTGACTACGGAAGTTAAGCCAACTAGCTCGCCAGATGCGTGAGCTACGTCCGTCTGCCCCTCGATCGCAGAGGACACCAGTAAACGTGCCCGAGAATCTGTCTAAGTGTTCTCACGTCCTTCTTCACCTAGACGGTGTTCGACAGCCTGTTAAGTCGCCATACATAAGAACCTTTAAAGTGCTACACCGTGTGATTAAGACTTGCACGATGGATTGCGATGGCCGACGCGAAGTCGTCACCATTAACCGTCTGCAGCCTACCTTTATGGAAGAAACCACCATGCCCACTTCCTCCCCTAGTACTTCGTGCGACGTCACAACCCACTGCACCAGCATTCAGCATCCTAGTTTAGTTCAACCGGTCCACGTTCCCGGTCTACAAGCACCCGCCTTTGTGACACCTCCTGAAGCTAGCTTGCCGCCCCGCATAGCCCAACCGCCGTGGTAGAGAAGGTGCCTAAGCCCGCTCGTGTTATTCAAGTTTGTACAGTGTAAATACCTTTCCGTTTGTAGATGTTGTAAATGGGTGCCCCGGTTTTGTAAATAAAATAAATAAATAAATAGGTCGATTCTCGACTAAGGGAGGCACGCCTGATCAGGTATAAGCATGTTAACGGCACAAAAAGTGATCAGTTAACGTACAATGGAACCATGGGGTGGTTGCATTTGTATATGTACGAACGGATGTAAGTGTGCGTTTTGGCGTGTTAGGTGTGTTCACGGAATTTGTAAATGTTTTTCTGCCATTTGATCGTGCTTGAACGTGTCGCCAGTGTTAAATGGATGCTCCATGGCAGTGGACTTCCTGCGGTTGTCCGGACATGCAATGGGTGCCTTTAGTTGCTAGCAGTGTTGTTAAATGGACATTTTTGGCCTTTCATTGGGAGAACGGTTGCCTGGCGAAAACCCACCACGTCCTGCAACACTGCCGCCGAACTATTTGCTGGAACGGGGTAAACTGTAGGACTAGTTAATACTAGTTCGAGACGATGCGCGGAATTAAGCGCGGATATCAGAAGGCAATTGGAGTCGGACACAGCGGACTGTATTCGATGGACTACAACAAGAAACGGACGGATGAAGCGAGGCAAGAGCGTACACGTGAGCGCGGGAACTTACAAGGCAGTTGTGTGTCGAGCCGGTTGTAAGATTAAAACAAGAAGGAGTAATGTACAATCGGTCAACAAGTAAATTGTACACGAAAGATAAGAGTTATCTTTTTGGGCGCTACAGAGCTCCCCTCTAGAAGGCTGAACATAGAAAGCCTTCGAAATCGAAAAGGAATGTTAAAACGAGGTTCGTACGGCGAAATCGTGCCGAGTAAAAATGGGCGTGCGTTCGTGTAAATGGGGGTTCATCAGAAGTCGGAGTCCGCTGTGCCGTTTATCATTCGTTATTTATTGAATGCAGGGCAGGTTGCATTTCGGCGAGCCGTTGGAGCGGGCTTGTCGCG
>OX104065.1:69078436-69096694 GCA_944474145.2 Dicrocoelium dendriticum | reverse complement strand
GACACTTAAACTGATCGTCCGTTAAAGAACGTAGTTTGAAACGTTCACACTCACGGTTAATCATGTCTGCTAAGGCCCCAAAATCGTCAGCTTCCTGTTTGACTATTTTCAGGCATTGATAGCGAATACTAAACAAGGACACCGACTCACCAAAAGTTTCTTTCAACTGCGACACTGCTTCGTCAAATGTCAGATCCTTCGGCTGTTTGGGCAAAATGTGGTCTATGAACCTGAATGTTCACTTATTCCGAGCTTGCGGAGTAGCAATCGCACTTTCCAGGAGTTGTCCTGACGACTGAAGTCCGTCTGGAACATGTCTTCCCAGCGTTTGAACCACGCTTCGAAAGTGCTTCCAGAATCCGCATCATAATGGAATTCATTGATGGCGTTCGTGAGAAGATCAACAGAACTCGCCTGCGTGTCCCGCGTCGCTGCTCCAGTTGTCTGCAAACTCAAGCATTTTGTCAGATTTTCAATCATTTTCATTTGCGCCTCCATTTGAGCTTGCTGTTGAAAAAGCAGCTTTTGAAATTGTTCAGGAGAAAAATTCACACATTTCCACTTTTCTCCGTCGCCATTTGTTATAATCTTCTCACTAGACGCAACTCCAAAAATAACAATTCACTGCTCCGCAAAACTTCTAGCCCAACCGAAGGAAAAAGCAGAACGCCAATGACCCTGACAAATAACGTATTAATCGCAGCCAACGAACACTGTACAACGACTGAGGACCCTGGCTGTATTTATAGGTCTCTGCTGACCTTCGACTTCTAGAATTGGAAAGTCAGCTGCCAAGGTTATTGGTTCCCCATATCTTTTGCCGAGAGGTCAGGTGGATTTTGATCACGTGTAGAAGAAGAACATTCAGGAACGTTCGAAATCGTTGCGATACTCGTTAATAATCGATTAATCGCTAAAATAGGGAATTTCCAAGGCAATTCTTATTTTCTCCCGGACACCTCCCCTCCTGAGATATGTTCCGAGGTGTAAGAGGAAAGCCTGGGATCAACTTGCAGTCTTCGGGACGGTGTTCTCTGCCTGTCGGTCCACCTCCTTGGCAGAAGCGCCCGAGAGCTTTGTTCCGATGTTCTTGTTCTGGATTCGTTGCTCGACCTTGGGCAGTCGCCCACTGTTACTTTCGGCAGGTTGAAAGTTTCCACCAGTAAATCGAAGGGGAGATCAGTAGGCTTTTCTTGTTCTGGCTGGCACAATGTGGGACGTAACTGGTTTGCATGCCGCGGCCAGACCTGTGCGCTCACCTTCACGTCATAAATGACGTTTCCGCGTTTGCTTTTGACCGTCCCTGGTGTCCATTTCGCATGGCCATCCCGGTAGTCACGTACTAGCACCTTCTGTCCAAGCGTGAATGATCGCTTCTTTGCTCCATGCCGCCGGTTAAACTCCTGTTCCATTCTGCGGTTTCTTTCACCAACAGCAGACTCCGAGCCCGGTCGGATGGCGTCGAAAGGCATGCGGAGCTTCCGGTTCATCATAACCTGTGCTGGAGAGACTCCGTCTGGTGCTTGTGGATTCGGTGTTGATCGGTAGAGGAAAAGGAACCGGTCAACCACCTCCTCTATACGTCCATCCCCTTTTGATTTTTGGAGGGCTCGCTTGAATGTGTCGACAAATCTTTCTGCCTGGCCATTCGACTGTGGGTGAAACGGCGGCGAGCGAACGTGCTGGACGGCGCATTGCTTGCAAATCTCCCTAAACGCTGCTGAAGTAAACTGTGAGCCATTGTCAGTGACCATTGTTTCAGGACAGCCGAATCTGCTAAAGACTTGGCGCAGTTTCGATATGGTGGCATTGGTGGTGGTGTTATCCATGAGAAATACTTCTGGCCACTTGCTGTATGAGTCGACTATAATGAGGAAACTTCTCCCGTTGATCGGCCCTGCAAAGTCGACATGAATGCGGCACCACGGCTTAGTAGCTATTGGCCATGAACAGAGTTCTGCTTTCGGTGGTGCTTTCAAGACATCGGCACACTTTTGGCAGCGTCTGGCTATTTCTTCCAACTGTTTGTCCATTAAGGGCCAGTATACATAACTGCGGGCAAGCGCCTTCATCCGGTTGATTCCAGGATGCCCGGCGTGGAACTGTCGAAGAATGCGCTCCTGAAGTGTCTTGGGGATGACCACTCTTTCCGAAAATAGTATGCAATCGTTTACAATAGCGAGTGAGTGTCTCCTCTGAAAATACTGTTGCAACTCGGCGGATGGACAGGAACGTGGCCAACTTGTTTTGTGGAACTGAGTAACCTTCTTGAGTATTGGGTCCCGAAGTGTTTCGGTCCGCACAGCTTCTGCGGTAACTGGTAGACAGTGCAGTGCATCAGTTACCAGAAAGTTGACTGCTGGTTCAATCTTCACCGAGGAAATGATTGTGTCTTCATGTTCTTGTGGACGGGTATCAATTAGGCGTGACAGTGCATCTGCTTGGCCAATGGAAACTGTCGACTGATATTGGATCTCGAAATCATACCCCATTATGGTAAGAGCCCAACGTTGTAGCCTGTTGGCTGTGTAGGCCAGGATGCCCTTTTTCGAACCAAAGATAGCGAGCAAGTGCTTGTGATCCGTCCGAAGCTTGAAGCGGCGGCCGTATAGCATTTTGTGGAATTTCTTAACCGCGTACACTATGGCCAATGCTTCTTTCTCAATCTGACTGTAAGTCTTCTCGGCCTTGGTAAGGGTTCTGGCGGCATGGGCGATTGCTTTTTGAGATCCATCGGTGTACGGGTGCGCAATTACTGCACCAATCCCATGGCTTGATGCATCTGTGGTTAGGACGATCTCTTTGGAGGGATCGAAATGGGTCAAAAGCAAGTTTGAAGACAACAGTGACTTGACGCGTTCGAAGGCATTCTGACATTCTGCTGTCCAGTTCCAAGGTTGTCCTTTGGATAGGAGCTTGTTTAACGGGGCACGCAAGCGGTGCATCTCAGGCAAAAATGCGCTGTAGTGGCTGATGAGCCCACAAAAGGAACGCAGAGACTGTAGATCTGTGGGTGGAGGCATTTTTCTAATGGCTTCGATGTTTTCCGGATCTGGTCGACGTCCATCCTTTTCGAGGATAAACCCGAGGTATTTGATGAGCGGCGTGAAAAATGTGCATTTATCCTCACGTATCCGGAAGCCGTATGACTGTATGCAACATAGCACTTCGTCCAAGCGGTTGAAGAGTTCTTCCGGCGTTCGACCCATCACTATGATGTCGTCCAGATATGCAGCGGTTCCAGAAACTCCCGCTAGCATGGTATCCATCAACTGTTGAAAGATGGCTGGCGCCGTTTTCACACCAAATGGCAAGCGGTTGTATTGGAATAGCCCACGATGAGTGTTGATCGTCAACAACTCCCTCGAGACTTCGTCAACATCCACTTGCAGGTAAGCATCGGATAGATCAAGCTTTGCAAAGTACTTACCACCATTCAGCTTTGCAAAGATATCCTCCGGTACAGGTAAGGGATACTGATGGTCGTCCAGCGCGGCGTTGAGGCCAGTTGAAAAATCAGCACAGACGCGTACCTTGCCATTTGCTTTCTTCACTGAGACAATAGGTGCGGCCCATGATGAGTAGTTGACGGCTGTGATGACTCCGGCACGTTCCAGTCGATCGAGCTCTTGCTCAACGGTTGACATGGCTGCATATGGTACCGGTCTTTTGGCCTTGAACACTGGTTTAGCACCTGGTCGCAAGTTCAGTGTTGCCTTGAATTTCGTACAGTGACCCAAGCCATCCTGAAAGGCAGAAGCAAATTTTCTCTTCAGGGTACGTGTCATGTCTTCAATGGACTTTGCAGATGGGTCTGGACTTGCTCGAACTCGGTTGCAGATCTGATTCAAGGGAACCTCGAGGAGGTTCAACTTTTCAATCCAGTCGAGGCCAAGAAGATTCAAATTCGGCCGGTCCGAAATGTAGCATGTTCCCGACTTCTCCACACCTTGGAAAGCAATCTTGCAATTGAGTTCGCCCACTAAGCGTAACACACCGCCGGATGCATTATGTGCAACTTTCTGGGAGTCGACCATCTTCGGCCTCCTTAGGTGATTCCATGTGCGCCTGGAAATGATTGTGATGCCTGAGGCCGTGTCAATTTGCAGTTTCGTTGGGATACCATTGATTAATACAGTGATGAGTCGTCGTCTCGGTTTACACTCGCTTTGGAACGCGGCGATTATGGAGAGAGATTCAGCGCCGCCCCTTCTAGAATTAACCTTACGATAAGACTTCTGCACTTTATTCGACCGGACTTGACTGCAGCATTCCTCTTTATGCCCACGCTTATGGCACGTCCGACAAATATGATATTTGAAGGGACAAAAGCGAGCGAAATGCCATTCGCCGCATGACCAGCATGCTGTGGGCGGTTTCTTCGTAGGCCTCTTGAAGATTCTGCTTGTGTTGCCGGTCCTGGCTTTTTTCACAAGTTGCACGGTATCTGGTGATGCTAGACCATTGCGTTCGACCATGGCAGTGTCGTGTTTTAGAGTGAGCAGCCGTTTGCATTCGCTAACGAGGGCCTTCAGTGTCAGATCAGGGTCCTGCTCTAGCTTAGCTAAAAGCCGCGTTCGGATTTCAGCGTCACTGGGCGATTGTAGAGCACTGACGAAAATGAGACACTTAAACTGATCGTCCGTTAAAGAGCGTAGTTTGAATCGTTCACACTCACGGTTAATCATGTCTGCTAAGGCCCCAAAATCGTCAGATTCCTGTTTGACTATTTTCAGGCATTGATAGCGAATACTAAACAAGGACACCGACTCACCAAAAATTTCCTTCAACTGCGACACTGCTTCGTCAAATGTCAGATCCTTCGGCTGTTTGGGCAAAATGTGGTCTATGAACCTTGAATGTTCACTTATTCCGAGCTTGCGGAGTAGCAATCGCACTTTCCAGGAGTCGTCCTGACGACTGAAGTCCGTCTGGAACATGTCTTCCCAGCGTTTGAACCACGCTTCGAAAGTGCTTCCAGAATCCGCATCATAATGAAATTCAGTGATGGCGTTCGTGAGAAGATCAACAGAACTTGCCTGCGTGTCCCGCGTCGCTGCTCCAGTTGTCTGCAAACTCAAGCATTTTGTCAGATTTTCAATCATTTTCATTTGCGCCTCCATTTGAGCTTGCTGTTGAAAAAGCAGCTTTTGAAATTGTTCGGCAGAAAAATTCATCACATTTCCACTTTTCTCCGTCGCCATTTGTTATAATCTTCTCACTAGACGCAACTCCAAAAATAAACAATTCATGCACATCATATGAGTTCGATAGAAGAGTGTCCTGACGGGACAGCGTTTGTGCTGAATCGGGGAAAAACTAGTACAATACACATACTGACCAGACTAGGTTGGCTTCCTGTAGACAGACCTGATTAAGCCGTCTTGCTGCCGTGTAATCAGTACATCGAGATATAGAAGATAATCGTCTTGCTCATTGTCACACCTCACTGTAAGGTTCAGGTGCATTTTGCTGAGTCTCGATCGCATGCTCGACATCTACATCCGATTCAATGATTAGAAGTATATCATCATCAGAGCGCTTGTACAGAGTCGCAAAACTTATGATCTCCTCTGCTTTCTCTTCAATCATGCCCATGAACACTGCCAACAACTGGCCTATTTGTCTACCCATCGCCATGGGCGTGCCTCGCATAGTCGAGAATAAATAAATAAATATTTATTTATTTATATGGTTTCCCTTGATAGTTTGTATGTGTATAAGAAACATGTTCTTCAATAATTCGGTAGGGAGCTGAAGTCGAATATCATCTTTTGAGGTAAACACGCATAGATAGTCAACGATCTTGTTCAAATGTATGTTGATGAAGAGAGAGTAAATATCGAGATTGCACATTTGCTTCCCCGTCAAATTTACTCATTCCATGTACGGAAATAGTTCGAAGATGATTAATAAATATGCTTTGCTCTGGATGCTGGTAGTCACAAGCAGGGTGTTCAACCGTTCGGCAACGGCGTTATACGGTAAAATCACCATGGAGATAATTGGTCGCATGGGTCTGTGATGATGGAATCATTTGAATGGGGAAATCGAACTACTTCGGCAGTCACAAAACACTTGCTTACCACCGAGCACCGAGTCAAACCCGAAAGAGCCGTTCACAGCCCCAATGCGCGATTGGCGGCCCCACACGCTTAGACTACTGAATGCCATCGTTATCGACCACGAACGGAGCCGCTGTGCATTCAAAAACATCTGACTGTGGCTCTAAGCCTACCCTGTAGTACAAGCCCTCGGCTATCTACGATCTCGTTTGACACAGTGTTTGTTTGCCTATCACTGTTGCATGTTTGTGATTGATAAGAATGTACAAAATGACAACGCCATCACACAAACTACGTGTTCTGATTTTCCTGTTCATAATTGATGAGCTCGGAGAACTCATGAGCACCTGAACAGTGAACCCGAGCGTTTCGAAAGGTTCCACTTTAACCACCTTCAACGCTATTTCTCGCAAGAAGATAATACCCCTCCAAGGGATTGTTAGCTGTCACTTTTGTCCTCGGAAAGGTCCAGTTGACATTGATTGTGGGATTTTGGAGCACCTGCCGTGTGTCTTCGATCGTATCACACGGTCTCATCGGTCGAGTTTGATGAGTCCAAACTAGGACGACATGTGTTGTGGAGTGCAATAATGGGAGAGAGCAACGCCGAACCCCCCAGTCCAGTTGAGGCCTTAGGATAATTACCGAGATAGTAGTGTTATCCTGAGAGCCATTTGTAAAACTTGCTTGTATCGTGCGACGGTAGGTCGCTACGGCTCGTTAGTGACGATGCAATTAAAAGCGGGTTAGTTTTCACCCCGTTAAAGGTTACATGGATCGTTTTTTACTCCTCAAGACAAGCTTAAATCTCGCTACGTGTGCAGCAAGTCAATCACGCCAGGCTTCCTTGTATTCAAGCCTGCTTTCCATGGTGTTTATCGCACCCGTTTTCAGCGTGGCTATCGTCGAGAGACTTGTCTAAGGACTTTCTTACTCTTTTAACACCCCCTACACTACCACCCACGGACTCCATGTGATACTCTGCAGGGCACTGCCCCCAGATTTCAGCACGATTGGTTGAACGCCTCATAGTCGTCATGTCTTTAACAATTTGACACTTCTCTTGGGATAAAAATTCTGCAAACGGCATAACTCCACTGGATTAGCTCGCCCACTGCGCGGCATGCTCTAACGTGTTCTTCTCACCTTTCTATGAGGCTAGTGAGGTTTTTCAAAGCCTTAGTTACTGGTGAAGATAGCTGCATGTAAGTTTGTTGGTTAACAGTTGGGTTTACTGCGCTTTAGCTCGGCCGTTGCTACCAGTCGTTGTGATTTGGAGACACTAACGGTTTAGCTATGTGCTCATCCCCGATATCGCGGGGCTTGTTCCTATTTAGTGTGCACACCGAATCAGTCATACTGAAGCGCACCAGTTAGAGTTTAGCAATGCTCTCGAGCCGTCTACGCTGACAAAGTTATGTCCTTAGCTTATCTGCCAGCCAGCCACCTCGGTTTTGTGTTGTGTTGAGTTTGCTCGGAAGAAGCCCTGAAGTGGCCGGTCTAAATTGCTTCTCAGAGACACAAAAGGACTCACCGGAATGCCATGTATGGTTGTGCATATAGCTGTCCTGGACGGAGACTCGAGATTGAATTTAGCACATTCACGAAATCCGTAGCTACCTCTTATTTCCGACCTCCAAGTACCTATGACGCTTTATTTTTGTGCATTCCTCTTGGATACATGTTGCTTTTGTTTTGGCGGCTCACTTTAATGCAACTGGATACACCGCATTTCGGTACTAAGCATCTCAACTCTGCCAAGCAGTATTGGCAGTGGGAGCAGTGTTCATCACCGTTGTCCTTATTGTTTTCGTGTTTGCGTGCCGCCACGCAACTGATGTGTTTAAAATACCGACCACCACTAATAAACTAGCTACGCTTTCACACCTGTTTCAGTGGAAGCTGTTCTCTATGGTTAGGCGGCACAATTATCTCGGCATCTCTTACGGTAGCTGTCGTCTACACGGCAGACATTTTCCTACCACCTCTTCTTTTCTCTCATTCATTCACAAGTCTTCGTAAAAGACGCTCCCTTGGTTATATTTTTGAAAGTGAATTTCCTGATTCCCTAATTCTGTTCTTCCTACTATCATTAAAGTCAAATTATCAGTGTCTTCTGTCGGTACCTCACTTCTGTATAGCCTTAGATAATATAACAGAAATGTCTGGAGAACAATCTTTGGCAACGCATATTTCTGATGAAATCTGTGCCCCTGACATTGACCTTGGTAGCCTCGTCGAATCTGCTTAAGACCATATAGCAGAGGTTGTCTCCAACGTTGTTGTCCCATATGCCAACATAACTGTAAACGAAACTGAACTTAAAAATGTCCCAAGGACGCTTAGGCCCGAAGTTTCGTGCGCAAGAATAAAACGTTTTCCTCTATGGCCAAAGCGAACTGCACCGACTCTAAACCCAGAAACATACTCTGATTAATACTCGACCTGGAAAAATCGTGACTCTAAATATACGTCCATCCTACGAAATGGGAAATATCATTAGCACACTAAGAAGTCGCCTTGTCTCAGGGAAAAGGCTGTGGATTGTTCTGTTTCTGTGCTCCTTAACCTGTCAAATGCATCTGATGCTAAGACGCTGTATTCTCAGTGCCGACAGCTGTGATAGCTCACCCCATTCGGTGGAATAGCTTTTAGCACACCACAAAAGGCTCAGCTTCTCGTCCACAACTACTGGAAAGCTGTCGAACGACCATCAGCACTCCAAGGAATCCCGTGCACAACCCACAATCGCAAACCTCAGCACGGCCGATTTTTTTAGGCCGACCTTGGAATTGGCCTCCACCGTCTTTACCTCCCAGTCTGACGCACAAAGAGAGCCATCGCCTTATCAGTCAGTTTCTCATCCTAGACAAAATAGGTATTTACAAGGACGTCGGTGTTCCTCAACCACCACCGCCATGGTCAACTCGATAAATACTACCGCTGTCGTACGCCCTATTTTCCATAAATTCCTAAACCCGTCTTTTGAACAGGCCAATATTGTATTTCTTCTTATTAGTGCACGCTCTCCGGATAAAAATGCACAGCTCACGTCATCTCATTGTTCTTTTTCTCCTAGTTAATACTTGTTACCGAAACAGGGTTGTCCCCTTATGTACCCACTATCCAGTTGAGGGCTGCACCTCCTTCGTACGTAGCCGCCATACAGACAATGGTGGGGGTGCACTATCCATGTTTGTGAAAAGCTACTCCCACACTTAATATCAGACCAACAACTAAACAACGTTAATGAATCCGTCTGGGTTCCCGTGGAGTTGAACAGCACCCACACTCTTGTGGTTTGTTTCAATATCCCTCTGCAGTGTGACACTCTCCTTAGAAAACCACCTCTCTTTTGCTTTTACGTACACCTCTGACCTAACTTTCGCTCACAATATTATTGGGGGTGATTTTAACACGCCAAATATCTCCTGGATAACGTGGTCGGCACCACCTAAGCCCATGCACTTCGCCTCAGAAATCCAGCCACCGGGATGGACACAAGTCGTGCGAAAATCAACTAGAGGTAACAATATATTGGACTTCTTATTTACTCGTCACATTTGTAATACCACAGGAAACTTGCTGTCTCTCTTTACATGTAGTGACCATAATGTGGTACGTCTGTTTCACTTTAACACTATTTCTCTCGAAACCAAATCCTCAGACTGGCGACACTACGCAGCAAATTTACGAACTTAAATCGGGATAACTTTTCGTATCTTCTGAGAACCACGAAATGGGATCTGGGCTTACTAGAGAACCACAGAATGCGGCTGATGAAATGTACGCAAACTTCCGTCAAATCCAAGACACCCTTGCCCCGATCAAACAACGATCGAGTAAAAATATCTCAGTAAGAACGCCGCGCGCAGATGGCTTATTATAGCAATTAAAGAAAGTTTGTGTTCAGATTAAACGGGCACTTGATTTCTCCTTGCCTAGAGGTTGAGTTCAGTTCAGTCAGACAACTGCGCTTCGAGCTCCAAAGTGCGGTGGATCTAGTTGTCACAACTCACGTCGGCATAATGACAACAAATAACGATGGCAAGAAAAGGAGGCTGAAGGCAAATAGAATACGAAGAAACTGGACTCAATAAAGAAGCGCCAAACTAATCTGGTAGAATAGTGATTAACAGCTTGATGCAGGAAACCGAGTGCAGGAATGCCACTAGCTGCACGACTTTTTCATGTCTGATACGGTCTTCAACCATTGGTGTGATCCATCCCCGGGCCCACATCCACGAGGAAAACAAGCACCAGCCTGACCAAGTCTCTCAGTCGATTTCCTCATGCCCTTATGCTTCGCTATCAACTGCCCTTGTGTTTTCGCACAACGTGTTCCATCTGAGTTGGAATAGCACTCGACTGTTCCCAATTGCATTGGCCTTCCACGCTTCACACTCCTCTTACAAACCATCGAAGTTCCCGATTATTTCGAAGACTCATTGTCAGTCGTCATTTCCCGAAACTTACGGACACGCTGAAACTCACTGCCAATTACAGCTTGTTCGGATTCTTCCATCTTACTGATCGATGCCTCAGAGATTATCATCATCATTACACATCAGCTGAAGGTGAGAAACACTGTACAACTGTCGTGCCGCAATACATAAAGTCGGCCGGTGGCCGAGTGGTCTGCGCGTTTGGTTTGCAACCATAAGGTCACCGGTTCGAATCCGCGTAGGGGTAGGCGTCCTCGCGATATACTCAGCCCGCGCGCGACTGGTGGTGGTCGCGCGGCAGCGAAGCGCCGTTACGGCGTACAGCTGACACATTATTGCATTATTATTATTATTTACATAAAGATAAGACATACGAAAAAGCAGGATACTGATAATTATATAATGCAAAAACAGCAGCAGACTGCGTAGTAACATTATGCGTCAAGATAGAGATCGTGGTTATAGGGGAAAGTAAACGGGATGGGTAGGGACAAAGGAACTCACAATACAAACGCATGCTTCAGAGATCCATTCACAGTTCAGACGTCTCAAGTGGGGTGTGCAGCAGGCGTCAAAAGCATTCTTCATGACAAACTTGCAACGATCCCAGACAACGTTCGGGTCACTAGCTTCATTCGCCACTGACATTTGGTGGACGCGGCTCGTCGTCATAATGTTGGGCTGAAGACTGTGAGCTCAAGGTACATGTGTCATTATCATCATTGTACACGTTGACCATAGGTGGAGAACACCTTAGCTACTGTGCCACAATACATTAGAAAAGGAAAATACAACAAAAGCACTTCGGCTGAATCACCAGTAACGGATGGACATCGTTCCGGAAAGCCAACAGCCGGCTATTGTGCCACAAAATGTCATATTATGCATTTGAATTGAGATCGTGGTTGGAGGGGGGGAACAAAGAAACTCACAACACGAACACCACTGAGATCGGCTCCTATCCATGTCAACAAATGTACCCTGCCAAACGTGTTCATCGTCCTTTGTCCCCAACCAGAGAGCCGAGACTCTAACCGAGCCCAACTTCGAACTAAGAAAGTAGGTTAAAAGTTAAGCGCTTCTTTGAAGCAGGCAGAGTGCGCTAAGCGTGCGCGCACTAGAACATGGACGGAACCCATGCATGTGCTACACATTGACCGACAGTCTTGGACTGAGCTGCGCCATATACAGCTGATGTCAATATGGTCAATTTAGGTCCAGGTCATTGAGGAAATCGGTGGGCGCCAGTTGACGTGGTGTGAACGTTTGTGCTGGAAAGCAGTACTGTTAACATAAAAATTGTGGTCGGCGCATAGTTGCAGGGATCTATCGCCATTGTCTGTTTTGCGTGCCTCAACCCAGGTGTTGTGTATTGTCTGAAAGGTGACCCAATTGGGCATTCAAGTCACCAGCAATAATCACAATGTCAGTATTTTTTCGCCATACAGAGAAGAGAAGTGAGTTCGCGATAAAAATCGTTTTAGATACCCTCCGAAGTGCAGTCAGTAGGGGCATAAACAGAAGCGGCGGAAAAGTGCCCTCTTTTCAGACGGTGCTTATCAATTATAATATAAGCTCGAAGTCATACTTCACACATGAGGATGTTCACTGGTATTCTCTCGAAAAACTGCCTTTATCATGTCTGCTGAGGGCGATACACCTTAAATACCTTGAGCCATTGTCTCAGTATCACGCGATACACGAAGATGGAGGTCATTTTCGAGAGAATCGGAACCAGTGAGTCGAAAATTCATCGTGTGGCTGAAGCGTTTTGGAATTGGGTTTCATCATCTTCAACAGCAGTACATCAGCCATTTGGACTGATGCTTCGCTGCCATGCAATCATGATGAGCTACGAGAGAAAAAATAATAAGAGGGAGAGAAGGAGGACTTACCTGAAAACCTTTATACCCTAAGCAAACATTCAGGGCCAAAGCGCCTGCACCTTGTGTAGACAACATACCGCCACAACCAGTTGACTATCATGCGAAACTAAGGTGGCATCAGTGAGACAGCTTCCGTACGGCTTTCACTGCCCCGCGTCACAATCGGACATTACCCCACAGATAACTCAGCACAAAACACACCTTAAACGGGCACTCCGATTAGGAGACGGCAGCAGACGCGCCACTGGTGTCGGTTGCGAGTCATGTCCTGTAAAGTCTCAAGCCAAGCACAAGGCGGGTCACGTGGACTCCAGCCCGGAAAGCGAGACGGACCAACGGCACTCAGTTCGGTCGTCAGTGACTTCATTTCCCGCTGCCAAGTCAACGTTTGTCTACCTCGAGCCTTGCGCCAACCTACATTTGGCAGACAAAACAAGGCCCTTCTCGGTAAGCGGTGCCAGGGTATTCGTAGTACGTGCCTGAACCAACACAATTTATTCAATGCTATCTGTTTTTCTAAGGAACTAGATTGATTACCCGTGCCTAGTACTCACCTACGCTCATCATCGCCGCGGACACGCTGATGCCACCCGACACCAACACTGCTCCGCAGACAGCGATGGCCAACGACTTGAAGGCGCCTCGGATTTTCAGACCGATGGAGCCAAGTTTCACTACCATAGAGCAGGACGGCCTTCACTGTGGCCTCGTAAACACGGTCTTTCAGACGGAGGGAAACTCCCTTCTGTCGTCGAAGATGCCGCAGGTTGAAGAAGGCAGTTCTGGCTTTTTCAAAGTGTGAGCTGACTTCAGTGTCTATGCACCCATCGTTGCTGATACAGCTGCTAAGAAAGGGAATAGATCGACTACATCGAGTTCCTCGCTATCAAGGGTCAAGGGGCTGGTTGCCTGCAGCAACACTTTGAAGGTACGAAGCGCATGCCAACTGATGGGACCGCTCTAAAAAAGCTATTCAGACTTGGTTGCACCGCCCCAACATCGTTAAACAGTAAGGCTATATCGTCCGCCTAATCAAGATCAATTGACCTTTCACCAGGTAGCACCTCAACGCTTGGATCATGAGACTCCACAAGGAACACATCGTGATGCGGTCCACAATGAAATTGAACAAAATGCGGAAATCGGACAACCTTGAGAAACGCCACTTCTGATCGGAAAAATACCCAACGGGTCACCGTAGACCCTAACGCAGCCTATGATGTTCGAGTATAAACTATGTAAAATGTTCACATATTTCATGGGAACACCTTTCTGCACAAGTATTTCGAACAGAATGCATTGGACGACTGAGTTGAAATCACTCTTGAAATCGAGGAACAGCTATTGTCGGTCAGCGGTATGCGTGCCGCTGCTCTGGCGCCTGCCACAACGAAAATCGAGGCCAGTAATTTTATCATAACTGCCGTTTGACTAATACCCCTGTGGTTAGCACAGTCGATGCGAGTGCCCTTCTTGCACGATGCCACTATAATCGAATCACCCCAATTAACTTGGAGGGTCTTCTCCTTCCAGACATGTTCGAACAGCGAAGTCACTGCTTAGCGGAGGACCTCACTTCCATCCTTAAATAGTGCAGGTGCAAGAGAATCCGGACCAGGAGCACGAAAACTATTGCGGTCTGTGTTGTCTATCAGACCTCAGCCTCCGACGGATCCTCCAAACTAACGTCCATGGCTCGGCCTACATCACCTGAGTAAGAGGTTCAAGGGCAGGGGGACAACTGAACTGATCTTGAAAGTGTTCCGCCCAACGAGCCATACGGCACTCCTTATTGTGAATCAGTATACCTGCGCTGTCTCTGATTGTCTCACTGACGCCTGATTTCCTGGGACCAGTGGTGCGGATCAGCTGGAAGAGCTTGCGATAATTGCCTACTGCTCCTGCCTCCTCCATTTCTTGAGCCGACTGGTCCACCAGGCTTCCTTGTCAGCGCGCAGGCTCCGCTTTAGTTCGCGCCTAATAGTCCGTCTGGTCACATTGTGCTCAGAGCCAGCCGGGAGTTTTCTTCTGGATTCCAACAGGTTCACCGACCTCTCGGATATCCAGTGACTGGTGCGGTGACGATTGATAGTACCACAAGCAGATGCTCCTGCGTCGTGCATGGCGGCCGAGATCCTATTCCACTGAAGCTCAGTGTCATTAGGACAAGGGAGCGAAAGTTCGGTACGCAGTGCATCTTGATAGGCTTGCCTGACCGAGGGCTGAGATAATTTCTCAGTTGCCAATCGGAGGAGACGCTTTGTGCGCCTCCCGGTAAAGTTCATGGAAAAGCGACAGCGTACCAAGGCATGATCAGAGTCGACGCAAGTACTCCAGTACGAGCGACAATCCAGGATGGAACCACGCCACCTGTAACTTATGGCAATGTGATCTATTTGGGTCCATCGCTGGCCAGCTACAGGAGGACGCCAAGTGGCACTTCGGCGCCCACTGTGTCTGAAAGCAGTGCTACTAAGAAACAACTGGTGCTCCGCACACAGTTGCAAAAGACGCTCGCCGTTGTCCGTACGTTCGGAGTTAAGCCCATAATTACCACCTAGCTGAGCTTCTGAAGAGCTCAGACGACCTACTTGTGCATTCATATCCCCTGCAAATACTATGATATCTGAACTGGTAGCACTGCGTAGTAGCGTGTTCAGTTCGTGGTAGAATGTGTCCTTGGCAGCATCAGAACTGCAGTCGGTGGGAGCATAAGCGGAAACCACAAACAAACAGCGTCTTGTACTACTTCGTGAATCAACCTTAGTTGATGTCGTCAAACGGGCTGCACACAAACGGCTGTTCACCGGAATCCAATCAACCAACGATGACTCAGCCTTGGAGCTGAGAAGGTTATCTACCCCAGCTTGACCGGTGGCTGCTGCATCAGCGTCTCCGGATGCGTGCAAGCAATAGCGAGAGGATAAGCCGTGTGCAATTATTGCAACAGCCCCATTGGGGTCATTGATCCTAGTTTCTAATACGCAACACACGTCAACACTCAGTGTATCCAACGTGCGTGCAAGTGCAGCCTGTTGACCTATTTGTTTTAGACTGTGAACCTTGGACGCCGCCAAGCAAACGGGACAGCGTGGCCTATTATGGACTGTTGCCGATAGGCGTCTAGTGGGTAGTGCAGGAAGGTTGCTTCAGCTAGGTCGACTGCAGTGGCATTACGGCTGCCTTCATTTAAGCTGAGAATTATAGAAGGAAGGTTAGTAATGGAGGTTGGGAGTTTAGTAAGAAATACAGATCAAAAGACAAAACGAAGGCGCCAGCAGTAGCATGTTTTCGCTTATCCGCGCTGCTGTATGCAGCCACGTTAGGCGATCACTGATAAACCGAGCGCTGGGCGGTTCAGTATGTGGTTGAAATTCGAAAAATTATTATGCTTGTTTGCGGGCCATGGTACCGCCAGGGCGCTTAGTCCTAGACAGGAGAACAAGTATTGTACTCAACCAAAAACTGGCTTAAAATCCTGTCCACACGGCAGTGGAGAGGTAGCAGTGATTTACTTTTACAGAAATGGACGGCATCCCATTTCAATCCTTCAATCTAGAGGGCCAGGAGACTGAGATTGTCTAACCTCTAAGTATTGGCCATCCTGGCAGTAGTAGCTATCAAGGAGACCGTGGGTACCACCCAGTATAGCTCAGTGGGTCGACGAGGTAAACAAACCGTCATCCATCGCAAAGAGGCTGGACCTCGTCGTGGTACGATGGTTTGCGTGCCTCATTGATCCATTGAGTTATGCCGCGTGGTGTTTTTTTGCACCCTCAGAGCCACTCTTACCAGATTTCTCAATGGTTAAAGGCCAGACAAACTCAGCTCCCTGGCCCTCCAGCTTAGGGGTTGGAGTGAGCATGGCTCCTTATTCCTTACAACGGACTCTTTGTAGTCTGCCGCCTTGCAGTCAGGATTTTAAACTAAAAAAATTTGGTTGTGAACCCAAATCATTCTCCTGTCTTGGCCTGGGCAACCTGACAGTTTCCTGCCCACGCAGTACTATGAATCTTTCCTCAAACCATTTCTTGATGCTCTGCTCACCGCATAAGATAATCAACGGTGCCCTATCTCCTGCATCAAGCAGGGTGGATTGTCGTTTGGATGCTACTGCTCAAGCCTTCCAGTCTTCTTATTCTTCCTCTTAGGCTTTTTCACTCTTATCGTCCCGTTCCAGCTTCACTTTTCTCCCCCGTTTTCAACCACCCAATTCTTGGCCCTCCCTCCCAATGTTTTAATAGGCTTTTCTCTTCTAGTTTCAACTCACATGCAAACGCGCAGCGTCACTCTTGCCCCATCAACAAGTTCATGCCTCACCAAGCGGTCAAACCCAGTTCATCGGCTTTATTTGCAGTCCCCGATCCCCACTCAAAATGGCTTGCCTCAACGTTCGCACATTGTTACAGGTCGGTCAACTGGCATCACTTACCCGATCATTAGAGCTCTCGACTGATATATGCTGCCTATCAGAAACCCGCCTGCAAGACCCGAGCTCTGTTTTCATTTTACCATCCCCTTCAGGTGACACTAGCAGTGCTTTCTCACTGCGCATATCCGGAGACGATATAGCTTGGAGTACCAGCCAAGCCGGCGTTGGTATTGCCTTTAGTCCCCGGGTTGAAGCTTCTCTGTTTGATTGGATCCCAATCGGTAGGCTAATGTGTGCGGTCCGACTGGTTGGCTCGTTTGAAAATTCGAAGTCGCGCGGGGCTAATAAGTGTCTGTTTGTTATTGCTGCCTACGGCCGCACAAAGTATAGCGATGACTCTGTGAAAGACGACTTCTATCGTCAACTGATATGATAGTTTCGCCACAGACGAAGCACGGACATTGTACTGCTGGCTGGGGATCTGAACGCTCAATTTTGAAAACTGTCCACTGATGAGCTGCATCTGGGCGGGCAACATGGTGTTGTCTCCCGTAATGATAACGGTGAGCGATTACTTCATTTGTGTGAAGATGCTCGCTTATTTCTTGCAAGCACTAACTTCTGACACAACACCCGTCGGAAGGTAACAGACACCTACCAGCCATGGTCTTAATCCTTCACAACGCCATCAGTTATCGCTGCAGAGGCTGCGTCCAGTACTGTTGCTCGTTTTGGAGCACATGTGTGGACACTGACTATGCACTTGTATGTGCTGATCTGCGGCTGCGTTTTGGCGGACGCCCACGACGACCCTGTGAGTTTTTGGGGGAAGGCCATTGATCTCTATCTGACCTCCGAAGAGAATTATGAGACAGAGTTAGTCTGACTATTTAAAATTGATAAGACAGGAGTAGCTATTTCTTTTTCTTGAGTCAATATGCGCACGTAGATGGCTGACTACAGAGAAACGAGCTCAGGAGTCTAACCACAAATCCAAAGACTTAGTTAACATTATGCGGTTATGGAATAACATCCAACCAGCTACACTTTCCGCCGTCATTTTACTAGACACATCCCTCACTTTGGATCCTTGTAGGATAGCAGATATTCTAACTAACCATTTTAATTTCTCGTTCGTTGCTCCATGGGATGTGCTCTTGTCGAATATGATCAGTAAGGTAGCAAAACTGCGCACATTGAAGTTCAACTGCTGTGATATTCAGCACCATATAGACCGGCTACGACCATCTTATCCATTGTCGGATGGTAAATCATCTTCCCTGTTTATGTATGGGGGTCCATGTATACAGTTTATGCTCCTAATCATTGAGTCGCAAATGTTTCCCACTCAGTGGAAACTTGCACTAGTCAGGCCTAGGCCCAAAAATGAGCAAAACGTAGACATCATGACCACCGCCCGATCAGTCAGTCACACGCCTATTGTCGCGAATATTCAAAAGGAAAACAGTAAGCTATTTTTAATCACACAA
>OX104065.1:68748405-69077939 GCA_944474145.2 Dicrocoelium dendriticum | reverse complement strand
GATAACTCAGCAACAAACACACTTTAAACAGGCAGTCCGACTAGGATACGGCAGCAGACGTGCCACTGGTGTCAGTTGCGAGCCATGTCCTGTAACTTCTCAAGCCAAGCACAAGACGAGTCACGTGGACTTCAGCCTGGTCTGGGAAAATACGAGTTGATATCATGACATGTTGAAAACGGTTGCAGTCAAGAACTGTTCCGAGTGAAGCAGCATCAGAGGACTCGGATGAATAATCACAAAGAAGTAAGTCCCAATCTACATCTGCGGCATTGAAATCTCTCACAATTATACAGTCCTTGCTTCCAACGGGCTCGAAATCTTCCGAACTATGCGAAAATCCATGGTATGGAAGTCTGTTTCACCACTTCCCTGGCAAGTTCGTGGTTCCTTTACAACCTTTTCCATTTTAATTCGATCCTCCGGATAGATGCCAGGAGGCACGTTGGACGGCTCACCTTCGAAGCGCGGTTCCGTCTCAGGATTCGTCGATATTCCTCTTCATTTCGGCACCTCATTTTACTCTGTCAACTCATATGATGAATGACTAGAGCAATCTACTTGAGCTAGTCATCAGTACACAAACAGCCGGGAAGACCTCTGCCCATACAACACATTAACCTTCTAAAATCTCCAAATCCTTTCACTGACCCCGTTTTTCCCCTTTTTGTCCTTGTTAACTATGTGTTATGGCACTGCCAATTGTACATTGGTCAAGTGTTGAATAATAATAACACAAACAGTAATGTTTCAAGTGATTGCTAGACACCTACTTACTAGGCAGGCAAGTACGTATCATCTCTACTTGGATTTGCGAAATACCTGTAAACAGCATCTGAGGGGCCGCACGTCTGAGTTATGACATGGAGCTATCCCGCTCCGCACCAACTAACTCGATACGGTTTTTTGCTTACGTCAAATGATGGTAATATAAATCGTCCATCCCCGTGTTGTTTGGGCTTGATGGTACTGCAGCGTCAACCGACCAGGACATGACCTGTTTGCTTGCAGAACAGAATGCAAGGTAGTTTGTTCGAGAGTGTCTGTTACCGAATATTTGCACAGAAGTAAAGATTCCAGTGGATTGTTTCCTGACGGATCTCTTCATATCGGAAACTCATACTCATGCGCCTTTGTGAACTAAATCCCACTAAAGCTACCGGAATGGACGCCATCCGTCCCAAAATAGTTTGCGAGTTGGCCGATGTGCTGTGCATACCCATCACGTGTCTCATTGAGTGATCTCTTCATGTCTGCTTTCTACCTGCCGATTGAAGAAAGGCTATGGTATGCCATGTTTTTAAGAAGTGTGATAAGCATCTCTCTGAGAACTACAGACCGGTTGGCCTAACAAGCTTACTGGTCAATTTATTGATGCAGCTGATAAGAGATGCTTTCGAAAAGAATTTGGCAAAGTTCAGCTTCCTCTTTCAGTCCTAACATGGGTTCCGCAAGTGTTCCTTTTGTTTCCCTAAATTGCTAGTGGCCCCATAACGCTGGGTCGAGGCTGTAGATTCAAGTCAGGCGGGCACGTTTTGTTTACTGATTTTTCCAAAGCTTTTGACACCGGCCCATTGTCCCTTCCTTTCACATTTCAATCCTACGGCGTTTCTGATCAAATCTTGAAATACGTCTCAGCGTTTCTAGAGAGAAGGGAGGCTAACGATCTTAATGCGGTAACCATAGGGGATTTGAAGCGGGTCGCCCATCAACTCTGTTTCGAACGAAGAGTGGTGAATGTCTGGAACGACCTGCCTCAGCATATAGTAGAAGCGAACACCGTGGCAAAATTCAAGATGCTACTAGACAAACAATTTGCAGAGGCAAGGTACAAAGAGCGAAACAATAAATAAAAAGTTCATGTCCGAAAACGACGAATGATGCAGCTACACAGAGCAACCTCTACTCGCTGCTTCGCACCAGTTCTCAGTTCTCAGTTTGATCTTTATGGCATCCAAATTGCTTGCCTTTGTCATCGTTCATAGACTGACTGACGCTCGTGAAAGCCAGATTCGTGAAGAGCAAGCCGGGTTTCGTCGAGGTCTGGCATGCATCGACCACATATTCACATTACGTCAGTTGTTGGAGCACCATTCACATATATTGGCGACCCACCGTCTCCGAGTACCTCGACATCAAAGGGGCCTTCGATTTGGTTGCTCGATGTGCAATTTGGGACTGTCTACTCACGAAAAGTTTATCCGAGTAATTTGTAGATATTAGCCGAGCTCTGTACTCGCGTAGCTCAGACAGAGTGGTGGGCTTACGGCGAGCTATCGTCGCCCTTTAATATCTCCAGTGGTGTAAGACTGAAATGCCCGCTGTCACCTTTCCTCTTCGACCGCGCTATTAACGAAGCCATGAAGAACGCGTTCACAGGACACGACCTAGAAAGTGTAGAGTTACTCCAAAGTGAACGACTTCTGGACTTGGAGCATGCTGATGACATTACCCTAATCTGTGACAGCTCACAAACGTGTCAAGAAGCACTGGACAAATTAGCCTTGGCTGTCAGTCGTTTCGGACTTCACTTTGCACCCTGGAAGTGCAAAGCTTTCCTCCAAGATTGGCGTGGACCGTCTTCTGCGCTGACCTTTGGTGGGGATCAGCTAAAAGTCATCCAGAAATTTAACTACCTGGGAAGTTGCAAGAGCACCTAAGGATGTCACGAACCGTATAGCAAAAACACGGAGCGGTTTGACTGATCTTCGCTACCTAGGGCGCCAGCGCGACCCTACTCTCTCCCTGAAGAGTAGAGTTTACAATATAGCCGTACATTCGGCCCTGTTGTACGGTTGTGAGACCTTGCCCCTTAAAGCAACCGACATAAAGAGGCTAGTTGTGTTCGACCACCGGTGTTTTCGCACTTTGGCTCATATCTGGTGGGAACACCGCGTGAGCAACGAGCGTTATCGACGCCTAGTTTGTGGCACATGAAGTGGAAGTGAACCGCTCAGCACCGTTATTTCATGCACCAGGCTCCGATGGCTGGGCCACGTGTTACGTATGTCAGCCCACCGGCTCCCGAGACGCGCGTTGTTTACACGCTGGGGGTGTGGATGGAAGAAGAGGAGGGGTGGCCAAGCGATAACTTGGGCAAGAGGAATGAAGGCCCTTGCTTTGAAGTTGGCCTCGGTTGGAGCATCTCGGCTCCCCGGTTGGGGTCAGAAAGACGATGAGCACGTTTGGCTGGATATACTTGTTGACATGGGTAGGAGCCGACCTCAGTGGCGCTTATGCTGTGTGTTTCTTTGTCCCTCCACCTTTAACCACGGTCACGTTTCTGAAGGATAAGATAACTTTTGCGGCAAAACATCCGGCTACTAGCTCTCCGGAACGATGTCCATCCGTTACTAGTGGTGCGCCTGTGTTGCGTCTCTAGTTTATTTTTTCATGTGTATTGCGGCACAGTAGCTGAGGTGTCCCGACTTCTAGCTAAGGTGAATGATGAACGAAATAATGAAACAGTTTTGAGTACAAAGGAACATTAGGGGAAGTTGTATGGGATTGGTAGAAATTCATCACATTTACACTAACTCAGACAGCCATCACACACCCGGAAAAGTACTGCACGGCCGTTTCGTTCTTTCGGGAATGGTAAGCGGTGCGCATTCCAGCTAGCCCATGTAGGGCTGGAAGCCAGAACTCGAGTATTACCAGTCTGTGGTTGAAACCACTGAGCTACCGAGTACGGCAACAACAGTGAACAGATGTGACATAGCGCCGCTCAATATCCAATGACTTGAATACTTAGCTTGGCAGTACTAGACTTGTGACTGGTTACCCTACGCTTGTTGCCAGTTGGTTTTGGAGGAACAGATGTTCTGCTCGGCATCTTAGAGTAAGAAAGCAGATGGCAAAGCCAAACCTAGAAAGAGCAGCTATGAAAACTCGGAAAGGTGCAAGAAAAGAAATCTAGAGTACAGGGTAGGAATGGAACTAAATGTGAAGTGCTAGAAGAAGAACCAATATGACGTGGAATTAATACAAGAGGCATGAATCAACCAAGTGAATCTTGATTCTAAATCCAAAAAAAGGAGCGCTAGCGCCGAAACTTACCGCTTTCAATTGTATACCGCGACACAAGTCAAAACGATTGAGAAGCTCAACATATAATCAGTAAGAAAGGCGGATGAATTAACTGAGGCGAAGTGCATTAGGGAATGTATAAGCAGTGCGATAGTAACGATGCTCGACATATTTGACGGCTTTAAGTGATCAAGGCTGAGTGAACTCAAAATCTGTAACAAATGGAAATCGGAGTGCGGTGCGATGACGATGAGTTGAGCGATATAAAAGGCCAGTGATGTCACGTGCTTTGCGCTAGAGGTCTCAGCAGGCCTCTGTGGTGTGTAAACTTAATGTTTCAATCTAACGATAAGAGACTTTTTAAACCAAATTTCGGTAGCAATGGAGACAATGGGGTACTCAGCGACTGGCGACCACATGTCCTACCCATTTAATGGGATATTGGACACACAAACGGTGCCAATGCTGACATAGAGATAAAAAGCAATTAGGCGAATCAACCATAATTCGGAGAATAACCTGCGTCGGACCAGGTTTTCGTCACCATGGTAATAAAAGGAAGATAGCAGGAGGGAAAACCTTAAGTGGAAAAGATTGGGAAACACACCCGATTGCTGAGCGAAACGTTGGTGGAGTAAACAGCAAACCAAATGCGAGAACGCCACTGAATTCATGACTGAACCATATCGAATAGGAAGCCGAACTCGTAATATGGCCGATCAAGAGCTGTTCGTCTAGAAAGCAGGCAGGTAACAGCCTCGGTAATCCCCACTGGCTTTGATATTTTCTGTCACATCACCCAATAGGGTTGCGCTCTGTAAACCTTTGGGGGGAGGGGATGGAACGCGTAGCCGTCAGGGCTGTTCCTTATGGTTTTTTTGGTTGCGCTCACACATTGAGATTTTCCGAGTTACAGTCGAACTATCCGACACGTATTGATCCCGGCTGATGGAAACACGGATGATAAGTTGTTGGGTCACATAGCGGGATGATTACCATCTCGTTCGTTGCTCGTAAAGAATTTATTTGGTGCCTTGTAACAGTTGAGATGGTCTGTGTCGATAGATTGCGATTTTCGTAATTATCTCCTCTCGTCTGGTTAAGAACGACGAAACCTTCTTTAATTCGTCTACCGTCATATTGACAAACGCACGGATGCAATAGTTTATCCGAAGATCCGATCTTTGACTCTTTCGGTAATATGCCTTTTGGTTCATGCACACATTTCTATGCCATCTTTTGTCACAGAATCATACCCATGACGCATGAAAAATGTGGAGTTATGCTTTCCCGCAATTCCACATACCTGGCATTCCACTCTTACAAATGATTCGTGTGCTGTGCAACCGTTTGCTTCAGTGATAATTCTCCGTTCTACATTTTGGTTTTTGCACGTCTGGTTCGTTCTACTTTCCAGTACATCCGCAGTCATAGTCGGAAGGTTACAAATGTAACCATGCATATGTTTCGGATCCATTTGTACTTGACTTTGAAGTAGTTGGCCGAAATAACGGGGTAGGCTGTTATCTGCTTGCTTTATAGACGAACAACTCTTGATCGGCCATATTACGAGTTCGGCTTCCTATTCGATATGGCTCAGTCATGAATTCAGTGACGTTCTCGCATTTGGTTTGCTGTTTACTCCACCAACGTTTCGCTCAGCAATCGGGTGTGTTTCCCAATCCTTTCCACTGAAGGTTTTCCCTCCTGCTATCTGCCTTTTATTACCATGGTGACTCCGAACACGAAAATCTGATCCGACACAGGTTATTCTGCAAATTATGGTGGATTCGCCTAATTGCTTTATATCTCTATGTCAGCACTGGCACCGTTTGTGTGTCCAATACCCCATTTAATGTGCACGACATGTAGTCGCCAGTCGCTGAGTACCTCATTGTCACCACTGCTACTGCCTCCACTGCTTACTTTGCACTCTTCGCCTCAATTTCTTGATTTATCTGCCATGAGTAAATTTATTACGTTTGACATTATGTCTATCTGTCCGCTTTAACTTTTTAACTGATCAAAGCATTTGGTGCGTCAAGACATCTACGACCTCACGTACTCGGGGCTAATTTATCCTACCACGTTGTTTATAGATAACTACATGGACTTATTCTTCAAACAAGCGGGAACGAGTACTTTAGTATATTTCTATGAATATTTCTGCGTCTTCGTCCTCATGTTAGACTCCTTTTAATTTTACCATGATGGCTCAAGCTATAGCGACTGGATGAGCCACGGGTCAATTATCATGTTGTAGGGAAATTGTCAAATTGAATTGTTAGCTTGTGGGACGGCATAAATGATACATACCTTAGAGATGAAGAAAGTGAAATGTCTCGCGTCAGTTAGAGTATCACACCACTTCACAAAGTATCAGTTGAGGTATGCATACCAACAGTTGATACCAAAAGTTGACTGGATAGAATCCATCCAGGAAAAATGTGGAGTAAGAACTGGGTGAGGCGATTATTAGGGCACATTTTGGTAAAAATTCCAGTGGGTCGGATTAAAGCGAACGAACAAGTGAAATATTGAACAGCACACTCACCCTGTATCAGAGTCCCATTCGCCATCTCGTGACCTAGATCTCTTCAGTCGACAGCATGAGGCTGCACCACTGTTAACAGTTTCATTCCGCGTCATAGTGGGGTAAAGACGTTCGAAGTTGGAGTGATTTAGGCTCGGTTTTTTAGCAAGAAGGTCTAAAGATATTGTCTCATCATCGGAACTCATCATGTGAGACATGCGTCTATCGGTTCGCTTGTTCCGATATGTCAAAGAGACCCTAGAATGGTGTCCGCAATCCTTTTCCGACGATGGGCTGCGAACATGTAGGTTACGAACGTGACTCCGCCCATTATGTAAAATTGGTCGTTGGCGATGAAGCGATTCGTATGATGAAGATAGCGCAGGAGAAAACGCGTTCGACGAATGAGGGAGGTAAGGTAGAGTTGATTCATCCGGGTTTGCAGAAACACGTAGGCGATAGCCCGGGAAGGCACGTGATGAAATGTTTGGACCGCTCTCAATACAGGGAACCGATCGTGAGCTGAATTGAGAACTGGAAGAGCTTTGTCGACGAAAGCGCTCCGCATGGCTGAATGATAAAATTCAGAATAACGCACGAAGTACCGTATAGAAAAACTGCTACCGGTCACCACACATACGATAAAGTATGGGTACACTGATAATAAAGAGTCGTGGATAACAGTAAACAACCTGGTCTGGTGGGAAAGAAAAGAGGCTCACCGTTTGAGTGCAGCCTCTTCACGCCAGTGATACCGATTGCGCACACGGACGGCTGGATGGAATCTGCATGTGGGTATTCCGCCATCTGGAAAACGATGCAAATTAGCTGACGTAAATCATTGGGAAAATGAATGTTTGCGGGCAACCCGAAGGATTTTTGTTCTCGTTCACCTAGTCAACTGGCACAGAAGGATCTGAAGTGCGGTAGATCCAGTTGCCACCAATGACATCGCCAGGAAAACAATGAACAGAAACAATAAGGAAAGCGGTTGAAAACAAATCAGCAGAGGTGTGCAAAACTAATCGGAGAGGAATATCAGAAGCTAGGTGTAAGAAATAGAATGCAGGAACGTCATTCATTGCACGACCGCATCATGCCTGATATGGTCTCAAACCACTGTTGTGGACTACCACGAGGGCCCGCACCTGCCTAACAACATCTCTCGGTCAATTTCCTCATGCTTTTACGACACGTCATGGACTGGCTACCACGCGGTTTTACGAAACCTGGTGCATCAACGGTACATAATGCATATCAAGGAAGCCGGTCAACTGGCAAGCTGAGGACACGACCTAACCAACGTAAGCGATTAAGACTCAGCAAGCACCAGAACACTTCTTGCCAAAAATCAACTGGCGGACTGGAGCAATGCTCACCCAATGTTCCCACTAGATTTGAGCAATACTCCGCAAGCATCCGTGATCAAACACGGCCAAGCGTATGTCATCGCTGCTAACTGGCCAGGTCTCTGATCCATACAGTAACATAGGCGTTATCGCAAGTGATGTCCCGCTGTCTCCATAGATAGTTGAGTCTCTGGAAAACCACATAGGCCTTGCTATATGCAAAGTAACCTCATTAATGTGATCACCAGAGGTGACACAGCTAACAAGGAAAGTGAACCGATCCACTACTTCCAGTAGCTGTTCGCTGATAAAACCGGTGTGTCGGTACAGTCCTGAAACAGCACTTTGCACTTTGAAGGTGCAAAGTACGCCGAAGCGTACAACACTATGCGCCAGTTTATGCAATAGTGGCTGCATAGCCACTGAGTCAGACCTACGGAGAGCTGTCGTCCGCATACTCCAGGATTGCCAGTCAGTCACCTGGCAGAACTTCCACTCCGGTGGAGTCTGAGAGAACTGAATCATTCATGATCATTTCGATAACAGCAGAAGAGGAAAGGGGATATAGGACAACCCTAGCGAACCCCGCCTGTCGTGGGACATCTTCCGGTAAACAATTACGCGGCCTCGGGAGTCAAGGTAGAGAGACTACAGAAAGAAAAGGATTTTACCTGATACGCCTTTCAAGGAAAGCCAGTGCCTCAAGTTAGCTCAATCAACAAATCCGAAGGTGGTTTTCAAATCAAGCAAATCACTAGTTGGTCCTCTGTGTGTATCTGCTCCAACCCTTGTCGAAGACTAAATAGGTGGTCGATGGAATCATGACCATGGTGGAAGTCAGAATGGATTTCAATGATTTGGCCTTCACGAGGACCAGCAAGTTTTCGAAGAATGAAACTAAGGAGACGTTTAGAGGCAATGGAAATAAAGATATTACCTCAAAGATTTTCGCACTAAGCGCACAGATTTCTCTTGAAGGTAACCACGACAATCAAGTTGCCAGTCCGGAGGCATTTCTTCAGTGTTATAATTCGGGGTGAAGAGAGCAGTCAAGGAGTCATCCCCACGCTGCAGAAAAGATGCAAGAAGAGCGTCGGGTCCATGAGCTTTGTTTCACTTCAAAACCGTTAGGAGATGTCGATTCTCCTTCAAAGTGGGTGTGATATTAACTTCTCAAGTCGGCTCAGGTGATTCGGCAAACAGCGGTGTCACAGAAGGCCTACTGAAATACTCTTCAAAATGTTCCACTCAACGGCCTAGTCCATGAGACTGAGAATGGATCAAATGTCCATGGCTTTTAGCCATTGTCTCACTAACAGACGGCTTCCTTGGACCCGTTTTCCAGATGAACTTGAATAGCACTCGGCTGTTCCCAATCGCATTGACTTTCCACATCCCACGGGCTCCTGCAAACCACCAAATTCTCAGGGAAATTCGAAGACTCCACGTCAGTCGTCGTTTCGGAGAGTTACGAACACACTGAAAGAGCCAATTATAGGTTGTCTGCCTCAGCGATCCTTTCACAGTTCGGACGCCTCAAGGGGTGTGCAGTAGGCGTTATAAGCATTCTTCTTGATATACTTGAGACGATCGCAGACAGTGCTCGGCTCACTAACTCCATTCACCACTGCCAATTAGTGGGTGCCACTCGACATCATATTGTTGATCTGCAGACTGAATTCGTTACACGTAAGAATACTAAAGGTTGGGTGATTCTTTGAAAAGCGGGAGAGCGCTAAGCATGCGAGTACTAGAACATGGATGTGCTCCAAATTGACCGATAGTCTTGGACTGTCAATATGATCAAGTTAGGTCCAGTTCATTGAGAAATTCCATGGGCGTCTGATGACGCAATGTGAACGTTTGTGCTGGAAAGCAGTACTGTTAAAATAAAAATTGTGATCGGCGCATCGTTGCAGGAATCCATCGCCATTGTCAGTTCAGCGTGCTTCAACCCAGGTGTTGTGCAGTCTGAAAGGTGATCCAATTGGGTATTCAAGTCGAAAGCACTAGACACAATGTCAGCACTTTTTGTCATACAGAGAGTAGATAAGAGTTCGTGATAAAAATCGTTTTATATACTCTCCGAAATGCAGTCAGTAGGGGCATAAACAGAAATGGCGGAAAGGCGCTTTGTCATCAGATGGTGCTTATTAATTTTAATAAAAGCTCGAAGTTGAACTTCACACATGAGGATGTTCACTGGTATTCACACAAAAACTGCCTTAATCATGTCCGCTGAGGGTGATGCTGACACCATAAATACCTTGGGCCATTGTCTCAGTAGAACGAGATACACGAAGATGGAATTCATTTTCGACAGATTCGAAACCAGTGAGTCGAAAACACATCACGACGCTGTTATCATGTATGCGTGTTTCGGAGACACCGCATACGTTAATACCAAGAGAATGAAGAGAGCTAGTGCTGACTGTCAACAGATCTAACCCACAGTGCGGACGTTAAAAGAACCAATGTGAAGTCAGACTCGAGGTTCGAGGGATGAAACGTGGCTCCCATCCACATGTCTCCCGGTCTTATTCCTTTGGGTTTACACTGGATATGGGGGGTGTGGTTGGAGCTGTGGGTGGTGCAGTGCAAGCCACTCATGGTCCCTTTGTAGGCGCAGGCGTCCTGTGACTGGCCACATTGACAGGCAAACCCGAAACTGGATGCCGCCAACGATATATATATATATATATATATATATATATATATATATATATAATAAGGAGGAGGCACATCGAACTCTCCGTAACCTCCGAAGAGAAATGTGAGACCGACTTAGGTTGGCCCCTTACTATTGATCTGGCTGGTATGGATGGCTCTGAAGGCTCTTGGAAAGTGCAATCCAGCGTAGCTCACGGGTTACGGAGGTAGGGAAACCATCGCACCACGTTAAAGTCCATTCTCGCCGCGATGGGAATAGTGATGTCCAAACTAGACGATGGTGATAGTAAATGAAACTCGAATCCGGTAAGGGATAGGAAGTTATGTTAGAGGCATCCTGTGCTAATAGCCGTCGCTGCGTGAGTGGACGATGAACTCGCTGTGATACGAAGTGATAGTATGTACATTACAAGTTTATGGGTGAAGCTGAATGACAGCAATCAGATCTTTTATTCTTCGTCGCCTAACTTCGCTGCATCGGGATTTTCAATCGGCCCAATAGAAGGAAAACCAAAGGGAAACGAATCACTCAGGAAATGATCAATCAGGGTAATATCAAAAATCAGGTAAAGAAACTCCGGCAAAGACAAACGGGAACGATGATAATGGCTAACAAACTCCAACCCGCTGTTCCCACATCCATAACAAAGGAACTCGATACGAAACCAATGCTGGTAAATGCCATCCCATAGAAACAGGGCCCGCTATTCAGATTAGCTAGAGCGGATTAGCCGATGACACATTCAATTTAGACGTCGTGATGTTATGAGCAACAACAGACAATACGACGATGGATTCCCATTAGGAAGTTGCACTGACTTATCGCCGCATGGCAGGGAAGGTGGTTGTAGAAAACCTAAATGCTACAAATATAAATTCAGAATCAAAGCACTAGCAAGTATACAACATCATACAGTCGCAAACAGCTGGTTATTGTGTGAAGATAGGGAGGTGTCAATGAAGTAGCATGCTTGCGGCATTCATAACTGAGAGTAATAGCACCGGGCACACCAAATAGGCCGCCCAATTGCAAGATGATTACGAACGTGCAACTGGCGCTTTTCGTGAGCAACGGCCTGCAAAGTTACGATGTAAAAGCAGGGTTAGAGGTGCGGGCCATATCCTGGAAAGCGAAATGGAACATCACCCATGAGCTCAATTATCACTGCCAGTGATATCTCTCTCTTCCGGGGCTCGCTTCAGTCCATGTCAAGTAAACGAAACAAGTGTGACCCGATAAGCTGTGAGCGGGTATACGTAGCGTGTGCCAAGGTTAGCATAACTTGTCATTCAGGGACAATCGTCTTAGTTAACATGCGTTCGTCAGCAAAAAGCATAACAAGTTTAACACACCGAATGCATCGAAGTATATTGTGCGTGCACAACTACAAACGAGATTTTCGGGTCGACGAGGTTATTGTTTTGAGCCGGCCAAAAGGACGATGAACTCATGGTAGAGCACATGAATATCAGCAGTCACTGGCTACTCAGCGCGATGTTTGGATACATTTGTACACCCCGGCTTAGTAGACCTATGCGCGTTGTCGCTGATGACACGCAGGTGCCAACTGACATCAGTAATGCTACAAATAAACAACGGTGAACGACCAGAGGCGTCTTAGACCTTAGGGATCATGTATCATTGCAACGGAGTTGAACTGTCGTGGCTGTCATCCTGTAAATATGACCTACTGGTCTTATTCTTTCGGATTTACACCGGATATGTGTGGTGCAGGCAGCCCAAGGCACACATGATCCTTGAGTAGGCGCAGGCGTCACGTGGCTGCCCTACGGCGACAACAGAAAGAGGCAAATGCGAAAACGGATGCCGCCAATCCAAACAACAAGAGAAATTGATTCCAGCAAAAAGTATTGAACATTGCTGAAGGCGATCCTGTCCATCACGATACCTGAGTTAGCAGTGCCAGTCAAACTCCAGTTGCTCCGGATGCAGCTGATGGCACGGGTGAACTGTTCAACTTGTTGAAGTTCGAAGTTCTCAAATGACCATTAAGATGGTGGCCTCGAAAATGCACGTTGAAATTTTAACTCAAGTGCAAAACATTCATATTTGTGTGCACACCGACAACTTGCGCTCGTTTAAGAGTACACAGTGCGGGCTTTCAGCCAGCCCTAATATACAGCAAGCCGACTAAGTATACGGTAGCTGTAGCGCACTTTCGCAGTCACCAACATCGCAATGCTAGGCCGGTGGCCGAGTGATCTGCACGCCTGACTTGCAATCTTTAGGCCACTGGTTCGAATCCGGGTGGGCGTCCTGGCGGCATACTCACCCTATGCGCGACTGGTGGTGATCGCGCGGCAGTAAAGCGCCGTTACAAGTCAAGTGGAGACAAGTCAAAAAATGCTTTATACATCTTTGGAGAGTGAATATGCAGCTACAACACACACGATCTCAGGAATGTACCAGAAAATAAATAAGTGCGAAAAGTACTATAAATAGGTTTGACAAAGAACGGACAGAAACGCAAGCATACTGCGAATACGCTGGATAAGTCTAGAATGACAGAGTTGCGGTTTCACAGAAAATGCAATATATAACAGATAACTGACGAGCGATAGGCTTGCGTGCGAGCATAAATCAGCTTGTACTTTTGCCCAGTAAACGAAGTTGACAGACATTCAGGTAAAGTGTTGTGAAGCGGATGAATACTATCGGCCAGTATGCTAGATGTCAATTCCATACAAGAATTTGTGTGTGTAGAAAGAAGTAGGCACCGGAACGCCGCTACATCGGGATATGTGCCTGACAATTAACTTAAAATGCATACCTAAAAGACCGGGTAAAAGCAAAAGGGAGCAGTATGGCCAGTGAAAGAGAACACAGGAACGGACAAATCGAAGGAGCAACTCACGAGGGACAGAGGAGGCTCTTGGAGGAGAGGCGTAGAAAGACAACCTACAGACTTTTATGAAAGTTTCATTTACGTGAAGAGTTCAGGATAAAGCATAGTTCAATACGACGCCTAGGCAGTGTAATCCATCGTCGTCAATAAACAGCTTGGGACATTGTATGAGAAGCTGCACGTACCCTACTCCTTTGTGCAGCGAAAAACATATTATGAAACTTTGATGCATTAAAAGACAGATGACGTGCAGTGGACCAGATATTTAGGCCGTTCTGATGATACTGCAACCTGAGTGAGGAATTGGCGGTTCGATGATTGATGTAAAGGACAATAACGTCAGCATATTTTAGTAAGGCTGCTTCTGTGGGGGCTGTTATGGAGCAGACGTAAGCAGAAAAGAGAAAAAGCGCCAGTATTGTTCCTTGAAGAACAATGGAGTTGGTGAATAGTGGGGAGGAGCATCTGCCACTGAGTCGAGTAGTCTGAGTTCGTCAGGAAAAATAACCACTGAACAAATGGACAATGGAGGGATGTAATTCTTGAAAGAGTAGATCTTTCAGTAGCAATTAGCGGTTTACACAGCCGAATGCATTGCCATAATCAAGGTAGAACATACTAGTTGATTTATTTCCGTTGTGTAGTGACGATAGAACAGAATGTACGAGGCAGATCACTGCATATAGAGTAGACCTTGAACTGCGATAAGCGAACTGTAGGGAGTAAATGGAGCGAGATTGGGACAGCTTCATTTCAAGAATGATTTTCTTAAGAACCTTCAAAGCATCAGAGATGCAAGCGATAGGTCGATACTTATTGAATCCATTTTTCGGCACTAGTGTGATACTGACACTACTCCAGCAGTCAGCGATTTGGTGTTGCTGCATACACATTGTGTACACAGACGCATGAGGCGTTGCCAAAAGGTCAGCACATCCTTTGAGTATGATGGGAGATAACGTATCCGGACCACTGTCTTTACCGGAATGTAGGCGTCTTACAAAATTATTCGTAACTGCACTGTCGATGGGAGGCATTGAGTTTGCGGATCCTAGAACTTGGGAACAGGAGGGCTCTGGGGCTACAGTAGTATCACAGTTATAGTACTTTTTGTTCAATTCCTCTACATTCGCATTGAAACAGGGCGCACGTCGAGTAAATCCACTAAGGTGTTTCAGTATCTTTCACAGTTCGCGACAGCTGCCTTTCCTAAGAACAAACTAGATATACACTTGGCTAAGCCGGCCTTGCTCCTCCTTGATACGAACAGCAAGACTTTACTCAGGGGTCATCATTTCCTAAAAAGCTTTATCCATAATTTGGTGCAGCTGCCTCAGATTGCGCAGGAGGAGGACCTGTCAGCGCTGACGTAGAGCTTCCAAAGGACAGCAGATGTCAAAACAAAATTTAGACAGCTTGTCAAATTTTCATAATACTTGGAAACGTCAGGGTCAAAGACTATACTAAATGCTGTGGAAGTACCCATTCCATAAAGTCGGTTGATATTTTGTGAACACTGCCTCCACCTGAAAATTTGATCAAGGCAACGAGTGATATATTGGTGGTTTGCTATAGATTATAGAGCAGTCAGGATGACTGCTGAGTGATCAGAGCTATCAATCGAAGCCCGATTATTTACAGAGAACCACTTCATATTATTAACCAACACCAGGTATAGGGTAGCGTCTTATCCGGTGGGTAGATTTACGGTGTTCCGTAACCCCACAGTGTTGAGAAAAGTAGCATCAAATCTGTTGAAGCCTTCGGCGAAGACACATGAAGGCTGCTGATCACCAACAAGAGTCAGTGCATGAGTGCGTCCCTGATAATCATGGATAAACACTTTGCATTTCGAAGGTGCAAAGCATAGCCGAAAACGACTGACAGCCACTGCTAATTTGTCCAGTGCTACTTAGCACGTATGAAAGCTCTCACGAATAACTGCAACATTGTCGGCATGTTCCAAGTCAAGAAGTCGGTCACCTGGGAGCGGCTCCACACCTTGGATGCGCTGCCCGGCGAACGCGGTCTTCATGACCTCGTTACTAGCGAAGTTAAACAGGAAAAGTGACAACGGACCTCCTTGCCTCACATCGCTGGAGATATTGAAGAGCGGCGACGGTTTGCCATAAACCCTCACCCTGCCCGAATTATGCGAGTAAAGCGCCCTGATTATACTTACTTATTTTGCGGGCACACCCTTTCTAAGTGGACCGTCTCTAAAAGCACCTCGGTCAACCGAATCGAAGGCCCCTTTAATGTCGAGGAACACGAATACAATGTGTCCCCAATAGACATGGCGGTGCTCCAACACTTGTTGTGATCAATATAGCCTCGATTTCGACGAAACCCGGCGTGCACCTTGCAAATCTGACATTCACTGGAGCAGTTTGTGCATAAAGAACGACAGAGGCGAGTACCTTAGAGGCAACTGAGACCAGACTGATCCCTCTATGGTCGCCGCATTCCGAACATGAGCCTCCCTTGGGAATTGGAACTATGACGAAACGGCTTCAGTCTGTTGGGACAGTTTCCTTCCCGAACGGCTTCACAAGTAGTCTGTGCATATCATCTACAAGAGCAGGTCGTCCTAATGTGAAGAGAGCTGGATGAAGTCGTTCAGTTTCTGCGGCCTTATTCAGTTTCAACAATCTGATCTCACGTTCGATTTCTGCGCGTAAAGGCGGGTCAAGGTTGACATCCCAGAGAAAAGGACAATCAATGGCCGTTGAAAAACCTGACAACTCTAGTTGATTAAGATGCGTTGCAAAATGTTGGCCCAACGCTCCATGCGTATTGACAAGTTGTGGATTGGCTGTCCGCCCTCGCATGTATAGCCTCGTTAACACCAGGTATCTTGCTTGCCGTTTCCTGTATCATACGGAAAAAACGTACGAAGGGTGCTAAGCATAGCAGCCATTTCCATCTGAGATGCACGATATGACCACTAGACTTCACGGACTCTTTCGACTAGCACGCAGTTTCGCCCTGAGTTTTTCGCTAGTCTTGTTGTGCTCGCTCCCAGCAGGAATGTGTCGAGGAGCATCTAAAAGTTTCGGAAGCTGCGTAGATACCCAATGTCCAGGTTGGCGATATGATGTGCCAAATGTAGACACGTCTGCTGCTAATAATGTCCGATGAATACGCGACTAGGGGCCCTTCACCGCGTTCATAGAGTGCTGACTCATCCTAGATACAAGCTTAATTTGAAACCTATGCAGTATATCTGGCTTCGTCAGTTGGCAGGTATCCATGCACTCCCATCGTTGTCGCATGCGCCAACAGAAGCGAAGTGTAGGATCGGCACAAGCGAGTGCGCGATCGAGGTATACACTTGTGCTTCAAAGCAAGGGACAGTATTGGATGCAGTCTCTCCAACGGCAACTGATCACGATGTGATCGATGTAGGTTCATGGCTGGTCCGAGACGGGTGGGCGCCACGCCACCCTTTTAAGGGGGCTCTGTCGAAAGTTAGTGCGCTCGAGAAAATGGCGATCATCGTCACGAAAATGTAGCAGCCGTTAATTGTTATCAGTATGGAAGCCTACACTATGTTGAAAGCCCAAATGAAGCCCAACAGTGGACAGTTTTCCAACTTAAGCGTTCAGACTGTCAGCCAGAAGCACAGCTGTCGTACTTTTTCTGTGACGAAAGAGCTCGTTCAGCTGGAGATAGAATTCATCTTCCACCGAATCAACGCTACAGTTTGTTAGGGTGAGGGCCGAAATAACAATCAGGGACTGTTTGTCTACGAGGCAGCCAATCTGAGGGCGCACATCCGCCTGTTCATTTGGATTCAGTCAACCAGGGTAGCTCCAGACCAGGAAGTCAAAGTAATACCCACACCGACTTCACCAGTAGTTGAAATAGCGTTATCACCAGACAAATGCAATGAGAAAGTACCGGAAAGTCGCCTGTGGAGGAGCACAGAGCAAGCACAGAAATCGAAATTGCACGCGGGTTTCGGGTAAAATGCAGATATCGATCGATAGGGTCTGTAGTATTCGAGCAAGTTTGGGCAGTTGGCCATTTTGTAATAAATTACGCACCTTGAGGCATGCCAGTCAGCGAGGATCGAGCGCTCTGAATCGAAACAGAGGAACTGGCGTTGTCCGCTCGCTTGAACATGGACTTGTCGACTGGAACGGAGCGACGCCCTGCAATTGAGTGTGAGTCAAAACAAGAAGCGACGAGTGAAGTAAGATGGGGAGGACCAGGAATTCATAAGTTGAAAGCAGGGGATGAAAGTGAGGTTGAAACGGGACGATAAAAATGAAAAACCGCGAGATGGGGGACAAGAAGACGGGAAGGCCTGAGCAGTAATATCCTTACCCCATCCACCACGCTAGATGCAACCTATAGGGTGCAGTTGATTAGTTTCTGCGACTACCAGAGCACCAAGAAATCATGTGGAGAGAAGCCCAAAGAATGTATTGCGCGGACAAGATACTGTCTGGTTGCCCAGGCTTAGGCAGAAGAACAATTAGGGTTCTCAATCAAAGCCTTTGGTAAAAATAGCTGACCACAAGGGAGCGGGGTTTCGGTGCTGAGCTACAAATAGTCCGATTTATAAAATAAGGAGCCGCCATCACATCGCCCCCCCCCAAGCTGAAGGACCAGAAGAGTGAGTTGGTCTGGCCTCTGAGCAATCTGGTATGGGAATCTAAGAACGCAATTGAAATGCGCAAGCTTTCCTACTAGAAGAGGCTGCAACGATTGGGATTGTTCAGTGGAAGCTATCGCAGACTACGAGCCGACCTGATTATGGCATACTTCATTCTGCGAGACCCACATCATGTGTGCCGCCCTATACTGCAACACAGCAGCAATACAAACCTGAGGGGCCACTACTTAAAACTCGCAGAACAATACAGTCGTCTGGAGTGTCGCAGAAATTTCTTTTCCATTCGTGTCTGTCACCCGTGGAATGCTCTCCCAGAATCGGTCGTCTCTGCACCGACACTAACAGTATTTAAATGACGGTTGGACGATGCACTCATCCACTTACACTTTGTTACTTAACACTACTTCTCCATCCTACACCTGGAGTATACCATGGAATTATTTGTTGTTAACTATGGGTGCTGTGAATCTAAGAGGATCGCACGACCACAGCGGAGTAAACGATAAGTCCTTATTTTCATATTTAAATTATTAACCATTTTACTATCCTTATCATCATTATTGTTATGTGGATATCCCCACCAACTACCCAAGGGGACTTGTAAAGCAAGGCTTCTTAAACCGTATAAATTCATTGTTCATTGTGAGGCCTCAAGTAGGTGTCCAGCATTTGCGGAAATATTGATAGCTCAAAATTGCCGAAAGCCCTCCGTAAGAGTCCGAGATGTTGACTGGCCCTTTTTGAGGCCTTTTCAGCCCGTTTTGAGCAACCAAGATCGTCCTGCACGATCACCACGACGTCGTTGTCTTTGATAGCACATTGTAACTGCTGGATCCAAGTCGATATTCATGGATAAGCTGATGGCGTATCCCTACGACTGCACTTGATCACGTGGAACGTAAGCCCGTTCTTGAATGACCATGCATAAGCCCTGTCGAGGTCACTCTGTGCATCCCTTGGACCGACTGAAGTCCTGATATCATGCCAAAGTTTGATATCATCTGCAACTAGTAAGAAATTCGACTGCAGTGGACTGGAAAGATCGTTAAGGAATGTGAGGAATAAACGTGGCTCCAGTACCGATCCTTGAGGCACGCCACACTGGACTACAATTGGGTCGGAAACGGAACTGCGGACTCTCACATTCAGCTGACGTTGAGCGAGGAAGTTGCCGATCCAACCGAGTATGGGGGCACCGATTCCATGGCTTCAAAGCTTGTGCAAGAAAAGGCGGTGGTCCGAACGATCTAACGCTTTCGAGAAGTCCAGGTAGACAACGTCGACTCGCACTCTGGCATCGGCTAACTCTGTCCAGCTTGCTCGGGTTAGCAGCAAGTTTGTAGTGCAGGATCGCTTTCGGCGGAATCTGTGTTGCTGTGACACTAGGATGTCGTTGCTCTCAAGATACCCTCTGAGCGCCTCTGCAATTATCCGTTCCATTACTTTTGATAAGACTGAGGGAGGGTGATTGGACGGTAGTCCGAGGGCTCCGAACGATTGTCACCTATGTATATAGTAGTGACAAGTCAAAGTTTCCACTTTGTCGAAACCTGCATTTTGTCGAGACAAGGTTGAAAGAACCGAGCCAATGGTTCGTTAAGGTTCATGGCCGCTGTCTTCAAGGCGTTCGGTTTGCTATCGTCCACCCCAGGTGGGCTGTCCACACACAATGACATTAGCATTTTCATTACACCGGCTGCCGTGAACGATTCGTGGTTTAACCCTGGTGTCGATGGAAGCTGTGTAAAAAGCGGATGAAATGATGGTTCACTCCGAAAAGTATGGGTGAAGTGTTGGCGAAGCACGTTGGCTGCATCTTGCGCGGTTTGCGCAAGACAATCTGTTGCACGTAATACCGGGATCCCGCGCTGCACTCTGCGGAGCTTGTTGACGTGTCTATACAGCAACTTGGGATTTGTACGGAATTTCGACGCTAAGTTCTCTTGGTGCTGGAGTTTGTCTTCGCGGATCAACTTGACGCAGTGGCTTCCTTGAGTTGTGTAAGCCACGCAGGTCAGGGTACTTGGACAGACGTTGTAAGCGCGCCAGGCTGAATCCCTTAAAACCATGCATTTGATAGTACGGCTTCTCAGAAACGAATTCATTTGCTTTGGGTGAAGGACTTTGCTTGCTGACGCATTTGCCACTAGCTCAGTGAATTGGGTGACAAACAACCTCCAGGCGACATTGGACGACTTCTCGGCCATTAAGGACCAGTCGGTCTCTTGAACAAAGTTGGACTGTATTTCGTAATGTGTAACGACATAGGCTTCCACGTTGTTCGCACTGGGGTACTCCGAGTGGCAGATGTAACGAAAGAGCAACGTCGTGTGATCGCTACGGCCAAATGGTGCATCTATGGTCACGGTGTGGATAGGAATATCGACGAATCCTGAGACGGAACCGCGCTTCGAAGGTGAGCCGTCCCACGTGCCTCCTGGCATCTATCCGGAAGACCGAATTAAAATGGAAAAGGTTGTAAAGGAACCACGAACTTGCCAGGGAAGTGGTGAAACAGACTTCCGTACCATGGATTTTCGCATAGTTCGGAAGATTTCGAGCCCGTTGGAAGCAAGGACTGTATAATTGTGAGAGATTTCAATGCCTCAGATGTAGATTGGGACTTACTTCTTTGTGATTATTCATCCGAGTCCTCTGATGCTGCTTCACTCGGAACAGTTCTTGACTGCAACCGTTTTTCAACATGTATGATATCAGCTCGTATTTTCCCAGACCAGGCTGAAGTCCACGTGACTCGTCTTGTGCTTGGCTTGAGAAGTTACAGGACATGGCTCGCAACCGACACCAGTGGCACGTCTGCTGCCGTATCCTAATCGGACTGCCTGTTTAAAGTGTGTTTGTTGCTGAGTTATCTGCGTGGCAATGGCTGATTATGACGCGTGGCCACTGCCACGCAAGGAAGCTGTTTCGCCGATGCCGTCTTATCTTTGCACGATAGCCAGCTGTTTGTGACGGTATGCTGTTAAAACAAGGTGTAGGCGCCTTGACCCTGAATGTTTGCTTAGGGCATTAAGGATTTCAGGTAAGTCCCGTTTATCTCCTTCTTATTATTCTTTATTCCATAGGCCATCATGGTTGTATTGCAGAGAAGCATCAGTCCAAATGGCTGATGTACTCCTGTGGTGGATGTTGATGGTGATGAACTCAACACTTTCTAGGTCGTGTCCTGTGAACGAGTTCTCCGTGGCTTTGTTAATAGCGTGGTTGAAGAGGATAAGTAACAGCGGGCATCTCAGTCTTACACCACCGAAGATATTGAGAGGCATATGTTTCTCACCTTTAGGTAACGTGTATAATGATGATAATACTCGGTAGTGGCCGGCCAAACATCATTTCCGCGGGCGATTTCCCTGTTGACTCAGTCACTGTCACGCGGTACTCGAACGAGCCGATCCAGCTTTGTTCACAGAGACTGCTTGAGGAAGCTTGGCTGAACGGTCTGAACTGCACGTTCGACCATTCCTCTCGACGTGAGATGGAACGACTCAGACTTGCTGTGCTGTATTTCATTGGAACACAAGCATTGTGGAAATTCCTCACTGGTAAATGGTATCCCGTTCTCAATGCATACCGTATCTGGGATACGGAGGATGGCGAATATGGAGCGCGCCTCTGCAGCTGTTGCTGCAAAAGTCGTATGCGGAGCTGGATGTACTTTCATTCATTTAGTACGAGCACCAAACAAAAGTAGGTACATCATTCCATTGATCGGGCCAAAGTAGTCCGCGTGCACCCGCTGCCAGGGCATCTCCGACCACCGCCATGGGAGTGTCCGTACAGAAGATTTTGTCTTTGGTGTTCCTAACCTGGTTCGCAAGTTGTCAGCACTCGTTCTATAACCTGGTCAGTGTTCGGCTACCAACAGTAACCACGTGTCAGTGCCTCCTTCCTGTTCACGCCAGGGTGTGCGTCATGCAGCTCTCAACAACTGGGGCCGTAGTTCGTCCGGTGGAAGTATGCGCAAGCCTCGAAATATACAGCGGTCGTAGAGACCTTAGTCAATATTCCGACAGGCGAATGGTTTCAGTTCATCTGACGTGTTTGCAGACAATCCGGTCATCAAGAACCGCTTCACCATCAACAACACAGGGTACCGGTCCGTCAGGCGCCGCACCACCTCACTCACGATATGTGACTATTAAAGGTGCTGCATCACATTGATAAAGACAATGGATTCACTGTTTTTGTACCATGCTGCTGCGGGAGGCGTTTCAGTGCATCGGCAATAGTAGTAGCACTAGGTCCGTCTACATACTAAAGCTGATAGTTAGACGCTCAAAACTAGTGTCCACCGTGGCATTCGAGGCGAGTAAATCTGCTGGATTCTTTTCTCCTCACCCATCAGCGAAAAAAGTGGTTTATGGTCAGCGTGGATATCCAACTCTCCTCACCAGGTGTACTGGTGAGGATGCTTGACTCGGAAAGTGATCGATAAGGCTTCTGTCCAGTTGGGAGTAATTACTTTCGGTAGGTTGCAGGGTGCGAGAAACCAAAGCGATTGGATGAAATGAATCGTCATCCATCAGATGACAAAAGACTGTGCCTAATCCGCGCGGGGAAGCATCGCACTGCAGCACTAGAGACTGGCTCGGATCGAAATGCTCCAGATCCGGGGAGGCGCTGAACACTTTTTGCATCTGTGAAGGCCTTTCTTTGATACAGACGCCAAATCCAGGGCTTCCTCATGCGCAACACTTCGTACAAAGGCGTAAATGCTGTTGAGGCGCTAGGTAAGAAGCAGCAATAGTGAGTGTGATGAGCACTGATTATTCCCTTAATGAAGGAAGGAGGCGATGGCCGATTTGGAGGCTTTACTCGATTAATAATTGGAAGTGTGAGCTGTAAATCAGAAGCGAATTAAAACGGTGAATATGCCAATGCATAGAATATGACAAAATTAAAAGCACAACATTCTCCCACACTGTGAAATCGTTGCAGAGTGCTTGATAATGTTTGTAAAAATGAATGTGGCGTGGAGCGGTCAGTGTTAGGATGGGAAATTGGATAAGGGTAACAGGCGGAATGTGAACGCAGGAACGGTTCTAAAAAGGCGACGTATAATAAATGGAGAGCGAGAAAATAGAATCAAGCTTCACGATTCCTCAGATTGTACGGTCGGGTTCGTTGTTGCTGGTGTAGCAGAGTAGTCTCTGGTCTGGCAGTCGTGTCGTTAGGAGATGGATCGGGAGTCGCTGGCGGGGTAGTATTAGGGATAATGATATCCGGTGCATTCAGCACATGGGGCGTTAGAGGAACATCGCTGCAATCAGGAATCCTGTCAGCAGCAGGGGCCAAGTGGCGAGTAGAAACAGTCTCCTCTCTGTCATCGGGAAGTCGGACAAAGGCATAATCCGGGTTACAATCGAGTAGCTCGACTTCTTCAACTAATGGTTCGTATTTCGATTGACGTGAAGCACGTTTCATGAGTACCCGACCAGGCTCGGATAGCCACGTTGGAAGGGAAGTGCCAGTAGTTGACCTGCGATTGAATCGAAATAAGCGCTCGTGTGGGGTTTCATTCGTAGCCGTGCATAGCAGCGATCTGATGGAGTGAAGAGCGTCTAAGAGGACCAACTCCCACTGTTCGATATGCAGGTTTTTAGAAGATAGTGAGAGGGTAATAGCGCGCCACAAAGTTCCATTGAGACGCTCAACTTGCCCATTGCCTTGCAGGTTATACGCGATAGTCCTACTAGTGGATATTCCTTTATCGTGCAGAAAGTTTCTTACTTCTTCGGACACAAAGGAAGGACCGCGGTCAGAGTGTACATACGACGGCATTCCGAATAAAGCAAACAGCTGAGTGAGGCATCCGATCACTGTTGTAGAAGTCATATCGGAGCAGGCAAACGCGAAGGGAAACCGAGAGTATTCGTCAATCACAGTCAAGAGATACCTGTTTCTTGAAGTCGATGGAAGTGGTCCCTTGAAATCAATGCTCAACCGTTCAAACGGTTGTGTAGCTTTAACGAGTCGACCAACAGGGGGTCTATAGAATCTAGGTTTGATTTCAGCGCAAGCTTTGCATTGTGAGGTCATCGTCCTGACATCGTCCAAGGAAAATGGGAGGTTACGAGAACGGATAAAATGCATCATACGAGAAACACCGGGGTGGCACAATGACTTGTGTAGTTCGATAAGTTCCGTACCACTCAGAGACGCTGAACAATGAATTCTGGAAAGCGTGTCGGCTGCTTTATTTCCGCTTCCCGGTCTATACATTATATCGAACCGATAACTTGATAGTTCCAAACGCCAACGTAGGATTTTGTCATTCTTAATTTTTCCCTTGTTATTGTCACCGTACATGAAGATCACTGATCGCTGGTCAGATCATCGTAAATGGATTGCCAAGGAGGAAATGGCGCCATTTTCGCACTGCTTCGACTATAGCGTAGGCCTCCTTTTCGACGGCGGAGTGGTGTTTTTCGCTGTGAGATAGCGTTCGGAAGAAGAATGCTACTGGTCTGCCATTTTGATTCAAGGTAGCGGCGATTGCAATGTCAGATGCATCCGTTTCGACTACCAGTGGTACACCGGGTGTGATAGTCACGACTGTAGCGCGTTCCAATTCTTTTTTGAGTTGTTCGAAATAGTTTACTACCGATTCAGGCAGCGGGAAGGTTTCATTGTGAATCAATGGATAGATTTTATCGGAAAATTTCGGTATCCATTTCGAATAATAGGCAAACATCCCCACTAGGCGCTGTTGTGATTTGGAATCATGAGGTGGCATCAACTCGGACAGAGGTCGAAGTCTCTCCGGATCAGGTTTGATAACGCCCTTGGATATTTCATAGCCGAGTAGAGTGATTTTATTAACGGCAAAAATGCTTTTCGCGTCATTAAAGGTAATACCGCAATTTCTGGCTATCGTCAGGAAGTGTTCAAGATTGGCGTCATGTTCCTCTTTGCTTCTACCACACACCGTAACGTTATCTACATATGCAAAGGTATCTTTAACTCGTTCCCGTTTCAGAACGCTGTCGATGGCTCGTTGAAAGCGCGCGACGCCGTTGGTAACACCGAAGGGAATGCGGCAAAATTCATAGAGTTTTCCACCGGCTTCAAACGCAGTGTATTTTCGTTCATTGGTATTTGATGATAAGCACTCTTCAAATCTAGAGTGCTATATACGTCAAAACGGGCGATTTTATCGATGAGGTCATCGATCCTTGGGAGCGGGTAGGCATCAAGATAGGTAAATCGATTTATAGTTTGGCTATAGTCAACAACCATACGCTTCTTATTTCCGTTTGTTGTTACTAACACTTGCACCCACTACGGCGACCTCGAAGGCTGTATAATGCCATCTGACAGAAGTCTCTTGATTTCTGATTGAATGAAAGTTTCATCAGTTTCACTATGGCGTTTGGATTTCGTAACAATCGGCTGACAATTTGGAGCAAGGTGCTCAACAGAGGGAACGATTCAACCCGAGCCGTAAAGCCACAAATAGTAAAAGGACGTCTGGATCCAAGTGATATCTCAGTTTTACAATGGTATTTACGGAAGTTGTGACCAAATTATAGCGAAGAGCACAGGTTGGATAAAACTGATAGCTTCACATTACCTTAACAGTTGTCTTTATGTCGAATGGTGCAAATAATATGTCCTTGGGTTAAACTAAAATGAGTGGTGGAGGTCATAATGATGTGTTCGCGAGAGGTTTCGATGGGAAATTGGTTAAGCTTTACAACCGAAGCGGAAATGTAACTTTCAGAGCTCCCAGTACCGACAAAAGTTGGAAGCGGTATGTCATTCACAAATATGTTAGTAACGGCACTGCAAAGGCTGCTGAGCACAGAAACGGATGTCACAAGATAAAACTGACATCGAAACCTTCGAGCCGTGATTTGTGCTTGAACTGGATTTGCAAACTTTCTGGAACTTATCATTTTTGCACACTTTTTACATCTCGCATCTCTGGCAGAACACCTTGATCTAGGATGTCTAGTGTAGCTGCAAAAGAAACATGAATGAAAGAACGCGGAGAGAGGTTATTCTTGAAAAGATAACTGCGGCTGAGATAATGGAGTTTAAACCTTATTTGTGGAGTTACAAGTCGTTATCTGGAAGGAGCAGCTTGTTTTTGGATCAAGTCCAACGATCTAGCCATCTTGAAAACAGACTGAAGATCTAGTGATTTCATTTTAATAATGTCTGATAAGGTTAGATTGTAGACCGCTGATGGAAGCACGTCTGCTAGCTTGATTCTTGTGTTCGTCGGCAGTGACTGGTAGAACATTACAGTCACTAGCAGCAGAATTTAATTCTTGTATGGATTAATCTAATGATTCTCCGTTTTTTGCCTGGCAGTAGCTAGGATTTGACATGTAAAAATTTTGTTTTGTGTTTTATGTAGATATCCTGTAGCGTCCTGACAGCTTCCTCTTAAGAGGAGCACTAAACAACCACCTCGAACAGGGCAGATGAGATATAATTCATTAACGTTTTGAGCTTGTCCGGCTTCATAGATTTGATCGATTCTAAGAAATTTTTGGAAGTATAGATCCAATGGGACCAGCGTTTTCCAGGCATCAGATGATTGAGGAACCACGTCAAAGCGATCTGGACATAAGATTCGATCCATGGGATTGTTATATTAATCGAGTAAATTGGGATGAGCACTGATTCTTCCCGGAATGACAGGAACCAAAGACCGATACGGACGCTTAACTCGATTACTAATAATGTGCTGTAAAAACAGAAGCGAATCACAACCGTGAATATGCCAATGCATAGAATATGGCAAAATTAAAAATAGATAAAAGTGAGCAAACATCCCCAAAAGAGATCGGAGTTCAGCCTCATACTTGCGTTCAGGCGCGAAAGGGATGGGCTTGTCTTTAACTTCTAACAAGTGTAATCCGTTTTTATCGAGGCTGTAACCGAGGGAACCAATGGTGTCCGAGAAAAATGTGCTCTTGGACTCCATCAGTTTGAGACGACTCGGTTGTAGACGTTCGAGCACAGTGGATAGCGTTTGTAAATGTTCAGCATCTGTGCTTCCTGTAATCGGGACGTTTTCTAGGCGTAAGTGAAAGGAATATCTTTGATCAAGTTGTCAATGATCCTTTGGAATATCGCTTTGGCTGAACTGATTCTGAAAAGCAGACGTTTATACTCGAACAGACCAAACTGGGTACTTATCGTAGCGCATGAACGAGAGGTCTCGTCCAATTCATGTTGTACCTACGTGTGACTGAGGGCGATCTGCGTGAACTTCTGACCGCCTACAAGCGTAGCTTACAGATCCTGTATCCGAGCTAAGGGATGCCTATCCAAAATCAAACAACGATTACCAGTTAGTTTATAGTCACCGCAACTACGTACAGAACCATCCGACTTCCGGGCGGGAATGATAGGTGCTCCCCATTCATTGTATTGGACTGACTCGATTGTTCCTGCTGATTTCAAGCTCTTTATCTCGTCCTCCAACTCTAATCTCAAGGCATAAGCTAGGATACGTGTTCTGAATAAGCGGAGATGAGTTCCTAGTCGTAATTTGATACCAGCCTGACATCCATTAAGTTTTCCAGTTTATAGTCAAAATGGTGAGAACATTTGTTGAGCACATCCTCCAAGCAATGATTAACGGACATGAACTTCACTGTCTCTCAATTGTAGCCGGGAGACATTTAATCCAGTCGCACCCGAGTACGTTTGGACCATCATTCGCCACAACGCAGGCTTGTAAGGTCCGCTCTTCACCATGATACTTAACATGAACAGTGCACTTTCGCAAACCTATTATCGGTTCTCCGGTGTACGTCCGCAAAGCATTCACAGGGGGATAGCTTGAATAACCTCATAACAGTTGCAGTACTGATTATGGTAACTGATTCGCAGGTATCAACTTTCACTTTAACCAACTGACCTACTATTTCCTGTTGCACAGTGTAAAATGGATGAATGCGATAGATACTCAATGCTACGTGCTAAATCGTGTCTTCCTCTGAAATCTGAAGGATTTTCACGGGCTTCTTTGAGAATCGTGAGGTCACAACGGTTTCAGCTTTTGAACGGCAAACTGGAGCCAAGTGCCCCAATTTTCCACACTGGTAACAAATAGCCTGTTTATGACGACATTCTTCAACCGATAACAGCTGAGTTCCGCATCGATAACATGTACAAGATAATTCGGACGGTATCGGGGTAATACTTTTCCGGTCGATCGCTTAGATTGTGGCTGCATGAAATAGTTGGGGAAAAGCCAACTGTTTATGGACATTCTCTAGCTGCCGAGCAATATTACAGGCCTTCTCCCAATTCATCGTCGTCTCATCCCATGAAAACCGCCACCCACGAGCCTGTTCGTTATGGATGCTGGATATCAGACACTGTAGAGCCATTGCTTCGAACTTCGTGGCTGAGATTTTACTATACTGACACTCTAGTAGGGCTTGCTGTATCCTCGCAATAAAATCAATGCCACTTCCTTCAAAGTTTTGAAGCAAGGTTGAGAAAGAATACGCACATTGTGCATTCAGTCGTGAGCCCCATAACTCGCTGAGGATTTCTAGCGCGCGGTCAAGCGTTGCGTTCTCACCGACGTGGAAGGCACTACATTGTCTTTGTCCTTCATCCCCCGGAAATTGTCGCAGTAATTTAATTTCGCGGCTCATTGAGAATACCGCGTTTGGTTGCAAAACGGGTAACGACGCCAAATAATCCAAAAAGTACGCTTCCAGCGGTTCCAGGTAGCTGGTGTTGGTTTCTCAGAAGGAATACTCCAAAGTAGTGTGTTTGGGTGCAACGTCGTGATAATTTAACCCCGTCGCCAGAATAATAAGTATGATCCGTAGGCCGATGGAGGAAACGGAACGCGCAGGCGCAGTACGGAATTGTTTCAATGGATGCTTCCTGCGTTGCAGTGGTTAGAACCGAGAAACTAATGAAATGAGGAAGATAAAGCAAGGTCATGGTCAACCAATCATGTGAACACCTGTGTTCACGATCATTATTCAAGTGCAGACTAGACTACGGAGTAAACAAACCCATCAGTTCCAAAAGGAAGTATGCTAATTGTTACTGTCACCTGTTTGAAGCACATCATGATCAAAAGCTTCTTCAGAGTGAAGTGGAGGTAATGAACCTCCAACCGGGTGACTAGGCTGCCCCTTGTAATGTTTTAGTAACCATGCAGATGCGGAAGTAAACGGCCAACCTTCTGTGAATTTAGACTCTTTCCAGGGCAGCGATCTTTCAAGATTTTGTGGTCTGATTTCTCCATGACTTCGACCTTGAATTTAGCGTTTGAGAATTCTTGCAACGCTGCTGGCCGCAGTTACACTATGACAAGCACGAATACTCTGGACATTGTAGTAGACGATCGTCGGAAGCAGCGAAGTGCCTTCTGATACTCAAACGGCAGCTAACTTGCCTCTCACCGCTTGCGGGCAAAATAACAATTCAGATCAAATTATGAATCACGTTTAAACAACCATATAAACCCAAAGCAAGTGGGAACCGAAATAAAGCTAGAGTCACTACGGCAGCGCTGCTGTTTACCTGCAGTTTCAGCATGTGACGCATAGAAACCAGTTATGCATTCCCGTGCAGCTATGTTACACTAGGATTACTCAGTATACCTGTTGCAGAAATATTCCCTCTAGCCTCAAACATCAGCTTCTGTTATATGTAAAACGCTTCCCTTCCGCCTTCAGGAAGATTGTGATACCCCTTTAATTGTCACTCTTCAAATATCAGCGGGTTTTAATTATATCGCCCTGTTCGTCTGCTGCCACTACACCCAGTAACATCGTAAACACGAGTGCGTTCTCTCTATTTGTTACTGAGTACCCAACTAACTGCACTAATAGAGATCGTCTAGACGAATTATCACCGAACGTGTGCCCGCCATGGGTGAACGACCAAAGTTCACCCCAAATTCGGGCCCTGGCCCAATCAGTACATGTCAATTACCGTAATCCCTCGATCAGCTCATAGTTCCAGGTGACGTCAGTCAAGAAAACTTTGCCGCCTTTAGATATGGTAAGCGACATGTCACCTTGCGGATCATTAGGTATGTGGGATTCACCACCATACTCTGAGTTGTCTCTCTGTGTATGGATTAAACCAGGGGGGTAAAAACTTACAAGAACATATCAGCCCCATCAAACCGTTGTCAATTTACTCTCATGTTCTCCATTGGATAACACGCTTTTTCACGTCAACTGCACCCAGCCTCAAGGTTTTTTCTTGCATCCCATGCCTCATCCTCTACCATCCCTGGCTCGCCGAACAACCTACCTTTAAGGCCAGCTGGGTGCTTTGGGTTAATCCTGTTCCGGCGAATTGTTCGATTGCGGTGTTCCAGGAAGTGGTGGATTATCGCCTGGCAAGCTTTCCCTCTATAAAAAGCCACATAAGTCTGTTTAGCAACACTGCGACTTGGCGGATGTGACTCGTCACTAAATAAAGTCACTACCCCTCGCTTATCCAGATGACCTTACTCCATGGACATCAGTCCCCTAAGCCGAAGATTTCCTTTCAACCCTTCTCACACTGACGACCTGACTGAACAGAATCCAAAACACAGCTTCATATTAATACATGAAAGCCACACAGCTACGTAAATTCATGCTATAACATGTCATGTCATAACATGTAAGACAGTGGAGGATGAGCCGCGCTATATTGCAGTTAGATATCAGTCATGGCGGTCCGCTGCCGTCGCTCATGGCTCAGTGACATAAGTCGCTGACTCACAAGAGTAAGGTCGTGGGTTCGAATTCGGCAGGATTCGGCGGATGTACGGTACTGACGAGTCCCAATAGGACGAAACGACCGTCTAGCGCTTTCTTGGATGTGTGGTGGCTATCTGTCTGTGTCTAACTGCGACGAATCTATACAAAATTTGATTTCTTTATTTGACATGACAGTCCCTGACGTCGTGGCTCGCCTATCAGCGGAATATGGGGTCCCGAATAATAAATTCTGTAAACGCATAGATTATCTCCTTTTTGATGGTACACTCAAACTGGTGCTTATCAACGCTCATTCATTAGCCCATAAAATGCTCCACTGGTTCGTCGCCCTTCAGCAACCTCATGTCCTTATTACCGAATCGTGGTATACTAGGTTATCGTTTCTCTCGGAAGGACCACTGTCATGGTAGGGGAGGTGATTGTGTCATTTACTGTATGTCTTTCTGTTAAAGGAGCCCCTCCGGAGGCAGCCCTCGAAACCAGCCCTCTCCAATGCAATCCGGGAAAAATTTGTCGCCTGAAGCTGACTGGCTAACTGATGAGAGTAAGCCAATGACGTCGCTTTGCCCTGAAGTGGACCAATGAGAATGACCTGGCTTAAAGCTCTCCAGTAACCACACTACATGTACAGCTAACAAGCGAGTTTTTACGCATCTAGTAGTTGCTAGAGTACATAAACTTTCAATTAGGTCATGAACTACTTATTTTGACCCCATCTTTTGGTTGTACATACTGTTTTCCGGGTGCTCCACCCAATTTCCGCCAGAGGCCTTTGTTTTCGCATTTGAGGAAGTGGTTGAATCGTGACTCGAATGGCTGTGTCGGGTATCCCTATTGTCGGCGAAACCACACAGTATTTGGCGACGGAAGCAAAGGTACACAAGATGTCAACCTCAGAAGATCTGAGACTAGCAGCAGCAGTTCGACGCCACCCAGCTGCGAATAATCGGGATCCTCACTCGAACACTATCGCTCAACTTTACAACCGTCCACAATGTTGAGAAGCCTACAGTTGATGCGATAATCAACAGCGTCAGTGAGTTTGTTCTTGATCCCGCTTCATGGCGGATTTTCGACGCATGCTTCAGACCCTACGAAGATCTTTTCGAGACGGAGCTGGCAAATCTTGATGACGAGTCCAAATTACGGCTACTGTTACATAAGCTCGGAACTTTGGGGCACGATAGATACATCAATTACATTTTACCCAAGCGTGGTCAAGATGTCACTTTTGACGAAACAATTTCCCGACTCACAGAGATGTTCGGCGATCAGGCATCACGTAAACAATCGGTACAACTGCATGAAGCTGTGCGATTAAGACACCAACAGTATCATTGCCTATGCAGCAACAATGAAGCGAGAGTGCCAGAAATTCAAGCTGAAGTCACTTACTGATGACCAATTTGAGTATCTGATACTGGTATGCAGCCTGCAATCTCCCAAGAATGCTGACATCCGTACCAGAATCCTCTGGTTGTTGGAGCGATACCCGGATGTCACACTGCAAAGATGTCATTGCAGAGGCCCAGAGAATCATCGGTTTAAAACACGATACAGCTATGGTCGAATATACGAAGGCGCATTCCAATGATTTCGCAGTTCGATAGATTTCGAGAAACAAGTTTCCAGTCACGGATCGCAAGACGACCCCCAAGGCAAACCACAACCATCATGTTGACAATGCCGAGACTGGTATTTTGGTAAATACTGTATTCAACAAGCATATCTACCAGAAATGTAAACGTAGGCATAGGGAAACTCATTGCAGATCCAAGCCATCTTTCAGACCGGTTCATGATGCACGAAAGAAAACCTACGGTCGTTTCGCAGAGAGAGTGAACCCCAATTTTACTGACGATGTCCCAGATAGAAGAAAGTACATCAACATCAATGGAAGACAGGCGCGTTTGCAAGTCAATACGGCCTCAGACATTACGGTCGTATCAGATAGGCTGTGGAGGATTGTAGGGTCGCCAACCTATCAGTCTGTAGGTGAAAAGTCACCAGGTGCCGAGTTGAAATTGCTTGGTCAAGTGGACCGTGAGTGTAGTTATGCCAACTTTACCGCATGGGGAACGATTTTTGTTACGAGGCACCAGCATTTGAATCTTCTGTGTCTGGACTGCACTGAGCGTTTCAACCTATTTGATGTTCCGATCAACTAGATTTTTGCTTGTCTACTATGTTGCAGCGGTACAATCAATCCTGAATAGTCTGTCTAGTGTGGTCCCACTATTTGATATGCGCTTCGCACCTTCGAAGTGCAAAGTGTTGCTGCAGGACCACCAGCCACTTCATGACCCCTAGACCCTTGCAAACGATGAACTCGAGGTGGTTGATCAATTCATTTATCTTGGCAGCTGCATCAGCAACGATGGGCGCATAGACACTGAAGTCATTTCACGTATTGCAAAGGCCAGAACTGCCTTCTTGAACCTGCGGCATCTTTGGCGACAGAACGGAGTTTCCCTCCGTCTGAAAGGCCGTGTATACAAGGCCACAGTGAGGGCCGTCCTGCTCTATGGTAGTGACTTGGTCCCTTCGGTCTGAAGATCTGAGGCGCCTTCAAGTCTTTGATCATCGTTGTTTGCGAAGCATTGCTGTAGTCGGATGGCACCAGCGTGTCCGCAACGATAATGTGCGTAAGCGAGTACTAGGTGGTGATGATCATGCTAGCTCCCTAGAACAACAGATAGCACTGAATAAGTTACGTTGGCTCGGGCACGTGCTACGTATGCCTGGTCACCGCTTACCTAGGAGGGCCTTGTTCAGTCTACCAGGTGTCGGATGGCGCAAGGCTCGAGGTGGACAGAAGTTGACTTGGCAGCGGGAAATGAAGTCACTGACGACCAAACTGGGTGCCGTTGGTCCGTCTCGCCTTCCTGGTTGGAGTCCACGTGACTCACCTTGTGCTTGGCTCGAGACTTTACAGGACATGGCTCGCAACCGACACCAGTGGCGCGTCTGCTGCCGTCTCCTAATCGGATTGTCTGTTTAAAGTGTGTTTGGTGCTGAGTTATCTGTGGGGTAATGGCTGATTATGACGCGTGGCAGTGAAAGCCGCAAGGAAGCTGTCTCGCCGATGCCGCCTTATCTTTGCACGATAGTCAGCTGTTTGTGACCGTATGTTGTTAACACAAGGTGTGGGCGTCTTGACCCTGAATGTTTGCTTAGGGCATTATTATTCTTTATTCCATAGCTCACCCTGGTTGTATGGCAGCGAAGCATCAGTTCAAATGGCTGATGTACTGCCGCTGCTGCTGCTGCTGCTGATGTTGTTGTTTTTGTAAGTGTCCGGATGCAGAGTTCAGCAGACCTTAAAACTGTAGCCATCGGGCACCTACGAGGGTGATATGCGGCAATTCTTCTGGAAGGCCTCGGTAAGGGCACCAAAGTATGAACTTCACTGTCCCCGAAGCGCGAAACTGTTCCACTGTTTCGTACGAGACCCCCTTTACCTATTGCGGCAGCACCAATGGTTGTCCAGGAGGTGGATCACTTAGAGAGTTCAGGGGTTATCCATCCATTGAACTACTCATCTTGGGCGGCACCCATTGTTGTGGTCGAAAAGCCAAGCGGTCAGATACGAATGTGTGCCGATTTCTCGACGGGTCTAAATGCTGCATTGAACGCCCATCATCACCTTTTACCGCTCCCAGATAATTTGTCCGCAAGATTTGGTCGAGGTCAATGTTTCGCAAAGCTGGATCTCTAATGCATCCTTGCAGATCGACGTACGTGAAGCTTCACGAGAATTACTCACCATCAATTCTCATCGAGGCTTGTACCAGTACCACTGTCCCCACTTTGGTGTCACGTCTGCACCAGCCATATTCCAGCAAATCATGGACATGATGTTGACAGATATCAAAGGAGCAGCCGCACACCTGGACGACATCATTGTTTTCGATAGCAGTTCTGATGACTTGTTCGAAAAGTTGGATCGAGTTTTTGGCCGTGTTGAGGAATATGGACTCAGACTCCGATATGAGAAGTGTACCTTCTTTATGCACTCGACTACGTTTCTCGGTTTTATAATCGACAGGAACGGCAGGCTTTCAGACCCAGCGAATATCGAATCAATCAAGAAGTCACCCAAAGATGTCACAACACTAAGGTCCTTTCTTGGTCTCAAACGTCAGTACAGCCCATTCCTACTGGACACGCACCGCTTGCGTAGCCCAGTCAATGACCTGCTGACCAAAGATAAAAGCTGAAACTGGTCCGAAGAATGCCAGAGATCGTTTGAAGTGAAAAGTCTGCTATGTTCCGACCTTCTGCTGACACGCTACGACCCTACTTTGGAGATTGTGGTAACCGCAGGTGCCTCGAGCTATGGCATTGCTGTAGTCATATCCCGCAAGTTCGCAGATGGTTCAGAAAAGGCGATTACACATGCAGCCACATCGATGCCTTCCGCAGAGCGAAATTACGGTCAGATAGAGAAGGAAACCTTGGCAATAGTCTTCACTGTATAGAAATTTTACAAGATACTGTATGAAGGAAGTTTGCACTTCTTACTGACCATAAGTCGATGTTGGCAATTTTCTTAGGGATGTCGGGCATTCCTGTCTATACGGGGAGGTGGTCGTATCATGTATTACATGACCAACTTAGATGTTTCACAGTGCAGTGACGAGCAGTTCTTATTAATCGATGAGGCCATTCGGATAACAGTATCCTTGGATAACAATAAAAATTTGGTCGGTTGTGTTTACTTACCACCGAACTCGTGTGCCCTTGACAACAGAGTGCCTAAGATTCCGATGAGACATGCCTCTGCATTTCCTCCTCGCTTTAAGGTAGTTGGGGGAGATTGCAACTTACCGAACATTTCATGGATTGAGTGCAAAGGTACAAGAAAGCAAGCTAAAATCTTGAATTGCCTGCTTGAGGGAGGCTGGACACAGCATGTAACATCTCCCACACGGTTGCATAATAGACTTGACCTCATTCACTGCTGAACCAATAGTTGCTGTTACCGACCTACTGGGTTATCGACACGGCATTGACCACAAAGTTGTCAGTTGCAAAATGAACATTTCATGTACATCTAAAGCCCCGTTGAGACACGTTTGTAATTTTGATCGAATAAACTGGAGTAAGTTTGCTACCCTTGTGCATACTACTAGCTGGAGCAATTTCTTCCTTTTTTCTAACCCAAAAGTGTCTTCAAGCATTTTACGCAAACATGGGCAATGCGTCGAGAAACTGTCGCCTGCTCTAACTTGCACTCGAAATAAGTTGTAGCTAGAAAAAACAGCACGAGCTTAAGATAATTCTTTCCAAATAGTTTTGACAAACTTGTGACTTTAGAATACTCTTCAGGCTTCACAAACTGTTAATAAATATGAAAACCCGAGAATCCTTCATCTCAAGAAAAAAGAAACCGAAATCATGAAAACCGTTAATCCAAGATTTGAAATAACATGATTGCTAAAAAGGCGGAGCCTCACACAATCAAACCCACCGCTACCTTTTATCACACCTGTGGATGTTCTTCTCGATACTCATGAAGATGTAGCTGAAGCGTTCAACGCTTATTTTTCCCATTCGTTTGTCACTGTGAACGATACACATTTGGATCACCTTACGCCGTACTGTGGACCATACGTATCTGACGTAGACTTCGACACTAGTTCTATCAAGCGTCAGATTAACGCTTCAAAGATTGCATTTCATCCAGACGCAGATGGAATCACTTCTGTACTTCTAAAGTACAATGGTAGTTGTAAAGTCCAATAGGAACTTTGATGTATCCCCAACCTGGATTGCTTACATGAGGACACGGTAGCTCTATTCCCTAATTATTCTGCTCATTTACCCTGCTTTACTGTGTCCTACAAGCGGTTACCATATCGTATCTTTATTCCTTTCACTGGATCACTGACATACCCTTATCGTATCAAGATCATTCATATCATTATGTTATTGTGACACTGTCCAAATACTCGCTCCGCCTCACGCCGTAGTTTCTGCCCACTTGCACTACGATTACAAAACTTATTCGTAAGTCATTTACTGTATTTAATATGCCTTATAGAACACGGTTACAGGATAATTCCTTTTATTCTTCTGCCCAGACCATGCGTTAAGTCTAGGTTTATTTTTTCGTAGTTTCTAGTTTAGTTTTCGTACGACGTACTTAGTTTAGCCTTCGTATCCTTGGTACAGTAATGATATCCCCAGCTTACCACTGAACTAATCCACTACATCAACGACACCTGAGTATTATCCTGCTCACTGGGAACTGACAACACTGACACTCCGCCACAAAACCTGGCCTAGACATGCTATCAAAAACTACCGACCCATAAATGACACGGCTTTAATTTTCATAATCATGGTACGCCTCGTTAATAATAACATCGTTAAACTTCTAACATCACACACCATTTTGTCATATTTGCAGTAGTGATTTCTCTAAAAGCGTTCAAGTGCCACTTGCCAACTAGATTTCTTTGATCACTTACCGAAATCGGTAGATTCTGGTGAGGCCTGTATTGTACTTCACTTAGACCTTCAGAAAACAACTGTTTCACATAGAATGCTTATGCATAAACTTCGCCTTAGTGGAATCGCAAGCTCACTACTATCCTGGTTAGAAGCTTACCTGACTGGTCGAAAGCAGACAGTCAAGACAGATGAGCATCTGTCGGAAACAAGATATTACTAGTGGAGTTCTACAAGGTAGTGTACTCGGGCCTCTCCTTTTTGATTTATCTAAGTGCTTTTTTCCCTACATTATGATATACTAGAGTTCCATAGGTAGGCATTTGCTGGCCACTTATCATCCGTTTGATCCGGCCAAAATGTTTGTAATCGTGTTAAAACATGCTAACACCCGTTTCCTACGTCTCACAAAGGTTGTCGCGATCAGCCGTATCAAACCCGCACTCTGTGTGCAGAAACAGTTGTTCGTAAGCCTACGGCTCCCCTGGGCGTAGGGGTGTCAAGCCTGCCCCCTACCCTGTGCTAACTTATTCCGATCTCACCTTACCTGTCGTCTTATATATTTTCATGTTATTGTGTTGGCACTGAAGAGACAATACGAAATGTTGACATCTGCCAGTGTTCGTCTTCTTACGGCATTATTCATATTGTTCAAATTATCCATCGACTAACATACACCAGTTACTGTCAGCCGGTATTCCAAGAAACAAAGGCTATAAAACTACCTCCTTGCCGCACACGTCCACGATATAACACCTTTACACATAAACTTCTCACGCTATGGAATCGATTGCTTCAGGCTGTCAGAAGCTCACCTTCGATTAAAATATTTAAGATTTAACTAAAGGAGTACTTAATTTAAAAAATTAAACAAGTGTTTCGCGTTATTTGCACAGACAAATGGGTGTTCAAGAAAAGGCCTGATAACATCTAAGTACTTGCAGAATTCGCAATACTGAAGTACCGAGAAAAATGGGGGGCAACCTTTCTCGATACATCGTGAATCTATCTTGTTTTCTTACTATGTTTTTGCTAGGTAAATTAGCTCTGTCTCTCATTCCTTCCTCCTACGCTATCACATCTTTCGATATAACAACTTCATGATCCAACGATGACTTCTGGAAACATAGGCGTATCCATAGGTTGGATAGCCGATATCTATCTGATTTTCTCTGCTTCTCTGCTGCTGTTCTTCGAGTCACTCAGGCTGATGACCCATTGATAGCCTACGAAAACATGGGCGCATTAATAAGTTGGATAGACGGGATGTATCTCCATCTACACTGCTTCTTGCTCTGCTCTTACATAGCTTGAAGACTCACTGATGGCATATGAAAAGTATACGCACATCGGTGGGTTGAACACCCTGGATGTTTCTTTGGCCTACATGTAGGGCTTCATTCCCCCGTATCCAGCTAGATGCAAGACATGGACCTATTGAAAGGTTGAACTAGTGATGAACCTCTAGTAAACCACATACTTTATGTATGTAATTCCATTTGCCTTATGTTATCATATCATCTGTGTTAGACACGTCATTCATACTGACTGATTTAAATGGTTCATAATGGTGACATCTTTTCGTTTAACTGTTTACTCTAGCAGAATGCCCATTTGTTACGTCAAATTAAGAAAGAGAAACAAAACACGAAGCTTTAAGCGAACAATTGCTTTCGAGTAATTCTTCGTCAGGCTCATACCATAATAAGATACATTAGGGCATGGAGAGTGGCAATCGTCAGCATAACAAAATAGCAATTGATCAGAAAGCTTAACTTGTGCTCATGATAGCAGTCATCTAATCACATGACGGAAGTCAGGTATAGTTGTGGAGTGCCATCACTTCCTTCCTATCGGGTGGTCTGCCACGGAAGTTGTGGCGTTTGTATCATTTTCTTCTAGACACGCGAGTCCGGGTTTATCAGGCGTATGCATACCACCTCAGCGGGGGGCAAGTAGGCTTGCTTTTACATGATGGTTACGCCTTGGTGGTTTTCTGTAGTATCTGAAAGCATGTTTGTTTGTTCCTTAATTCTCTTACCTAAATGCCTGGTCGTCTGTCCAATGTACCTGGCCCGCACGGGCAGCTGAACCGCTAGATCAACATTGATTGGTGATGATCAGGCACTCGGTCTTTGAATCTCGGAACTAATGTATATTACTGTATGAGTTTAACGAAGAATTAATCGAAAACAGTTGTTCGCTTAAAGCTTCGTTTTTTGTTTCTGTTTCTAAACTTGACGTACCCGTTTACTGTCGAAGTGCTATCTTGTCTGCTCCCACACAACCATTATTTTTAAAATTGTTATCATACGCCAATGTATGTATTTAATTACATTTTTTCATATGCATATTGTCACTCACCTCCTCAAACATTGTTAGTTTGCTTTCGTTTCACAACCATCCGCCTAAACATATCTGAACCACGCGAAACCGTCAGCCGTTTCAGAGGCTTGTATAACGAAATTAATGATGAAAGAATCAATCCCGTAATTTCATTTTGCACCTCCTTGTTGTACCTCATGATCGGACCAGCTTTGTTGCACCGTGTCCTACCGAGCTCATTGGCTGCATCCGGTTTCGGATTTGCCTGTCACTGTGGCCGGCCACAGTAACTATTTTGAGCTTACTTTCAATTTTTCGTCTATCGACTATCTGGCTTCTGTTAACTTGAAAAATCTTGTTTTCTTTTTGTTCACAGCCTTCAGCACGTTTCTGAAAGATCATTTCGGGATTGCGGGGGTGAGTCACACCTTCGCTACCACTCATCTCATATTATTCCATTTATGCACAGCGTATTACGCGAGATTGACTCATCTCTCCCACGTCTGGTCTGAGCGGCTTTCTGCCCGATGTACACGTCCGAAATCCAAGCAGTGACACTTGTTCACGCTCGGTCAACAACCACTACTCATATTCTTTTATTCATTCCATAAGCGTTTTATTTTTGTGACTTGTGACGGGGCTGTTGTCGCATACTGCCCATTAGCCGCAGCTGATGAGTCCGTCATCCGCTGTGTAGCTTCCAGTGTGCGTGTATCCAAAACGCTGCTCTTCCTCTTTTTTGATCTGCTCTGCATTCCAGACGTTAGATGATTTCAATTAGTCAGTCTTGTTTAAGTTACGGGATATTCTCCGATTCAAAGGGGCCTCGTGATCGATCCCTGGTCATTTTCTATACATGTTCACCTCTGTTAATTTCTCTAATCAGCTGTTTTCTTGACTCTTGGGAGTCTACAACTCACTGCTATGGCTAGCTCTGGTGTTCATTTCTTTACACCTCGGGTTCACATGGCCATGTGGGGGTGTCTGCTGCAAGTGCTCTGCGTTCATCCAGGCCACCACCACTCCTGTAGTTGTAATAGTTGCAAACTGGTTACGTACAGTAACAAACAATTATTTTAACTTAGAAAACCGATTCATCCGGTGCTTTAGGACTATCAAAATGTTCATTTTAAAATAAAACCCAGTTGATGCAGGGACTTAGACAATTGAAACAACCGGCCGCCCCGAGTGATCACAGTAGGCGGTAGTGCGTCAACCTGGGCCCGCTTTGGTGTAAAGCACACCGAACCGTACGAATCCCTGCGTCAGCCTATTCATAAATGCATACACAATGGGTGAATCCGATCGTTACAGGGCTATATTGTCCGCGTGTCTCGAATTCGCCAGTCAGTCACCTAATAGAGTTTCTTCCCCTGAACAGCTACTGAGAAGTTATTTCTGTCACACATTTGACGATAGGAGGACAACTAGGGTAGGTCTGTGCGCAGCATTTGTTGCGATGAAACCAAACACTAGGTTCTCGTGGCGCACTTTATACACCAGCGACGCACTGCTTCGAGCAGGGTCGATTCTCCTCACTGAGAGCAGTATTCATGAGTGCCAGCACCCAAGCACTCTACAACTAATCTCGGACTAATGTGATGAGCAACTCTTGTGCTATTCCAGAAGTCAGTGTACGCGAACGTATGTTTTCGATAATTTCTCACCAGGCTTTTACAGTTATATACTTATGCTTTTAGTTATAATGCCTATTTAAACTCTTCTTCTGGCCTTCTCGATAGCCATATAACCTGTCCATTGTGGCTGACTGAGCCACGCCGACTTAGCCTGTCGTTTTTTCACCATAACTTCGTATTTCATTTGTCTGAGGCTCTTCAGTGAGCAGATACGCTCTAACAGGTGAGTCCACGCAGCTTCATTGCGATGAGACTGAGTCTTAAAGTAGTGTGATAGCTTGCGTTCCTCTACAATCCATTGAGCTGTGCTGGATGGTGCTTCATGCACCTTTGGAATCACTCATACCAGATTGGTAAGTGGTTAGAGACCAGACAAACTCAGTTCCCTGATCCTACAGGAGACTGCCTTACACCCGATACCTTGCGGTCATGTTTTTTTAACCAAAAGCTTGGGTTTAGAACCCTAATCGTCCTCCCGTCTAGACCTTGGCGACCTGACCTTATCATACACGCACAATACAATGACGTCTTCACAGGATGTTTTTGTTGCTATGGCTGTCGCAGAAGATAATAAACGAAGCCCTATCTGTTACATCAAGCAGAGTGGATAGGGGTAAAATGGCCCTCACTTCGAAGTCGACTTCGGCTAGTGTCTCCCGACTGCCTGGTTGGGCGCCGAAGTATGATGCACACGTCTGCTTGGGTACACTAGTTGACACGACGAGGAGCCGACCTCCATGCCTTTTGCGTTGTGAGTTTCTTTGTCCCTCCCCATCCCAATCATCTTCCCCTCCAACCACGATCTTAGTCTTAGGGCATAATATGTTACTAAGCAGTTTGTTATCTGTATTTTATATAATGTTTATTATCTGGTTTTTAATATATTTTATCTTTTTCTACTGCGGTACGATAGTTGAAGTGGGTTCCTCACCTGAAGCTAATATGTACTTGTCCCGCCTGCACTTGAATACTGCTCGCGAACATAGGTGTTCACATGATTGGTTGATAATGACCTTGCTTTATCTTCCTCATTTCATTAGTTTCTCCTTTCTAACCACTGCAACGCAGGAAGCTTCCATTGAAACAATTCCGTACTGCGCCTGCGCGTTCCGTTTCCTCCATCGGCCTACAGAGCATACTTATTATTTGGCGTCAGCGTTAAAGTATCACGAGGTTGCACCCAAACACACTACTTTGGAGTATTCCTTCTGAGAAACCAACACCAGCTATCTAGAACCGCTGGAAGCGTACTTTTTGGATTATTTGGCGTCGTTACCCGTTTTGCAACCAAACGCGGTATTCTCAATGAGCCGCGAAATTAAATTACTGCGACAATTTCCGGGGGATGAAGGACAAAGACAATGTAGTGCCTTCCACGTCGGTGAGAACGCAACGCTTGACCGCGCGCTAGAAATCCTCAGCGAGTTATGGGGCTCACGACTGAATGCACAATGTGCGTATTCTTTCTCAACCTTGCTTCAAAACTTTGAAGGAAGTGGCATTGATTTTATTGCGAGGATACAGCAAGCCCTACTAGAGTGTCAGTATAGTAAAATCTCAGCCACGAAGTTCGAAGCAATGGCTCTACAGTGTCTGATATCCAGCATCCATAACGAACAGGCTCGTGGATGGCGGTTTTCATGGGATGAGACGACGATGAATTGGGAGAAGGCCTGTACTATTGCTCGGCAGCTAGAGAATGTCCATAAACAGTTGGCTTTTCCCCAACTATTTCATGCAGCCACAATCTAAGCGATCGACCGGAAAAGTATTACCCCGATACCGTCCGAATTATCTTGTACATGTTATCGATGCGGAACTCAGCTGTTATCGGTTGAAGAATGTCGTCATAAACAGGCTATTTGTTACCAGTGTGGAAAATTAGGGCACGGCTCCAGTTTGCCGTTCAAAAGCTGATACCGTTGTGACATCACGATTCTCAAAGAAGCCCGTGAAAATCTTTCAGATTTCAGAGAAAGACACGATTTAGCACGTAGCATTGAGTATCTATCGCATTCATCCATTTTACACTGTGCAACAGGAAATAGTAGGTTTGCTGAGGCTGTCGCAATAAGCCGGATTAAGCCAGCCTTATGTGTTCAGAAACAATTATTTGTCAGCCTAAAGCTGCCTTGGACGTAGGTGTGAACTTCCGTCATTCGTTTTGCACCTTAAGTTTGTCTGGTTGCACCCACTGTTAGCTATATCTATGCATACCGGTTATTGTTAATGGTACTGAGGAGACAATACGAAATGCATGCATCTACCAGCCTTCGTCTTCTTTCCGTGCTTTTCAAATTGTTGAAGGGAACTAACTGCTTTAAATAGTAGGTCAGTTGGTTAAAGTGAAAGTTGATACCTGCGAATCAGTTACCATAATCAGTACTGCAACTGTTATGAGGTTATTCAAGCTATCCCCCTGTGAATGCTTTGCGGACGTACACCGGAGAACCGATAATAGGTTTGCGAAAGTGCACTGTTCATGTTAAGTATCATGGTGAAGAGCGGACCTTACAAGCCTGCGTTGTGGCGAATGATGGTCCAAACGTACTCGGGTGCGACTGGATTAAATGTCTCCCGGCTACAATTGAGAGACAGTGAAGTTCATGTCCGTTAATCATTGCTTGGAGGATGTGCTCAACAAATGTTCTCACCATTTTGACTATAAACTGGAAAACTTAATGGATGTCAGGCTGGTATCAAATTACGACTGAGAACTCATCTCCGCTTATTCAGAACACGTATCCTAGCTTATGCCTTGAGATTAGAGTTGGAGGACGAGATAAGGAGCTTGAAATCAGCAGGAACAATCGAGTCAGTCCAATACAATGAATGGGGAGCACCTATCGTTCCCGCCCGGAAGTCGGATGGTTCTGTACGTAGTTGCGGTGACTATAAACTAACTGGTAATCGTTGTTTGATTTTGGATAGGCATCCCTTAGCTCGGATACAGGATCTGTAAGCTACGCTTGTAGGCGGTCAGAAGTTCACGCAGATCGCCCTCAGTCACACGTAGGTACAACATGAGTTGGACGAGACCTCTCGTTCATGCGCTACGATAAGTACCCAGTTTGGTCTGTTCGAGTACAAACGTCTGCTTTTCAGAATCAGTTCAGCCAAAGCGATATTCCAAAGGATCATTGACAACTTGATCAAAGATATTCCTTTCACTTACGCCTAGAAAACGTCCTGATAACAGAAAGCACAGATGCTGAACATTTACCAACGCTATCCACTGTGCTCGAACGTCTACAACCGAGTCGTCTCAAACTGATAGAGTCCAAGAGCACATTTTTCTCGGACACCATTGGTTCCCTCGGTTACAGCCTCGATAAAAACGGATTACACTTGTTAGAAGTTCAAGACAAGCTCATCCCTGTCGCGTCTGAACGCAAGTATGAGGCTGAACTCCGATCTCTTTTGGGGATGTTTGCTCACTTTTATCTATTTTTAATTTTGCCATATTCTGTGTATTGGCATATTCACCGTTTTAATTCGCTTCTGATTTACAGCTCACACGCCCAATTATTAATCGAGTAAAGCTTCCATATCGGCCATTGCCTCCTTCCTTCATCCCGGGAATAATCAGTGCTCATCACACTCACTATTGCTGCTTCTTACCTAGCGCCTCAACAGCATTTACGCCTTTGTGCGAACTGTTGCGCATGAAGAAGTCCTGGATTTGGCGTCCGTATCATACAAAGGCCTACACAAATGCAAAAAGCGTTCAGCGCCTCCCCGTATCTCCAGCATTTCCATCCGAGCCGGTCTCTAGTGCTGCAATGTGATGCTTCCCCGCGCGGGTTAGGCGCACACTTTTGTCACCTGATGGATGACGATTCCCTTCATCCAATCGCTTTTGCTTCTCGCACCCTGCAACCTACCGAAAGCAATTACTCCCAACTGGACAGAGGCCTAATCGATTATTTTCCGAGTCAAGCATCCTCACCAGTACACCTGGTGAGGAGAGTTGGATATCCACGCTGACAATAAACCACTTTTTTCGCTGATGGGTGAGGAGAAAAGAATTCAGCAGATTTATTCGCCTCGAATGCCACGGTGGACACTAGTTTTGAGCGCCTAAATCTATTCTCTTTAGTATGTAGACGGACTTAGTAATACTACTATTTCCGACGCACTGAGGACTTCCACAACAGCATGGCACAAAAACAACTACTGAATCCATTGTCTTTATCAATCTGATGCAGCACCTTGAAAAGTCACATATCGTGAGTGAGGTGGTGCGGCGCCTGACTGACCGGTACCCTGTGTTGTCGACGGTTTGCAAACACGTCAGACGAACTGAAACCATTCACCTCTCGAAATATTGAGTTAGGTCTCTACGATGGCTGTATATTTCGAGGCTTGCGCATACTTCCACCGGACGAACTACGGCCCCAGTTGTTGAGAGAGCTGCATGACACACCCTGGCGTGAACAGGAAGGAGGCACTGACACGTGGTTACTGTTGGTAGCCGAACACTGACCAGGTTATAGAACGAGTGCTGACAACTTGCGAACCAGGTTAGGAACACCAAAGACAAAATCTTCTGTACGGACACTCCCATGGCGGTGGTCGGAGATGCCCTGGCAGCGGGTGCACGCGGACTACTTTGGCCCGATCAATGGAATGATGTACCTACTTTTGTTTGGTGCCTGTACTAAATGAATGGAAGTACATCCAGCTCCGCATACGACTTTTGCAGCAACAGCTGCAGAAGCGTGCTCCGTCTTCGCCATCCTCCGTATCCCAGACACGGTATGCACTGAGAACAGGATACCATTTACCAGTGAGGAATTTCCACAATGCTTGTGTTCCAATGAAATACAACACAGCAAGACTGAGCCGTACCATCTCACGTCGAGAGGAATGGTCGAACGTGCAGTCCAGACTGTTAAGCAACGTCTCTTCAAGCAGACTCATGTAACTGTAAACAAAGCTGGATCGGCTCGTTCTATTACCGCGCGACAGCGGCTAAGTCTACAGGGATGTCACCTGCGAAGTTGATGTTTTGCCGGCTCTTATGAATGCGACTGCACCTTCTTTTTCCCAACCCTCGAAGAACTGTGGAGGCACAGTGGAAACATTGCGTCTGGATTACAAGATGTCAGAGGAAATGTGTCTAATAGTTTTGCTCTGGTGTACACTAGACCGTCTTAGGAAACAAGCTGGCAATCCGACGATTTTTGCGAACGGATCTACAGCTGGGGGGGGGGGGCAGCCGCGTGTTGCCTCGCCACTTTGACAATGTCCAACCGCGCTCAGTCGAACCGCATGAGCTTTGTCAACTATCGACTGCTACGTATGCAAATACGGATGGGTAATCGGCCTCACGCGACAAAGAACCACAAACTGATGCGGGACAACCTCAATTAAGACGTTCAAAATGCCCGCCTACACCAGTTAATCGGTATCGGCACGGAGTCTGCAGTCTTCATCAGGGAAGAGAGGGGTGTCGCGCATGCATTTGCATATTGATCGTGAACGCATGTGCTCACATGGTTGGTTTACAATGACCCTGCTTTGCTTTCCTTAATACATTAGTTCTGATTTTCTGATTTTGTTAACACTGCAATGTAGGAGTCATTAATTTAACGATTCCACACTACCCCTGCGCGTTCTGCTTCATCCATCGGGCTCCGGGCTATACATAAGGGTGATGAGGATGAGGATGATGAGGATGAGGATGAGGATGATGAGAAGGATGAGGATAATGCTGATGCCTTCGGGTCTTTCTACCCCACATTTTCCCTTTTTCATCCCGCTCTAACCACTTTTTTCCTCCTCTTTGCAATCTCTCACTTTGTTTACCTCACCACTCTGCCTCGACTGTCATTTGTCTTCTCGTGTCAACCCACACGCAGTCGTGTCGCGTCAGCCGTGCCATGTTAAAAACTTCATCTCCAACTAAGCAGAGCACCTCAGTTCATCCGCTTCTGTTTGAAGCCCATGATTCTCGTTAAGATTGACATGCTTCGACATGTGTACCTAGTTGTGGATATGTCAACAGGTAACACTTGCCCAGTTCTTAAAGCCCTAATTAATCGATATATGCTGCTTGTCAGAAGCCCGTTGTGCTCACCCTACTGTTGTCTGCATGTAACCCTGCCGGCACTCTCTCATTACCTCGCTATCTGAAGCTGACGCAGCTTTGTATGCTGGTTAAGCTGGCGTGGTCTTTGCTTTGAACTCACCGATTGAAGCTGCTTTGGTCGACTGGATCGAAGTCAGTTTCCGGATGTGCGCCGTGTGACTGGCTAGCTCATTCAAAGCTTCAGAATAGCGCTGGGTCAAACAATGCCTGGTTGTCATTACTGCCTTACGCCCTTCACAAGTTGTAGCACTAATGTAGTGAAAGAGGTCTTCTGTCGCTAGCTGATCTGTCTTCGTCTTCACAAATGAATTGCGGATGCTGTAGTGTTTGCTGGTGATCTAAACGCCCAACTTGGAAAGCTGTCCACTGATGAGCTTCATCTGGTCGACCACATAGTATAGGCCCCAGTAATGATGACCGTGAACGGTTGCTATCCCTATGTGAGGATGCTAGCTTCCAACACAGCCCCCGCCGGATGGTGGCATGACACCCACCAGTCTCAGCCTAGGCATGGACGCAGATCGACCACACCGCGGTCAGTTACTGTTGGAGAGCATGTCCCAAACTTTCGCTGGATTTGGAGCAGGAGCGTAGATTCTGATCACGCACTTGTACTTGCCAGTCTGCGGGTGAGTTTCGGCGGACGCTTGTGACGACCCTATGAGCTCATGGACATTCGCCAGCTGGCGAAGCCAGACGTTCTATATGCATATCCGACTCTGTTGGCATGCAGCTTCACTTCAGTTCAGTAGATCGACTATGATCTGCGCGCCAAAGTGCAGTGGGTCCAGTTGCCACGACTCACACCGTAAGAATAACAATAAATAACACCTATAGGTTAGTGAGGTTGGGTGCAAATAGAATGTAGAGAAAAGGAAGCAAGAAGGAAATACGTTAAGGTAGTAAGAATGGGACAAACATTGACAACCAGATGAAAGTATCCGAATGTAGGAACGCCGGCCCGTGGCATAAGGATAACGAGCCTGTCTTATTATCTAACGGAGCGGGTTCGAGCCTGCGTAGGGACAGGGCGACCCTCGCAGTATCCTTAGCCCGCTTGCGACTGGTAGTGGTTACACGGCAGCGAAGCGTCGGACTACATATTAGCATACTGTTGATGACTTTCTTTTCTTTTCTTTCTACTGACTGCATGATTGCGCCATGTCTGACACGGGCTCGAACCCTTGACTTGGAGCGTCCCGACGCCCCCATTCAGGAAGACGGTACGCACCAGCCTGACCAAATCTCACAGTCGATTTCTTTAAGTTTCTCTGCCATGGCATTGACTGTCCACCTCGCGGTTCCGCCAAGTTTGGTGCAGCCACGGCGTATAATGCACGCCGAGGAAGCCTAACAACGTGCATACGGGGGACATAGCTTAGTCAACGCAAGCGACTGAGATTTAGCAACCACTCGAGAGAGGCATCAGAAGGCTTATTGCCAAATACAAACTGGCGGACCTCAGCATTGCTCAGCTGGTGTTCACACCAAACGTGAGCAATACTCCGTAAGCACCGGTGGTCAAACCCGGCCAAGCGTTTAATGTCTTCACCGCGAACTGTTCAGGTCTCTAATCCATACGGGAAGACCGGTTTTACCGCAGCGTTATACATCCTACCTTTCAATGGCAGGTTGATATCCTGCCTCTGGAAAGCCACATGGGCCTTGTTGATACGGGAAGTAACTTTCTCGGTTGTGTGACCACCAGAGGTGACACATCTATCAAGGTAAGTGAACCGACCCACCACTTTTACGGTGGTTGTTTGATGATAACTAACACCGGAGGTGTGTCTGCCCAGTCCTGCAATTACACTTTGTACTTTGAAAGTGCAAAGTACATGCCGAAGTGTGCAGCGTTACGCACGAGGCTGTGCAGCAGTGTTTGCATTACCAACGCATCAGACCCAAGGAGAACTATGTCATCCCACCTCCAGGTTTCTCAGTTGGGCGCCTGTCAGAACTTCCACTCTGGTAGCGTCTGAAATAACCGATTGGTTCATGGTCATTTCCATGTCAAACTTGAAAAGGAAGGGAGATATATGACAACCCTGGCGAGCCCCACTTGTCATGGGGAACTCATTAGACAGCTTCCCGTAGACCTTTACACGTCCTCGGGAATCGCGGTACAGGGACTTCGGAATGTAATGGAGACATAAGTGGAGCACGTAGGCTGTCTGCTACGTGCAAGGGTCATCAGCACGGCTTGATACGACCTTCGACCTTACCGCCGAATTTGGGAATCGAGTGCGAATTGATCGGCCAACAAATATAAGCCCGCGTCAATGAAATCGAACTATTCCGTCAATATGGTAAACCCGTGGAGCGAAATTCACTCGCATTGGCTGGAAACCAGACGCAGAAGAGTGAGTTACCTTGGCTTCCAAAATTAGCATGTTTCATTTGCCAATAAATAGAGTTGATCTATCCTGTAGCTATACTCCCTGTCTATCGAGTTCTGACATTTTACATTCCTTCGGTTGGCTGGGCGCGTGACTCAGCAGTCAGACAGTCGCAGTCTCATAGGGCAGCAAAGCAGCAGTACAACAGTACCGACTCGAGTTTCAATCGAACCCAAAAATGGCAGCCAGCTTCGAACAATTGCAGGCACTTTTGCATCAGCCTGCCAAGCTCATTGAGATGTTGACGCGGAGGTTGTCGATACAGTCCAACCGTGGGTTAGGGGCAAGTAAAAGTGTCCCCTTTCCTGAAACACTGACAGGGATAATGACGTGACATTCGCTTCCTGGTTTCACGAGTATGAAGATATGTTTCATATTGATTTCACAAATGTACCAGAAAAGAGGTAAATTCGCTTGATTCTCCGGAAGTTGGGTGTGTCTGAGCATGAAAAGGTTACAAATTTCTTCTTGCCAAAGAAGTGACTGACCTATCCCTGGACGAAGTTGTCTTAATGCTATCACAAATTTTTGATGAACAGACATCCTTGTTCAACTTCCTGTTTAAGTGCCTCACGAAGGCCAAGAAAAATGACGAAGTTTGGGTCACCTACTCGAGCAGTGTAAATCGAGAGTGCGAATGTTCACAGTTCCACAAAATGACTGCCGACCAGTACAAATGCCTCATTTACGTTTGCGGCCTAAAAACATCCAAGGATGTGGACATACGAACAAGAATACTGAGCAAGATTGAGCAGAATCCTGACATCACGTCACAGCAAGTGACCGGTGAGTGCTAGCAAATGACAAATCTGAAACGTGCTACGTCAATGATTCAGCAGTTGTCCAATACGAACGAGCATGACTTCATTTGTGCAGTCAACCGGAATCCCCAAAAAGCACCAACTCACGTGAGTCCATCACATTCCAAACCTCCCTCTCCTTGTTGGTTTTGTAGAGAATAGCATTTTGCTCCACACTGTCCATTTAAGAATCGCATTTGCAACCGATGCGGCAGAAGGGATCATAAAGAGTCGTGTTGCCTGACACGTGGTCCTACTCTGTCCAGAAACAAGCGCTACAATGCCACACGGTTCAGACGGCCCGCTGGGATCACGGCGACTCTCAAGGTTGATGGCGTCAAAAGGCGTAAGTACACCATGGTGGAAATCAATGGTAGGCAAGTGAAGTTACAACTTGATACGGTTTCAGAAATCACCAAGCTCTAGCGACACGTGGCGCAGCTTGGGGCGTCCTACCCTCATACAAACGACCCATACGCAAAGGAATGCTTCAGATGCTACATAAAAACTGATTGGTCAATTGAACTGTCGAATCAGTTACCGAGGCCAACAAATCTACACCACATGCTTTGTGACATACCAACCGGGGTTAGGTTTTTGGAACCGGATTGGGTGGACGAGTTGAACTTGCTCGACCAGTCGGTAAACAGTATCTGCCATCAGTTGCAAGTCAAGCAAGCTACACAGATGCCAACAATGAACCTTGAATTGCTTAATCAAATTGCAGATCTGAAGCGATGCCATGGGACGTTGTTCAAACCTGGTCTCGGATGCTGTCGCGTAGCCAGGGGGGAGTTGATCCTCAAATCAGATGCCAGACCAGTCTTCAGACCAAGGCGCGCGATGCCGTACGCAACTCAATCTCTAGTGGAAGCCGAGCTATGTCGTTTGCAATCCGAAGGTATACTCGCACGGGTCCACTATTCAGAATTAGCGACACCGATTTTGGTGGCAAAGGCATCAAACGGTATGGTCCGTATCTGTGCTGATTTGTCAACAGGACTGAATTCTGCGCTGGCGACGCATCAGTACCCATTACATGTACCAGAAGACTTGTTCTCCAAACTCAACCGGTTCGAATGCTTTGCAAAACTTGACCTACCTGACGCTTACTTATAACTTCCAGTTGCCGAGGAGTGCCGAACATTACTGACGGTTACTACGCCTCTCGGGCTTTTCCAGTACAACCGGCTGCCATTTGGGGTGAGAACCGCAACGACCATTTTCAAGCAAATTATGGATACTCTGCTGAACGATATCCCAGTGTCCCGATCTACCTGGATGATGTATTTATTATGGTCGCAGACCCGCAAGACTGGATGCACACACTGGAGTGAGTGTTTTCACGTTTGGAAGAAGATGGATTTCGACTACGGGCTGAGAAATGTGAGGTCATGTTAGATAGTGTCAAATTTCTTGGGTTTATCATAGACCAACATGGCCGGCACCCAGATCTCGCCAATCTCGAAGCTATCAAACAGATGGAGCTTCCGAAAGACATCGCAAAGCTTCGCTCATTCCTCGGTCTCATGCGTCATTACAGCATTTTCCTACCAAGCCCACATCAAACCAGAGATCCGCTGAACCAGTTGCGGACAAAAGATAACGTTTGGCAATAGACGAGGGAATGCCAGCAGTCCCTTGACGCAGTTAAAACAACACTCACTTCTGATCTACTATTGACTCATTTTAATCCGAACTTGGAAATCATTGTTGCCTCTTACGCTTCTAATTACGGTATGTGCGCCGTTATTACCCACATTTTCCGAACGGAGGAGCTAAGGCTCTTGCACACGCAGCACGATCACTGACGTCAGCTGAGAAGAATTATAGTCAGATTGAATAGGAATCACTCGCAATCGTTTTCGCAATGGAGCGGTTCCACATAGTGCTCTATGGCAGGCATTTCACCCTTCTGACTGATCATAATCCATTGCTATCAATTTTCGGCTCGAAGAAAAGAATTCTCGTTTTTACCACGAAGCGATTACAAAGATGGGTGATTATACTGTTGACTTACGATTTCAGTATACAGTATGGATCTACGCAATAAATCGGCCAAGCGGATGCCCTGTCCGATGTTATCAATTCGCACCCAAAGGAGAACAATGATTGTGTGATCACGGCTATCAAGTTCGAATCAGAAGTCCAGTGAATTCTGACCGATAATATCAGAAGATTACTAGTGACAGCTGACACTTCGCGCGGAGACTTCCCGTACAAACAGGTTGGTCAATAGGTGGTATCCCTGCTGACTTGCGACCTTTCTTCAACCGATGTGGGTCACTGTCCCTTGTGGACAACTGTTTAATGTTTGGAGACCCGGTGGTGGTGCCAAAGAAATTGATCAGGCGAGTCTTACAGCAGTTTCATACCTAGCATCCAGTTACCAACCGTATGAAATCCTTGACACACTGAATTGTTTATTAGCCCGGAATGGATTCAGAAGTCGAACAATTCTGCCAAAATTTTGAATCCTGTCAACTGGCGAAGAAGGCACTTCCCAAGTCCCCATGGCAACCTTAGCCCAAAACAGAGAAGCCATGGCAGCGAATCCACTTAGATTATGCAGGACCAATCGTCGGTCAATCCTATCTTGTTTTGGTGGACTCTTTCTCCAAGTGACCCGATGTGCTCCCGATGCAAAGTACGACTGCCCAGTACACGATCAACGAGCTAGAGAAGCTGTTCCATGATTTCGGCCTGCTAGAGATGCTGGAGACAGGCAACGGTACACAATTCACTTCAACTTCCTTTCGCGAGTGGTACAAAGAGAAATGAATTCAGCGGATGTTCTCACCACCCTATCATCTGCAATCAAACGGACAGACGGAACGGTTCGTGGATACCTCCAAACATGCTCTTTGTAAAGCGGGACAAAACAAGGTCGCAAAGGACGCGAACCAGTCTTTCCTGTGCATGTATCGGAGTGCGCCAAACCCAAACGCCGCAAATGGATGAGCCCCTGCCGAAATTTTATTTGGACAAAAGATCCAGACATTGTTCGATAACCTTGGGCTAAGTAGAAAAGAAAAGCATTGTAGTTGTCCATTAAAAAAAATCTGACAAACTGGTTCCGTCATTTCAAAATTGGTGACATGTTGGTCGCGCGAGACTTCCGAGGACCGAGAAGGTGGTCAACAGGAAGTGAGTTCCGCAGAAAAGGCCGAGCCATTTACCAGATAATGGTAGGACATGTGAAATGGGTCAGGCACGCCAATCGGCTGAGGCCGAATCACGGCAAGATTCGAAGTTCCTCGGAACCACCATCCTTACCGTGGGACATTCTGCTAGACACGTTTGGTTTGGAGGAGGAAGCTGAGCGGCTACGTGGATCACAACAGAACCTGCAAGCATCAGCTGATACACAATGCAGGCCAACCCGAAAGCGGAGACGACCACAATGGTTACAAGTTGATCCCAAAGCGAAAAGCTATGAACAAAGTCGAGTTCGAACGATACGCTGGCATACTCAATTCAAAAGGGTAGGTCATAGAGAGGTAAGCGGAGTACGTAGGCTGTCTGCTGCATGAAATGGTCCTCAGCACGGTCGTGGTATGACCTTCGACCTTTCCGCCGAATTTGGGAATCGAGTGCGAATTAATCGGCCAACAAATATAAGCCCGCATCAAAGAAATCGAACTATTCCGTCAATATGGTAAACCCGTGGAGCGGAATTCACTCAGAAGAGTGAGTAACCTTGACCGCAAAAATTGGCATGTTCCGTTTACCAATAAATAGAGTTGATCCCTCTTGTAGATATACTCTCTGTCTACCGAGTTCTGACATTTTGTATTCCTTCGGTTGGCTGGGCGCGTGACTGAGCAGTCAGACAGTCGCAGTCGCATTGGGCACCAAACCAACAGTATTACAGAATGGAAAGGAGTTTAGCTGGCACGCCCTTCATGGATAGGCAGTAGCACAAGCTGGCGCGGCCAACAGAGTCGAAGGCGACTTTCAAGTCAAGGAAAACCACCATAGTCTGTCGTCTGTGTGTGCGTCTCTGTTTTTAGAATTGTCGAAGGGTATATATGTGGTCGATGCAACCACGGCCAGGGCGGAAGTCAGTCTGGCTTTCAGTGATTCGGTCTTTCCGGGGAGCAGTAAGAAGTCGATGAATGATACCCGTGAGAACTTTTGAAGCAGTAGAAATAAAGCTAATGCCTCTATAATTTTCGCACAAAGTACGCTGACCCTTTTTGAAAATGAGCACGGCGGTTGATAGTCGCTAGTCGGAAGGCACTTCTTCAGTGTTCCGAATCGCGTTAAAAAGAGAAGCAAGTCCAGTCAACAAACCGTCACCAATATCTTTAAGCGAAGATGGGAGAAGGTCGTCGGGTCCTTGAGCCTTGTTTCGTTTTAACACGGTGAGCTCATGTCGAATCTCTTCCATAGTTGGAGGTATGACATCTACTTCCCACGTCGGCTCGGGTGAATCGACAAGCGGCAATATCGCAGCAGACCTGCTTAACTGTTCCTCAAAATTTTACACCCAATATGCTAGTCCATGACGCTAGGAATGCATCAACAGTCCATTTTTCTCAGATATTGTCTCGCTAACTGATGGGTTTCTCGGACTCGTGTTCCTTATGGGCTGGAATAGCACTCGGCTTTTTCCAATAGCGCTGGCTTTCTCCATCTCACGGGCGTTTGCAACCCACCAACGTTCCCGGTCAATCCGAAGAGTCCTTGTCAGACGCCGTTTCAGGGAGTTACCGATACTCTGAAACTCAGTGCCCATCGGAACCCGTTAACGCATTTCGCTCAAGCCGATCGATTCTTCGGTGATCCAATCACAGTTACGACTTCTCAAGTCAGGTGCACAGCAAGCGTTAAAGGCATTCTTCATGGCTCATTTGAGACAATCCCAGTCGGTGTTCGGCTCACCAACCTCATTCATCACTGACAATTGGTGGGCCAGTTCGTTATGATATTGTTGGACCGCAGACAGCAAGTTCTAGTTACAGTTAAGATGGTTAGGAGATAAGCGCTTCTCCGAAGTGGGAAGAGTAAGCGCCAAGCGTGCGCGCACTAGAGCATGGTCCGAACCCATACGTGTGCTCCAAATTGACCGACAGTCTTGTTCTGATGCGTGCCACCTGTAGCTGATGGCATACGAGCTGGGTCTTGGTCCAAGAGGAATTAGGTGAGCACCAGGTGACGCGGTGTGAACCTTTGTGCTGGAAAGCAGTGCTGTCAATATAAAGATTGTGATCGGCGCACAGTTGCAGGAACCGATCATCATTATCGCTTCGGCACACATCGACTCCGAATCGCCCTTCCAGGTTTTGTTCACAATCTGAAAGACGACCCAATTGCGCATTCAAGTCACCAGCAACGAGCACGATGTTTTCGACATACGCAGAAGAGACGAAAGGCTGTAGTAGAAATCATTTTTGGTACCGTCCGAACTACAGTCAGTAGGACCATAAACAGAGGTGATAAAGTGGCACCTTGTCTTCATCGAGGTTCGAAGTCGAACCGCACGCATGCGGATGTTCACCTTGATCCAGTCGAGTAGATTACCTTCAGAATGCTGCTGAGGGCGATACCATTACCGTAAATACCTTGAGTCCTTGTCTCCGTATCACCAGAGACGTGGAGTGTGTAGTCATTGTCGTCAGCTTCAGAACCAGGGAGTCGAATGTTCGTCACAACGCTACTGTCCTGTATTCGTGTTTCGGAGACATTGTACCCATCAATGCCAAGAGAGTGAAAATTGAGATTCATTGCTACCCGTTGACCGGTCTGACCCTAAGTGCGGACGTTAGAAGAACCAATGGGAAATGATACTGGTGGTTTGATGGACGAGTTACGAATATCGATAGCAGCAGCAGCGAGGTCAGTGGCAGATTACTCAGTGGACGGGGAAGAAGAGAGTTGAGGGGGATAGCAAAATAAGAAGAGGGAGCATTATGGATGTGGTAGAGAGGGGCGATAATACTCTCCCGCTGCCCATTCCGAGAGAGGGTTTTTGTTCGAGGTGCCCTACCTCTAACCTTTGACTCAACAGTCCGCTCCATAAGGCAGTAGGGGATCTGGAGGTTCGCTTGAGGGACTCCACCCAGAGTCGGGTTCAATGATCTGACCCAGAAGGCAGTGGGGGATTTGGAGGTTCGTTTGAGAGTCTCCACTCGGAGCTTCTAGCTCAATAGCCTGACCCACAAGGTAGTGGGGAGCAAGTCCAGCTTGAGAGTGTGATTGCAGAGACCCATTGGGATCCGCTCGAGACCTGTCACGCACAGCTTTTGAAGATTTCGAACAATTCACATGTATTTTGCAGCCGTATTACATTACTCACCTGCAACCACGGCCAGCCGCAGGTGGATGGTTGTGAGTTTGCACCAATTCGACCAGCGGCTGCCTGGCTTGAAGCGGGCGGTAGCAATCCACTGAGCACCGTTGGGCTTCGTACCACCGTCAGAGACAATTCGTGGCGCTCATGCTCTACGCTAATCGAGCTGTGAGTTTATAACCCGTAGACCTGTTGTTTATGCGCTCACTGGACGCAGTTGAAAGTCACTAATCACGTATTTCCCAGACCTTATCAGCAGCAAGCATGTCTTCATTTGGCAAATCAAACTATCCGTCTGTGTCTCTAAGCAGTCTGTGGGACTCCTCCATGTGTGCGAGTGTGTTACGGCTGAGAGCGAATGCAACGAGACCTGCTAAGATCTCAGGGTAAAACTGCGTGCTGGCCTGAAGCGAGACCGCAAATCCTGGTGTTCTCATCGTGCGTCGGAGAGGGCGACAGTCTCTGCCGTAGGTAACTATCAGAAGTTAATCCTTCTGATACGGGAAAAGACAGCAGGTGACCTGGTGTTAGCGAGACTATATGCAATGAGGGTGGGTAGGTAATCCATAACTTGTTTAAACGCTTGGAGCGCTGGGCTGAACAGTTTGAGAAGCAATTTAATCAGTCAGAGTTATCAGCTTCCTTATTGGCCGATGATCGTTCTCCATGGACTGTCACTTTGGATCCACCCTCACGCACACAACTCGATCGTAAGATCAGACTGCGTCGACCGATGAACTTCCTGCAGTTCTCTACAAATTCGGGGGACCAGCTTTCGTGGATCATTTGCAGTTTACTAGTGAACCTGTAGAAGCAAGAGACTGTCTCAATAGAGTGGAAGCGCTCCGCTATAGACCCAATTTTCTAGGTAGTCTGCTGTTCGGAATACGACAATCATTGATGGATCAAATTGACCTAAATTGCCTCTAAGTTACTTGCTTTTGTCGTCCTTTCTAGACTAACTGGCACCCGTGAAAGCAATCTTCGCGAGGAGCAAACCGGGTTTCGTCGATGTCGCGGCTGTATTAATCACATTTTCCTATTACTTCAATTGTTAGAGCACCCCATATTTCTTGGCGACCCACCATAGTCATGTACCTTGACATCAAGGGTGCCTTCGTTATGGTGGATCGATTGGTCTTTGGACCTGTCTGCTCAGGAAAGGTGTACCTGATAATTATGTAAAAGTCAAAATAGCGCTTTGCGTGTGTAGTTCTGACAGAGTGACGATTTAGAGCAAACTGTCGCCGCCCTTCAATATCTCAAACATTGTGAAACTCAGACGCCTGCTGTCACTTTTTTTCTTCAACCGTAATCGACACAGTTGTGGAAACTACGTTCACCGGATTCGACTTTGGAGAAGTGGGCTTGCTTCCATGTGATCGACTCCTGGACTTAGAGCATGCCGACGACATTACCCTCATCTGTGACAGCTCCCAGACCTACAAACCTGCAGTGGAAAGAGTAGCACTGGCTGTCAGTCTTTTTGGGCTGTGCTTTACATTCTCGAAATGCAAAGTCCTTCTGCGTGATTGGCACGGACACACTCCTGCTCTGGCCGTTGGTGTTTATTAGCTAGAAGCCTACCACAAGCCCAAGTATCTAGACAGCTATATTAGTGCCTATGGAATATTGGATGAGTTCATGAACCATATACCAAAAGCCTGCTTTTGCCAGTATCTGCCACCTGTATCGGGGGCTTGTCATCACTCTCTTCCTGAATGGTAGAGTTTACAGCATCCGTGCATTCAGCCCTCCTGCACATCTGCGAAACTTGGCCCGCCATGTCGCAGACATAAAGTGGCTTTTTACGTTCGACCATCGCTTCTTTCGCAGTTTAGGACCACCGTTTGAGCAATAGGCCTGGTAGGCATAGTTTATTTGTTGCAGGAAAAGCGAGTGAACCGCTCCGCTCCATTATATCACGCACCAGGTCTCGATGGTTTGGCCACATGTTGCGCATGCGAGCACACCGACTCCCGCGTCATGCGTTTTTTTGAGCGACCGGGTTGTAGATGGAAGAATAGGAGGAAAGGTGGATCGATGACGTGGTTAAGAGTAATTAAAACCCTCACTCGTCACTTTACCTAGTTTGATGTCACTATTGTCTGGCTAGCGTCCGAAAGATGATGAATACTTTTGGTTAGATTCACTTATTGACATTGTGGAGAACCGATTTCAATGGTGTTTGTGTTGTGATTTTCTTTGGTCCTCCCTCTCTGTCGCTTACCTTCCGCCTCCAACAAGCATGATCTTACTCGATGTGTAATGTGAAACTATGCATAATACTACTCTTCGTTATCGTTATTTTGTATTCTGCAATGATTAGTACCTCACTTTTTCACAAATCTCATTTTGTATTTCGTCACAATAGATGACATGTCTCTCACCTTTAACCTGTACAGGTGATCGTGATGACACATTTACTTAGTCTGTGTAGACCGCAGCGCTGCATCTCGTTCCACGTGGTACCAGAGCAGCTCAGCTACGCTTTTGCTCCATGGACTTTTCGCTACTGTCTTGATCGTCTCAGCTGTTTGTAATGGCTCATCTCGGTGTGAAATCGGATATTAGCAGTCATTCGTTGTTATTCCTTCTAGCATTATTTGCTTTTTCACCCTAGATTCTTCATTTTCTCCGGACAATTACACCAAACATGCTGTACGCCTTTAAATTACAATGATTATCTTCGAGTAATTTGTTCGCGAATCCCATTAACGGGCGATTTTTCCAAAATTAGACTTCCATCCGTGTTGGTTTTTTTCCCTCCGCAGAGAAGTTAAAGGCTTCCAGCATTGCCTCCGAAAACCGTGAAACCGAACTGGACGAGATAGACCGACGCCTAAATGTGTTGCAGGATTTTTTTCGAAAATATCTCAGTGTTACCTGAACGGATTTGGCCCCATCAGTCTTCGCACTCTCCCCTATTCTTCCGAACTCAGGTTGTTTATATGCTTATCTGTGCTAGTTTAACCATTTTCCACTGTTCCTTGTTCATATGCGCAATAAAATAACATTTTTTCCACAGACTTGCGCCCCTTATTCTCTCTCCATCTAGACACTTTTTCGGTCAGTATATGATCTGTGAAACTTTATCCGATATCCGTGTCATCAGTTTATGAATTATCAGCTATTAGCAAGAGCTGCCCCTCTTCATATGCCTGACTAGTCTTATTTGCCTCATTTCGGTCACGACAATCTGTCTGTTTTACAGGAGCAAACCTTGCAGTCTTCCACGGATACTTGTTTGTATTGGGACTTGTGGTGGACTGGATTGGCGGAACTTTTATTCAAGTACTGCACTTTTCAAACCCACTAACACGTGTTTCTATGCTAATGAACAAGACAGTTCACTCATAAACCGATCAACTAATGCGAAGCAACCCAATCCAGGTATATGATAATAGGCGAACTAGGCTGAATTCCGATTGTTCCGTTAAAATGTTGCTAGCTATTGTGCTCTTGAGATTCTTAAAGGGAGGTGGTTATAACGCGTAGATTTGTTGTCAACAAATCGCCGAGATGCAGCGAAACCTTCAACACATGTGTCCGGCATTGGTCAGTCGGAAGGGGCCCATTTAGTTCCACGATAACGCTCGGTTTTCCGTCACACAACCTATTCTACGAAAGTTGAAGAGCTTGGCTACGAAACTTGTCCTCACCGCAGACTCTCCGGTCTTATTGCCTACGATTACCACTTTCTTAACCCCCTTTACAACATCCACCGAGAAGGATGTTTTAAAACCCAGGTTGATGCTGAAGCCGCACTGGATAAGGTCATCACCTTCAGGAGTGGGTCAATTCGAATGGCCTTTTTTGACTAAAAATGCTCTTTAAGCCGATATGCGCATTTAAATTTTAATCTTAGAACCACACTAACTGATATCAACGTAATAAACTCAAAAGAGTTGAATTAGTGGTACCCTAAATAGGGCTAAGTCGAGGCTGCATCTTCATGTAGCGAAAGGCGCTTGTGTGAAGCCACCAAGATACACGCAGCACATTCACTCCCCGTTTGGATTGGGAAGACGGCCATTGTGCGTTGATAGCATCAAGTGACTGACCGTCATTGACCATTTGTGTGGAAGGGGCGCCGTTTACGTCTAGCCGAACCCGGAGTAGTGCTGAGTTCCACCAGTTGACGTCGGGCGTTGAGCCCTGTGTTGCGGCGCTAGATCGATTACGTGTGTCAGCCACCTGCTTCAGTGTGTTTTTCTGCAGCACTGCAGCTGGTTGAGGTGAGCTTCGAAGTGACCAATGAATGATAGAGCAGTATGGGGCAGAATGACTGGCCGCAGTATTGACTCGAGCTTAGGTGTGTTTCTAGTTAGGGATCAATGGACAAAAAATATCGGTATTTAGAGACCCCTACCTGTGCTAGCTTGTAGCTCTCAGTCCTCTTGTTCGATGGTTCGGGTTTTCTTTAACACTGTCCTAATTATGTCTTGTTACTAATTATTGCCATCATCTTAAATCCTTTCCCTTTTACTGTTATGGTCGTGGAGATGCGATTAATGTTAACCAACTGAAAACCGTTTTAAGACAGCCGCGCATATTATGGCACTGCTTAGAGCAGATCTTAGTTACGGTGATGCTTAACATACAGCGGAGTAACCTCGCCAAATAGTCAACGTAACCCTCTTGGGTGCAGTCTCAGTTTTGGTAAACGTTGTAGAACTTAATCGGGGTCGAACCGGCGGTCCTCGATTGTCGTAAAGGATCCACTTTTCGTCCTACATCACAATCAGATCGAGAAACTGGTCGTTCTTGTTGTGTGGAACAAGAGCAACCGATATTTCAAACGATCATTTCTTAGATTTTTGCTCAATTCCTATGGAACCTGTTGTGTGTGTTCGCTGTTATTTCTCTGTTGCACTACACACGCTTGAACTCTGCATCCTGTAACTAATTAAATGTGTGTTTCTCGACTGATCGCTAACAAATTCGCTACACCTGTATCCAGACTAAGGCAATTTCACCGAATACATAGTCCCTCGCGTGTCCCGCCCGAAGGTTGTTCTTTCGTTCGCTAGCGTACGCCTTACTGCGCTGCACAGTCTGATTCACATATAAGCCTAATGTGTTTACCGAGATATAACATTGTCGTCGCCGTTGCGAACCACTACAACGGCATTTCATCTTCCACCTCCGGAAACCCGCTGCGATTCAAGTGTCAAACCTACCGAGAGCAAATGGTCTCAATAGAAAACGTTTGCGAATTACTTAGACTTACTACCGTCAACTATTGCTTTCAGTGAAATCATAAATTGCACGTTCTCATTTGTTAGGCAATGCAGGTCGGTGTTACTTTGATGCACTAAAACCACGAGCGGTGGACACGCATGCAATGACACTGGAACGATTGGATCGATTTTGCAGAGCTTTCCAAATTCTGTCGTTTGAGGCAAAAGTACTCAAAGCCTCTGGAACAATTCGTATATTGCTTGATCCATGCCGTAAAACCTGTATTTTAACATTCTATATAATAGAATTAGGAGACTATGTGGTCACAACGGTTAGTATGTAGTAGTACTGATCCTCACGTACGAAAAACCCCACTCTCCGAAGACCGAAGCTTTCCTGGAACAGATCCATAGAGATAGCCAGGCTAAAAACGGCTGTTCTTAAACAGTCGCGCCTGTATAAGACGAGAGAAGCATTTGAAATCAGCAAACTTCGGAGCAAAACCTCTGTACCATCTCAATTTTTGACCGTTTTGTGCTATTGATGCGGAAGTCCTCGGCGCAGAGAAGATTATCAGACCTATCAACCTGCACAGTGTATTGTAGAACCTATGGTAAATATGGTTATGTCGTCCGACGCTGTCGCTTTCGGCGGTTGTTGACCCTAGAGAGTGACGTTCATTCTTCTTCGGTTACAGGAACATTTTTCGATCAAAAGACCTCCTCAGGCAGATATTCGGCAAACCGTTCTGCCTTAGTCCAAGCTCTCTTCCCCTGGCACCTTACGGTTACGCTTCGTGGGCCCACGTCACTGTGCCAGTTGCCTTAGAACTAGATTCTGCATCGCTCATAGCAATTATTCCATCTAGCCTCCATGGTAATTATTTGCATGACCTTCCATTGTATCCCAGTTCGTACAAGTTCGATTCCTACACGCATGCCCGTGTGCGCATTCTCGGATGCACAGCGACGAAGCCTAGTTTACAATCTGTCGTATACCACATTGTCGTGTATATGGTATCTGAAGATAGTCCAGTATTGTGCAACGTTGAAACGATCGATGGACGCCGTTGTTCAGTGACCATTCTGGTCTAAGGTAAAGTGCTTTGGAGTTCGTTGGAGAACTCTGAAAGGGACGACGCACTGCGTCTGTTCGGACGAAAACGTGAGTGCAGGTATAGAGTCCACTGTGCATTTGCACCTCTCTGGTCTGCTCACGAGGAGGGGTTTGGCGCAGAGAACGCACGCATTGAGAAAAGGAAGCTGCGAAGCTTTACGGTGACATACACTTAAGCACGGGTGGCGAAAGGAACTCTCCTTGTAGCTTAAGCGTTGTGCCGTAGACCAGCTCTGCTGGTGCACACTGCAAGTCAGCTTTGATGCTGCTTCGGATACTTGGAAGTACTAGCGACATGTTTTCGTTCTGGTCAGAGTCGGATGTGGCACAGAGAGCTTACAAGCTGTTGATGAAAGCGCTCGACTAATCCATTAGCTGCTGGATGATATACCGTCATGTGAATACGGCGGCAACCTAAGAAGTTTCAGTAGGTATCGGATCGCAAAGGTTCAAAAGACGTTCCACGGTCGGTCGTGACGGTGTGACACCCAACGGTCCATGAGGGCACGGATGACAGTTTCGGCTGTGCAGTCTGGTACATAAATGGCTTCTGGCCATCTGGTGGAGCGGTTGACACATGTCAGTATGTATAAGAATCCGCGAGAAGGAGGTAAGGGTCCTACCAGGTCTCAGTGTGCGTGTGAGAACCTTGAATCCTGCACAAGGAAGGAGCCGAGAGGACTACGGGTGTGTCGATGTACCTTGAGGTGATAGCAGTGAAGACAAGCGCGATCCCAATTACGAACCACTTTGTCCACGCTTAGCCAAACGAAACGCTCGATGACCAGTTTCAAAGATGACTGAATACCAGGGTGACAATGAGGGAAGGGTATCGAAGACTGTGTGTCTGAAGGAGGCGTACACGAAGGGTCTACGAAAGCCTGTGGAAGTATCACAAAGGATAGTTCCATCCGTAGTTTAGAGAGGAACGTGTTGTACATGTAGTGAAGTGGACGGCAAAGTGCGTTGTAGGTATTCCTCTCGGACCTGAGCCGATGCCATGGTATTGAATTCGACAGTAGGCAAAGAGTGGTGATTGTGGTTGACGCGAGAGATAGGGTCAGTGACGGGGTTGGCGACACCTGAGACATGGCGTAGGTTAGCAGTGAATTACATGACAAACTCTAGGTGTATAGTTTCCCGTGGTTAATGTTTGTCAGATGAGTTGAAGGCGAAAGTGAGGGGCTTATGATCAGTGTAGACTGTGAAAGTTCGGTCTTTTAATGTGTGTCTGAAGTGTCGGATAGCTAAGTAGATGGCAAGTAGTTCTCTGCCAAACGTGCTGTGGCGGGATTCCGTTGGTTGCAGCAGTTTAGAGAAGAAACCGAGTGGTTGCCACTACCCACAAAAGTGTTGTTGGAAAACAGCTCCTACCGCAACGTCTGAAGCGTCATTTGTAAGAGAAAGAGGAGCAGACCGTTCGGAGTGAGCGAGAAGAGATATGTTGGATATGGCATTCTTTAGCTCCGTGAAAGCCGTGTTTGCTGTATCGGGGAAAGCAAACTTACGTTCATTTCCTCTGAGCAGGTCAGTCAGAAGCTGCATGAGCTGAGCGCAGCGGGGGATGAAGCGTCGGTACACTGGAACAGTGGTGTAATACGGATAAAAAGCCAAGACTTGACAACTCCCGTGCGATATCTTGTGGGAATAATGTCAGGTCAAAAAAAGTTGCACAAAAGTGAAAAGCGCATCTGTGGACTCACCATATTATCCACGTTAACATCAAGGTGTATCCATCTACGCCGATTTCGTGGGGTTGGTGAGCACAATGCTTGTCCGCGCCATGTCGTCACTCAGTGAATAGAAATCAGGTCAAGTAATGTGAGTGGTGTAAAGCATCGTCGAGTTGTTTTTAAAAAGGAGTAGCGTGGGCGCGGAAATGACAAAAGTTGAAAAAGCGTTCCACGCTTGACAAACCCGAAGGGAAAAATAATTCCGGCTGCATTGCTGCGGACTGTATTGGGTGGCAAGTTTCGATTTATAACCCCTTAATTCTGTGTTGCGGCTAAGCCTCGGGAGGTGGCGGCAGGCGTTCCCGGGGTTTTGCAAGATCTTGTACGCCCGGATGAGGTCACCCCGTAGACGGCGATATCTTCCGCTGTACACTCCCAGGGCTCTCAGTCGTCTATGGTATTGCAGGTGTGACAGCCCTTTCACAGTTTTCGTTGCTCTTCACTGGGCAGTCCCCAGCGCAGTCATATGGCGTTTTAATCAGGGTTGCCACGTCTGGATCGCGTACTCTACATGGGGCCTCACATACCCATTGAGCATTTGTGGAAAGATGGAGGGATCGAACCACCAGAACGCCCCCAGTAACAGACCAACATGTTGATTCGTGGTTTTGGACGCTTTCAAGGACTGTGTCGAACAGCCGAGATCGTCTTGCATCACCACCACAAGGTTTCGCTCTAGTGACGCGGTTTTCAGCATATCATCTCCAAGATTATATGCGCACGTGGGCTTGTGGCGAACATGCACGGTTTCGCACTTGTCCGTGCTAAATGGTCTGAGTCTCGTTGCAACATATCGTGATCTTCCTTAGAGCCGATTGCCCGCCATATCTTGACGTCATCGGCAAAAGGCAAGAAATCTGACTTGATGACACTTTCAAGGTCCTTAATAAAGAATGAGGATAACCGTGGCTTCAAAACTGACCCGTGTGGAACACCGCAGTCCCCATTAATTTGATCAGAAAATGAGCCCCGAACTCGAACCTGAAGACGTTGCTGAAGGCGAAGTTTCCAGTCCATCCAAGGACAATGTTCCCAAGTCCGTATACTTCCAGCTTTTGGAGAAGGATGGAGTGATCTATGCTGTCGAAGGTTTCAGAAAAGTCTAGGTAGATGACATCAGTGCCAGTCCCACTGTCAGCTATCTCGGTCCAACTGCCACGGGCAATCAGTTGATTGGTAGTACATGACCGATGCTGACGGAATCCGTGTTGCTGTTGTGTTATGATTTTACACCTTTCGAAGTAGCCCATTACAGCCTCAGCTATGATCGACTGCATCACCTTTGAGAGCATCGGGAGGAGAATCACTGGGTGATAGTTTGTGGGCTCTGAACGGATACCAATCTTGAAAATCAGGGTAATGATGCCTTGCTTCCACTTGTTAGGGATGTGCTGTTCGTCCAGGCATCTTTGGAAAATGCTCGTTAATGGCTTAGCTATCCTTTTAGCTGCCACCTTCAGTGCTTTCGGAGGAATGTCGCCAACTCTGGTGGAACTGCGGGTGTGCAGCGATAGCAACTTCCTCAAAATGATCGTCGAACTAAAGGTGACGTGTGTATATGCTGGCCTCCCGGGGGAATGGGACAGATATGTTCCACATGCTGGTAGTACGTCGGAAATTTGGAGAATATTTCAGCCGTGGCCGCATCCTGGGTGGTTTGAGTTCGTCCATCTGCTGATATTAATGGGGAAACACCAAGTTTCACATTCCAGAGGCCGTTGACATTTCTATACAGAAGCTTTTTGTTAGCACAAAACTTTTCCGCTAGGCTCTGCTGGTGTAATACTTTGTCCTCACTCACAAGTGCAGTACAATGATTAAGATGCGCAACATATTTACTCCAGTTGTCAAGGCTAGGGTTCCTTCTATACACATGTCACGCTGCGTCTCTTACTGTCATGTGTTCTCGGGTTCTGCTCCGAATGAGTGACTGTGCTCTTGCGGCACGAAAGGGCTTTTAGACCGATGCACACTTAATCAAATCACTGAAATTGCCATTAAACACCATCCAAGCAGTGTCAATGGAACAGTCATCCGGAAACTACCAGATGGCATCTCCCACAAGTACTGCCAGTATGTCGTAGTGGGTGATTGTTCGAAACAAGTTACTATGTTCTTGTGGATTTTATGCATAACACGCAAACTTGTGAAGTATGGATACCTGGTCGCTCCGCCCCAGATGGATCTCCATCCTTGGTTTCTGAATCATGAGCTCTTCGTTCTTCATCACCAAATCAAGCATAGATGGTTTTTTTCCGACTCAGAATCGGATGGGTGGACTGATCTAGCTGATAGCGGAATGCTTGCAATGTACTCTTGCAAGTCGGCCTTAAATTGTTCGTTGAGGAATGTCGGAACTTCCAAATCGTGAATATTGAAGTCTCCCGAGATGAGAACATGGCTTTATCGCCCTCACAGGACCCTTCCCAAGGATAATGTCAGGCGGGAGTCCATCTCTGGGGTGGACATTGGGGGACGATAAACATTTGCTAAAAGGCAAGTGTCGTTGCGTCTCAATCGCAGACTGCACCAGAGTGAGTCTATGATCAGCATTTCCGGATCGACCACCGGTTCGCAGTGCAGGTCAATACGGTAGGTAGTATAACATCTCCCTTGCTAGGGTGATCTTTCCGGAGAAGGGACACCATGTATCCTGACCTAGGCGTCGGTAATTTCTGAGTGCAGTCAAATTTCCGTTACGAATATGTGGCCCCAGGCATGTGACGCTTGACGTATCCGCAGTTCGGCAAGCTTGTTCAGAAGACCTTGTGCACTGGTGTACATGCAGGAAAGTTTCTCTGTTCTTAGCAATGAATCGGGGGATGCGTGTTTTGAGTAAAATGTTGTGCCGACCGGTAAAAGGTCGGCCACTAATTGTTTTTTGGTTGGAGCGATGACGAACTCATCTCTGTCAGATCCATGGATCGCACCATTACCACTTTACTTCTCTTTGTATGTAATGTATGGTGTGCGCTCACCAGTTTCCTTGGCTAGTTGATTGAGGCTATCCGAACTATGTCAGGAAGTGGTTCGACTAATTGGCTGTACTCCTGTGTTTGCTTAGCAGATGCTGTTTTGATCCGGAACTCGGATGGCTGCTGCGTCCCGCATACCAACACTCCAGCACCATTGCTGACATTTGCCTAGGTTGAAGGGCCACTTTCACAATCGTCGAGCCACATCCTTTATAGTTTGCGATTGGCGCAGCCTCGAGATAGATTGCGCTGTGATATTTTCTGGGGAAAGGGTCTCGCTAATGTAACGCCACTGTTCCTGGTCGTGAATAGTCACTTCGCGCTAATATTAACCTCTAGCCTCGGGAACACCGTGTACAAGGATGGTCCTGGCTACCGATTCCTTCCGGTTTTCGCCCAGGTAGTGCTTCGCCTGTTTGCGCTCGCTCCACGGAATATCCGGGAAGAGGCAGACGGAACATGGCTCATTCCGGAGGCCAGATGTCGATAACGGAACAGCTTCCGCTTCATTGGCGGTAGTCAACACAACTCGGAGAAGTCTTGGTTCACCGCAGTGCTTTGAGTTTGGGTGTCGGGGAACACGTTTCAAATTGACGGGCTTGGTTACGACACGTATAATGTCACATATGGAGTTCCAATGGTTCACGTCATTAAGTTGTTTTTTCTTTTAAGGAATTTGACGTCGATTCTGGTACAGATTACCGCTGGTATGCTACGTACAACTCTGATTGAGGTTAAACGACCGGGTGGTCTATATACAGCCGATGGAGGATGTGTGGGTACAGCTTCGTCTCCTTCATTTAATATGGGTCCAGTGGGAGTGGCCGAAGTTCTAAGTGTTCCGTCACTTTTGACAGCAATCAAATTCTAACCTTCACTGATCTCGAGATCCTTCTGCATTTTCGGAACCTGTTTGAAGGGTGAACGAGGCCCTGACCGTGCTCCTTTCAATCGGACTGTCGGTTGTTGTTCCAGGCATATTTGAGCAACTGGTGGTATTGATGCTTAAAGACACAGATGGTGCATTTTTAACGCGCTTTTCAGCCTTCATCAGTTTTAATGTGGGGCCTTTTGGCGCTCATCATTTGTTCAATCATTGTCACTATTCTTTCTAACTTCTGCGATAGTTCCAATACAATCTTTACCAGTGGGTTGACTATACATACTGAACAGAACCACAGTGAATTTGGTTTACTATTGTGTAGCTTCAACTGGTTCATTGTGAGCTTGGAATATTAGCGATGGCACTTGCGTCGGCAACTGCTACATTGAATACCGATCCGTACATTTGTATGGCATGAAGGAAGGCTATTTTCCAACAGATCATGGACATATTGCTGACAGATGTGGATGGAACCTGTGGTCCAGTGTGGTCTTCCAGGACGATAATCTCTGACTAAAACACTGTCCTAGGTGAACTAGACGTACTTGCGTCCAGTGCCGCTGAGTAAAGTAATGTGCCATTCACGCGTTCCTCTGTTGCGGAGCGATACGCTTTGGAAGCAACAAGGAATTCAGAGCACGGAGTTTCCTGCCCCTGAGCGTTTCTGCTGGGGACAGCTGATTTGGCACCTGGGGGTTCGGAGTTGATCTGTACAGCAGAAGGAAAACATCCAATATCTCTTGTGTAGTAGTCACAGGTTCGATCGACTGCAGACTTGGACAAGTGCTAGAAAGTTGGTTCAGATTACAGCTGGTATACTACGTGCAAGTCTGGTTGTGGTTAAGCGACCAGCTGGTCTGTATACAGTCGATGTAGGCTGTTTGGATACAGCTTCGTTTTCTTCATTTACTATGGGTCCAATGGGGGTGGCCGAAGTTATAGGTTTCCGGTCACCTTTGTCGGCAACCAAGTTCCAAACACCACTGGTGTCCAAACCCTTCTGAATTTTCGAAAACGTTTGCATAATGGAAGAGGCTCTGACCGTGCCCATTGTAATCGGACTGGTGATGGTTGTTTCTGGCATATTTGAGCAACTGATGGTATTGGGGTTTAATGCCACAGACGATGCACTTTTAACCCGCTACCTAACCTTCTTCCTCAGTGTTAATGTGGGAGCTGATGGGAATGATTGGGATTTACTCTCTGTCACGTTTTCTTCAAATGAATCGCTGTGGGTGCTTCTCATTCCTTCAACATTACCACTGGTCTTTCTTACTTCTGTGATAGTTCATGTCCAATCTTTACCAGTGAGATGACTATACATACTGAACAGAACCACAGTGAATCTGGTTTACTATTGTGCAGCTTCAACTGGTTCACTGTGAGCTTGGCACATTTACGATGAGACTTTCCAAGGCAATTGCTACACTGGATTGCAATTCTTACATTTTTATGGCATGAAGGAAGGTCACAAACTACTGTCGATCTGGATGTGGTGACACGGGCTTTTGATTGGTCGCCACAATCCATTGCGTTGATCGATGCTATTCCGATCAAGGCCCGAGTGCTTATGGTTTCCTGCGGGTCGCGTGTTCGCTGAATCGTCTGCATGTTCAAGGTCGTCGCGTTCTGTGCGTCTGGCCGGGGTAGGTTTAAGCGGCTAGATCGTTCACACGGCAAACAAAGCGACTGAGCAATACGAACACAAAGTGTACGATAGCTACTTTGATGAACGGTCCACAGTTGTGGTTGCTGACTCGTCAGATAAAACGTGGAGTTGGCTTTCGCTCGAGACCACAAATATTGTGTGGTTCGTGATTCGGAAGATTGCTCGATTGTGTTTTTGCGGGAATGGTGCGAAAACCGCAAATTTAAAATAAAATTTGATCCACCCATTGCTAGATCCGAAAGATGGAGTGCACTAGCTAGATAGTTGACTGAACCACAAAATCGACGGTGATACTTGAATGAAATCGGGGCTGGGAAGTCTTTGATTGCCTGGATCTAGTACACAAGGACGTCGATACCAGACGATGAGACTATGTGGCCTAGGAATTCTACTGTGGACTTGCCAATTTCGCACTTAGTCCGCTTAATAGTGACACCATTTTGGGTCAGCCGGTGTAAACGTAATTGAAGATAAGCGACGTGCTCTTCATTGGATGAACTGACAATAAGGATCTCGTTGAGGTAGTGATCAGCAAAGTCTAGGTCACGAATAATCTCGTAGGTGAAGCGTTGAAAGTTATGTGCGGTGTTACACAGTCCAAAAGGCACTCTTAAAATGCGTATAGGCTGAAGGGAGTGGTGATGTCTGTTTACGGTATGTCTTTTTCCTCGGACTGGCATCTGGCGTTGGGCACGAACAAGATAGATCTTGCTGAAGACCGTCTTACCAGTGAGGCACGCAGTGAGGTCCTGCATGAATGGGATGCGGTACCTGTCAAGGACCGTAAGTTTGTTTAGTGCCCGGTAGTCACCGCAAGCGCGCCAGTCTCCAGCTTTCCTTGGGACCTTTTAGAGTGGAGAGGTCCAAGGACTATCTGAAGGACGGATGATTCCAAGATCGAGCATATGCTCAAACCTCTATTTAGTTAGCTTTATCTTCTCCGGCGAAGGTCGGCGCGGACATGATAAGATGGACGGCCCGTTAGTTCGGATATCATGCGTGCCTTAAGGCACCACGAGAAGAGCTGCGTTCATTGGTTAAACGAGCTTGAGATAATGGGTAACAGCTCGGCGTAGGCAGGAGAGGTTTGTGGGCGATCGTAGACTTGGGTGATAGCTGAGATACGGGCATTGGTGCTAGTGGCGCTGAGCGTCGTTGTGGAGTCGACGATCCTCATTTGTTTCGCATCGAACAAGTCGTCGAAATGTCTAAGGAAGGCTATGCCCGTAGAGTCGCAGCCATGCAAAGGCGGAATGTCCAGAAAGTATAACTTGGCTGGCGAATTGCTTGGACCTTTTTGTAACTGTGCACATTCCGGAACATGAGTTGCTGACATGGCAAGTGTGTTTATTTTGTCACAATGAACCATGTTATATATCAGAACAATTCATGTCCGCAATCGGAACACTGTTATGTGTTATGATACACTTGCTCCTTCCACCTGTTCTTACAACCATCCAAATACCTCCTGGGTCCTACTTAAATGAATGATCAACCGACAGTGAATGACTGGTTGAGTGCCTCCTTCCTCCCCGCTCCGTGTATGTGTGTGCTGTGTCAATAAAACTCATTGGTGTGGCAGCCCTTCTGTGTTCTGAAGTGGGATCAACTGTGGGATCAGAGGTATATAACAGTTTCTGGCGACGGAGGTGGGATCCTTGATCACAATGGCATTCCCCCTCGAGTACCTGAAAAACATTTTGTCTGAGCAGCAGCAGCAATTTGAAACCTCCAAGTTACGTCTTATTGAGACCCTCACACGCAGTTTATCTCTCCAACATGCAACAACCAATGATCACTGCAAACCTTCGGTTGATTCCCTTATCAACGGCATCACGGAGTTCAGCTTTGACCCTGATTCTGGGCTGATATTTGACACATGGTTCCGCCGATATGAAGGCATATTCAGAACGGAACTCTCAAACCTTGACGACCCATCAAAGGTCCGCGTATTGTTACCGAAACTCGGTGCTGTTGAGTATGAGAGGTACGTCAATTATATCTTACCAAAGCATGCGAATGATCTTAACTTTGACGACACTGTTACCCAACTTAGAGAAATATTTGGAGATCCGTCCTCACTCTTTAATAACCGATATAATTGTTTAAAGTTGTGTAGACGCGATGGTGAAAGCCTCATTGCTCACGCGGCCACAGTCAAACGGCAGTGTCAAAAGTTCAAACTTAACCTACTTACGGAAGATCAGTTCGAGTGTTTGATACTTGTCTGTAGTCTTCAATCTCCAAATGATGCTGAAATCCGCACCAGAATACTTGGCATGCTAGAACGTGACCCTCAGATAACTTTGCCAGTCGTTATCGCAGAAGCTCAACGACTTATTAATTTGAAACACGACACAGCCCTAGTGGAAAAATCGGAAACATCCCCTTCTGTTGCAACAGTACAAAGTACTTCAGGTACCAACACTGCGGTAATTCATCACAAGGAATTCCATCAGCGCAAACCGCATTCGGTTTGTTGGCAGTGTGGTGAGTGGCATTTTATGAAATCTTGTCCATACAGGAAGCATGTCTGTCAGAAATGTCACAAGTGTGGACAAAAAGAAACACACTGTCGATACAGGCCTCCATCCAGACCACTTCATAATGCTCGCATGAAGACTTATGGTCCGCGTTCGAAAAGAGTGAATGCCAATTTTTCTCAACCTATTACTAATCAACGAAAATACATCACTATTGAGACAAGCGCGTTTACAAGTCGACACGGCCTCTGACATTACAATTATTTCGGAGACCCTGTGGAAAAGCCTTGGGTCGCCCGTCATCAAACCAACTACTCACCAAGCGAAAAGCGCATCAGGTACTCAACTGAAGCTCCTTGGCCAAATTGAGTGTGAGTGTTGCTTTGCCGGTTTTACTGCATGGGGGACAATTTTTATCACAACCCACAGTAATTTGAACCTGTTGGGGTTAGATTGGATTGAACGTTTCAATCTCCTGGATATTCCACTAAACTATGTTTGTGCAAACGTCAGACTACACGGCCCACAGTCCCCGGAAACAATCGCAATTGAACGCCTTAAGCAGAAATACCGCACTGTTTTTTCTGAAGGACTCGGTAAGTGTACAAAAGTCCTTGCTTCGCTATCTCTCAAACCTAATGCTGTTCCGATATTTCGTCCTAAACGTCCCGTGCCTTATGCCGTAATTCCAGTTGTTGACCAAGAGCTAGACCGCCTAGAGAGAACTGGCGTTATTCATGCAGTTAACTATTCCTCCTGGGCAGCCCCGATCGTGGTGGTTAAAAAACCTAATGGTCAAATTAGATTGTGCGCCGACTTCTCTACAGGGTTAAATGCATCCCTCAACAACCACCAATACCCCTTACCACTTCCTGAAGACATGTTTGCTAAACTGAACGGCGGCAGATGCTTTGCAAAGTTAGATCTATCAGATGCATACCTTCAAATCGAAGTTGATGAACCCTCTAGGGAGTTACTCACAATAAACACTCACAGAGCTCTCTATCAATATCACCGCCTCCCATTTGGTGTCAAAACTGCGCCGGCCATATTTCAACAAATCATGGACACCATGTTAACTGATATCGATGGCGCTGCCGCATACTTGGATGATATTATTGTTGTTGGACTAAGTGTAAATGATCTTTTTAACAAGCTAGATCGAATCTTTGATCGTATTCAGGAATACGCCTTCAGACTCCATCCTGAAAAGTGCACGTTTTTCATGCATTCAATCACCTTCCTGGGGTTCATTATTGACAAGGACGGTAGACGGCCTGACCGCTCGAACTTGGAAGTAATTAGGAGTATGTCTCCTCCTATAGACGTTTCAACACTGAGATCATTCTTGGGCCTCATCAGCCACTATAGCAAATTCCTTCCACAGATGCATCATGTACGTGGTCCACTTAAAGATCTACTGTGCAAAGATAAGCGTTGGTACTGGTCTGAACAATGCCAAAAATCATTTGGGGAGGTAAAAAAGATGTTGTGTTCCGATCTTTTGTTGACACACTACAACCCCACCCAGGAAATTGTACTAGCTGCGGATGCTTCAAACTACGGTGTTGGAGCAGTTATTTCCCCCAAGTTCCCAGATGGCTCAGAGAAAGCTATTGCGCACGCAGCCAGGTCCTTAACCCCAGCAGAACGGAACTACGGTCAGATAGAGAAGGAGGCCCTGGCAATAGTCTTCGCGGTAAAGAAATTCCATAAGATGCTATACAAAAGGAAGTTCACCCTACTTACTGATCATAAATCACTGCTAGCAATGTTTGGATCAAAGTCAGGCATACCCGTTTATACAGCAAACAGGCTGCAACGTTGGGCTATCACCTTACTTGGCTGATTTTGAAATTAAGTACGTTTCCACAAAGAAAATAGGCCAGGCTGACGCACTTTCACGGTTGTTAGAAAATCACCAACCTCGGAGAGAGGACTCCATCATCGCAACCATATCCTTAGAATCACAAGTAAATCAAGTGCTGATAGAGACTCTTCACAAATTTCCGATTACATTTGAAATCGTTCGTGCCGCATCAACCCACGATCCAATCATTCAACAGGCAATAAAATACCACACAACACAGTGGCCCAAAGATAACCTTACAGGGGAGTTACACAATTTGTCCCTAAAAAAGGTGAACTATCAGTCGTTAATGAATGTTTGCTCCTAGCTGATCGAGTTGTCATTTCGGTGGAACTTCGCCAGCGTATTTTGCGGCAATTTCATCGTGGTCATCCCGGTATTAGCAGAATGAAAATGATCGCCCAAAGTTTCGTCTATTGGCCAAACATCGACGCGGACCTCGAGCGCTTGGTGAAGACATGTTCACGGTGTGCGCTTGTCAGTAAATCACCGCGGAAAACCGAATTAGCTTCCTGGCCATTGCCGACTAAACCCTGGCAACGCATACATGCTGATTTCTTTGACCCTGTCAATGGACAGCAATTCCTCATCGTTGTAGATTCTCACTGTAAATGGCCTGAGGTTTTCCAGATGGAGCATGCAACCAGTGGCGCCACCATTAAAGTACTCAGAACACTATTCAGCTACCATGGGATACCGGAGATTTTAGTCACTGACAATGGTTCCCAATTTACTTCCTAGCAGTTTGCCGAATACTGTTCGCGGGTTGGTATTACACATTTACGCAAACCCCCGTTCCATCCCCAATCAAATGGACAAGCTGAACGTTTTGTTGATACCTTCAAGCGTACATTACTTAGAATGTGGGGTGAGGGGATTACGCACGAGATATTAGACATTTTCCTACTTATGTACAGATCAACCCCAAACCCGCAAGTGCCAAACAACGCGTCACCCTCAGAGGCTCTAATGGGAAGGAAAATCCGCACGGTTAATCCGTTGCTACTGCCGAAGAGCACTAGTCCACAAGATGGAGAAGTATTATAATCAGTGAAATAGAACTCAAGGACATCATTTTCATACGGGGCAGAAAGTCTTGGTCAGAGATTATCGCACAGGTAAACCTCTTTGGACAACGGATACGATTCAGAACCAAATAGGAAGGGTGATCTATAAAGTCAGGGTCGGTGATTTTATTTGGACTAGGCATGCAAATCAGTTGAGATCTACCAATATATAGATATACAGATAATCGAATTCTGCCGCTTGATTTTCTCTTAAACAGTTCCCATATACCCCTTGGGACGCCACGCGTGCCTGCCGAGTAATGTGCGACAGTCCCGGAGGAAAAGAGTTTGCAACCAAGACGTACTGATCGCACCCGGAAGCCAACTATGCGACTACAGGTAAACCCACAAAAACGTTCATATGACTAACAATTCCTTTTTGCGGGGGGAGATGTAGAGTCGCAGCTATGCAAAGACGGAATGTCCAGAAAGTATAACTTGACTTTCGAGTTGTTTGGACAATTTTGTAACTGTGCACCTTCCGGAACATGAGTTGCTGACATGGCAAGTGTGTTTATTTTGTCACAATGAACCATGTTATATATCAGAACAATTCATGTCCGCAATCGGAACACTGTTATGTGTTATGATACGCTTGCTTCTTCTACCTGTTCTTACAACCATCCAAATACCTCCTGGGTCCTACTTAAATGAATGATCAACCGACAGTGAATGACTGGTTGAGTGCCTCCTTCCTCCCCGCTCCGTGTATGTGTGTGCTGTGTCAATAAAACTCATTGGTGTGGCAGCCCTTCTGTGTTCTGAAGTGGGATCAACTGTGGGATCAGACTTGCCCCCCAGAGGTATATAACAATGCCGATAATGAGAAACGGAACGCGGTAAGAGTGAATACCAAGAAAAATATTCTGCTTGAACGTAAGTTAATGGTTAAGGATCATTGGCCGTATGTAGGGATGACGGGGCCTTTTGTGACACAAAGGCTGAATTTGGCCTAGGGAGTGGTCTCCCCAGGTGCGGGAGGAAGCACACTTATTTCAGTTCCGGTGTCAACCAGGATCCGCGGTTCCATATTTGCAGCCGTAAACGTAAAGGAGCGACTGCTTTCTGAAGGACCAGTGACTGTAGTAGCCTTTACGTCCCGGCCCGAGTGTGTCTCTGTTGAGTCGAATTAAATGTGCATGGTGAGGTGCAACGTGTGGCCTGCGCACCGAAGCGTCTATAGTATTAGCAATATTGATTATAATCTGCAGGATCGTTTTTGTTATGGGATTTGTTGCGTGAGCGGCATGCGTTATAGTTAGAGGGCTTATTGCTAAAGTCACGGAGTAGGGCTACTAACTACTAAGACTTCTTAAGTCTTGTGGTTTTGGGGCAGTTGGTGTGGCGTGTGAACAACAAGAGAGAGGTAAAGCATTATGGTTACATAGCGGTTGTGCCATAGGTGGAGTAACGCAATTGAGCTGAGGGCAGAAACGATCTACTACTGCGTCGGTTATCTGTGTGGCATCACTATTCATTTGTAGTTAAATCGCTGTATGTCTCGCTCTGTTTCCGATAAACGTTGTAACCGGTGTTCGCGTGATAATGATTCGTCCACCGATGATGAGCCGCGTATCTTACGATTTCGCTTAACAACCTAGAGGGTTACTTGTTGCCTACTTGGAGGCCTTGAAGCAGCTGCTGGATGCGGGTCCGCTCAGTGAGCGTGACTGCTCAGAAACAGGCTGTAGTAAGAGCTCCCTGAGTTGCAGAGTTACGTTACTCGGAAGGCAAACGAGCAGCTGGCCACACTGATGAATCTGAAGTGATCCTATGATGAGTGAATTCCGACTCCAACAGTACAAACCAGAACTGAGAATCAGTGCTTATGAACGGCGAGACGGGAATCGTGACGGCATTGCAAGAAGGATGAGGTAGTTTAACGCTGAAGTGAGACACTACTGAAAAATAATACACAACGAAAACGACAAAAACCGGAGAAAAGTACAAGCTTCGGTCTCACTGGGATGCAAACTTCGCAACCTGGGTCACCAATTTTAGGGCGGAACTCAAGTGCTGGCAGCGATGAGAACAAGTAAGAGCCAATACGGATACGGATTATTCAAAAGTGTGAATGTTGCTGCACCCAACTTGTATTGTACGGAGCTGTAGAAAACTGGAAGCAAAGTAGCACCATTAATAGGGAATTCAAGAATATGCTGTCGGTAAAATCAATAGATAATCGTAAGATACAAACAAAAAGAACATCCATTGCCACAAAATAATTAATGTGTAAGTGTGTCTGCTTGAGTATCTCTAATGAGTGTGTCTAATGAGCCCATACAACCTGTAGAAGATGATATTGACCAGACACCTTACACTTTACGTAAAAGATTAGACAGGGGACTAACAACGCGGACGATGAATGAGACGTTAAATTCTTCTCCAAGTACACACTGAAAAAATGATTAGTCGCCGGACACTCACTAGTCTGCGAAACTTTACGTATGAGTTGCACTACCTCCGAGACATTGCATAAATCGAAGCAGCTTTTACGTATGTACACTAAGGCCCAAGGGCTCCTCAGTAAACTTCCCGAACTTCGGCTACCTCAGGTTGCGAATGCTGAGGATTTAATTCCTGGGACTGTCGCATCAGAGGAGGTGGGGTCCTACTCTACTACCGCAACGACCTGTATTGTGTAATAGTTTGTGATCTGAAAACCTACGTTGCCGACTCTCACTGTTGCCGTCTCTGATTAAGACGCAACTATGCATGTCACGTAGCTGTCGTTTATCTCCCCTCAACGTCCATTCCGAAAATGGATTCCCCCCTGATACGTGTCCTGAATAGAGTAACACGCACTAGGTACAGCCACATTTTCATATTCGGGGACTTCAATCTACACTATCTGGAGGTATGGGCATCACGCAGTGAACAGTTCAATGCAGACTTGCATAAACTGATCTCTAATATTCCCTTGTACACCATGTCATCACACCCACTAGATTCAGGACCGCAAACAAACCCTCCATATTGGACCTTGTGCCCACTAATGAAGAGCTCATGGTTGAAGAGTTATTGATGAACAATCCATTAGGTTTCAGTGACCATGTAGTGATAACGTTCAATAATGTGTGGTATCCAGTGTATCCAACTGAACACTCGGAACTAACTCATACAACCACAGGCTTCCACGTCTTGAGAGAACTCGTCGACGCATCCGTTTTGGAATTTTCAACTAACGCTCCCTTTGCAACGTTTGAACCGAGTTCCTTGATAGACTTAGCGACGTCGTCAACAGAGCATCAGAGACCAAGCCCCTTCGTCCCGCAATAATGCGTTCAGTTCTGAAGAGCAGGACTCGAAAATGCATGGTGAAAAGGGATGCAGCATGGCGTGTCTACAAAGTTAACCCCGACTCAGAGACTTGGGGCAATTTCCTGACCCATCGCAACCATTGCGCTTCACTTTTCCGTGAGGACAACGTAACTTATCAAAATTTTTGGCAAACAACGGACTGCTGTATAGGCATATCAACAATCTTCTTAAAGTGAAGCATGGTATCACTCCACTATTCACGACAGGCGGTAGAGTACAAAGCGCCGAAGAAGTAGCTAATACCCTGTGGCTACAATACGCCCCAATTTTCGAACTCGCAGCCTCTAGCTGTCCATAATTTCGTGCACATTACCAACTCCATTGTTCAAAAATGTATTATTCAACCCGTCAGTTGTGCTAAGGAAGTTACTCTTTCCGTGCGATCATAGCTCTCCGGGAGCCGACAACATCCGCCCGAAAGCACTGAAGGCTACGACCACCAAGCTAGCTGAACCAATGTCACAGTTCTTCCAAAGGTACGTTGATGAACAACAAGTTTCCACTATATGGATGCGTGGCATTATCACCCCAATTTTAGAGGCGGTAACCGTTTAGAGCCTGCAAGTTGTCGCTCAGCGACTCTTCTCCCTGTGATCGCGATTGTGATGGAAGCGGTCGTCGCTGAGGCTTCAATGTACCACCTGGAAAAACGCAACATCTTGGCACCGGAGCATGATGGCTTTCGTCAACACCGGTCATGCACCACCAACCTATCAATTGCACGACGTGGTTGGACGAAAGTGGCTGATGATGGGGGTCGGAGTTGACGTCATCTAGCTGGACTGCTCTAAAGCTTTCGACCGCCTGGATCACCGCATCCTACTTCATCGGCTACAGAGCTTAGGGATCGGCGATCCTGTGATTGGTTGAATTTGCAACTTTCTTCACCAACGGTAACTTCAATCACGCGTTAGGGGATTACGCTCTTGCCCGACTGAGGTGGAATGGGGTGTTCCACAAGGCTCAGTGCTGGGACCGGGCATATTCCTGCCATCGCTTAAACGGCATCGTGAGTTTCTTGAGCCGTTTTATGCCTAGACTCGCTGATATCATGACGCCGATCAAGAAGCTAACACACAAAGGAATAAAGTGGAGTTGGAGAAAGGAATAGCAAACCGCGTCTTTAACTATTAGGCACCTTATGAGCAACGCGCCTGTACTCTGATGGTTAGATCCAGTGTGGCCTCTGGAGGTACACTGGGACAGTAGCCAGGACGAAATAGGTGCCGTTCTCTTGCAGAATGCAAAACCTAGTTTCGAAGCCGAGTACTCACCGTGACCGAGCAGTGCTATGCGCAGGTTGAGAAGGAGATACTCGCGGTAGTCTATGCCATAGAGCGTTTCAACGATTATACATCCGGAAGAAAAATAACTGTGTATATCGACCACAAACCGCTTGTGTCGATAGCCACTAAACCACTGCACGTCGTTCCTCGTCGCCTTCAGTGTGTACTTATTTGGCTCCAAAAGCACGACTTGCATAATATATAAACACCCACTTATGAGTAGAAGGATTTTAGCGAGTATTTTTGTTCGTCGCAGTCAGCTGACAATTCGGATAAGTCAACTACCTATCCGGAAAAGCACCAGACGGCCGTTTCGCCCTATTGGGGTTCGTCAGTGGTGCGCATCCTTCGGTCCTCTAGTGAGGATCGAACTCATGACTGCTAGTGGCTTGTGCCAACTAGCCCGCTGCTTATGCAACTGAGCCATGGAGGACGGCAACCGACCACCACGAATTGTTAGTTAACTGCGATATAGCCCGACCCATCCCCCACTGTCACGCAGGCACCTGCCATGCAGATGACAGCGGTTGGCCTTCCGGCGTCAGGACTTCCCGTTTACGGCAGCTATTGACTGCGACGAACAAAAATACTCGCTAAAATCCTTCTACTCATAAGTAATATAAATTCGCCCTTACGGATTCCATAAAATGCTATGTCGATTCATAGCTGCCGTAAACGGGAAGTCCTGACGCCGGAAGGCCAACCGCTGTCATCTGCATGGCAGGTGCCTGCGTGACAGTGGGGGATGGGTCGGGCTATATCGCAGTTAACTAACAATTCGTGGTGGTCGGTTACCGTCCTCCATGGCTCAGTTGCATAAGCAGCGGGCTAGTTGGCACAAGCCACTAGCAGTCATGAGTTCGATCCTCACTAGAGGACCGAAGGATGCGCACCACTGACGAGCCCCAATAGGGCGAAACGACCGTCTGGTGCTTTTCCGGATAGGTAGTTGACTTATCCGAATTGTCAGCTGACTGCGACGAACAAAAATATACACACCTGTTGAACAGATATTCCTCGCATACATGGTGTCAAGAGTTGACGGACGATCGAAATCAGTGGGGTTCCATCTGTACGTCGATCGGTGTCCATGCTAATCCCACGACATTAAAAGAATTTCGCGTCACCCAAACGCGTTGCACTGCGGCGAACCCCGGTTACTTCGGGTAACACCAAACTCGGCGGAAGAGACTGAGGCCGTTCTGCTGTCTGCGAACCGTCTCCGCAACGACTCAAGTGGAGTGCGCATACTACCCGAAATCTCGTGGAAAGAACGTTCAGTGGATCCCGCTGACAAAGATAGGTACAGAAAAATTCAAGATAAGGAAACAGTGATTACTCACGGTGTTCCTGAGCTTACTTATTCCTGCTCCGACGATGCTCAGATGCACGACCGCGAGCAATGGCATTACATCCGGGAGGCTCTTTATCTCGAAAATGTCGTGGCCATCTTGTTGACAAGGATCCCCATATCACCAAAATATAAGGCGTGCGGTCCCGGGCTGTTAAAACTTGTGTTACAGTCAGAACAAACTGTACAAACCCTACTAAAGAACTGGACTAAACTCCGTTGCAGCTTGCCAACAGAAATTCTTCTGAAAGCAGCGGGAACACCAGCACCTTCTCATGACAATTCAGTAGAGGCACAGCTCTTAATGAAAACGCCAACTGCAGGACCCGACTCAGAGACGGTTTCAACAGTAGCCATAATATCCGGAGGGACACAGCAGAGCACGAGCAAACACCGTGATCCGGAGCATCTAATACCTGCTTACACATCAAATACTTCTCGAGAGTATGCAACCCATCCAAAAAAAGATTAGTCGCCGACCCTTTAATGGTCGGCGCAAACTCTTTTGCTTCATCCATCCAATCTAACACACTCTTAGTCTCCGAGAAGCTCTCATGCATGTACACAAATGCCCAAGGTCTACACAGCAAATTAGCTGAATTAAGACTTCGACACGCGTCTGCAGCTTGGAACCTCAATGCTGTCACCAAAACTTGGTTGCGCTGCGAGATAACTGATGCTGAAATTGCACTAACGGGCATGTCCTTTGTCCGGAAGGATCGAGCAAGAAAAAGTGGTGGGATAGCCCTCTACTTTCCTAACAACATGTAATGCGAACCCATAAACGATTCGGAAACCGACCTACCTGACACCATTTGGTGCAACTTCCGGCTGAGAAAGAACGATCTTGGCCTATTGGTTGTTGTTTACCGCCCACCATCGTCTACTCCTGAGATGGACTGCAATTTGATGACTGCGTTAAGTGATAAAGAGGAAGTACAGTCACCGGCGACTATGACGACCTGTCCGACCTCATTGAAGCAACAAGCTGGTCGTTCTTAGCCGAATTAACCCCTGAGGTGGCCTGCGGAGAATTCGGCAACATATTTAACAAGCTCGTGGCAAGCACATCTGAAACTAAACACTACCGGCCTAAAAGGATGAAGTTTTTCGTGAGGAGAAGGCAACGTAAGTGCATGGCATTAAGGGACTTGGCTTGTCGCACCTACATAACCTCTCCGAACGATGATACCTGGGATGTCTACACAATACAAAGGAACCACTGTGTCAAGCTCGTCCGGGAGGATAAACTGAAGAACCAACAAGGTCTAGTGGAAAAGTTTTGCTCCAATCCCAAACTGCTATACAGACACGTAAACAATTTGCGCCTTGTTATGCGCAGTATTCCTGCTCTGCACACAGCATGTGGGTTAGCCCCAACCGCACAAGAGGCGGCCAACCTTCTTGGACAACAATTTAGCCGTACCTTCCAAAACGTGCAATCATCATACATCCTGCCTAAGTAGATAACGCCGCCATCAGGGCTTAATCACATATCACTCACCTCCGCAGCTGTACTGAAAAGGCTGGTGTCTCTGCGCGAGTTTAGTTCCGCGGGTGGGGACGGCATTCGCCCGAAAGCGTTGAAAGTTGCTGCCATGAGTTTGGCAGGACGACTAGTAATTTTCTTTCAACGATTTCTGAACGAGATGCACGTCCCCACAATGTGGAAGCACGGAATCATCACTCCAATCTACAAAAGTGGCAGTCGTGTTGAACCAGCAAATTATCGTCCGATAACACTACTTCCTGCGATCTCCAAGATTATGGAGTCCATTGTTGGGTACCTAGAGAACAACAAAATTCTCGTTCCGGAGCAGCACTGATTTCGCCAAAATCGCTCCTGTACCACTAATCTGTTGATTGCTCGTGCAAGCTGGACGGAATCTGTGGACGCTGGTGTAGGAGTTGACACGGCCTACTTGGATTTCTCAAAGGCATTCGACCGTATAGCCCATCGCATTCTCCTCCACAAACTCCAGAAATACGGAATCGGTGATCCTGTTCTGGGCTGTATAGGAGACATTCTCGTGCAACGTCACCTGAATGTGAGGGTTAGAAGCAACCTGTTGGAATCCATCGAAGTTCAGTGCGGAGTACCTCAAGGCTAGGTACTTGGACCCCGCCTGTTACTGGTTTTCATAAATGATCTCGCGAACGTGCTATCTTCTAACTGTTTGCTATTTGCTGATGACCTAAAGATATGGCACACCATAGCTGCAGTGGAGGATCACACAGTCTTACAGGATGACCTGGACAAAGCGTACACATGGTCCATTGAGAACATGCTGCATTTCAATGTCACCAAGTGCAAAGTTCTCAGCAAACGGCACAAGAGTATGTACAAGTGCCGCCTAGGACCACAAATTCTACAGTGGGCTTCTCACGAGTGCGATCTCGGCGTGATAGTTCAAAATGACCTCGGTTGTTCCAGGCAGACTGAAAAGGCAGATAAGAAAGCAAACCAGTACCTCGGCATTCTTCGCAGAGCTTTCGGTTTGACTCTTCAGTCTTTCCTAAAATACTTAGTGCGTACGTGAGGCCGCATGCGGAATACGCTATCCAAGCGTGGCAACCGTGGCTCAAGCACCATCTCACCGCGCTCGATACTGCACAACGTAGGGCAACGAAGACCGTCAGAGGTTTGACCACCCTCCCCTACCTGCTCAGGCTGGAGACCCTCAAAATATACAGTGGACGTTATCGGCGTCTAAGGGGCGATCTCATAATGGTGTACCTGATCCTGAGAAAACCCAACAACCCTTGCCATTCCCTTCTAATACTCAGTCAAAACACCTCGCTAAGAGGTCACCAGTTTAAGTTACTCACGCAGTACAGCCGCCTGGAATGCCGACGAAACTCTTTCTCGCTTCGAGTGGCACAGCCTTGGAATGCCCTCCGGGAACATGTAATTAATGCACCCGCCCTACCTCTTTTCAAAAAAGCGCCTTGACGATACTCTGTCACATTTACACTATAAATAAATAAATAAATAAATTGTATATGGCTCGAATATGCGAGAAGCCGTTCCCAGAAGGGACGGATCAAATAATGGTACAGCAGTTTCATATCATGGTATAATAAATTTAAAAAATGCGAGCACAAAATGAAAATTTGTGTAGCGCGAAGCGGTCCAAAATATTTACATTCCTCTTATTCTATCGTCTGACAAATTTTTAGCAGTCACATGAGAGTTGATCGCACACGAAAAAAAAGAGAGAATAAAGTGCTGCGGGCCAGCAAAATATAACCACTTGTGCACTTGACCACATGCATTTTCAGGTACCATTAACTCCGTTCTCAAAAGCGTTATCTAAGGACTGTGCTGTTCGATACATTATTATCACATTTTGAACGGTTAAATGATCTTTTATCGAAAGCTTACGTGATATATCCCATGATCAAAAGATGCTGGTACTAATGCACAACAGACAGTGGATAGTGCCATAACCCTACTCGAGAATGAGTCATTCCAAACCCCTTGCACGAAATTTAACAAATTCTACTGCTATAGAAACTGGATTTCTGTATCCTGTCAACCCAAGATAGTTGCACACGAGTAAGCTTTGTCCTTGCTATCTTCTTTATTATTTTTCTTGCCTATTATGTGATCAATAACCACTCCCCTTATTGCTTTGTGTGCGTACATTCTCATTTCAAACTCCCTTTATACGGCAGTGCAGTTAAATATGTAATCGCCCGAACTGGCGACTCCATTATCCCTTGATCTATCTTTTTTCACTTTAACCCTACTGGACATGCCAAGCACCTGCTTTTTTATCTGTTATAAATCACTGTTCATTGTTCGTTGTACCGGCACCTGAGCATAATCCAAAAGAGGTCGAATCAATAAACCTAGTACAACATCTGAGAGTGACGGAAGATCATCTGAATGCAAAAGACACTGCACAGAGGAAGATGCAACTTTGCAGCTTTGCGAGACGTTATGAGAAGTCGTTGGCCACAAACAAAGTATCTACTGCTGGAGGAGCTAACACCCTACTTCAATTTTCGGGATGAAGTCGCTGTCCATGATCGTTTGTTGTTCAAGGGAAGCCGTATTCGGATTCCGTTATCTTTCCGAGAAGAACTGAAGAAATACATTCATCGCGCTCATCTGGGTGCCAACTATACCATCAACGGCGCAAGCGAATTGCTCTTTTGTATAGGAATCACGCGTCAGCTCAGAAATCATATGTCGAATTGTGAGGCATGCCGTTCACACGAAATTCGGCAGACGAAGGAACTAATGATGCTGCATGATGTCGCTGATCGACCGTGGCAGGTAGCGGTAAATTTATTCTGTGACAACGGGAAAGATTATCTACTCACCGTGGATTATTATGGTGCTTAGTTTAAAATCCATTTACTCACCACTACGACCACAAAAGCAGTAATCAACAAGCTCAGACGTTAATTCGCGCTGCACAAAATACCGGAAGAGCTGTTCTCCGAAAATAGTCCTCAGTTTACTAGCGCTGCGTTCCAGGCCTTCTCAACCAAGTGAGAATTCGTGCATATCACATCGCCCATATCACAGCCAATCGAATGGAAAGGCGGAGTCGGCAGTGAAGCATGCCAGACGACTGTTATTAAAAGCTAAAGCTACTGGCGAGACCCGTACCTCAGCTACTGCAGAATCGCAACACACCTTCAATGGACATAGGCTTGAGCCCACTGCAGCGCCTATACAGTCGAAGTACTAAAACGCTTTGTGCCCATTATCGCCACAGCATGAGAGGTTACAGAACAATCTGAGAAGACGAATGACAACCTAGAAACAGTACCACGGCGGTCACGGATACTACTTGAGCTAACAGTGGGGGAGGAAGTGTGGGTCCAACCAGCACCCGATAGTCAAGAGCGATGGCGGAAAGGTGTGGTGACTGGGAAGGTCGGTGCAAGGTCATACGAAATAAACGTTCGATGGAAAACGCTCAGAAGAAATCGAGTACATTTGAAACGACACCGGAGACAGCAAGGTGGACTGGGCGTGGGGCGCCCGATAACGAGTGGCTAGAAGAGCATGGCCGCAGATACAACGTAGATGAAGTGGAGTGACAAGGTGTACGGGGTGAATAGCAAACTGGAGACACAAGTACACGTAAAAAGGTAGGATGTGATGCGAGTCATACCAGAGTGAACGGACAGGCCAACCGAGTGAGCCAAATAGGCAATGGAGACGTGAGCAATTGATTTGATTGCTGGACATGGATTGGCCGACATTCATGTGAGTTAATCATAGTTTGTTTAACTGAGTCAAAGGCAGTACCTCATTGCCTCAGAAGAGTCCGTAATTATGGACATGAACGCGCAACTTATATCGAGGAGTTTGGCTTGCTAAACCAGCTGTAATTTTCGCCGAGTAGGCTTTGCAGAATAAACGCTTGTCCGTGAAGGACTGAATTCGGTATCAGTCACCATAAGTAGCGCTGTTATTTTTGCTAGGTACAGTTGTCAGTAGAAATAGTCAATGATAGCGGCTTACAGTTTCGAAGTAACGAGTACACCGAATTTCTACGCGCTACGTTTTCTGACTTTCAGGGACTGTAACGCCTGATCTCGCTGCGAATGATCATGTCGAGGGACTTACTGGTATTTTGAAAGAATTAGGTATCCCTCTGCTTTTGGGAGAATCCTGGGATGGTGCCTTTTTATATTTACAATGCACTAATCCAGGATTCTCCCGTCTTAGATGTATACAGAAACACTCCACGTGCTAAACTGACAATATCCCCATCAGATTTAATGCTCGGTCAAACAATTTTGAACTCGATTAATCGTAACTTTTACTTACGACGGAAGCACCGATTAGAGAATATGAAAGACGAGGTTTTTAACGGGCTATGGGCGCATTGGAAATCTATCCCCAGGGACATTCGTTCCTGTGAAGCTACCCTATTCTCAGAAAGTAAGTAAAAGCATCGGACCTCCGACCCGTGTGGATTCTGTGTGCACGTCAGGTACTTACAGATTGGTTGAGGAAACATGGATTAATTCAAAACGGCCGCATACATCGCGTTCTCAATGTGTTGTTGAACAGAAAAACACACCTACAACACAAAGTTCGATACAAACAAATACAAACCTTTGACGATCTGGTCGGGTGTGTCACCCAGTCTATCGATATGCTCTGATACGCAATATCCTATGATACTTTTTCGGGGGTAAAAGCTAAAATACATCGTGAATGCATACGTAGTGCATAATATTTTCGAACGGATTAGTGGGCGATGTTGTTTCTCTTTAGGTTGATTTGTTCTTGTTACCGATTCATTTACATCACCCTCGCCGCGTACTTAACATTCATTGGACCAGGCATATGCTGTTGCATTTCGTTGGATGCACCTGTATATCGCTCCCATTTTTATAGTAACGTATACCTGGGAAATCAGATTCGTGCGTACGCTCCGTTGCTACTATGGTCTTTTGCCTTTTCGGGACAAAACAATGCTGTTCTCTTGAAAGCATTCGATCAGCGCATGAATTGAACTATCCTGCCATAATGAGGCCCTTTTAATGGGTCCTTAGGAAAGAAACCTAACGGCTGAGTAGGACTGATACTTGGTCGTGTGTGTCGATTACAAAAAGAATCTGCCTGCTGTCTCCACGTTAGCCAACTGCACAAGAGTCATGGAATCTCACAGCAGAAATACCACGGTTGATTGGAATCCCGTTAAGGAATGCGGATTCACTGTGACACCAAGTGCCATCCTAACTTCAGCTTAACCCACAGTCATCAGAATATTGGTAGAAACGAGTGTGTGAGGTTGGATATTTATGACATTTTGTAAACTATGCTGGGATGCTGAGGTCATGTTTCGGATTGGCAGCAAATGTCAGTTGAACAAAGAAAGTGTCTTATAACGAGTAAACGTGCATTTACTTTACACGCACCGTAGGATGACCGGAGTGTGGATAGCAAAACCCAAGCTAAAAGTAACCTACGAGGAATTACTGGTTTTAAGAGACTCACCAATATATTCACGTAATCGCCGGTGTAGGTTTTCTCACCGAGACCTAGATGGTTGGTGAGCACGTAGTTTGCTTCGAGTTGTTTCGTCGCCCAAGTGAAACGGGCTGTATCAGGTAATACTATTGGGATAGGGTGACCTCAAATCATTTTTTGAATAGCCTCAGTGTTGGGGCAAAAACGACGTGAGGTGGAAGGGTGTTGCATATTCTGGATACCCGAAGGAAGCAAATATTTTGTCGACGATCAAGTCGACTATGGTGTGTAGCTAGTTGGAAGTTATGGTCTCTCAGATTTGTACTGTAGCTGAGTTGCAGCATATCGCGACGATCGTGAGTTTGTCAGCGTTAGGTAAAACATACTATGATCTCTTCGATGATGCTGATTTTCACTGCTGTATTATCCCAAAGCTTACAGCCTTTGTTAGGAAGAGACGCGAAACTTCCAGCGTGGAGCTTTAAGCGCATCAATATAATGTCTGCACCATGGACGCCAGGTTTGGGTCGTGGACACCGTTTGGGGCCACACGTAGGCATCCAGCATTTGCAGAAAGATCGATGCTTCGAACTTTCCAAATGCTCTTCGCAAGTGTCTAACTTGCTGGATGGCTCTTATCAATGGGGTTTCAGACTGTTTCGAGCGATCCAGTGCATGCTGAGGTTACTATTATAGGAAGTACGTTGCAACTGCTGGACCCCAAATCGAGATTCATAGATACTCTGATGACGTAGCTCACAACTTTGTAGTTCGCCATGTTGTCCTGGAGCCGCCTTTCGGATGACCATGTATAGGCCCAGTCGAGATATCTTTGTAGTGTCGCGTGATCATCCTCTGACTCGATGTCATACTAAGTCTTGACTTCGTTTGCAAATAGTACGTCGTCCTCCTGGAGCATATTGAAATAGTCATTGATGAAGCCTAGTAACAAGTGTCGATCTAATACTGACTCTTGAGGCAAACAATACTGCACTTCAATTGGGTAGGAAATAGCTTGTGACCCCCCACATTCAGCTGAGGTTAAATGAGCAACCAGCTTATCAAACCAAGCGCGGGGTCACAGATTCCGTAACTTCGGAGCTCTTAAAGAAGAATGCTGTGGTCCAGGAAGTTGAATGCCTTGAAGTAGTCCAAGTCGACGATGTCAACTCCTACTCTGACGTCGACTGTTTCCATCCATCCTGCTCGGGCTAACAGCAAATTTGTAGTGCATGACGGATCACGGCCGAATCCATGCTGTTGTGACACTACGGTATTTTTGCTTTCAACGTATTCTATGGGCGCCTCTGCGATAATACTTTCCATTAACTTGCATACTATCGAGAGGGGCGATTGGATGGTAGTTCCTTGGCTCCGCACTATTCCCTCTCCTGTACAGAGGAATTGTTAGAACCCAAGGGACAGGCGGTAATTGTTTATTGCTAAAGTGGCTTACACTAGGTGTGTTCGTCCATACCTTGGAGGCGTCCACTCATCTGCGTGATCTCCATAGAGTGTTCCCCAACTGGTGCTTGCCTCTGTGTTCACTCCTCGTGCGCATGGAACTGTAATCCTGATGTCATCTTCCACTTTGGGGAAGTCGGCAGAGCTCGCTGTTGATGTGTCATCTTGCACCACCACACTACTTATACTCGGCGCAGTAGTATCCACCTTTAATCCACCACAGAATGACTATTCCCTGTTCCCGCATTGTGGGAATCTGCACAGCCTCAAGGCTTCGTTGAAAGAACCGCGCTAACGGTTCGGCGAGGTTCATGGTGGCTCTCCCCAGTACCTTCGGTCTTACGTTGTCCACATCAAGAGAGCTGTGCACGCGCAGGTAAAATAGTTTTTGCATCACATACGTTGCAGTGAACTATGGGTAGCTTAATCTTTGGGGCTACGTAAGCTATCAAAACGGCTGAGTTAATGAATCACTCTGGAAAGTGCGGATAAATTGTTGCCGAAGAGCCGTACTATCTGCTGGACATAGAACTGGGATTGTGCGCTGCAAACTGTGAAGCTTGTTAGTGTGCCTGTACAGCATTTTAGGATAAATACTAAATGTTGTCGCTAAGTCCCGTTAGTGCCGGAGTTATTCTTCAAGGACCAACTTGGTCCAGTGGTTTTGTTGAGTTATGTAGGCAACCATACCTGCATAATCGCTCGAGATTTATAAGCGGCCTAGGCTGACTCTGTCATGGCCATGTATCAAGGCCAGTTGGTTTCTTGAACGAGTTTTGAGAGGATGTCGTAACAAGCGATGATGTGGGCTTCCTTGTTGTTTTAACAGAAGTATTTCGTGTAGCAAATGTAGCGGAAGAGCAGGGTCTTGTGACCCCTACGGCCAAGCAGTGCACCTGTTTACCTTGTCGATCATCGGTTCCCCCTTTAGGAGCACAAGGTTTATAATATTTGATTCACCACCCTATCTGGATCGCTTAGGAACGGTGACATCATCTGTGATCTCAATATTCAGCCAGTTTTCGGTTACCATGAACATGTCGCAAGGAATGGAAACCTGGCGATAAGGAAGCTCGATTAACTCGCTGAGAAAACTTTGTGTGTTTGTATCTGTTCTGACTCTCAGAGTTGGACTGAAGGCCCACTTGATTCTGCCTTGAGAACACAGAAGTGAAAGCCGCATCACAAGGTGTATTGCTACAACGAACGCAAGACCGAGCGAAATAAGGAGGGAAACACGCCAGCACCAGTAGTTTTACAACTGAATACACGATTGATTAAATAGGACTCCGGAGGCACGAGTGGTGTTGATTTTGTGTGAAACAGGCGACAGGAGCAAATGCATCACAGCACAAAACCCAGTGTTTGGTTTCGAAGCACGAATGGTTCCGACACAAAACATGATTTCGACTTGTAAAATAACACAAGCTTTCTGAACAACATGTTCCTTTTTCGTGCACAGTTACGAAAAATCCAAACAGTTCTCCTGACACCAGCCAAGTAACACTTGCTGGACGTTTCATCACTCTGCGTTCCCTTATGACGCTACCGTATGCAAGCAGCTGATGGCGTCAATGGTTAGAAGCGTGACTGCAGACGCCGATTTTCGGTTAGAGTCTATGTCAATCCTTATGGGATCGGCTATAGGGTACCTGCAATTCTAGCACACCCGTCGATCGAATTTAGGGAGCCCAGTTTAGAAGTTATGAAGTTTAACTATTCTAAGTTTTCAAGAAAATGAGGCTTGCAAAGTTCTGGGCACTTGATTCCTGTTGGACACTGTGTGGTTGTGTTGGAGGATAGTACGACAACACTTCCATCGGTGGTGGGATTCTGCTCAGCTCGGATGATTTAGGTGACGATGGTGGTTAATGACACGTTAGGAGAGTGGACTAGTGGGTAACGTGCGATTGAATCGTACGCGAAGTAATAAAATAGTAAGTTATCATTGAGATACATTTCAATGGTTTATCATTGGGCGTGACAGTATGCGCTTACCCAGTTTGACATAAGATATGGTCTTAATGGTCCGTCACCTGAGCTTTAAGCCAAGAAGTCCAGCCGACAATTTAGTAGGACGAGATAAGAGTCTTGCATCCGTTGGGGTCGATGATTGCAGAAACAATCCATAGTGTTTTCTTAATTCAATAGTTACTGTCGTCGACTAAGCGCCGCTAATGTTCAAGATATTATCCAATGGTTAGCCTAGGTGTTGCTGTACAATGTCTCCAATAAGGACAACGGCAGTGGATATACGCAGTGCCTGGCCATATCCACCGCGTCACAGTGCCTTCATGAGACCTATGTGACTTGCTGTAGGATGACCACTTGTTAAGCGCATTGCACAGTAAATCCCATCTATGGCGCGTGTTGCAAGCAATAAGGTGATACGTAAAGGGACAATGTTATAGTGCATACGCGCGGTCAGGTCACAGCCCACTGGCTTACACGCATTTTAGCCACCACACGAGTCATGTGCGTCGCCCGACTGACAGTGGTTCATGGTAACTAATCACGACAGAAACAAACGGCCGACCGTTGAGCGCAAGTAGCTTCTACGCGGTCAACGGATGCTCGACATACATGATGGCAGAGATAACACACTTCTACTTCATCCATAAGAAACTGGACGCGAGTGTCTTTTCTTGCTTTTTGATTAAGGGCCTTTTTTATGATCGGACTCACAGACTGCTGTCATATGTCGTCCACTGCGTTTCCTCAAAATGGTTAAGTTGTGCTAAGTGCAAGGTACCAAATGAGGTGTATTTCCCATACGGGTGCTACCAACGTGATTCGCAGGTGAAACAGTCGCGTTTAGTTTTTGAGCTGATGGGGGGTCGCACTCAACTATTTCGACTTGGATCGGTACGCTTTACCCTCGCGGAGATAGAACTGGCCTGATGAATGCTATATTTCCGGTAATTGCAGTCGAGGGCGTGAAAGCTACCTTTACTTTATAATCTGATAGGTCGATCCATCCAAAAGGTAAATCAGGATTTTCCGTACTGGCGTCACCATGGTTTAATTTACCATGATCAGCTGACTTCATTTCAAAACTGAACCATTAGCTGTTTGAATTGTTTTCATGGGATCATTACTTGAAAATTACACAGTTGTGAGTGATACCCCTCATTTGATAGGCGTTAGGCGCACTGCTGACAACTCCGGCAAAGATAGGGCAGCTTTCCCTTATCGCCTTGAATGTGGGATACTTACATGAATGTACCTTGTAATGAATCACCCACAATAAATACTGTAAATCCCTGGGAAATTCAAAAATACTACTAGGTTTTGGTGTAAAGCATTAACCAAAACTCAACTGGTCCTTACTAGCGTGCAGCCGTCTGTGATCACTATTTATCCGGTTGTTCGGAAAGGACTTCGCTTTTTCTTACCATATGACCTGATTGTACATTTTTATATTTTAATAGCTGAGATAGCAAGGCTTGATTGTGAAAAAGTTCCTGTTGATTCAAAGTAGTATCTTTTGCTTGACGCCCATTCAAATATGGAGAGTGAAAGTAGCATTTTCAGCATATTTTACCTTTTGTGCTACTGAAAAGTTAAAAAGGCTATTCAGGTAAGAAAAATTTCTCAGCTGTGTACAAAAAAGATGTATTGACAGAACGCCAGTGTCAAAACTGGGTTACAAACTTCCGATCTGACATCAATCTAGTACTTAAATACATGCATTAATTAATTAACTACTTCGCATTAATTGATGCAGACTGGCGAATAACTTCTTGAGATCACTGGGAGGTTAAATGTATACAATTCAACTGTTCATGATCATTTGAAGTGCTAAGATTTAACCTTAAAGCTGATGTATGGGTTCCTCACGTTCGCAGGGAAAGAAATTGGTGCCGTCGCGATGACGACTGTGATTTGCTTCGCAAACATTAAAAAATGATCCATTCTTGAAGCGCATTTTCCCTGAGAACGAAAACTGCGTTGTCTAAAACAATGTTAAAGGTATGAGATTATGGATTAAAAAAGATAAATCAGCTCAAACTACTTCGGAAGCCGATATTCATCAAAAAGTGTGCTGCTCTCTGTTTGGTGGGACTTCAAAGTAATCGCATTTTTAGCTTCTGCCGGACAACACAACCATCAGTTCTGAAGTGTACTGTCATCTGCTGGGCAAATTAAATGATTCACTTAATCAGAAAAGGCCAGAATCAATTCATAGTAAAGGTGTAGTATTCCACCAACATAATGCGAGACCGCATAAAAGATTGATAACTCACCAATAAGTGTTACAGCTTGGATGGGATGCACCGTCACACCCACCATATTCTCCATACCTGGCAACTACTGCTTATTAGTTGTTCCCGTCTCTACAAAATGTTTTAGATGGTAAAATCTTTACTTTAAATGAGGGGTCAAAAACACCTGGACCAGATTTTGCCAGCAAAAAAAACAAAACTTTTATGAACGTGGAATCACTCTACTACAAGAAAGATAACAAAAGGTATTGGATGAGAATGAAGAATCTGTAAGTTAATAAAATTTTTCTTCACTATAAGAAAATAGTTTTTCACTGTCATCGAAAAAATTGAAATGACTTTCCAAACTACCAGAAATAAGTAAGGCTTGCGGCTGGCTAGGCGTCTTGTTCGCTTATGCTCCACGTGCTCCAATGCTAAGCGAGCCAGTCGCATTTCCTTCTGTTCCCAAGCCTTTTATGCGTTGTCGATGATATATTAGACTAATCAAATGCTGGCGGTACAAAACCAAGCTATTTGGGTTATTCTCTTGCCTCACTGGTCAACTCACTAACGATAACTACTTGATGAAGAGCACACAAACTTTCTGCCCGTCTGCTTTCTCCGCATCATCACTTTTCATCTCTAGTTCGCCAGTTGATGTTACCATCTCCGTACTATCCTTTCACACTTTCTACCATCCACCTTGTGATTGCAACTGTCTAGCACCTCTACCTCTCCCGTATCGTAGTACCCCTTGGTGTGTGTGTGTGTGTGTGATACAACCTATCTTTACCGTAATTTTCCAGCTACTTACGACGTGCTTCAGCTGTCTAGTTGGGTTTGGTTGGAGGATCAGTTGTTCCAATCGGCCACCGCTCAAAACCGTTCCACACGACAGCATCTGACACACGACCCAAAAGTAGCACTTCGTGGAAATTCTGCTAAGTTCCTACATCTTCATTAGAAGTAAACACCTTGCGTCGTGTTACCCAAGCTTCTTCTCAATCTCGTAGTCTAGGATCTCGTCGTTTTGACCACATGGCTTCGCAGTCTACAGGATGCATTCGTTACTGTGGCTATTTACCCGGTGATGTTTGACACAGCACTTGCTGAGATCATACCATTTGTTACTCGTACACACTCGAGAGTCGCCGAACTTATGTTTTAAAGCTATTCTACCCAGAGCTCTTCAATGCGTATCATCATATCTGTTGGGCATTTGCTTCATTAAAACAGAACATACCCTAACCCATGTGTCAATCACAGCACAAAGCATCCGGAAGCAACTTCTGTGGCCGAACGTTCATCGTAGTCATCTCCATGAGCTCTTCTAACAATTTAAGGGGTTGTTTAGCGACCCTTTCAGAACAGTTGCGGACCACGGATTATGCACCAAGGAATCCTTAAGCAGCCTTCTCAACTTGTAAGGTTATCATTACAATAAACCATCTTATAACCCCGCCGCCAAGTGATTGGTGGAGGGTTTACAGCGGCTAAAGTTTTCACTCAGACTCAGAACCGGCTCTTCTTCGCGCCGAACACTTTTGCTCATTCACCTAAGCGAAGGGTGTACTCTTAGAGCTTATTTGAGGCTAGAGTTTCAGTACGTTGATGCGGTACAGTGTTTGCGTCGCGGCTTGACTCCAGAAATACTCCGGCAAGTTTCAATCGTAACTGTTGTACAATAATTCCGCTCAACACAACCAACGTGTAAAATATATGAACCATGTATTCATTTGCATGGACAAAGTACGTCAGTTCCAACTGATATCAAAGTCTGAATATTTCATGTTACATGCGGAACTTCTAACAGCTTCTTTATTTATCCCGATGGTAGAACTAAGAAGTTGAGCGTCAAAATACTCTAATTTGTCATACTGTTTCAAGGTCAGGGCATGTAGTACCTTCTATCACACCTTACAGTCATCACAGCGATTTCCGCTAGTTACTCCGTTCTGGCACTCGCACTGTTTCTCCCGTCCCCTAGCAACAGGCGTGATAGACAAACACCTCGTATTAGATGTAGTTCATCTCTGTCCCATCTTAGGCAGGCAGGCTCTCACACATCTGGAAAAGCACCAGTCAGCTGTTTCGACCTTCTGGGTTGCATCGTTGCTGCGCGTTCCACTGATCGCAGCTGGGACCGCGACGAAGTGCAACGAAAATTACTAAAAAGCTCACTACTCCTCAGCGAACACCTCGTTTGCTTCTAGGAACACGTCAACGCCTATCATTTTTAATGCCACAGCTGGTATATTCGCATTCGGTAGCCACATATTCATTATACACAGATCTCGCCAAATCGACAAGAATCCCGGGTCTTTCGGCTCAAGTTCTTCTTAGAGTATGTTCCAGGTTGGAGCCAAGGCCCCCGTATTTGATACATACCAGCATCACATCCAGGTTTCACTTAAATGTACATGATAAATTTTCGACTCAGTAATCCTTTGTATCGAACAAAGCTAGACCCGTTTCAGTTATCGGGAACCGTGATGATGTCATTTCGAAAAAATTAAAACCTGGTCTGAAACCAGACTTACTCGTTTTTTAAGCTGTTTCTCTGCCGAATTTTGTCACATCATCGTGTGTTTACACTAGTTCGATGCAGCTGCATCAGCGCTATCTACTGCGTTCCATCTTTTGATTTACCTTTTGTGGCTAAGCTTTTATCTCTACATCTCGCCTCAGGCACCGTGCCAGGAGAAACACAAGCTGAGAATTTTCCCCATCACGAACCAAAAGCAACATTTGGGTCTCAAACCAAAGCCAATTCTGCGTTTCCTCTGACGAGTCATCAACCGAAGCTGTCGACCGCTAACCAACGTAGCTATCATACACATTATGTCCGTATCGCGCAGTCACTTTGTGTACCGACTAAACAATCTGGTCGCTTAAACCTGCCCTAACAGGGCTCTGCGCATCAAAAGTAACGAACGTAAACATGCAGACAATTCAGCGCACGCGCTAGGGTATTAATCGGAATAGCTTACACCGAAGCAGTGGAGCGTAACCTCCAATCAAGCGCCTATGTTACCCCATCCAGATCGACAGTAGTATGTTGCATTACTTCATGCACTAAAAATGTACGAACTGGAATCCAGTGTTGTAATTGCCTTGGTACGTTTCCTTCTGTTATGCACGCACAAAGTAAACCAGACGAAGATACACATAGCCATACAGATTTACTGTGGTTCTGTGAACTACGTATTGTCATCTCACTGGTTATATTTGTACACAAACTATCGCCGTAACCCAGAAAACTAGTGGCAATGATTAAAAAAATGAGGCACACCAAAGTTGTTTCATTTGAAGAAAGCGCGGCAGGGAGCTAACCCTAGTTTTGGACTAGTAAATTATAGTCCTAGACGGTGCGAGAAATTAAGCGCGGATATCAGAAGGAAATTGGGGTCGGACACAGCGGACTGTATTCGATGGGCTACAAGAAGACGCGGACGGATGAAGCGAGACAAGGAACACGTTAGCGCGGGAACTTACAAGACGGTCAAGTCTCGAGCCGGATGTTGGTCAACATAGATTCTATATAAGGGAGATTACAACAAGAAAGAATAGTGTCCAATTGGTCATCAGCGAAAGTGTACAGAAACGATAATAGTTCTCTTATGGGGCCCTACACCAGTAATTCCCACTAAGCTCCGCATCTAAATTGATGAAGGAGGTTTGGCAGCGCGTTAAACATGCGTCACCTGTTGTTTTAAACTTCAATACAAGCGGTTGCCTAAATACACCTGAAACAACCACCGCCAGTCCGATTGGGAAAAGTACGTTCAGGGCCACCTCCACCATCCAAACTCTTCCAATATTTCAGAAGGACGTTGACCATGGTTTTGGTTGGAACTTGGTTGTTGCCGAAGTCAACCGGAAACTTAGACCTTCGTCTAATCCCACTGGGCCCAACTTAACTGAAGGAGACATCGCTTTACTTACACAATCTCCATCAATTTTATGTGAACCACCTGGGCAGTTGATCTCAACCTGAGCTGCACATAGTATTCTGGCGGTAAGTTGAACCAACTTTCTAGGATCGACCTGTGCTGATTGTACATGAAATATTAAATGATTGATTACTGTTATCTATTTTCAACAATTGACTTAGAAGATATATCTACGAAATTCGAATTTCAAATTCGGGTGTTCTTACTGCGGGTCGAGACTAGTTTGATTCCGAACCTACCATAATTGGCGTCGGGGTCAATGTTTATTCAAAAATGCATTAAACTCGAATCCCTAAACGTAAATGCACCTCCCCGGGAGTTACAAGTATATATGGAAAGATTCGAGTTATGGTGGCTCATCAAAGGGGACCTTCGCAAATACCTTAAAGGCGCTCACATTTTATCTGCTGTTGCAGGAGAGGCCCGATCACTCCTGAAGTATCTGGCTTATCTTCAGCTTCCGTCAAAATTATCATACAAGTTGAAGGGCCTTCTTTTGTCTCATTTATTACCGGAAAATTTCGTGGTTACCGAGGGTGAAGTTCCATTTACTGATGCGCCAACCCAATCAACCTGTTCACGATTTCATCCTCCAACTGCAGTCCCAAGCTTCTTCTTGTGCATTTGGGGGTGAGCTCGATGAATACCTGAGAGATCGTCTAATTGCTGGCATAATTAATCCCGATTTACATCGCCAGCTCTTATCACTTTCAGCACCGACTTATAATCAAGTGAAGTCCATCTGTTTGCACTCTCAAGATGTTGCTGATATTACAAAATCCCAGACGACTGCTGTTGCTCAACAAATTTTGTTTAACTCAACCAAACGCCGAGTACATGCCGAAAAGAAAAAATAATGGCAATCTAACGCGTTTAAACCTCACGGCATTGCTCAAGTGTGTAGCCGGTCCGCGGGCGTCACGGTAACATGTTAACAGGTAAGAGGTCGATCGGTTTTGCTTCCTGTTATCCTTACCTTCCTATTCCACTCCGGCACTTTCCCTTCCCTCTTCCGTGCTTCCTTAGCTGCCACCTTTACATCGACCTCTTACTAGGCGGCTCGAGCGTACAGCCGTCTACGAGGTATTTATTTTGCATTGCAGCTTGCCGCACAACTTGGACACGGAAGAGCTTGGAACGCCGGACGGAAGAAATATTACAAGCGCACGCCCAGAAAATGCTGACAGCGTAAAGTGTGATTAAGTCGACAAAAAGATTGGACAATGTGTTTCTTCTGGAAAGCTGCATTCCCGGTTTACTTGTCCGCATCGGAATTCTAAATGCCATCAGTGTGAAAAAGTCGGACATATCCGCAGCGTTTGCCGTAAACTCAAACGTTGCAATCAACTGAAACAAGTTGATGATACCACTGTGAACTCACTAAAGGACTTCCATTCGTTAACACTAGCTGTGAATACAAGTGGTCGCTTATACAATGTTTTACGCTTCGGAAATGGTAATTCACGCCGTTTCATTGTTGCTACTGGTAGTATGGAGTCTCTCATTTCTAAAACGAGTCTTAATCATCTATACTCTGATGTTCTGATTGATTCTACATCCATGTTAAAGATAGTACTGGGCATACCCTTCCGGTGATAGAACGTTGTACGTTGCCTGTGTTAGATAAGCATTCTAATCCCGTCGAGTGTAAATTTTTGTCGTTCGTCAGGGCCCGTCTATTCTCCGTCTTAAAGTTATGCAGACGCTTAAAATAAGTATCACTTTTCTGTCACACACATTGATACTGACACTCAAATTTGTGGTTTACTGCACGAATGTTCAGTGACATCTGGTGGAATGAAAATCCCGCCCGTTAATTTGGAAGTAGCCAGTAATCCTGTCTTCTGTAAACGTCGTATTTATTCATTTGGACTAAGGGAACCTGTTCGCAAGGTACTTGTGTCTCTGTGAAGCAAGGATTTTTGTCCCATTACTGTGTTCACGATGGGCCACACCTATTGTCACACCGTTAAAGTCGGATGGACAAACATCCAGAGTTCGCGGCGATTACCGCATTACCCTTAATACGCAGCTGCTGCAGCGTAGTTGTGCCAGAGAAGAACCTGATTCTATTCTCTCTCGTCTGTATGGATCCAAGATTTTCTCGAAGCTAGACTTACAAGATGCATATTTGCAGATACCACTCACTGATGATTCTAGTGAACCGACCACCATCAACACACCTTTTGGGTTTTACCGGTATAGATTTCTTCCCTTCGGTCTTCATGTGTCGCCCGCCATATTCCAAGACGTGATGAACTCCATGGTGAAAGGCCTGGAGGGTGCTGTGGTCCATCAAAACGATGTGTTTGTGCATGCTGCCGATAAACACATTCATGATTCTCAATTGCTTGCAATTTTAACTCGCTTCAAAGATGCTAATGTGAACATCAACCCAAAGAAGCGCCCGATTGATGTCCAAGATATCAGTTGTCTTGGTTGTTACATTAGATCTGAAGCATTCAAACCAGATCCTGATCGGATAAAGCCATTAGTTGATGTTGTCGCCCACCAATGTTCATGAACTTCGATCAGTGATGAGAGCCTTGCAGTATTATTCTAAATTCATTCCTAATTTTGCATCCACTGCTGATCCTTTATTCACCTTGTTGAATGACAAGTTTTGTTTGTTAAGACAAACATGAGCATGTTCTTCGAAAGCGTTTGCAAATGCTTACATCTGGTTGTGTTCTTCGTATATCCTCTACGAAACTACCCACCGTACTTTTCACAGATGCCTTGCCAACCAGCATAGGTGCCGTGTTAGAGCAAGATGGGCACCCTGTTCTGTGTATCTCTCGTCGACTCAGTAATGCTGAAAAGGGCTATGCTCAGACGCATTGAGAAGCTTTGGCTGTATACTGGGAAGTCACTGTATTTCACAAATATTTTTTTGGTCTCAGATTTACTATTGTGACAGGTCAAGAAGGTCTAAAGTTCATTTACAACCCTGCCAGTTCTTTAGCTAAATCCCTAGCAACTATGGTTCAAAGGTGGTGTTGCTCTTAGCGCGTACAAATATGTGGTTGAGCACAGAAATGCAAATTCATTCCTTACCTCGACTACTTATCTCGAAATGCAGAAGTATTCGAAGCCGATTCTGTGATGAGTTGTTTACTCACCCAGCCGCTTCCATTCTCTCGTTCAGCCCTTAGCAAGTAGACTAGAAAGTATTACGCATCATTGATATCTGCTCTCACACCAAGATAGTCTGTATCTCACAAACGGAATTTTCCACAATTTGATGTGCGTCGTGATGAGTTGTGTGTTACACCTGATAGATTACTATGTGAATGAAAGTGTCGTTATTCCGCCGACTTTGAGATTAGCTGTTCCGACGGATTTACATTCTGGTCATCTTGGTGTTGAAAAGATGAACTCCTTAGCTCGATGCTTGTGCTGATGGCCGGAATTAAATGCAGATATTCGACGCAATGCTTCTGGTTGCCTGAACTGTAAGCACAAGATTCTACAGCAGCCGTCCAAGTGGACACCATGGCCGATGGCATGCGAGCACTGACAAAGGATATATATGCATTCTGTTTACCATTTCTACAGATGTACTATGCACTTGTGATAATGGAATCTTATTCTAAGTGGCCGGAAGTATTCCTGACTGATAAACCAAACGCTGATTTTATTGTCCGTGCCTTGAAAAAAGTGTTTAGTGGGGAAGGAGTCCGATTAGCTTTTGTAAGTGACAATGGTTTACACTTTACAGATTCGATTGTTACCAATTAGCTGGAAAGCCTTTAATCTCGTCACCATTTTACTGCTCCACGACATCCATGCTATAATGGCCTAGTTGGTTACGTTGTTGCAACTTTAAAACGTTCTGTTACCTCCTGTGCTCCTAATTCTTTTGAGGAAGTTGATCGCTGTGTTGATAACTTCCTTCTCAAATACCGTAACTGTGTGCATTCCACTACTGGAGATACACCCGCTAAACTGTGTAAATCCAGACCATTGAGGTCGAAGCTGCTTGGTTTTGGAAGCGCTGAAGTATCTTATTTTAGAGCCAATGATTTACGTCCTTCATCCGGAATTATTGTAAACAAACTTGGAAGTCGTATGGTTTAAATTCTGGATCTCGATAACTGCTCTCTGCATAAACGGCATGTTGATCAGGTAGGATACAAGGATTCCGGTCAGTTGTCATTTGATTCTGTGTGCACTGAAAATGCTGATCACATTTCAGTTTCAGGTTCTCATGAGAGCACTGAACAGAATCAGCCTCCAAAAAGATCCGCCAGATTACAACAGAAATCCCAACCGAATTACAGAAAGTTGGAGTTGCATTCAAGCTGCGGAGAAAATGATGATTTTAGATACAATATTTGAAGTTAGGTTATTGTTATTCTTTTTCAACCGTTGACTTAAAATATATACCCGCGAAATTCGCACACCATTTCGGATGTTCTTACCACGAGTCCAGACTAGCTTGGTTGGAGCCTAATTCTATTTCGATTCCGAACCTACAATGCGACATCAAATTCCTTGTAAGGTCAACAAGTCTAAGATGTGAAGCACTGTATCTCCATAAGTGAGATCATAGGTCTTGTTGTTAAGCCCGTCAAATTGATACACGTTACCGGTCAGCCAAACTCAAAGCACTACTGCGAACCGAGACTTCGAGTTGTGTTGACTACCGCCAATGAAGCAGTTCCTGTCCCGTTATGGACGGTTAGCCTCCGGAAGGGGCCATCTCCCATCCGCATCTTCCCGGATATTCCGTGGAGCGAGCGCAAACAGGAGAAACACTACTTGGGCGAAAACCCGAAAGAATCCGTAGCCAGGACCATCCTTTTACATGGTATACCCGAGGCATGAGGTCAATATTAGTGCGAAATGACCACTCACGACCAGGAACGGTGGCGATATGTAAGCGTGACCCTTTCCCCAAAAGATATCATGGCGCACTCGATCTCGAGGCTGCGCCGATCGCCAAACTACAAAAGATGTGGCCCGACACTTGTGAAAGTGGTCCTTCAATCTAGACCAGTGGTTCTTAACCTTTTGGCGGTTCTAACCCTGAAAGCTGGTTCAATATAAACTATTGTCCCAAAAAATTGTGTAGTTCAAAAGCAAATTAACCATTGCATTTTCGCCCTAATTTACGGAAAGCGAATATTTTATTTAGTTGCATCTTATCATTCAAGTAAAGAAAAAACCTATTTGAGCAAATTTTTATTAAAGCAAGAGATTATGTAAGCTAATGTGATGATTGATATTACTTAGTTCCAACAACTAATGGTATAGTTCTTGCGATTCCGCTAGTCCACATCATGCGTAGTGCTCCAGTTTCATTCATCTCCTTGCTTTGCTGTGTGATCCCTGATCAAACATTATCAGATGCCAGTGGCTTCTCATTTGTTTCAATCATCACTTCCAAGTCCTCCCTGCTTGACAGGTTCCCATCACAGGTTCCCAGCACCATCTTCTTTTATTCTGTTGCCCTTTGAATGGTAGTTTGATGAAGACCATTTTCTTTGTGCGACCGATTATGCCAAGCCACAAAAAGTCGCTACTGCGCAGCTGAGCTCATGTTGTTACATCAAACCAGAAAGCTGTTCCAGGAATCTAACTTGGATAGGCGTCACGCTCAGGTTACCGCTTCATGTGTTTACCAGTTCAGCCGTATCTGCGGTAGCATGTACATTGGCCGAACCGAGAAAAGGCTATCCACTAGGATCATGGAACATGTTCCACCTAACCTGGCAAATGGTGGACCTAAACTACCTGCCAGCTCAATCGCCCAACATCTGTTCGATTGTACCTTGTGCAAAAACCCAGGTGACGCATTCAAGTTTATCAGCAGACAAAACAACGCGAGCTTGCTTCGTTTCGCTGAAGCCTCTGCCATCCGACGAATGAAACCAAACCTTTGCAAACAGGTAAACCTTGTGGCCAGTCTTGCCTTGCCCTAGTAAGACGCATGCGATGACCTTGATTTTCTCAATGTTTTATTGAGTTTATTATTGACCCTATTTTAATTGCATTCGTTTACGCTTTCCACGAATTGTCTGTATGCGGCTGAATGAGAAGACACAAAATAATCTGAATTCTGGTTACCTCATAAAAATGCTGTTCGTTCTTGTTCTCTTAAAATCCAGTAATTTAGTTCAAAACTACTAGATCACATGAAGGTCTATGTCAGAGTTGGGAAGACGAATTAGGTCTTAGAAGGCTAGTTGTTTACTACCACGTCTGACCGAAGGCAGTCGACATAGGTGTCTTCCGTCTTCGCTGGCCAGAGAAGCTGGAGAGCCTGGATCATCTTCTCCTGTGAGCATAAGGACGGTCGGAACAATCGAATACATATTGCTTCAGCTGTCACAAGTGTACGAAGGCGGTAGCGATTCGTTCGGTGCGGTGGAACCTTGTAGACTATTCGGCAAGCGCGTTTCCAATCCACCTCATGGCCGGTATTCACAATGTGGACCAGAATGGCGCTACTAATGGTCCCGCCTCCCCCTTGACGCAGTCAACAAGGGCAATGTTCGTACAAGCGTTTGGATAACTGCCACACCGTTCGACCTATATACGTCTCACCACAGGCGCATACGAATTGAGAAATTACCATTGAGTTGGTCAGCATGGGCAAATTGTCCGTGTTTTGTGAACGAATGAGTGGTTCCGTTGGAAACACGCACTTCAACGAGGCTGCTGGAAAGGTCGAGCATTTGCCGTGCGGCCGCACTTTAACTCAGCTCTCGCTTTGCCCTCCGTGGCTGCTCTAATTCTTCCCACACAATATTGTGTGTGTGCTCGTTCGAATCAGTTCGACGAGCTCTACTCAATGCTTCCCAACTCTTGGATCTAACGTGTGTGGATTATACTTTTGCTCCAGTTCCCCGTTTTAGGCCCATTCTTTGCCGAGTTCTTTGTGTAACTACATCAGACTGGTTTTTTGGAAAAGATTTTGGTCTCATTCCGAAGAAGAAACTGAGGGCTCCCAAACTACGCGGCAACCATCCCTGCAAGTTGCAGCATAACAAAGGTACAGTCTTTTTGCTCTGCTCATCAACTGAACAACTCTAGGGACGCTTATCAGTGTTTCACCTGCATCGTCGCTGAAGGCAGACCAATCAACACACGCTGCCCGTTTGTGTGGGTGGGTGTGTTCAACTGCCAGTCGATTGATCGCAGAACCCCACACTCTGCGCGTTACGACCTCCATGTACCTCGACCGCCTGACCTTGGTGCGGTTGAACAACTCTCAATTCGCGTGCGTTCTCTGACGTATTTGTGCGACACGACTGGCGCAAATACCACTCATTAAGGTACGCGCTTAGATATTCCTTACTGTAAACAATAAAAGGACGAGTTGCATTCCAATGGTTCAATGTCGCTTATGTTACACACACAATTGCACTAAAGTCCTTAGGATCAGTGTAACTTGTTATCGCTGCATTAGATGGTACTGTCCGCAATGCGCAGGCAAATCCGTCCAAGTAGTGAGACAGACAAACAAATTTGCTGACACAATTTGGTTTTGCCCGACATGTCAAATCATTCCAGTTGTCAACTGTTTATCTTTGCTCATGAAAAAGTGTGATAGAATGACCGAGATAATCGCGCATTTTGTAAATACTAAGATCGATCCCACGGAGGTAAATATGGCCACGATAACGCCCCACCCAGCCAAAGTAAGCTCCGAATCTAAGCCGAAGAAAAGAGCTAGACGCTACAACCGCACTGCAGCGTATGTGACAATAAATCCACTGGGTCACCTCACTCCCATAAGTGGACAAGCCTCAAACATGACTGCTTCCACTTCTCTAACCATTGACGCTTCACGTGGAGATTCAGCCATGGCACCGACAGCTCCGCGCCGAAGGCAAGCCGGTGCAGCTAACATGCAGGTAAGGTACGAATCGATTGCCTCGACAAGCACACCGGGGTTGACACACATAGGTACATCTTCCCTACCGAGTACGCGTGACGCAAAGCAGCTTTCACCGTCAACTCCAGTGGTGCCTTATAAACAACCCAAATTACCGGCAAAAAATATAAAGCCGACACTTGCTAGACAAAACCGCGCTGCGTTAACTCTCGTGTGCACTAATGTACCCGAGTCCAAATCTGACACAATAAAAGGCAAGTTGCAAGACGACCACAACCAGTGGAGTTCCATCTGCGAGCCGATTGGTATTCGGGTTGAGCTTGGAATACTGCAATGCGTAGCGCGTCACTCGACCTCAGTGCACTCTGGTGAAACTCGAATTTTTCGAGTAACACTAGACTCAGCAGATGAGACAGAGGCTGTCGTACTCTCAGCAGTTCGTCTTCGTAACTCACCGAGCGGAGTGCGCATATTACCTGATCTACCTTGAAAAGACCGCCCAAAAGAAGCAGTTGAGTAACGCGGCATTCCTAATAGGGGTAGCAAGAAAACAATGTTTGTTCATGGTGTTCCCGAACTTCTGCATTCTTCTGATCAAGATGCGCAAACACATGACCGACAGCAGTGGTGTTACATCCGCGAAGCACTCTCTGTTGACAATGTTTTTTCCAAATCCCTGACAAGGGTTCCGTCATCACCTAACTACAAGGACTGTGGTCCAAGACTAATGAAAGTAGTATTACACTCCGAGGGAATGACGCCAGTTCTGCTGGATAGCTGGTTAGAGTTTCGAGCCAGGTTGCCAACAGGGATCCGGCTAAAAGCAGCAGGCGAACGGCCAAAGGTCTTAAGCAATTCGATGGAACTTGCAAAAGCTGAAAATTCTTTATCTGCACGATCCTGAGGAGAGACCGACACAACCGCACCCACGGCACACAGGAGGACCGAGCACAGCACGAGTGAAACTTCTGTTCAGGAACGCTCAATAATGCCATTCAACTTGACTGAAATTCATAAACCAAAAAACGAATAATGGCCGGCCACCGAGCGGCCGACATAAAAACTAACACAAAGTTGACATCCATCAATGCACTCGTAACAACAAAAGCCCTATCTTGCAACTACACAAACGCCCAAGGCCATGTACGTAAGTTGGCTGAACTTAGAGAACTCCGTGCCTCACAACTGCGAGGCCTCGTCATGATTACAGAGACCTGATTAAGCCTTGAGATAACCGATTCTGAGATCAATTTGCCTGGTATGTCACTGCGTCGGACCGATAAAACCGGAAGGGGTGGCGATGTGATTCTAAAATATAATACAAACCTTTGACGCGAAGTTATCGATCACCCGGAAATCCAAAATCCTTATTCGCTTTAGTGCCGCCTATGGTTGCGAAACATGGACACGTGTCTATTAGCCGTGAGTAACCGCCCACCAAACTCAATGTCGGAACTGGACTCCAAACTGAACCACGTCTTTCAGTTTACTTTGAATAAGTCCTACACCCACATTTTTATTGCTGTAGACTGTAACGTACACGATATAGAAACGCCATCAACCGACGGTATACAGTTTAAAGCCTGCTTGCAAGAGCTTATTGCTAGCCACCCTCTTTACAACCACGTAACCTCTCTCACCAGATTTCGAACTGCTAACAAGCCGTCGATACTGGACCATGTGCTCACTAACCAAGAACGCATGGTTGATGGGATAGTTACAAGCACCTCACTGGGTCGTAGTGATCAGTTTATTCTACTCTTTGGCTATATATGCTATGCGGAGAACCCTGAAAAGGCGGATGATAAAGTGCATACTGTCACGCACCATAATGTGCTATCTAAGCTTGTTAGGGATACCTCTTGGACTTTCTTAACCGAATGCCCCTCCAGGTGTTGCCTGGGAAATCATTACAAGGACCTTTAGCACACTGGTTGCGCACGCATCGGAACAGAAGTCCTTCTAACCCAAAAACAAGCATAAGTCATTTCTGAGGAGCAGAACATGTACATGTATGTCCCGGCGAGATTTGGCACGGCGGGATCACCAGGACTGCTTGAACGCCGAACCTGGACTGCATACGTGACACATGGTAAATTCTGTGTGAAACTGATCCACGAAGACAAGCTCAAGCATCAGCAGGAGTTAATGAAGCGATGCTGCACGAACCGCAAACTCCTGTACAGGCACGTTAACGGCCTTCGAAAGTTGAAGCGCAGGATTCCAGCGCTAGTCACCGCTGATGGGTGCACGCGATCAGCAGTGGAAGCAGCTGATCTCCTACGGCTTCATTACTCCCAAACTTTCCAGCAGGCAACGAGCCCAAACATTCTCCTCGTTTCTATTACTCCATCGCTTGGTTTAAACAACATCCCCTTCACTGCGGAAGCTGTGTTGAAGAAGTTGTTATGCTTGCTTATCCACAGTTCTCCCGGAGCTGACAACATCCGACCAAAGGCTCTAGAGGCGGTAGCTAGTGATCTAGCAGCACCACTGGCTGTTTTCTATCAGCGATATCTAGAAGGAAACCGTATTCCACCAGTATAGAAGCGAGGGGTCATCACTCCTATCCATAAAGGAGGTAGCCGCACTGATCCTGCCAACTACCGTCCAATAACACTACTTCCATTACTATCCAAAGTGATGGAATCAATCATCGCGGATACGCTGATGCAGCATAAGAAAAGCCACAAGTTAAGAGCTCCAGAGCAGCATGGCTTTCGTCAAAAGCATTCGTGTAATACTAACCTATCAATTACACGTAACGGCTGGACTGAAGCTGTTGATGATGGAGCAGGAGTCGATGTCATCTACCTGGATTTTTCAAAAGCTTTTGATCACGTAGACCATCGCATTCTCCTTCAGAAGCTTCGGAACTAATCATTGGCGACCCAATCCTGAGTTGGTTCAGCAATTTTCTACACAAATGCCGGCTAGTGGTGAGAGTCCGAGAATCATAGTCCAATGCAATCGATGTGGTGTCTGTGGTGTATCACAAGGTTCGACGCTTGGACCTCGTCTGTTATTGGTATTCATTAACGATTTGGCGATAACAATTGCTTCCGATTTCCCATTTTTCGCGGATTATATCAAGATATGATGGAGGAGCAGAGGACCGGACGACCACGAACGACTCCAGTGCGATCTTGACACAGTGCCGAACTGGTCATTTCAAAACGCCCTACCATTCAATGTAGACAAATGTCACGTTGTACAATTACGCCATAGACATAACTACACCTATTTACTTGGGACAAACGGATTGCAGACTAGCTCTCAGGAACGTGACTTTGGTGTGCTCGTACAGAGCGACCTCAACTGTTCAAAACAGGTTGAGGTAGCTACGAAAAGAGGCAACCAGCACATCGGCATGCTGCGAAGGGCATTCGGGAGATTTGACCCATCAATCTTCCCAATGATGCACAATTCCTACGTCCGCCCGCATGTTGAATACGCTATCCAAGCTTGGCAACCTTGGTTGAAGCGTGACCTAGAAGCGCTAGAGGCACCACAACGAAGAGCAACAAAGAATGTAAAGGGTCTGCGCTATCACTCTTACCACCGAAGGCTGAAGTTGCTGGGAATTTGCAGTGGAAGCTATCGAAGGCTGCGTGGCGATATTATAATAGAGTATAAGATATTGAGTGACCCCAACCACGTATGCCGCCATTTGCTGAAACTTAGCCACAACACGCAGCTCAGGGGTAACTGCTTAAAATTAAAGGAACAATATAGCCATCTAGAGTGTAGACGGAATTACTTTTCCCTTCGGGTTTGCCAACCCTGGAACGCACTCCCAGACTCAGTTGTATCCTCCCCTATCTTGGACCTTTACAAAAAACGAATGAATGTTGCTCTTAGCTCCCAGCACTTTGTTAACTAAACTCCTCAATTGTGGATTACGCCAGGTAAGCTTTCAATAGGATTTAAGTATCAAATGGACCTAAGTGAGGGACCATATTTTACCTTCCTCCCGCCCTATATCAACGACGAATGCACCCCGATGTATTTCTAAACCTTTACGCTCGCATTTTTATTATTTTACACAAATGTTATTTATCAAAGTATGCATCTCCGTAGACGTTCAGTACATGACCCAGATATATTTTGATTTCATCATATTCACCTCAACCGTCTTACGGGAAGGGTCTGGCACTTGCTTTTATCCCGTGATAAATCATTGCTCATTGTACCGCGGCTGAAAGGCTTCTGGTTACACGCTCGGTAGCCGCGTCCCCTTTGAATGGTAAAGGAATAAGTAGCTCATTTTTGGTGCTGTTAACACTGGTATGGGTCTAGATAATTCTCGTAAGTTCATTAAGATAAATCTATCGGGATAACCCATTACACCTAGCGTTTTCTGTATGAACATTAACTCCGCGTCTAGAGTGTCTTCCCTACAGATTCGACGTGCTCTTGAGGTAAAACAATGGACCAAGTTGCGCTTGTATCTCATAGGAACGAAACTGTGAAAGTTCATGTGCTGACATATCGACGTTGCTTTTCTGTAGACTTGACGCCGGATGGATCCGTCTGACCGTCGCTCAGTAGCTAGTAGAACTTCTTGAACCCGTGCGACAACAGCTCGCTGCCTACAGCCTTCGTGACAGCTTCCATTTCGTCTAAAATCTCAAAGAGAATAAAAGCAATGAGAAAGTATTGCTCTCTTTCAATGTCGTCTCTCATTTTAATAACGTCCCACTGGTTGAGACGATGGATTACATTTGCGACTATTTTCCGGGTCAGGAATAAATGTGTGTATACCTACGCGTGACGTCAAAGGCCTACTGTTACGCTGCACCTGCAATTTGCATTTCCTATTTAACAGAAAATACTACCGGCAGAAGGACCGCGTGGTCATGGGATCCCCCTTCGGACCGCTGTTAGCGGATATCTTCATGGCAAAGTTAGGGAGAACCGAAACGCGGGCGGCGATAGACATTTTTGACCGCTATCATCGATAGATCGACGATATATTTGTTGTGGTGGATAAACATGTTAATCTGGATGAAATTCTTGACACTTCAACCGAGTGCATGCAGCAATGCAGTTTACTTACGAGAAGGAAAGCGAAAATCGGCTACCATATCTCGATATCTTGTTAACTAGGAGACCAGACGGGTCCATCCAACTTGAAGTCTACAGGAAAATAACGTGGATAGGTCAGTATACGAACTTTCAACGGAACCACTCATTCCTTCACAAAACGCGGACCAGTTGCCCATGATGACCAACTCAATGGTAATTTCTCAATTCGCATACGCCTGTGGCAAGACGTATATAGGTCGAACGGTGTGGCAGTTATCCAAACGCTTGTACGAACATTGCCCTTGTTGGCTGCGTCAAGGGAGGAGGCGGGACCATTAGTAGCACCATTCTGGTCCACATTGTGGACACCGACCATGAGGTGGATTGGAAACGCGCTTGCCGAATAGTTTACAAGGTTCCGCCGCACCGAACGAATCGAATCCGCCTTCATACACTTGTGACAGCTGAAGCAATATGTATTTGATTGTTCCGACCGTCCTTATGCTCACAGAGAAGATGATCCAGGCTCTCCAGCTTTCCTGACCAGCGAAGACGGAAGACGTCTAGGTCGACTGCCTTCGGTCAGACGTGGTAGTAAACAACTAGTCCTCTAAGACCTAATTCGTCTTCTCAACTCTGACATAGACCTTCATGTGATCTAGTAGTTTTGAACTAAGTTACTCAATTTTATTTTTTGCCTTATGATTATTTGAATCATTGTAAGCAATTAGTCACCAGATGTTCTTTCGTTCTCGAGAATTAAATAGGAATTTTCAAGTTAGTTTATCACCGAAGCTTTTATCGTTGCGCACCGTCAGTTCCCCAATATTTGACAAGTTTCCCCGGCATCGTTGCAGACTGTATCTACTGGGATAGCTGAGCCATTAAGTCGTGTTCTCCAAGGAGACCTCTACGTGCTACTGGTCCCTAACATGTGGAAGCTGGGTATCATCACCCTGATTTTCAAGTGTGGCTGCCGTTCAGATCCCACAAACTATCGCCTGGCGTTTCTCTTCCTTATGCTTTTAAAATGATGCATTCAATCCTAACTGAGTCTCTAATGGGATATTTTGAAATCTATAGCACATTAGCACCGGAGCAACGGATTCCGCCAGCGTAAGTCATCTACTACTTTTCTACTGATTGCCCGTTGTAGTTAGACCGAAGTAGCTAACAGTGGGAACGGCATTGATGTCATATACCCAGACTTTTCGAAAACTTTCGACCGAGTAGATCACCGCATCCTCCTCCAAAAGCTTCAAGCTTACGAATTTGGGAACCCAGTTCTGGGATGGATAGGAAATTTCCTCATTCAGCGGTGGTTTCATATTCGAGTTTTATGCATATTTTCTGCACCGATCAATGTGGACTGCGGTGTCATACAGGTGTTGGGCCGTGCTTATTCCTAGTCTTTAGTAACAATCTAGCCAGTGTCATCGAGTCCAATTGCCTGCCTTTTGCCGATAAGATGATGATATGGCTAGCGATGGGCAGTCAGGAAGGTTGTGATACGTTGCAACGAGATTTGGGCCGCGCTTTGGAATGGTCCAAAGCAAATCAATTTCCGTTTAACGCGGACAAGTCCAGAACTGTGCATGTCCGTCACAAGCTCACGAACGCATATAAGCTTGGAGACCACATGTTATAGGCCGCCTCATAGAACTACAAACCTGGGTGGTAGTGGAAGACGACCTCGGCTGTTCGGTGCGCTCGGTGAAGGCTTTCGAAGCAGCAAACTAACATGTTGGTCTATTACGGAGGGCTTCGGGAGTTTCGGTCCCTCGATCTTTCCTTAAATGCTCATTGAGTATGTGAGACCACATGTAGATTATACGATCCAGGCTTGGCAAGGCTGATTGGAGCGCGACCTGGCTGCACTGTAGCTAGCAAAGCGAAGGGCAACGACTTACCAAATGCGACTGAATGTCCTGGGATTGAACAGCGGAAGATGTCGCCTTCTAGGGGGCGACCTCATCCAGACGTTCTAGATCTTACAAAACCCCGATCACACTTGCTGCCACCTCGCGACACTTAGCCGTAACACAGAATTGTGGGGTCATAAGTTGAAACTGGCTGCGAAATACGGTAGGCTGGAATGCCGCTGGAATTACTTTTCCCTTCGAACTCGTAAACCGTGAAACGGTTTTTCGAATTTTGTCATATCTGCGGCCACGCAACCTGTTTTTAAAATATGGACTTGACGATGTCTGCTTACTTGATCGGATTTCTGTTTTGTGAGTGACAGTGAGACGCAGACAAACATTGTGCCCACCAACCTCAACGAAATCGGTGCGGGCGGATATACTTTTGTGTTAACTTGGAGAATATGGTGAGTCCACCGATACGTTTTTCACTTTTGTGTAAGTTTTCTTGAACTAACATTATTCCCACAAACCATCCCAAGGGACTTATCAAGCTTTGGCTCTTTTATCTGTAGTACACCATTGTTCCTTTGTAACTGAGTAGATCAACTGCTGCACAATCACTCACACACTGAGGTTCGAATGTTACATCACCGTGCATTAGGACAGTCCTTGCTTACTCACTAGCTAAAGAGTGCTTCAGCTGAAATAATCAAAAATCATTTAGCATTGGCAGTGCCACACCCATACAATTTCAGTTTAGTGGAACAATGAAACACTGGTTTATAACGGGTAAATAGTGAACGCTTAAAGAGTCCCGTAGAACCGTGGAGATGTAAAGGGCAGAACCAACGGAGAGTCTGTTAATACAATTGAGTCCACATAAGTGAACTCCCCGAGATGTTCACGCGATAATAAGTATAAATGCATTTGGATGGAATATAGTTAGGCTGGGGGAAGAAATGACGTGTTGCGATTAGAGCATTCCATAGCCTGCACACTCGAAAGGAGGAGAATTCGTCAGCTATATCGTATTGTTAACTTTAACTTATGATCTCGCCTGTTAGTCTTGGTGTTCAGTTCCAAAAGCCAGTGGCAAGTGTAGTTTGGGTTCGTCAGGAGCTAGTAAAAGAAACAGAGTACAAACGGCGCAAGCGTTGCCGAAAAACATTCGCCTGTATCAACCTGCGCTTGAAGTAGAGAATGACATGTTGTCATTTCTGGATGTACTGGTCAACATGAACACCGACGGGACACTGCAGATATGCGTATGTCGAAAGAAAACACATACTGATCAAGCATTAAACTACCACAGAAACCAAGGCAGGAATCATAAAAAGAGTTGCGTTCAAAGCCTATTTAAAAGAGTGGAAACACTCTGCGGCACATTTGAATTAAGGAGGCTAGAAGCAAACCACCTATACCGAGTAGTTTACAACAACAGTGATCCGAGAAACTTCATCATAAGAAGCTTAAGGAAACCAACGCTTCAGTAACGGTAATAGCCATGAGAGCAGACAAACAGACGAATAGTTCTCCTGCACATTAAGAACGTTTCTGAGCTGACAGAAACTTTACCACAGTTTGCTACAAACCAAGTATCACCATAAGGAAACTGATTTCCAAGCCTTAGGAGAAAGTCGAGCAGAGCAACCAAAACAATCTTATCTACCAGATAAAATGCAGTGAAGGTGACAAAAATTACGTTGGACAAACTGGAAGAAAGCTTGGTACAGGAATCACCGAGCACAAAGTCACCTAAAAAGACGTGATCCTAATTTGCTGGTTTCCGCACATGAAGTTCAAGATGACCACCACTTCGATCTGGAAAATGTGAAGATCCTGGCGTGTTGGAGTACAAAACATGCTAGGGAATTTTTAGAAGCATGGCACTCCATAGCTACATCAACTAACCGATACATCGAACTGGACGCAGCATACGCCACACTACGGTCAAGGGACCACCACCCAAATTGATTCAATCCGGTGGATCAGAACACCAAACAAACGAGGCGGACAACGTAATTGAGCACTGTAGTAACCACGCAAAGTTCACTATGCACAAGTCAGTGAGGTCAAGGTAAAAGGGCAGCAAGCTGAACACAGACAGATGTCCCAGCCAATAGGATTGCTCACCTTCGCGACCGAACACGGGAACGCATAAAAGCCTAAGCGCACCGCACTATATCCGACTTAAGTTCCTCGAGGCTTCTCTACGCTATGCTACTTGCTACGCGCTACTCAACAACACATTGATGATGTCACCTCCATTGGTGACGCAACCTTTGCCACAAAAATTGCCAAACTCAGTAAACAGTTCAACTGCCATCCAATAAATCTGTTTGAGGTCACTCGCGATTGTCGATATCGACCGCTGTACGCTCCTAGAGACTACAATCTAAGTTGCTAGGGAAGTGGAAGAGACCCCTAACGATCTTAGATGTCTTTCGTTGAGGAGTCTCGATGGCAGTAAGATCTTTTTCTGCTATGTATGCCACGCCTGGATGGCCTATTCCAAATGTACTTATAGGTTATGACTACAAAGTCGCCATGAGCTCTTCATCTATGGGCGAAATGTTCAGTAAAGACGGTTTGTTGTTTGCCCTGGATCTTGTAGACTATACTACATGATTGTATAAGAAAATGTAAGCGGTAAATTCATGCGGGCTTGCTTTGAACTGTTCATTTTGGATTGTCTTTACTTCCGCATCGTGTACGCTAAAATCCTCTGCGATAGGGACATGGGTGTGCCTATGGGATTTACCCTTCTCAATGCGACTGTCAAGCAGCCGTACATTTCCGGAGTGGATAGCGGGGACGATAAACGAAAGCTATGATGCATGCTTTGTTGTTTCCTAATCGGAGATGGCACCAAGGGCAGTCAGTTACATGAGTTTCAGTTTTAGAAACAATCGCGCACTGCATATCGCTGCAGTGGTACGGCAAAACCCTACTTTCCAAGTTGAGATGGTCGTTCCGGATGAGTGATGTCCCTGGAATCTCGATCTCATCGTTAGAGACTTCTTAGCGTGACCAGGTTTCAGTAATGGAAATACAATCATTATGTACTCACTTTGCCATTATACCTTACTGTGCATGTATGAATGCTTCTCGGATTTCAGTAATGCTGCAGAGATTGTGCAATGCAGATATGAGGTTTCACATACCAGTGACTGGCCGGCGACAATTTTTTTTCGATAGGCAATTGGTGACTAGTCCGGCGTCAGATTCAGTGGTTCGTAACTAATCCCAAATCTAACCGTCTATGTACAGTGTAGAGACTTTGGTCACTTGCTTCATTACCATGTTTAGGAGCTCATGAAATACACTTCTGGTGCACTACTCGCGTATAATTCAGATTGTGTATAGATCTTGGAGAAAGTTGTCATCCCTAAGTGACAGATCGCTCACTCCCTTCAACTGAAGGTTAGATGGCCGCCTGCAACAAAACATGCGCTAGCTTTACAGTAGCCCTGCTGCCATCTGTTTTGAATGAAGGACTATCTTCAGTACTCTCAGGTCGTACCCTTTATAGTTCGGTGATGTGTGTAGCTGTGAAATCTCTTTCGCCAGCACGTCATTTAAGGAGAACGTTTCATTAAGTTAACACTATTGTTCCCTATTATGAGTTGCTATTTCGTGCTCGTAGCATGCTTCAGTTTCATGAACCCCGTAGACACGCATGATTCCGAAGATAGTTTCCCTTCGACGGTCTTCTAAGCTGCGGTTACTTCAGTGACGCTTGCCTCATGGGATATCCGAAAAGACACGGATAGGGCGGAGTTCATTTTTGAGTCCACCAGTAGACAGCAGAACTGGTGCTGCCTGGGTGGTGAACTTCAATATAAAACACAGAGAGCTTGGCTCCTCAGAAGGAATATAGCTGAGGCGTCGCATGACCTGCGTTTCACTTGCAAGTTTAATCGTAACGCCGAGCAGGTTGTCGATGAGGACCCACTGGTTAAGGTTGCCTAATTACCCACTTTTATTCAATGGCTCAATGGTTCAATGGTGTATGATGGGATAAAAAGCATAACTTCACAAGACCCACAGGATGGATATGCAAAAGAAAATTAAAAGCAAAATGTTCCAACGTGGAACGTAAAGTATCAGTGGTTAAATCATTGCACTTTAACAAAGTGTTGTGTATCGTTTATCACTAAGATGAAAATCTAAGAGTCTTTCGAATGTCGTCATGTCTGGTGCGTTCACCACATAGTTTGGTAATGCATTCCAGTGAGAACAGACTCTAAGTGAGAAAAAATACTTTCTACAATTCAAACGAGAGTGTTGCGTCATTAGTTTCAGGTGGTTGCCTCGGTTTTGTTTGTATGGGGCTAGAGTCAACAGCGATGTACATGGATGCTCGCTTTCGGTTAATATCCGGTATGTGAGAGTAAGATCACCGCGAAGCCGTCGGTATTCTAAGGAGAACACCCCGAGTACACGAAGACGCATTTCGTAACTTATACCGGATAGTCCACGCGTTGCTTTTGTGGCTCTTCTTTGGGGCTGTTCCAAGAGGCGGATGTCTCGTTTTAACCATGGACACCAGGCCTGAATTGCATTTTCAACATGAGGACGAATGTAGGAGTTAATCAACAATGTTACTAGCTGTCGCTCAAAGGTGCCAAGAGCTCGCCTCAAAAGTCTCAAGTTCAAGTTCGGTACACTTGCTGCTTTCGAACACTGGAGCGAATTTCCAAGACTCTCTTGCACGATTATACCTAGGTCGCGTTCACTAGTCACGTGTTGCATGACATGTTGCCCCAAAAAGTATGTGTTAACGAAGCTGTTGTGCACCGTCAGCAGGTGGCACTTTGCAGCGTTCAGTGGGAGCTGGTTCTTTTCTACCCATTCGTTAATCCGGGTCAGATCTTCCTGGAGGTAGACATGGTCGGATGCTGAGCGAATAGCTCTCCATATTTTAGCGTCGTCTGCAAATATTTGCATTGGAATAGTTCAATAGTTCAATAGTGTATGATGGGATAAAAAGCATTGGCTTTACAAGACCCATAGGATGGTAAATGCAAATAGATAAAAATCATTAGATTCCGACATGAAACTGAAATGCCAACAGTCTAAACCTGGTACATTACACCACAATGCGTTGCTTGTCACTCAGATGAATGTCTAACAGTTGTTTGAAGGCTGTAATGTTCGGAGCGTTTACCACATGCGTTGGCAAGGCATTCCATTGTGAACAGATTCTAAGAGAGTAAAAATATTTCCTACAGTCTAACCGGGAGTGTTGGATTATCAACTTGAGGTTATGACTTCCCGATCGCTTATATGAGGCTAGGGTGAGCAGCGATTTGCACGGGTGATCGCTTTCCGTTAATATCCGGTATGCGAGAATGAGATCTCCGCGTAGTCGTCGGTATTCGGAGGAAAACATTCCGATTAAACTGAGACGCACTTCATAATTGAGACCAGATAATCCGCGTGTTGTCTTGGTAGCTCTTCGTTGGGGCTGCTCTAAGAGATGAATGTCTCGTTTTAACCATGGGCACCAAGCCTGGACGGCATATTCGACTTGGGGACGGATATAGGAGTTGACAAGCATGGGTACCAGCCGTCGTTCAAAAACACCAAAAGCTCGCCTCAAAAGTCTCAGGTTCATGTTCGCCCCGTTCGCTGCTTTGGAACATTGGAGCGAATTCCCCAGACTTTCTTGCACAATGATACCTAAGTCTTTTTCTGTGGTCACCCGCCGTAAAACGTACTGCCCCAAGAGGTACGTGTTGGCAAGGTTGCTGCGCAATGACAGTAGGTGACACTTGGCAGGATTCAGGGGGAGATGATTTATATCTGCCCATTTGTTGATTCTATCCAAATCATTCTGGAGGAGGGCACAGTCTGATGTTGAGCGAATAACTCTCCAGATTTTTGCGTCATCTGCAAAAATTTGCATCGAGGATTGGATATTATCCGGGAGGTCGTTAATGTAGACCAGAAAAAGGAGGGGACCAAGGACGGATCCTTGAGGAACACCGCTGGAGATGCAGAGGGTTTCCGAGAGGGCATCGGCGACTCTGACCTTGATCGTTCTGTCATGCAAATATGCTGCTAGCCAGGTGAGTAGGGAACCATGAATACCGTAGGCACGAAGCTTATGAAGCAGAGCTAAGTGATTGACTCTGTCGAATGCCTTCGAAAAGTCTAGGTAAATCACATCAAGGGGGGATCCTTCATCAAGTGCTTTGGTCCATGAATCCCGAGCAAGAAGCAGATTTGTGAGGCAAGATCGTTTGCGCCTAAAGCCGTGTTGGAGGTGAGAAATTAGCTTTAGACTCTCAAAATATCGTGTAATTTCATCTGCAACTAACGATTCCATTACTTTTGATAACCCAGGGAGGAGAGTAATGGGTCGGTAGTGGGCAGGATCCGATCGCTTACCTCCTTTGTATATCGGAGTGACTATCCCGCTTTTCCACTCAGACGGAAGTGTTTGGGAATTGAGTAGACTTTGGAAAAAGCTTGCGAGGTGTGCTGCTATGGTGGGAGCAAGAGTTTTAAGAACTTTGGGTCTGATCTTGTCGACTCCCGGAGCGCTATTTTCTCTTAGAGACCGTAGTTTGCTAGCGACAGCTGCTGAGGTAAAAGTGACAGTTGATATGCCGACCACGTTGGGTGAATGCTGGTTTGGCAAAGGTTCAATGGCGTTTGCAGTCACTGTGCCAAACTGCAGAAGTAATGCTTTCGCAGCATCCACAGCAGTAGTCGTTAGGCCACCATCTGTCTTGAGTGGTGGTATTCCTGTTTTAACTTTTCTTCTGCTGTTCACGTACCTGTACAGCAGTTTTGTATTGTTCGTGAATTTAAGTACCATGTTTTTTTGCCATTCGTACTTATCGCCTCTAATCAGTGATGTGCAATAGTTCCTCACTATTTTGTAATTCTCCCAGGTGGCATCGCAATGGTTCAGCGCGTATTGTCTCCAGATCTCGTCTCTGGAGATAGAATGTCTGCTGGAAGGTCATTGATGTAGACTAAAAATAGTAGCGGGCCGAGGACGGATCCTTGTGGAACACCACTGGAGACGTAAAGGCTTTCGGAATAGGTGTCAGCTACTCTTACCTTGATTGCTCTGTCGTGTAAGTAGTCTTCCAACCAAGTGAGCAGGGAACCGTTGATACCGTAGGCAGCAAGCTTTTGGAGGAGAAAGAAGTGATTGACCCTGTCGAATGCTTTAGAAAAATCCAGGTATATCACATCTATGGGGACTCCTTCATCAGCCGCCCTGGTCCATAAGTCCCGAGTAATCAGCAAATTGGTGAGACAAGATCGTCTGCGTCGGAACCCATGTTGGGCATTAGAAATTATCAATTGACTTTCAAAGTATCGCGTCAGTTCATCTGCGATTACCGATTCCATAACTTTTGACAAAACAGGAAGGAGAGTAATAGGTCGGTAGTTAGCAGGATCCGAACGCTTACCACCTTTATATATCGGAGTGATAATTCCATTTTTCCACTCAGATGGGAGTGTATGGGAGTTAAGCAGACACTGAAAAAAGGTTGCAAGTGGTGTTGCTATGGTGGGGGCAAGGGTTTTTAGTACTTTTGGGCAGATCATGTCGATTCCAGGGGCACTGTACTCCCGGAGAGACTGTAGTTTGCTTGCAACAGCTGCTGGAGTAAACGTGACGCTGGATAAGCCAACGACATTTGTTGGGAGTTGATAGGGCGAAGGTCCCATGACATTTGTAGCTACCGAGCCAAACTGCAAGAGTAGAGCATTCGCGGCATCCACAGCAGTAGTTGTTAGGCCATTGGCTGTCCTGAGTGGTGGTATTCCGGGCTTAACCTTTCTTTTGCCATTCACAAATCTGTATAGCAGTTTGGTGTTACTCGTAAATTTCAGCACCATATTCTCCTGCCATTCGTACTTATCGACTCTAATGAGTGACGTGCAGTAGTTTCTTATGACTTTGTAATTCTGCCATGTGATATCACCTGGGCTTAGCAAATGTTGCCTCCAGATTTCATCTCTTCTGTTGATCCATTTACGTATTCTGCTCCGGATCCACGTATTGGTCCGGCGCGATGCTCGTAATGGTACAACCTTCCATGCTGATTGTATGACCCAGTTAATTTTGTCTTTCAATTCATTCCACACGTCATTCGCTGAGCTGTGCGTCTGTAGGTCCCAGTCAACGGTTGCTGCTAAGCTGCGCAGCTTATAATAGTCCGTTATAATTCGTTGAGTCTCACTTTCTGTAGCAACAATACTGGCATAACATACGTAACCAAATGTTAGGACTGAATGGTCGCTACGGCCCAGTGGAGGATCGTATGCTACTGACTCAACCATCAACTCTTCATTAGTCAGGATTAAGTCCAGGAGTGATGGCTTGTTTGAACCGCGATGTCTGGTTGGTCGATGCACATGGTTATCCAAAACTGCCATATCCATAAATTCGAGGAGTTTCGATTTAAATGATGGCCCATCAGGGGACACTGATGCTATTGAAGGAATATTAAAGTCACCCATTATAAGATAGTGAGAGTACTTTTGTGAAACAGCATAGCGGAGGGCGTTTAACAGAATGTTATCGCTGTCTGCTGATGAGTTCGGAGGTCTATAAATAACTGCTAAGAGGCAAGCATCACTCTTCTTCTGTGAAACAACATCTCGACCTGCTAGGTGCAGTCGGCAAAATAGTGCGTCGGGAATAACGAGGGAATTTTCGGTAAGTGCCTCACATTTCAGATAATCTCGATAGTAGAGAGCAACACCGCCCCCGCGAGATGGACGATCATTTCGTATGACTGACATCTCACTGAGTTCAATCTCCGGATCAAGTATGTCGTTTGAGAGCCAAGTTTCAGTGACTGCTATGAGGTCCCAAGTTGTCGTTTCATGTCGGTGGCGCAGCTCCGAGAGCTTAGAGTACAATCCCTGAGTGTTGGTGTAGCAGCATTTTATTTGTTGACGCATCAGGAGCTCGGTTCGCTGTGAGTGACCGGCACAAATAGTGCCGGTCTGCTGAAGTTTTTTGAAACGGTTGTTTGCACAGTTGGCTGGTTTGAGATGGGTACAATTGAGGCTGGCTCGTCTGTATCTGAGGTCTGTGCTAATTGAAGAAATGGTCTTAACCGTACTTCTGGTGGCCCAAGTTTCCTTTTGTCATGCCATGCTTGGATTGCCACTGATACCATTTCAGGCGCAGCCAAGGTAACTTTTAAAATTCGTGGCCCGCTACCTTGGTAGTTTGTGGAAGCAGTTAGACGGGTGACGCCAAAAGCCACGACATTCTTCATGTCGTATAGTTCTGCGATGTACCGCCATTCTTCGATGTCGTGCTTCTGTCGTTCACTGCTATCGTCATGCTTCAATTCTGGCACACCATGAACCAATACCACTTTCTTCATCTCATTTTGACGTGACGAACTAGGGTTGGATTTATGCTTCTGTCTTTCTGCCCATGGCCTGTCAGGAAAAATGCGGGCACTGACAGAAGAGTTCACTAGCATGTGGCTTGCTAAGAGAACATCTTCCAGGTCACACGTGTTGCCAAACGTTACTCGCAGTAACCGAGGTTCCCCTAAGTGTGGAGATGATGGATTTCGTGAAAGGCGTGTAAGACCAGTTGGGAGAACTTTCAGTCCGAGTGCGCTGGTTATTTCAGCCCACCGGTTTTGGTCCTCGGCTTGTCTACCTTTTAGCGATTCGCTAGTGGGTTCTGGGACGTTTGAACATATTACTGTCATCGCCTTTTGGTTGCATAGTAATTGTTTGTTCTGCAGTTCCTTGTGAGCGTAGGTTTGTCGAGTGGGGGTGTCTGGCTTATCTTCCGTGGACAATACGCCAAGGCTACAGCAAGAATTTTTACGTGCAACGCCGCTGGTTGCGGTATCTGTAGGGGTCAATTGTTGTTGACCAGCTACTGACGGTGAGCATGCAATTTGTGCGTAACTCTGCATGCTTTGGCGCATTACGTGAGACTTGGGGTACTGTTCAAGCGGCCTGTTTTCACTGCTGTTTTTCACTAACGGTGTTTGCCTTTCGCTGGACTGGGTAGCACTTTTGCTAGAGAGCTTTTGCCTTTTAACAGGTCGGGGATTCGGGCTACGTAATGCACTAATCTGCAACTCGAGTTCTGAAATTTTCCCTCCCAATGCTGCGATCAGTTCCTTTTGGTCTGCAGACGTAATAGTCAATGATTCACACGTTAGCGTTAGTTTTTGAACACTTAATTATCGGACTATTTGAACAGATGTCACAAAACCACAAGCTATCTGTCGATACGCTGTTAGCATCGTTAAGTGTAATGTTCACATTTGTCGCGTCATATGAATTGGCACAGAACGAACACGTGATTTTCGAGCGGATTTCAGTTCCCTGCTTGTCTGAGCCCCGGTTGACCTTAGCTTTGTTGCTCACTGAATTCCCGGTTGACAAACTTCTCCGGCCCATGGATCAATGGTCGGTATGCACTTTTAGATTGCACTGATCACGTCGTTTGGGCTGCCTGTTGTCTGCTCCGGTCAGCGGGTTTGGTGGTGGTGCGTCACTAGGCGCACGGGTATGCAAAATCACACAGGCTTTGTGCAGTGAAATGCACGTAAAAATATGGTGGTAAGGTGAGATGACAAAAATGCTTGTATCTGTGGTATAAACTGGTGCACAATACTAAGTTATATATTGTCTGAGTCTTAAAAAAGGTCTGTCGAATGGTATCCCAAGGTACTGATGAAACTCAAATAAGCAAAGTTACTCAAGTTGGTCTTGGTGAATAGACTTCCGAAGACTTAGTTTGTGGTGTAGTAGCGTGTCGTTGGACTTACTTCAAAAATATAGGCGCCGTTGGATAGAGCTCAGTGATCCGAATCGATTGAGCGTACTTCCGAAGACGTGGCACAAGAATTTGAAGGGATACGTCCAATTAAACACAGAGCACAGGATTGCAAGATTTGCACGCACACGCTGATAAGGTCACGTGAAGTAGAATAAGCACAAATTGTTTCCTCTTAGTGTGTTTCGATATGTCACGGGTAGTGGTTGGCTTATTCGGTAATATGCCTCAGGAAATCGTTGGTGCCTGCACCTTCAGAGTTTTGCATCGCTCCTAACTTTAGATGCTGGTGGGGACGATGCTGAATGTAAATGTCAGGCCTTCTCGGCAGCAGCCGCAACCCAAGTGTCATTAGTACCATTTGGAGACCTTGCGATTGAATGAGCCGGGCGATAGGATAAACTCTTCAACGCAGTTACCCCTATCGAAATAGGGTCTGGTTAGTAGAATTTAAATCGTTTGTGATATTTACTAACGATATTGCTGGCTCCTCCGCCTGGTGTTCGGAGTATCATTTCCTAGCGAGGACTGATTTGCATAATCCACTGTGCTTACTCCAATGTGATGCGTATGTTGATCAATTTATCCTCAGAGTTGGCTAGTAGTTGCTCGTACTACGGAACTAATACGTGCATGATTTTTACCAGCTAGATAGACGTGATTTCTGCGTGATGTCAGAAGGAGCAGCTGATTTGCTGCTGTGCGATTTCACCTCCATGTCTTTAGCCTGGCGCATTTATTCTGAAAAATTATTCGAGCAGGAACACCTACTTTTGCATGTTTGGCACACTAATCCCACAAGTCTTCAGTCTGGGGCTTGTTAGACACCCCACCAGCTGAGTACACTTTATCACTTATAAGTCTGAGTCACTCTTGAGGAAAGTATCGGTTCCCGTGTAGTCGAGGTTGCTAGCAAGGTCACATGTTTCACGTCACTCTGGTCTGAATGTAAGTCGTCTTTGATAGACGTTCCTTTGGTATGCCAACGGGAAGCCTTTTTGTACCAATGTGGCAGAACACACAATGGTTTTGTGGACGGATCTGTTGATTGTCCCTGGGCGGACTTGCCCACAGACTAAGTATGGTTCGTTGCGGGAAAATTTAAGTGGCTAAATAGCAGCTCCACACAATAGCCAACTGGAACGAGAGGGGTCTCTTCGAACGCAATTGGAACGCTGTATCGAATGGGACTAAATAATGCATTTGGCCGCTGGACTAATGCAACTATGTGTGCATGGATATTGATTCAATGCAGACTGAAAATTACAATCCCTAATGGATGTAGGAAGCATTGGTAATATTTTAGAGAGTATGAATTTACAAGGTGATGCTCGTCGATTCAAGGAGAACAGTGATGTGCGACGAAATCCGATTAAACGAGGGTTGTAACAGTGTAAGGCCAGCGCATAGATAGGTGCAATGAGGCTGGTACTAAGAAATTATAGTGAAGTTTGGGGTTGGGTAACATCTCTCGTGACTTTTCCGCTTACTATGTGGTTACTTACTCTCGCTGGAACAGATGGTCGTCAAATGAACTTAGTGGCTCTAACCACACGCAAATCCGTGAGATTTTCCTTCGTGTTCATATCTGAGCAGTCATACTAAAATCAGTCTCTTGCACTTATTAAAATCCGTCACATGTCATAAAAAGCCCTTGTTTTTGTTTTATTTCGGCCCTTCAAATCCATAAAGTTAGTGTAAGACTTGGTCGATATCCGTCAATTTTCATACCTCTCAACCGCATCAACAATATTGAGCCTGCACACTACCATGCAAGACGTTCGTGCTACTTATAACTTCTTCAATAGTATCTAGGATATCAACAATTCAGCTAAAGGCGTACGAAGAGCTATTGTTACTGTTCTTTTATGTGCTATCCCTACACTCCCATGGATCATAGTTACAAATCCTCAAACTATAAGTTCCATGGTGATTGACAGCAGCTGCAGTACAACCGGAGTTCTCCAAGCCACGGCTATATCCAAAAAGTGTTCATTTAACTACTATTATTCATGCCAGGCCACGCTGCCCTGTTTCTCTGGCCTCGCTCAACGTCTGCTCCCCATAGCAGAGACGTTTTCAGAACTTACTTGCACACACATGCTGAACGCTGACCACAGATGTACTTCCGAAGCTGGTATCTCCGACTTTAATGTGGTTATCCAACTAACTACTCCCTGCCCACAACCTGGCTGCCAGTTGCACGCGCCTAATGATGCTGATGCGGTGAGTACAGGTCAAATTGAACAATGAACAATGATTTATAACGGGTTAAAATACCATGTGCTTGACAAGTCCCGTATGACAAGTCCCGGGTGGAGTAAAAATTGAAATTTGAAGGATCATCGTATTAGTAAATGGTTATTTCAAGCGTCCACCTAGTTAAATGCACTATTGCATAACGATAGTTTTAAGTGGGAATGGGATGTGCACACGCAAAGTACTATAGAAAGCTGTTAAAGTCCAGTAAGTGCCTGAGAAATAAAATAGGAAACGACAACTCTGACACGTTTGTTTCTTCATTTGACAGATGTGATAGTTTAATCCAGTTTAGCTACATCCAGGCTAATCACATGGACACTACTACATGTATCCTCACCGCCACGTTGCGGAGAGGGCCGCTAAGCACATGGTTAGGTTTGCTTTGTTTCGTCCTCCAAGTGGAACAGACTATATCAAATAATGCAAGTTTGAAAGCGTTTCACCAAAGCGTTTTCTGAGATTCATTAACGTAGGGCCAAGGATAAGTGAGCCGGAAGGGCATTCCAGGTACGGGACAAACGGAGAGAGCAAACGTTTCGTCCACAATCAAGTCGACTGTAGTGCGTAGCCAGTTTGAGCTGTTGACCTCTCAGGTTGGTATTTCGGCTCAGCTGCAACAGACTGCGACATGCGTGAGTTGGGATCGTCAATAGTAAGTAAAACATGATTAGGTCTCCTCGCTGACGTCGATATTCACCGCTGTATAATCTCATGGGTGTCCCATGCTGAAGCCGATTTTGCATTCTTGATGCTTCTTCATCGCAGTTGGGCTAAACCAACTTACACTTAAACTAGGTCTTTTTAAGCTGGAGAAATTTCATTCCAGTTTATTTGGTTTGTTCTGTCTACCTGAATAATTTTCTATTAACTGGCCACGTTGCTTATGCTAATTGCGCTTATCTGCGGTAACTTTGTTGCGCTTGTAGCATTTTTACGAAACTTGTGAACACTTCTTACTTATCGCGGATTCGTTACTAACCAACTTACTTCATATGGTAATTTAGTGAAGAGTTATGCCACCGTATCTGTATGCATTATTGGATTCATTTTATTTCATCTTGTCGTTTCAAGTGAATAGCTGTTGCTTGATATCGCCGGTGTGGCTGCGCTTGATGTGCATGTTGACAAGGTGCCTACCTGTCTTTTACCCACTACCTCGTCCATACTGGCTCCAGGAGAGACAGTTGGTCGTTGCTGGAGGGGACGGGGTCCACGGTCCTTGTGGCTGTGTTAGGCTCGAAGAGCGGTTCCATGCACTCGGTGTGGAGCGGACTACGGTCCAGCCACCACCTTGTGTGCGCTTGATTCCCCAACTACAGCGTGCTTGTGTTTGCCTGTGAAGGAGTGTGGACCGGCTCCGTTGATGAAACATGGCGCCCATCGACACGCCTCCCGGTCTTATTCCTTCGGGTTTACACTGGATATGGGGTGTGTGGATGGAGCTGTGGGTGGTGCAGCGCAAGCCACTCATGGTCCCTCTGAAGGCGCAGGCGTCCTGTGGCTGGCCACGTTGACAGGCAAATCCGAAACCGGATGCCACCAACCATAATCTCAGGGACTGCAGTCTGTGTTGCCAGGAGTGATGAAAGAATCCTCTAACGAGTTTGGTCGCTCTACGTTGTGGAGCTTCAACTGTATCGACGTCGCGCCTGCGGCAGGGACGCCAGGCCCGGATCACAGATTCCACATGAGGCCTCATGTAGGCGTTCAGCATTTGCGGAAACATTGATGGCTCAAAATTGCCAAAAGCCCTCCCCAAGAGTTCAAGATGTTGATTGCGCCTTTTTGATGCCTTTTCAGCCTGTCTCGAGCAACCAATATAGTACTGCACGATCACCCCGAGGTCGTTTTCTTGGAAAGCACTAACTGCTGGTCCCGAAGTCGATATTCATACATAAGCTCATGGCGTGTGCTTATGAATTTGCACTTGGTCACGCTGAACTGGAGCCCGTTGCCGGGTGACCATGCATAAACCCTGTCCAGGTCGCTCTGCAATGCCATGTGATCATCCAATGTCCTGATATCATGCCAAATTCGAAATCATCTGCAAATAGTAAGAAATTCGACTGCAGTACACTGGCAAGATCGGTAAAGAATGTGAAGCATAAACCTGGCCCCAGTATCTATCCTTGATGCACGCTACACTGGACGTCAATTAGGTCGGAAATGGAGCTGCGAACTCTCACATTCAGCTGACGTTGAGCGAGGAAGTTGCCGAGCCAACCGAGCACAGGGTTACTGATTCCATAGCCTCGAAGCTTGTGCAGGAGAATGCGGTGGTCCAAACGATCGAGCGCTTTCGAGAAGTCCAGGTACACAACGTCGACTCCCACTCTGGCATCAGTTGACTCAGTCCAGCTTGCTCGGGCTAGCAGCAAGTTTGTAGTACAGAATCGATTTCGGCGGAATCCGTGTTGCTGTGACACTAGGATATTGTTGCTCTCAAGATGTCCTATGAGCGCCTCTGCAATTATACGTTCCATTAATTTGTATTAAACGGGGAGGAGATTGATTGGATAGTAGTTCGAGGGCTCCGAATGATTACCACTTTGGGAAATAGGAGTGACTACTCCATGTTTCCATATTGTGTAAACCTGCATTTCGTCGAGATAACATTGAAAGAACCGAGCTAATGGTTCGGCAAGTTTCATAGCCGCTGTCTTCAAGGAGTACGGTTTGATGTCGTCCACACCAGGGGAGCTGTGCACGCGCAATGACATTGGCGTTTTCATTACACTGGCTGCCGTGAACGATTCGTGGTTTAACCATGGTGCCCATGGAAGCTGTGTACAAAGCGGATGAAATGATGGTTCACTCAGGAAAGTATGGATGAAGTGCTGACGAAACACCTTGGCTGCATCTTGTGCGGTTTGCGCAAGACCACCTGTTGCACATAAAACCGGGATCCCGCGCTGCACTCTGCGGAGCTTGTTGACGTGTCCATACAGCAACTTGGGATTTGTACTGAATTTCGACGCTAAGTTCTGTTGGTGCTGGAGTTTGTCTTCGCGGATCAACTTGACGCATTGGTTTCGCTGAGTTGTGTAAGAACCCCAGATCAGGTTACTTGGACAGAGTTTGTAAGCGCGCCAGGCTGAATCCCTTAAGGCCATACATTTTCTAGTACGGCTCCTCAAGAACGAATACACTTGCTTCGGGTGAGGGACTTTACTTTCTGATGCATTCGCCACCAGCTCAGTGAATTGGGTGACGAACAACATCTAGGCAACATCAGGTGGCTTCTCGGCCAGGAAGAACCAGTCGGTTTCTTGTACGAAGTTGGATAGTATATCGTGATGTGTAACAACATAGGTTTCCAGGTTGTTCCCACTGGTGTACTCCGAGTAACAGATGTAACGGAAGAGTAACATCGCGTGATCGCTACTGCCAAGTGGTGCATCTATGGTCACGGTGTCGACCATTAGTTCCTCGCTGGAGAGTACAAGGTCCAAAACAGAGGGTGTGTCACCCGTTCGGAATCGCGTGGGAGAAGTGACATGGTTGTACAGAGGTACATCGGCGATCGCCTCTTGCAAATCCGCCTTGGATTGTATGCAGTGCGATGCTGGAACTTCGATTGCGTCAAGGTTGAAGAGGGCATCCTGCTAAGCCTCAGTGTTGAGTAATCGTTGGGTACTTCGGTTCCAATGAATAGAGCTGTTCATGCAGATTTACGACGAGGATGACCGTTGTGAGCAACGTCAGTTGTTAACTGTTTGTGCTACGAAAGATGGTGTACTGCGACATACATCGCAATGATATCAAGTCAGCTATCCCTCCGGCCGCAAAGGAAATGAACGTACAGTCGAGTTCTCTGCGCTCCGAGGCATCTCAGTTTGGTGGATGACATTGAAGACGCGCGCGGATCATTAGCTATTTCTAAGAAGCGCTACTTTCTAGTACATGGCGACTTATCGCACCACTAGGTGTCCTCCGACAACTAACGAGTGACCGATCAAAAAAGGCCGCCGCGCAAAGTTTCGACTGACTTCTCACTATTAACTGTCGTTCACTTTTGTACGCTTGTGTACATTACAACCGTGTCATGTTACAATAATTAGTTTCAATCAACTCTGCGGGAAAGCACAACAAAATATTCACTTGCCGTGGACAAGTGTAATATTTTGTCATACAAATGCCAAGTACCGCCAGACAGTTTATTACTACAAGGCGCATATATCTCGCAATGCATGGCAGTGCGTGACTTGGGCGTGCGATATTCAGTCACGTTTAACTTTTCTGAACATTGTGACTTTCAAGTTCCGAAAGCCATGAAGACCATCGGGTATATCTGCCATCATTTTTACCTCACGGAATCGCGCATATTGCTTTACAAAACATATGTATTGCCGTATATGGAATACTGTTCAATGGTATAGTCTAATCTGCGAAAGTCTGACCAGCACGCTCTTGAGAGGGTCCAGAGACGCTTCACGAAAAAGCTATATGGATATTCCTCAAACTTGACATACAGAGAGCGATGTGATAAACTTGGATTTGACCCAGTTTGGCTTCAGATAATGAAGCTGAACCTATGTTTTCTTTACAGAATCATAAGTTGACAAATTTGCAATCTTGCAAACGGTGTTCACGTAACTTTAAACAGTAAATATCCAGTACGTAACAAAGAGGAAAGGTCATGATTCCAAAATTTACTACAAGAATCAGAGAACGTTTCTTTCTAAGCCAATACTCAAAGATTTGGAATAAACTTCCAAGTGATATCAGAACATGCTATACACTTTACAATTTTAAGCTTGCGATTAGTAAGCATTTAACCGTCCAAAACGTGATTAAGATGTTCGGGACATCACAGTCCCTAGATAACGCATTCGAAAACGGTATCTATGGTGTCCGAATAAATTTCCGAAACACATACACAACAATTCGGACAATAGTCCCTTCCATTACATTTCTTTTTATTCCCAGCCCAAATATCTGTCATGTGATTGTGAAGAATCCTGAATCAATGGCAGGAAAAAAATAGCAGAACGATTTGCTTACTCCGTTATCTAATTTGCAATTACGGCCATGCTTATCTCTGAAAATGTATTAATGAAATGTCATGGAAAACTTGTACCATTATTTGATCTGTCCCTATTAGGGAACAGCTTCTCGCATCGTCGTGGAATATACAATTTATTTATTTATTTATAAGATGTTGCTCATCAGCTCATGGATAAGCATGTCTGGCACGTTGCCCTATGTACTATGCTTCCACCCAAATACAACTTAATCAGATAGTGGTAAAAATATGCGAAAAGTAGTATGCCATTTTTGTTATGCATCCTGTTTGGAAAACGAGGTTAGGCAGGAGGTGCCGGGACAAACGTATTCATAACACAAACGCCACCGAGGCTTTCTCTTGAGCATAGCAAAAGGGCATCAAACCAAAGGCACTTATCGTCTTTCTGAGCTCAACCCAAAAGTCAAGAGGCGCCAACTGCGATCAACCGCTAAGTGAAAGCTTTCAGTCTTCTTGATCTATTCATCGGCTGCCTTCCCCTCTACTTCCATCCCAACCCAGGTAACGCAATCAGCGCATGTCAAAGAAGTCAGTGTACTGGCATGACATTGGAGCTTAGTCTAGGAACCAACTCACAGCAGAGCGCTGCTACTTACTGCGTCATAAATAAGGCGCCAAATGTGCTCGTTGCTCATGCGGTGTTCACACCAGACGTGAGCTGAATTGCGGATGCATCGGTAGTCAATGAACAATGAACAATGATTTATCACGGGATAAAAGCAAGTGCTTGACACATCCCGTGGGATGGTTGAGGTAAATATGATGAAATCAAAATATGTCTGGGTCATCTATCGAACGTCTGCCGAAATGAATAGTTTGATAACTAACATCAGTGTAAAATTAAAATTAATTATCGAGCGTAAACGTTCAGAAAGACACTGGGGTGCAGTGATCATTGAGGTAAAGAGTGAGAAAAGTAAAATATGGTCGCTCACTTGCGTTCATTTGATACTTAAATCCTAGTGAACAGCTTACCTGGCGTAATCCACAATTGAGGAGTTTATTTAACAAAATGCTGGGAGCTAAGAGCAAAATCCAGTCGTTTTTTGTAAAGGTCCAAGGTAGGGGAGGATACAACTGAGTCTGGGAGTGCGTTCCAAGGTTGGCAAACCCGAAAGGAAAAGTAATTACGTCGACACTCTAGACGGCTATATTGTTCCTCTAATTTTAAGCAGTTACCCCTGAGCTGCGTGTTGTGGCTAAGTTTCAGCAAATAGCGGCATACGTGGTTGGGGTCACTCAATATCTTATACTCTATTATAATATCGCCGCGCAGCCTTCGATAGCTTCCACTGCAAATTCCCAGCAACTTCTGCCTTCGGTGGTAAGAGTGATAGCGCAGACCTTTTACCTTCTTTGTTGCTCTTCGTTGTGGTGCCTCTAACGCATCTAGGTCGCGCTTCAACCAAGGTTGCCAAGCTTGGATAGTGTATTCAGAATGCGGGCGCACGTAGGAATTGTGCATCATTGGGAAGATTGATAGGTCAAATTTCCCGGATGCTCTTCGCAGCATGCTGACGTGCTGGTTGCCTCTTTTCGCAGCTACCTCATCCTGTTTTGAACAGTTGAGGTCGCTCTGTACGAGCACACCAAGGTCACGTTCCTGAGAGCTGGTCTGCAATCCGTTTGTCTCAAGTAACTAGGTGTAGTTATGTCTATGGCGTAATTGTACAACGTGACATTTGTCTACATTGAATGGTAGGGCGTTTTGAACTGACCAGTTCGACACTGTGTTAAGATCGCACTGGAGCCTTTCGTAGTCGTCCGGTCCTCTGCTTCTCCATCATATCTTGCTATCATCAGCGAAGAATAGGAAATCGGAATTGATTGATCTCGCCAAATCGTTAATGAACACCAAGAATAGACGAGGTCCAAAAACCGAGCCTTGTGGTACTCCAAACGCCACATCGATTGCATTGGACTATGATTCTCGGACTCTCACCACTAGCCGTCTTTCTTGTAGAAAATTGTCAATCCAACTCAGGATAGGGTCGCCAACGCCGTAATTCCGAAGTTTCTGACGGAGAATGCGATGGTTTAAGCGATCAAATGCTTTTGAAAAGTCCAGGTAGATGACATTGAGTCCTGCTCCATCATCAACAGTTTCAGTCTAGCTGTTACTTGTAATTAATAGGTTAGTCGTACACAAATGCTTTTGCCGAAAGCCATGTTGCTCTGGGGCTATTAAATTGTGATTTTCCAGGTATTCCATCAGCGCATCTGCGATGATTGATTCCATCTCTTTGGATAGTACTGGAAGTAGTGTTATTGGACGGTAGTTGGCAGGATCAGTGCGGCTACCTCCTTTATGAATAGGAGTGATGACCACTCGCTTCCATACGGTTCTCCTCTAGACATCGCTGATAGAAAACAGCCAGTGGTTCTGTTAGATCACTAGCTACTGCCTGCAGAGCCTTTGGTCGGATGTTGTCGACTCCTGGAGAACTGTGGATACGCAAGGATGGCAACTTCTTCAACACAGCTTCCGCAGTGAAGGTGATGTTTTCTAAACCAGATGGTGGAGTAGTAGAAATGAGGAGAATGTTTGTGCTCGTTACCTCCTGGAAAGTTCGGGAGTAATGAAGCTGTAGGCGATCAGCTGCTTCCATTGCTGATCTCCTGTACCCATCAGCCGTGACTAGTGCTGGAACCTCTCGCTTTACCTTATCTATCTTGGACCCTTTGTAAATAGGCTATCTACATAAAGTGCCTTCAGTGGTTCTGATTTACCAATTCGGTTTTGGCCATTGGTTGCATTCGCGTTGCCTCCTAGGGGTAACCGACTTCCTGACTACAAGCTTCCTACTTTACAGTATAGCTAACGAGAAAGCTGATCTTATGAAAGATGCGTTCACTCTACGACACCTGTATCAGGCGATCAGGGAGTTGCTTTAGCGTCTGCAATAACTGCACGACACCTTTCCACTGACAGGTGTTTTCAGCGAGGTTTCTATACTTTCATATGCTTCAAATTTTACAGTGAGTTCCATATTGAACCTTTGTGGAATCTCTCGATGTAGTCACTCGGGTGGTGCCTGTGGAAATGGCGTTAAATCTCGCTTAAGTGGAAGATTTCGCTCTGCTGTTTGACATCGATCAAGCAGTAAAATTTAACAAATAAATTCACAATACGGTACTTTTTCTCTCGATTTGCCCCTCACAATATTGAAGTACCTAGCGCTATTTTCAAGCGTGAGGCACTTGATAACCGCTTGACTTTTGGTGGCGGGAAAACGAAACTAATCGGTTAACTTGTCTAAATTAGTAACTGGGTTAGCAACTATAGGCATGTAACTACTGGACTTACTTAGAGGATCGCAAAGTCAAAACTGCGCCGTTGGGTTGACGGCATCTGTGTCGTCAGAAGATGTTTTGCTCAATTCGTAAGGCCGTCTATGCAGCGACAGTGAGATTCGTTCACATCAAAAAGGGGAAACGTTATTCCGGTCTAAAAATCCCAAACGCCTTCAAGTCTCTGATTGTGGTTGAATACGGAACATTGCCGTTGTCTGGTAGGATCAGACGGTCCGCAATGACGGTGTGCGCAGATGACTACCAGGCGAAAATAATCAGGTTAGCTCCTTACTCAGTAAACCACACAGAGTATCTTTTATACATTTAGGAATGTAAGTCCAATCACCGTATACCAAGGAGGATCTTCTTTTACTTGACAGAGGTGGATAGGGGTAAGAATTTAGAAGGCCAAAGGTTACTTGTAACGAGTAGATCTCCAACGACTAATCTGTTTACTGTTGAGCAGTCTCGCCTTCTAAGTCGAATTCTAGACCCCCTGGTCAGCGACTGGCTGAAGAGTTCCAGGTATTTGTCTCGCGACCAGCACCAGTAGCGATTTTGTTACCGTCTCCCAGCTGGGTTGTCTGTTTAAATTGTCTGATGACTTATCTGCTGGATGAGGCTGATTATAACGCAAGACAGTGAAAACCTTCCGTAAGCTGGCTCACCGACGCCACCTTATACTCGTACTATAGGTAGCTGCTGGTGGTCTCAAGATAAGGGCGCATTGTTGCCGCTCTGCGCATGAGCGCTGTTGTGGTGATATTATGTATCGTTATTTTTGCTATTTCGCCGAAATTAGTCCTATAAAAATTGACTTAAGCTGCAAACCGCAGGACCGTATATGGCTGTGCGTGAATCGCACATTGGAGGTCCCAACGGTAAGGGAGCTAAGCCAGTACTCAATCGTATCATTATATGCACCCAAATATCCGGAAAACATTTGATTGTTTCTTCCTTTGAAGTAGTATTTTCATAACATACTAATAGATCTAGTGTACAATTCAGTTCAGTTTGGATGGAATACACTCAGCATGGTTCCCATCGAAATGCGCTTCGCAACTCCAAATTGCTAATTACTTTTTCAAGACTGGGATGACATGCTACTCAGTGACACCACCACTGTGTTACAACCGGTGATCGACCGGTTCGTGTACTTCGGTAACTGTATCGCCTTTGGTGGGTAACACTTCGAAGAGATCAGTAGGCCAAGCAGTGGCGCTACTTTTCTTCCTTCGGTCATGCAAGCATAAATCGTGATACCAGCATTTCCGCTAAGAGCAAGGTGTACCACGCCATTAGTGAGACCAGTTGTACCGTCACCGCGCTGTGGATGTATTAAAAAGCGGGTCGCGTTTGCCGCCACAGTATCCTTAGCCAATTTCGTCCATAGTACAGTTATATACCTCTTTATATATATTCCACTTTAAGCAACTCCAAAACACTTCTGACCTCAAGTAAGATTAAGCCAACCGGCATGGGCGCACCATTTTGCCTGCAGCTTGCGTTGGTAGCCAATTCCGATTCAGCCATGGAGTACCAGCGTGGAGTTGAACTTAGCTCATCTGTGACAGCGTTGCGTGTACATAGGACGAAAGCGCTCCGGGGATACTAGCCACACTTGACCTGCAAACTCAGTAAGGATCGACTCACGGAAGCCACATGACTGGGAAGACGCACGTCGTACCTTCCGGCCAGGTGGAAGTTGGGTACGTTTTAGTTTCCTCTCACCTATCCTTCCGCCTACGCGCGATTAGCAATACACGCACTCGGTAGCTCATTGAGCGTTGGAGTCGGCCACGACAGTTGGAGCTGAAATGGTGGTGGTATGCGTGTGATGCACCCACCAATTGGAGAAAAGCGCTGGATCCCCGTACAGGAAAATAGATATTAGCACAAAGCCCTGAACTATTGGACTATACTCTAGACCATTTATAATAAGTCAAATAGTCCGTTTCCATCAAAGGACGAATTAACGCCAACAGGGTGCTCACCAATCCACTCCGTTACGTAGCGGTGAGCAGACCAGCATATGCGTTTATTTGGGTAACACGGTGAGACAACATAAATCAGAATTTCCCTTGTTCCTGTTACCTTAGACCATCATTTTCTAATCGCCACACCAACCATCCTACGGGAATTGTCAAGTAACCGCTTTTTTGCTTTTCATAAATCATAAATTATTGTTCATTTTTCATTGACACCCACACCATAAAGCCCGTCGCAACGACACTGTACCTTAACGTGGTGCGACGGTTTGCGTACCTCCTTGACCCACTGAGCTATAATGGGTGGTGCCTTCGGAGCTCGTAAGAGCTACTCCTACCAGATTGGTCAAGGATGAGAGATCAGACAAACTCAGTCTCCTAGTCCTTCAGGCTGGAGGTCTGAAATGGGTTGGTGTCCATTTCTGTAACACTAAATTACTGCCACCTCTCCGTTGCCACGCGGACATGCTTTTGAGCCAAAGCCTCTGGTTGAGGACCCTAATTGTCCTCCTGTCTAAGTCTGGGCGTCCTGGCAGTATCTCAACCCACATACAACCATGACGTTTTCTTCAAACGTAAGCCTCATCCTGCATCGGCCGTTGCGCCGATTATCAAGGATCGCCTTATCTGCTGCATACAGCAGGGCGGATAAGCGACAGCATGCTACTGATGGCTCCTCTCTTTTTTCTTTTCCACCTTTTTCTCTTACTCCCATCCTGACCCCCATTACTAACCTTCCTTCTCTAATTCCCAGCTTAGTTGACAGCAACCGAAGTGTCACTGGAATACAATCATATGCATCCAACTTCCCACAACACCCATCGGACGCCTATCGGCAACGGTCTCTTAAAATGCCATGCCATCCCGTTTCCATGGCGAGATTCAACGTTCGCACTCTAAGACAAGTAGGTCAACAGACAGCATTCGCACGCACCCTGGACCCACTGGGTATTGATGTGTGTTGTGTGTCCGAAACTAGGATTAATGACCCTAATGGGGTTGCTAAATTGACTGCACCCGGCTTGTCCTCTCGTTATTGATTGCATGCATCCGGAGATGTCGATGCAGCACTCACGGGTCAAGCTGGTGTAGGTATCATTCTAAGCTGTGCCATCGTTGGTCGATTGGATCCCAATGAACAGCGGTTTATGTACATCCCGTTTGACGACATCAGCTAAGTTTGATTCACGAAATGGTATAAAACGCGGTTTGTTTGTGATTTCCGCTTATGCTCCCACCGACTGTAGTTGAAATGCTGTCAAGGACACATCATAGCACGAAGTGAACGCTCTGCTACGCAGTGTTACTAGTTCAGATAGTATAGTACTTGCATGGGACATGACGGCACAAGTAGGGCGTATGCGCTCTTCATTAGCTCAGCTGGGTGGTAATTATGGGCTTAACTCCGAACGGACTGATAACAGTGAGCGCCTGCTGCAACGGTGTGCGGAGCACCAGTTGTTTCTTAGTAGCAGTGCTTTTAGACACAGTGGGCGCCAAAGTGCCACTAGACATCCTCCTATAGCTGGTCAACGATGGACCCAAAATGACCACATAGCCATAAGTTACAAGTGTCCTGGTTCCATCCCGGATGGACCTTCGTACTGGAGTACCTACCTCGACTCTGGTCATGCCTTGGTACGCTGTGGTTTCTCCGTTAACTTTACCGGGAGGCGCATCAAGCGTCTCCCCCGATTGGCAATTGAGAATTTGTCCCAGCCTTCCTTTAGACAAGCCTATCACCATGCACTGCGTACTGAACTTTCGCTGTCCTGTTCTAATAACACTGCGCTTCAATGGAATAGAATCATGGTTGTAATGCACGATACAGGATCCACTGCTTGTGGCAACAGCAATCGTCACTGCGGCAGTCACTGGACGTCCGAGCTGTTGGTGAACCTGTTGGAATCCAGCAGTAACCTCCCGGCTGGTTCTGAGCACGATGTGACCGGAAGTGCAATTAAGCGCGAATTAAAGCGGAGTCTGCGTGCTGACAAGGAAGTCTGGTGGACCAGTTGGGTTCAAGAACCGGAGGAGGCGGAGGCTGAGAATGTATTTAAGTGCAAGTAGAAAGGTTGCTGTACAACTATGGAATTATGGAAAATCAAAGCATTTGATTGCGAATTGTCCGCCGTAGTGTTTGGTTAGTTAATTGTTTATCCATGTTCACTTAGGAATTCGTATTGTCGTCATTATTTCCGGGTATACGATGTCTTCTTTTGGCATTGTATGTGCATCGTTTCACAAAAGCACCGGTTTCCGAAATCCTGTCGATAAGTGTTTTATAACACTTCACAGCATCGGCCCCTATTAGTCCTTCTGGTAGTGTATTCCATAAGTTTACGATTCTTCGTTTTATACAAAGTTGATGTGATACCTTGTTCACGCAAGGGACCCTGAGTTTGTAACGGTGTCCTCGGGTGTTACAGGGTTTCCGCAGGGGAAATATTGGCCGAAGTATGGGGAAGTGATTCAAGTGTACTACTCGATGAGTCATAATAAGGTCGATTCTTACTCGGCTATAAGATAGTGTGTAAGGTCCGAGCCTTTTCTAAGGATGTTATACAGAAGCTTCCGTAGACTCGGTATCATTCTAGTTGCGATATGCTGTATATTCTCCAGCTTTTCAGTTTCCCACTGGATTACCGGATGGGAATTCGGGGAGCCGTATCCGAAGAGTGGTCTAATGATCGAGATGAATAGGCGAGGGACGGTTTCTTCGGACCATGAGGAGAAACTGCGTCGTAATGCCCAGAGCATCCGAAGTCTTGCATGGTACCATTTCTCTGTATTTTCTAGTGATCTCATATCATGTCGCGAGAGAACTCCTAAGTCTGACAGATGTGTTAGGGTAGATCAACTGGCCGTCCAATGTGTATGATGGTTTGGCTGAGCCTCTGGTGATACTGAGGAAATACTATTTGCTTGGGTTAAGGGGTAGTTGTATTTCAGTGGACCACGTGAGGAGGCAGAGGTAGATGACAATTACCGCAAGCCCTTCCAGTTTATCCGCACCAGTGGTCCCAGAAAACCAGGCGTCAGGGAGACAATCAGAGACAGCGCGGGTGCCCTAATCCACAATAAGGAGTGCCGTATGACTCAGTTGGCGGAATAGTTTCATGATCAATTCAACTGACCCCCTGCTCCCGCACCTTTTCCTATTCAGTTGATGCAGGACGAGCCATGGATGTTTAGTTTAGAGCCTCCTTCGGTGGCCGAAATCAGAAATACGATCACAGCCCTCAATCCTTTCCGTGCCGCTAGCCCGGATTCCTTCCCATCTGTAGTATTTAAGGATGAAGGTGAGGTCCTCTGGAATGAAGAGTGTCCCGGCTGATTGCAGCGAGCCGATTACAGTGGCAACCTACAAGAAGGGCAGTCGCACAGACTGTTCCAACCAGAGGGGTATTAGCCTAACGCCAGTTGTGACAAAGTTACTGACCTCGATTCTCGTTCGTCGCCTCACTGTGGAACGGGAATCACGGATTAGGGGAGAGTAGGCCGGTTTCCGCCTAGACCGTATATTCACTTTGCGGAAGGTGCTAGAGCAGTGCCACGCATATCACAGACCGACAATAGCTGTGTTTCTTGATTTCAAGGATGTGTTAGATTCAGTCGTTCGATGCATTCTGCTCGAAATACTTGCGCGGAAAGATGTTTCCACGAAATATATGAACACATTACGTGCGCTATGGTCGAACACTACAGGCCGCGTCAGCGTCTACGTTGACCTGTCTGATAGCTTCCCGACTACAAGTGGCGTTCGTCAGGGTTGTCCCATTTCCCGTTTTTGTTCAATTTCATTGTGGACTCTAGCATGGAGTGTTCCCTTGTGGAATCTCGCGATGTAAGCGTTGAGGTCCTGTCTGATGAAAGGCTAGTTGATCTTGATTATGCGGACAATATCGTCTTGCTTCTCGATAATGTTACGGCGCACAATAAACCCAGAATGGCCTGTCTAGAGTGACCCCATTATTTGGCATGCGCTTTGCACCTTCAGACTGCAGAGTGTTGCTGCAGGGCCACCAACCACTTGATGATCCCTTAACCTTTGATACGAGGAACTCGAGGTGGTTCATCAACTCACTTACCTTAGCAGGTGCATCAGCAAGGACGGGGCATAGAAACTGAAGTCAGTTCACACATTGCAATGGCTAGAAATGCCTTCGTGAACTTGCGGCATCTTTGGCGACAGAAGGGAGTTTCCCTCCGTCTGAAAGACCGTGTATACAAGGCCACAATGTGGGCCGTCCTGCTCTATGGTAGTGAAACTTTGCCCATCGGTCTAAAGATCTGAGGCGCCTTCAAGTCTTTGATCATCGTTGTCCGCAAAGCGCTGCTGGTGTTGGATGGCTCCAGCGTGTCTGCAACGATGATGTGCGGATGCGAGTACTTGGTAGAGATAATCATGCTAGCTCCGTAGAAAAACAGGTAGCATTGAATAAGCTGCTTTGTCTTGGGCACGTGATACGTGTGCCTGATCACCGCTCACCTAGGATAGCCTTGCTTAGTCTACCAGGCATAGGGTGGCCCAAGGATCGTAGTGGACGGAAGTTGCCTTGACAGCGTAAAATGAAGTCACTCATGACCAAACTAAGTGCCGTCGGTCCGCCTTGCTATCCGGGCTGGAGTTCACGTGAGCCGCCTTGGGTTTGGCTCGAGACGTACAGGACATGGCTCGCAACCGGCACCAGTGGCGCATCTGCTGCCGTCTCCTAGTCGGCTTGCCTGTTTAAAGTGTGTTTGGTGCTGCGTTATCTGCGGGGTATTGGCTGATTTTGACGCGGGGCAATGAAAGCCGCAAAGATGCCGTCTCGCCGATTCCGCCTTGGCTTTGCACGATAGTGAGTTGTTTGTGATGGTATGTTGTCTACACAAGGTGTAGGCGCTTGGGTCCTGAATGTTTGTTTAGGGTATTAAGTATTTCAAGTAAGTCCCTCTTCTCTCCCGCTTATTATTCTTTATTTCATAGGTGCTCATGGTTGTATGAAAGCAAAACATCCATTCAACTGGCTGATACACTGTTGTTGCTGTTGTTGTGGTTGTTGTTGCTGTTGTTGTTGTTGTTGTGGTTGTTGTTGTTGTTGCTGTTGTTGTTGTTGTTGTTGTTAAGTTTGATGACTCCAAAAAGCAATCGACGGAGATTTCCGCCAAAACCCTACTTCAGAAACAACCACAGTTCCTTCGAGATTCGGTTCCTTCTAGCCCAAAATAGAACTGCGGCAAGTTTTTGGGCTTATGTTTATAATAATTGCGTTGCATCCAAACAACCCTCTCTCATTCAGTCCTTATAATTTCGCTCTTTACCTCCGGTGAGAGGAATTCTGAGAGTGATAATGCAAAAATATATTTCGTTGATATTTACCGACATTACAAATATTCCATTTAAATGTAAGTGAAGAAAGAAATAAATGTATATTCTCCTTTGTACACGAGAAACACCATCGAAGATTTGCTCAATTTGTACAACTGACAATTGTCTGACTATGAGGGCAATAGTTGCATTCATGACTAAATTGATGTGCCGTTTAATAGTGCCACCAGTGCGTCGGGGTAAACTGAAATCTAAGAGCATTCACGTCAAGTTAAGTCAAGCAAACGTTTTTATGCACCCATAAAGGGTGAAGTTTCAGTTGTACCGCACACGCGCTCGAAATGGTAAAGCGAACAGCAATGTACAATTACAATGTGTTCTATTAGCAGTGAAAGCAGCCGCATTAAAGATTACGGTGCTTTGGAAGCCAGTCACGAGGTGATAGCAGCGTTTGTGGCGATAGCAATACAGCGTACATCGACTGGTCAGCACATACGGCCAGACTGCTTTCCTCAGTTGTTAGCACAGCGACACTCTTCGCGGGGAACCCTTTTGCTGGCTTTGCACCTGCATGAAGGCCGACTACCGATCGATCGAAGCGTGCCACGTTCAGTGCGGCTATGTGGTGTCCTGCTCACGTCCAGTTCTCACAGCTGAACGGCGTGCGTTCCCTAGGTCTTGCCATGCGGCCGAGGCATGACACATTCATTGCGGCTGTGGTATCTAGCTAACGTTCGCTTCTCACAGCCGAAGGGCTGGGTAGGCTCTGCGATCGTAGGCACACATGTGGCGTCTGTGTCCCATCTCACTCCTGCCGGCAAAGCACTTTGCACCACTGGACAGTTAGCAATCCAGCGTACTGGTTGTACATCAGCACCTGAGTGCGGCCGCTCTTAGATCCGGACCTGATTAACAAAACACTCGATACATCGATGTCAACCTGGCGAGGCAGCTCAGACGTAAGCGGTTTGGTTTTCAGTGCACTCGGTCTGAGTTTAACTGAGCGACTATTTATGATTATGATGTCGATCCTGGGCTCACACAATGTACTCTTGCATTCTGTAGACGACGAGATGGCCGATCGACTTTGAAGACATTTGGTTGCTTCGCATGCAGACGCGTAGCACGAGGGCGGGGACGCGGCATGTGACAGCGTGAAGTATAGTTAATACCGTTGAATGTTCGATGCCAAATATAAAGAGAAAACTATCCAGATAAGCTGCGGGTTGGATATTTTATGTTACCTTGTATGGCAAACAAAACATTTGCGCCACGTATCACACCTGAGCTAACGTTCTTCCCAGTGATCCTCTTACTTGTCCCCTATTGGTCACTTCCGCCACAATTATCTAAGTGTCACAAACGATCACCCATTTCCTTGTAAACTACCCTGTGCGTTACCCTGAGTCGATTGTGTTGCTTTCACGCACCCATGTTGCCCTCAGTCAGGGCGAAACTTTTAGCACCGCCTCGGGCGGTAAAAGTATTTGCTACGTCACTGATCGCATAGACTGCTGCATCTGAACGCCAGTGGACAGTTATGCTCTTGCGATCTCTTGTGTAGTTATACCAAGCTGCAGCTAATCCCTGTTAGAGTGCAAGCCTTAAGTCGGGTGCACAGCACAGATATCTACAGATCTGAGTCTGACATTGAAGAGTAACGGAATTTTGGTGGCCAATCCATTACCTTAATCGCATGCTATATGCACGGTGGATAGCGATTAGGAGACATGTTACTTAAGGCTGATCAGTTCAATCTGTACATCCGCTAGTTTACTAATCAGCTCAGAAAGAATATGGGATGTTTCAACACTACGTTGCTTGGCACAACTGGGTGCATGCATTTGTCGGGAGATAGCTTTCCGAAACACAGCATGTTTGAATAACAGCTTCCCAATAGCCGCCATTGCGGTGTACGTCAGTAAGGTACTTCAGGTCAGTCAAGCATGAGAACCTCGTATTCCGCAGGAACACACCGAGTGTGTGCGGGGCCCCGCTGATCAACCACGGGGACATCCACCTGATCCACGGCTCTGCTGAAGCAATAGACACATGGTAAAATGATTTGGTGACTACACGTGCACTGGAATGGACGCTAACAAAGGTCATGAGTGTCTGCCCTTGCAGTGGTTGCGTACGGTTGACACCGAGTTGAACGTCGGTGTGCGCAATGCGAGCGATGCTTTACGACATGTCGTGATGGCTGAATTCGACTACACAGCTGAAGTTACATGTGAACTAATAACGACTTGCTCTGGTTAAGTCTAAGACCGTGCACTGAGACCGTAAAGTAGCGGTGCCTGTAGCGGCCCTAGTTTAGGTTAGACAACGGACACACATTAAGCTTGAGGACAACGGAAGTTACTTGCATCCTAGGATGTATTCCCTAGATTATGTGCTCCAGAGCCATAATACCTGTGGAGTCCTGCACTTGCTTGCGGCTGTTTGCATTCCAGGGATATATGTTAGTTCCCCATGGCTAACGTGTAGGCGATTGCGGTAACCTCTACCTATGTTGCATGCGTGGTTTCTGTTCTCGTGAACGCTGCGCCACTAGCATACATGCAATTAGTGGACGACTCAAGATGCTTCACGTACTTGGGTGCAACCTATTCGCTGCAACGAGCGCAGTTGTTTCCACAGCCCTCTGATATGATTGACACTATGCAGCGAATAGGTATTTTGCATCTCAAAGTGGTTACGTTGTGAAAGCCTACGGTAGTCTCTACATATCTCGCCGCAATCGGTTTCTCAAACTGTTGGACTTTATGTCATTGTGGCATTGGTCAGTAGCATTGCGCTCGATTTTGTGAACTCAGAGGATATAGTTGCAAGTGTTGTGGGAATATGGGATATGTTTGCAGGGAGCCTCTGGAAGACCCTCAAGAACCTTCGCCAAAACTCTAAGTTTTCAACGTTGCGTTTCCAAAGGGGTGTTTGCGACCGCCAGCCCGAACTAGCAGTCACTACGGAAGTATGTTACAATTGTGATAAACGCTATTTCTGTCCGGCTTCAACTGGACACGGCTTCCGATATTACAATAATCTATGAGTCGACATGGAGCAAGCTCGGTACATCTGCATGTGTTCAAATTTCACACATCGCTCACGACACGTCCGGCTCGGAATTACCCTTTCTTGGACAGTTAAATTGTGAGTTTGTACTTCGTGATTTGAATGCTAAGTGTTTGTAACGTTACACGTGATGAACATTTGAACTTGTTAGGCATAGATTGGACGGACAAACTTAATTTATGGCGCATAACTTAGAACAGTATTTGTGATAACCCAGATAGTTTTTCACTGTGTCTCACCGATGTTCACTGTCCGGTTGCATCCGTAATGTTTAAAGACAGTGCACAAGCTTTACCACATTTTGTCTCCAAGTCCCCCGATATTTTCTGCAATGGGTCTTGGCATGTGTTCTAAGATAAAAGCTGTGTTGTATCCGCCTACAGGTGTACATCCAGTATTTTGTTCCGAAAGATCAGTACCACATGCTGCTGTTGAAGCTGTGGATGCCAAAATTAGTAGGCTGGAGTCCATCAGCGTCAAAAGTTCTGTGAGCTGCGCAACGTGGATGGCTCCTATTGTAGTCTTCAGAAAGGCTAATGGCAGTTTGCGTATTTGTGCTGAGTTTTCTACCGGATTAGATAACCCACTGGAAACGTATCAATATCCCTTACCTGTTCTCGAGGATTTATTCACAAAGCTTAATGGAGGGAAAATCTTCTCTAAAATTGATCGTTCTATTACATACTTGTAAGCAGTGGTAGAGGAGCGCTCAAAAGAAATGCTCACTAATCATACTCATCGAGGCTTGCATCGTTACCATCGGTTACCTTTCGGAATAAAATGTGCTCCAGCGATCTTTCAACAAGTGATGGACGCTATGCTATCCGGATTACAGTGTGCCATGGCTTATTTGGATGACATAATAATTGTAAGCTCCACTACTGAAGAGCATTACACCCACCTGAACGAAGTATTCTCCAGGATAGATTTATATGGAATTCGTGTATGTCCAGATAAATGCGAGTTTATGATGCCCAGTATCACACGTTGGCTCTGTTATCGACAGTTCCGGTCGTCGGCCAGACCCAGAGAAAATAATAGCCATCAAGTTAGTGCCACACTCCATGAACAAAGCTAGGTTGTAGTCCTTCTTGGGTATAGTTAACTATTATCACAACTTTGTCATTCAGATGCGCGAACTCCGGGCCCGACTAAATGCACTTTTGGCAAACGAGCCAGTGTGACATTTATCCTTGCACTGCCGGAAAGCCTTTGATGACATTAAACAAATAGTGTCCTCCGATCACTTTTTACTTCATTACGACCCACGATTACCCATAATTTCGCTGCTGATGCATCACAAAAAGGTATCGTTAGTGTCTTGTTGCGTCAGTTCCGGAATGGACATCAAAAGACCGTGATGCATGTTTCCCGCGCGTTGACAGCAACAGAAAAGAACTACAGTCAAATAGAGAAAGAAGGAGTAACACTCGTTTTTGCGGTTAGGAATCTTCCTAAGATGGTACCTGGACGCAAATTCATTTTGTACACAGACCACAAATCTTTGCTATCTATTTTTAGCACAAAACGAGGAATCCTCCTTCACACGGCAAACCGATTACAGCGTTGGGCAACCACCCATTTAGCATACGATTTCGATTAGCGTTTTAAAAGTACCTCTTCGCTTGGTCATGCTGATGCATTATCCAGACTGATTGCCGACTGCACGTCCAAGACACCGGATGAAGATATTGTTGTGTCCAGTATTACCTTAGATCCCGAGATTAGACGAGTATCTAAAACATATGTATGTCAACTTCCGGTAACAGCAGACGCAGTTTGAATAGAAACAGCAAGAGATCCCCTGTTACAACGCATGATGGGGTACCATAGCACTGGTTGGCCCCCACACACCTTGGACAACTATGGTGAGCATTTTTGTAAAAGGAAGTTCGGTTTAACCACCAATGATAGTTGCTTGAGGTTATTTGACCGAGTTGTGATTCCTAAGATTCTACAATAGAAGGCTCTCAGTCAGTTGCACGTAGGTCACCCGGGAATCAGTCGCATGAAATCTATAGCCCGCAGCTACGCGTACTGGCCATTCATGGACCAGGATATTGAAATGTGGTTCGTTCCTGTAACAGCTGCGCTATGGCAGCAAAAATACCTTGACAAACTACTTGACAAATTCAAAGTGGACCATGGTCTCGTATTCATATCGATTTTGCCGGACCCTTGGAGGGTTTCCACTATCTGGTAAATGTCGATGCTTACTCAAAGTGGCCTGAAATTTTTCACATGAGATACGCAGCCACATCCGCTGTTTTGTTATACCTACGCCATCTTATCTCAGAATTCGGTGTTCTCGAAACGATTGTTTCGGACAGTGGTTCCCAATTCACTTCTCAAGAATTTGCCGACTTTTGCAACTCACATGGCATCGAACACATACGCACTCCAGCGTACCATCCACAGTCAAACGGGCAGGCTGAATGTTTTGTGGCTACGGTTAAGCGAGCATTAATTAAACTAGAAGGAGAGGGGAATATCCAGGAAATCATCGACAAATTTTTACAGATTTACCGTACGACGCCAGGTCCAGCAGTACCTCAAAACATATCCCCATCCGAAGCATTTCTCGGTAAGCGTGTCAGAACGGTCCTCGATGCTTTGAAGTCAAGGCTACACAAGGGAGAGTGAAATGCTAAAATGGAGTTGGCCTTTAATCGCTATCATGGAACACGCCCCCGGCATTTCTTGCCTGGTGATAGTGTGTGCGTAAGGAATTTTCGTGACGGAAGATCATCCTGGATTCCTGGCCATGTGGTTGGAAGGATTTCAAGTGTTTTGTACAGAATACAAGTGGATTCCATCAAATCGACTAGACATGTAAACCATATTAGACCCCGTTTTGAAGTGTAAGGCACGTCCCAAAAACAGGAAGCTTGGACATCTTGCTTGATACGTATCAAATTACCTTGTCTGAAGAGCCTGTCACACAAACAAAAAAGCTAACTACAGCGCGAAGATACTCAACGCGAATCAGAGCGCCAGTGCAGAGACTCGAGGTGAACCCAAGATGTAAAGCATACCAATCAAACGTAGCGTGCTGTTCTGTTCACTTTAAGGAGGGAGGCATTAGACGGGCTTGCGCTTCGCAGTTGCTCGCAGCTAGCTAGTTTGACATTCGTGACTGTCTCGTCACATGGTTGTGTTGGACACACGCACGACAGTCCTTCAGGGCTACATCGCTCACCATTCATGACTTTGCCCTCACTCGTGGTTGGCTCAGCTTTGTCAGTTTTCCAACACAGCTCGTCTCGCACGGTGGAGTTCTTGTTTCCCGTTCGGAGTGGGTTCAGTTACAGTCAGACGCTCCAATACAAACCGATGTTTACTCTACGGGATTATGTAAGTTCGAACCAAGCACAATTGTTAGATCGACCTAAAAGTCAGCAACGCGACTTCGCCTTTACTGCACACGGTAGTCTTATTTGTGACATCGGTTGCATGCAATTCCTCACCAGTCAACCAGTCAAATGCGCTCAACAACATGGGGATGCCAGACGATGACGTGCTCAAGAGGAATGAAGGCCCTCACTTCGAACTTAGCGTCAGTTGTTTTCTCCCGACTATATGGCTGGGGTCCCAAGGACGATGAAGACGTTTGGTTTGGATACTTCAGTTGATCTGACAATGAGCCGACCTCAGCAGCGTTTGTGCTGTGTGTCTCTTTATCCCTCCTCTTCCCGCTTAGCTTTCCTCTTCAATTACCATCTCACACTGTATGGATGATATTACACTCAGCATTCTTTTACTTGCCTTTTTTAGTTTTTGCATTCCGTGATGTTTTGTATTTCACTTTCTCATATATATTATTTTTTCTATTGTGGCAAACTTGGCTGAAGTTTTTTCTCACCTACAACTAACATGAAATGATGATGATGATGTGCATTGGCGCCGATACAAAACCCTTTCTTGCTTTCCGCTGTGCCAAGCGTTGCTCGCGGATCTCAGTAACATAGGGTTTAGGTCATCAGCCGTGAACTACTAGGCTGAGTTTTACCCCAGCTCAAGCTATCTCCACTTGACGAGTCCAAACCAGGAAGAAACCGCGGTCGTGGTTTGCCAGCGTTGGGAAGAGCAACACCCAAATATTTCCATTCCAGATACGGTCCTAGAGATCGGAATGACCAAAGTTTACCTTAAAGTAAACCGAGCTCTCAATAGAAGTTGCGAGTCGCAACGAAACCACGCAGCGTGTTCCCGAAATTCAACTTTGAAAACCCTTCCTTTGTTGGTTGAACAGGTAGCTTTTTGGTCTGTGTATAGGGACAGTTGCAGTAGCATAATAGTCCTAAAAATGGCGAAACTTTCGCGCCTTGCAGTCTTCGCCGTGGTAAAGTCACCTTTAAACGGAAGTCCGCTAGAGGCGAGCTAACTGAATAGTCGCTTTCCAAAAGTGATTGGTCAGTATTTTCAATTTTTATTATAGGCCAGCATGGTCATATAATTGTGCACCGTTAACCGTTACGTAGTCGTGTCCGTTCTCAAGAATTTGGCACTCTCGTGGTGACAGAAATTCACACTGATTGGCCTGTTGACTGGACTGAATTGTGGCCTAGCATCCTCACAGAACCTCATCATTTCCGTTCTGACACGGGATGTCTCCTGCTCTCTGCAACCCAGTGAAAACTTTCGACTGAAGGTTAAGTTCGAGGTGCAGAGAGCGCGACAGTACAGTTGGTCGATGCCTGGAGGGTCGGCTCATAGTTATGAAGAAGATGCTTGCAATACCGGAATCCATGCATACTCTCGAGAGAAAAAGCGAAAGAAGTCGCACGGTTTACCACTTATGAATATAGGGGCTGAAAGGAGAAAAACAGTACGGGTCGGTGGGACGAATTTTAATTGCTTTCGCGCGCATGCAAGTTAGCTTCCAGCATGTGGTAGCCACACACAGTGTACGGTAAAAAGTAACCTCATGAACGGAATCTACACCTTGTAAGCGTAATGATTCCAAATGAACTGGGGATTTATAACAAGGAAAGATGTACGCGTTGTTCGCTGGAAATGCTGGATGTTAATGGCACTGCTGTTCCTGAAAAGCGCCTCCCGCTATATGATAAATCATCATGTCACACAGATCTGGAACGTTTTATCCAAGAGAACCCATAGCAATCAGGGAGGCTCCAGCGGCTAGCACTATGACTGCTATCATTGAACTCGGTGGAAAGCATTTGGATTAGCCTTAAGGCCTATGTGAAACAAAGCATGAGGCTCCGGTAATCCGAAATGACCCGAGGGGACCTAGCTGATGTTCTGTGTGAAAGTGATTTTGGGATCCGGTTCCTAGGGCAGATTGTATCGGAAGTATTAGCCTGTGTGACACAGCACAATTATTAACAAGTTGTGGAACATGTGGGAAATCAGTACGCTCGTACAGTGCACCTCAGGGATCTCTAAACTACATTCATACCACTGATACGTGCTTTTAACTTTAGCTGGAGGCTTGTCTAAGACCACTCACTCTGGTGCCGCCACCGACCAAGACAAAACGATCCATGCCTGATGACTGTTGTGCACTGCCTTGTACTCGCCCTGAGTATGGTAACACGCTCTAACTACAGCCATATCCACATCACAAGTGATTTCAATATACACCATCAGGAGTTATCGGCATCCCCACTGAACAGTTCCAACTTGGCTCGCATAAATTTGTTGCGCATATTCTCTTACTCCGCTATCCAAGCTTGGTATATATGGCAGAAGCGGGATTTTACTGCACTAGAGACTTCCCAATGAAAGTTATTCAAGAGCTTTCAGGGCCTCTCCCATCTGCCCCACTAACTAAGCCTGAAATCTCAAAGAAGGTACAGTGGCCGATGTCAGTGCTTTCAGTGAGACGTACAATGGCTTATCAAACCCGGAAGAATCCCGAGTATATTTGCCGACAGCTCCTGGAACTCAGCCATAACACCACCCTGCGAAATTATCGTTTAAATTTGGCAACATAGTAAAGCCGGCTGGTACGCCGACGACAGTACTTCTCCTTTTTAGCGTGCCAGACGTGAACGCCACCGGGGTACGTTGTTGTTGACTCCGGCTTAACCATATTTGAAAAAAAAACATTTAGAAAACGACTCGGGGACGCACTGTCACATTCGGTCTTCACATAATAACTTTTGTTCGTCAGGGGCCTACTCAAGGTAGCCAGACGATGCACTCCCAAGCTCTAACGAACTGGGCCTATGTTTGTTATTATTTGGAATTCTCTGTGAACTCACCATTTCGCAGTCCGTCCTGTGACACCTTTCTTGTCAACCTTTTCAATGTTCATCTAGACCATCGAGTAATGCATGTTAAATGTTAGGCATTATGATTGCTTTATACCATTATTTCATTGTATTGCTAGTTACCATGGCGGGCAACAAAGTAACAGGTCAGTAGAATAAGTAATTAAGTGTTACCCATCTTGCGGAATCTTGGACGTGCAGGTACAACAACCGTGGGCAGGATCTAAAATGTCTCCAGTATATTGTGTTGGCCAATTAGATGCATTTAGCATGAGGTGATTTGGCTCCTCTAATCAAGTGCTTTTGCGGAAGAAGGGAGTGGTAAACAAGGCGGGCAAAGCTGCCGATCAAAGAATCTTTGAACAGTGGCCTGTTAAACAACTACGGCACGGCAGGCGAGATGCTAGCCAATAGGGACTTGAGAATTAGTCGATGGAGTCGGTCAGGGCCAGTAGATTTCATGCCGACAAGGTTGGCGCTTAGTTGACGCACTCCTTCAACACCGCAAACTAGACTGTCGAATTCAGTAGGTGCGGTGCACGTTGAACTCGGTACAGACACCTGGTCATGTGCAAACACGGAAGTGAAGTACACCGCAAACGCCGATACACAGTGCTGTAAATTGGGTGCCATCCGTCCGAGCTCTCTAACGCTGACATATCAACTGCCGGCTTCACGAGCCGCTTCACGCAAGCACTCTTTTCGGGGCGCCTTTGCGGCGGTTGCAAGGTGTTCTTCAAAATGTCGGCTCTTGCTCTACTTGGCACTGTCTTAAATATTTTGCTGCCTCTTATACGCCTCGTAGTCGTTGGAAGAGGAAAAAACTGTCCAACCATCGCGCCCCCTTCGCCGCCACTTCCGAGCCACATTACCATACTCCTAGTGAAACCATGTGGCTTGAGAGGTCCAAATGCAGACAATTCATTGGTACAAACCAAGAAAACAGTACGGGCACTCACTACCTAAAACAGTCCAACAGTCTTCTACATATGCAGATTGCGGTCGAGACCAATCTACTTGACTCTCAGCTCAAGTAAGGCGGTCGCAATGAGTTTTCCACTAGTTGTAATCTGGCTACAGCGGACGGGAATACGGTAAAGATAGAGCCAAACTGACAATGAGCATTGAGTGGTCACTTGCAGCTAAAGGTTATGGAGGTTATGCACATGTTATTAAATTCACGTCTAGACAACCAATCCCATTGAAGGCATTTGGTGCATTATAAAGATTTACGTGTATATTGCCGCAGCTGACGCCTTCACTCCACGACCGCAAGAAAACTCCAAGAACATACCGGGAAAGTATCGTATGCATTGAATCATGTCTGTTTTAATAGTTTTAAGGATGATCTGAAGGGAAGCTACTAAAAGACGTTACAGCCAATCATATTGCTAAAAGCATGCAAACAAAGTGAATCCAGTGAGATCAACAAGGGAACCAATAAGAGACACAGGAAAGGACAGTGTCAGTAGCCAAGTGGCATTGCGATCCGATGGCAAAAACAGTGACCACAAGTAGCCAATAAAATTAGCGGAATTATGTGCTTAGACAAATGTCACTAACAGCGATAGCTGAAGGAAACAAATCGGTAACTAAGAAGGTTTTCCAATATATGTATGTACAACACGTGTATCCCTAACAACTTGAAACAAACTATGACGGATTGGTATTCTAAGATGTTCCAGGGAAATCCTGTAGATATGCTATGCATGAAGGTGTGGAGAATGCGTTTGCTGGATTCTACTCTATCGGAAGCCTGCGCCCCGTAGCACCGCCTCATTGCCAATTAATGATCCAGCACCTGAGGGGTAATAAAGCTGGGGCATTGCATTTCATAGACATGTAAATCGCTTGTATTCCAACAACGTACGTTTGTCTGAATTGAACTTTTGTTAGTGTATTTTCTATGTGTCATGTGACCTTAACTGCGGCTCGTTCCGCCTGAACGACCTAGATCCCCATTCAAGGATGCACGCTGGCGTACATGACCATAGCGGACGCTGAAGCATCGCGGCAATCTTGTAGCAATATTAGTGCTAGTGATGATGGCAGATTAGTTATGGTTGTGAGTACTTGAAGAGTGGTTAGATGAGGAACTACACGCACCTGATCCTGTAAACACGACTACCGTGCAGCAAAATAGCCTGTATTTTGTGGATTGTTACTTTGAGCAGACGATTTCTGGTAGTCCAAAAGAGCGTAGTCCCTTAGGCCACGCATCGTTGTGGAAGACCGGTAGCGGTAAAATACACGGACAGTACCAAGGACGTTCGCCAATGAATCAGTTCAGGATGCTGTATATGTGTTCACCACCTATCACTGGGTTGTGAGGTGAACGATGTTCGCTGCGGCGACTAAGTCGTCCGCCGATTCCAATGACACTAGTAGCACAGCGTTTGACAGAGTGGGAACCGCTCACTCAACCGAAAAACGTGTCGTGCCAACTGTCCACTGGAAACTACCAGTTACTCCTCGATTTCAATCAGCTGAAGACAGGTGAAATGTCCCACTTCCACTAGGGTAATGCAGTTAGGTGAGACAGTACGGGACCGCGCTTGCGTTCAAGCACAATGCGTGCCCACCTTTTAATGCACACTAGGGCCGCAACAACATACGCTGAATTCCGCTCTCAGTGCGCTAGCTCAAACGTCATTCAGCCCTATGAAGTGCAAGCAATGCATTGTATCCACTTCACCAGCTATGCACATAGTGTACACCAGTTCACATGTGGCGCATGTGGTGCAGCCGCAGTCAGCCATTTCCTCATACATTACGCACCGCCCGCAAAATTGGGTGCTAGCGTTCTCATCTGTGTCCACGGAACGCCGCGGCTATCAAATGTAAGGAATGGTGTTCAGGGCAATGTGCTAGTAACCGATCTCAAGTATAGAGATCCAACCCTCTTCACAGATAGGTCCCTGCTTCAGCAATACGGTGCGTGACACGCAGACCGTCGTGGCCGACTCAAACGCTCAGGGAACGAACCGGATGCGCGTATTGCTAATCCCACATAGACGGGAGGATAGGTGAGAACAATGGAAAGCGGGTCCAACCGCCCCCACGCCCAGAGGTACCACGTGCGTCTTGTCGTCCACGGGGATTCAGTGGCCGCCATTTTCTGTGTTTGTGTCGAGTGTGGCTAGAAACCCTGGAGAGACTTCGTCCATTGAGCATGCAAGGCTGTCACAGATGAGCTAGGTTTAAATCCCAGCTGGCCCTCCATGACTGATTCGGAATTTGCCGCCAACGCAAGCAGCGCACAGGTTGGCGTGTCCGTGCCGGTTGGATCAACCTTGCTTGAAGGTAGAACTGTTTCGAAGGAATAGGATATTTATTAAGGATGAATATAACTGTACTATGGACGAACTTGGCTGAGAAAGGTGTAGTGTCTGTGCAACCTCGCTCGTATCTGCTGGGGCACCAAGTGATCGTTTTCGAAGATCTACCGATTGTCGTTTGGGTACGAACCCTGTGGTATCTCTGTGGATAGCTTCATGAATTTCAACAGTTTGTTTTTGTTAGGTTATAGCTTCTCTCGGTTTGGTAATGCTTGCTTACAATACAAAGGATTAGGTGAAGCCTCACGATAGTTGGCATATACCGTACTTTCAGTGACTACCCAACAGCGGATCTGCTCCGATCAAAATATCACATATCTGCGGTAGATGACTGGAGGCTCATTTTGGAGTGCTCGTTGTGTGATTAGATTGCGATACGCAACTCAATATGGACCTCCATTTGCAATGAAGCGAACATTGGCCAATTCGATCACTAGGACCGTAGCTGATGCGTATGGGGATTATGTGTCGCCAGCCCGGAAACACTGCACTCCAGTACGCTTTTCAAGCTTGTATGATCTCATCAGGGCAACACTCAATTCCAATACGCTTCAACTACGATCCTGATGCATTTGCCAAGTTTCGCATAAATGCCAATCATGGTCCACATTGAGACTGTGCATCTCCATCCAATCACTCAATTAGTACTTCAGAATGACCCCCTATCAGTCAATAACTGTTGTGCCAACCGTTGCTCCTCGTGACCTGGTGGCTAAAAGGGTAGAGGTTCCAACTAACATCCCGATGGTCCCGCATTTGAGGCCTGCTACCCCTACCTGATGAGATCAAACAAGATTGAACCGCGAGTGGAGTGGAGTGTTTTCTAGCGGGCAACAACCATTTTCTATACGATCTCGTCGATCCTTTCCTTCGTGTATTATTTCAGTCTTCGACGGTGACGAACTGTTGTTTCAATGCGATTATGCTGCGCATGCCCCATACTGAGACTGATGTAGCATTCATGATGCTTCTTCACCGCAGTTGGGCTAAACCAACTTACACTTAAACTAGGTCTTTTTTATGTGGATAACATTCGGTACATTTTAGTTGGTTTGTTCTGCGTACTTGATAATCTTCTCCCAACCTGCGCAAGTCGCTTATGCAAATTGTGGTAACCTTGCGTAATTGTATCTGTGGTATTTTTTAAATAACACGGACATTTTGTACTTATCACGGATTCACTTATAACCAATTTATTCTATATACGGATTTAACGAGTATTTATGTCGTCAAATGCGTTTGTTTTTTCGATATCGGCATTTTGAGTGATTGGCTGTTGTTTGACATCCCAGGTGTGGCTGCGCTTGATGTGCATTTTGACAAGGTGCCTACCTGTCTATTACACACTATCTCGTCCATACTGGCTCCAGGAGACAGTTGGTCGTTGCTGGAGGGGACGGGGTGCACGGTCCTTGTGGCCGTGTTAGGATCAAAGAGTGGTTCCATGCAGTCAGTGTGGAGCGGACTACGGTCCAGCCACCGCCTTGTGTGCGCTTGACTTCCCAATTACGGCGTGCTTGTGTTTGCCTGTGAAGGAGTGTGGGCCGGCTCCGTTGATGAAACGTGGCTCACATCCACATGCCTCCCGGTCTTATTCCTTCGGGTTTACACTGGATATGGGGTGTGTGGTTGGAGCCGTGGGTGGTGCAGTGCAAGCCACCCATGGTCCCTCTGTAGGCGCAGGCGTCCTGTGGCTGGCCACGTTGACAGGGAAATCCGAAACCGGAAGCCGCCAACCATGTTGCGCATTAAAGTAATTTTTCCTTAATCTGTAGTGACCTGTTGAAACGGAGAGGTATTCATCAGCACAACTGAAGCGACTTCGAAGGATGAAAGAACGAGCTTACAAGCGTACGATGGCCACTCACGCCAGGAAGCTGATATCGGCAATCGAATCGTAGATAAAGGCATAACAATTCACTTAATGAAGCGGTTCTAGGCAACCGCACCTGCCGTGATCTCTGCAGGCCTTCGAGGTAGCTCTGTGGTAACAGTTTGCTGACAGAGCGGTAAAGTAGACCTAGTTACATTGAATTCTGAGTTTAGCTCCGCCTCGCTAAGTGCATCCCCATTGCCCTCCTTCACCAGCTCAAGTCCAGCTGAGCTCTTCGTCTAGGGCGATGCTCACAAGGAACTCTAAAGACTATAGTCAAACAAAGCTTGTGTTCCGGATGCTCTCTCACAGTAGCTTTGAAAGAGTGCGCTAATGCCCCACACTACTTTTAAATGAATAAATATATAAAGGTTTTATTTCTCGACGGTGTGAGGCACAAACCAACTGCGTGGACTGATCAATTTGTACATCGAGATCGCATAAAATAGCTGGTTGTTTAAGTATTGTACAACGGGTCCCAAATGGGTTTCTGAAGTGAACGGCAGTTTGAAAGTATTAGAGAGAGTAAGAAACTGGGAACAACAACAAATGCAGATTTAGCCAAATTCAAGTAAAGTAATGCGGTCATTCATGGAACCCACCCGAGGGACTTGCTTCCATGTGGGTTGTTCCCTCAATGGGTTTCATCCGCACTTCCACTTTTTAAAAATATACATCACTGTGGGTGTGATCCCAGGTATTGGGAGCTCGGTCATCATAACCACGGTGCCTAAACATAGGTCTCAAAATTATTGCTCGATCAAGTGTGCAGCGAAACTTTTCGAAAGACTGCTTAGTCAGCGGACTCTAATAGCCACTTCTTTTGACCGTATTTAATAGTTCGCTTGTAGACCCCAATGCTCTGCATTGGATGCAGAGCATAACCTGTTTACTGTATAGCGTGTGAACTAGAAAAAATGTAAATCCCTCCGGCTTCTCTTCCTTGTGTATTCCAATGTCTTTGGAAGCCTGAAGAGATCGATTTTGCCCAACCTATTTGTTAGGGAGATCACAGGTGTCAGCCACACAGACAGCACGTGAAAATCGATCGATTTTCAGCACGTGTGTCTGTATGTTAGCTTGGAACTGTCAGCTAACCACATAGCACATGAGCATCGACTGGTTTATACCAAGTGTGTTGTTAACGTCACTCCCGCACAGCTTGTTGTTACATCCGTTGTGCAAGTAAAAGTTTTCAAATCAGCGCCAATTCTGTTTACTTACTACTAAGCGGGAGTTATAACAGTCTGGCGACGGAGATGGTTGCTCAAAATGTTATCATGAAAATGTTGCAAAATTAGCAACATCAATTGGATCGACAGCAGTAATTATTTGCAGTTCTCGTAAGAAATTTTTCAGCACACAACTCAAAGGTTCCAGAGAGCAGAAATGCTAACTCAATTTTCCATTGCTCAATGCCATTCAAGAATTCAATTACGATCCAGACAGTGGCGATACATTTTTAGCTTGGTAGAAGATATATGAAGACATGTTTATTGTCGACGGTTCAGTATTGGGCGAATGAGCAAAAGTACGGCTGTTGATGCAAAAACTTGCATGCTCTGAACCCACCGGATATCGCAATTACATTCTGACAAAACACCCAAGAGATTGTAGTTTGAAAGAAACAGTGGATAAGCTTACCATTATTTTTGGAAAGCGGGCATCTATATTTACCGTGCGTCATAATTCTTTAAAGCTTAATAGAGCAAAAGACGAGGACATTGTGACATATGCATGTAGAGTGAACATGGAATGTGAAAGGTTCCAACATAAAAGAATGTCAGCCGAACAATTCCAAGCATTGCTTTTTATCTCCAGCTTAACATCGCCTGCAGCTTCAATATCAGAACAAAATTCCTATCAAAACTGCGTTTTAACTGTGACATTTCCTTGCGCGATTTAACCACAGAATATCTCAGAATGATGAACCCAAAGCGTGATTCGCAAATATTACAGTAAAACAACTGTTATTCAGGACTGCATTTTGTTGATAAAATTACCAATTCAAACGTGAAACAGAACAGAGTTCCAAATCAAACAAGTTCGTTTCAACGACCACCAACGCCATGCTGGAATTGTGGCGCCTGGCACTTTGCACGATTTGTGAATTTCCATTTCATAAATGTCAAGCTTGTGGCACATTAGGTCACGAGGAGGGACACTGTGTCCGTTTGTTCAAGCAGCACCAATTAACCCGATTCTGAAGGCAGTGAACACTAGTGTCCACTACATATAGTTATCGTGGAAGGCATGGCAGAAAGTTTATCATGTCATTAGTTAACAATTTACCAGTTACAAATCGATACTGCTTCCGGCATAATAAGCATTTCATATTCGGCTTGCAAAAGCATTGGAGAACCGGAGTATTTTGTTACAAAACGTATTTCTCGGAAGGCTTCTGGCAAGCCAATCGCCCTTTTGGGACAAGTAAACTGTGACTTTACATTTCGAAAAAATAAATACAGTGCAACATATTAGATTGCAACAAAATATGACTAAATTTACTAGCTATTGAATGGATAGATGAGCTAAAATTATGTGATGTTCCAATCAGCTCAATTTGTGATTCACAAGCTCACAGCATGCGAAATGTGTCTTCAAGGGATGTCGCAACTGTTGATACAAAGGTGAAAACGACATTTTGGCAAACTTTCAGAAAAAATATGCTAGTTTTCAAACCAGAACTTGGATTGTACACTAAAGTTCGTGCCACTTTGTATGTCGCACCAGAAGCAAAGGCAGTATTCCGTCCTAAAAGGCCAATACCCTACTCAGCCGTCCCCTTGGTTGATGCAGAATTGAACCGCTTGGAGAAATTGGGCGTGCTAACTAAGGTTAATTATTCAACCTGGGCTACTCCCATTGTGGTAGTTAAGAGGGCCAGTGGCACACTAAATATTTGTGGTGATTCCTCAACTGGACTAAGGGATGCACTTCAGACTCACCAATACCCACTGCCAATTCAGGATGTTTTGTTTGCGCAGTTAAATTGTGGCAAAATATTTTCAAAAATTAACCTTTTTGATGCTTATTTACAAGTCGAAGTTGATAAGGAATCAAGACCGTTTCTCACCATTAATTCTCATAAGGGTCTATATCAATACAACAGACAGCCGTTTGCAATTAAGTGTGCTCCGGCAATTTTTCGACAAGTAATGGACATAACGCTAAACGGGTTGCCTTCTGCTATGGCTTCCGTGGATGACGAAATAATCGGAAGTGCTGCAGTTGAGCTACATCAGGTACACCTAAATGAAGTGCGAATCGACAAATGTGCGTTCTTCATGTATCGAATTGCGTACCTTGGTTCAATCACCGATGCCATTGGTCGTCGCCCTGATAAATAAAATGTATGGCAATCCAATAACTACAACTTCCAAAGGACAGGAAACACTTCAGTCATTTTTGGGACTAGTTAACTATTTAACTATTATAATAACTTTATCCCTAATACGTACTCGCTATGGATGCCACCGAATTAACTCCTGAAAAGTAATACAAAATGGATATGGTCACATGTTTCTCAGTGGCATTTGATGGGATAAAACGCACTTTAACATGAGATTTTGCACTTACACCCTATGACCCGAAACTATCCAGCATAGTTGTTACCGATGCTTCAGAGTACGGGATTGGAGCAGCACTCTTGTACCAGTTTCCGGATGACAGGCAAAAAGTGGTCAGTCATGTTTCACACACGCTAACAACAGCTGAAGGGAATTACAGCCAAATTGAAAAAGATTGATCCAACCGGCACGGACCCGCCAATTTGCGCGCTGCATGCGCTGGCAGCAAATTCCGAATCATCCATGGAGTGCCAAGTTGGATTTGAACGCAGCTCATCGGTGACGGCGTTTTCTGGGTCGTAACTGGAATTTTGAATTCCATTGATTAATGGAACTTTGAGTTGAGTAGCACTTCTGCTCTCTGGAACCTTTGATTAGTGTGCTAAAAATTTGGTGCGAGAGCTTCAAATAATTTCTGCTGTTGATCCAGTTGACGTTGTAACATTTGCATGTTGACATTCTGATCAACCATCTCCGTCGCCAGACTGTTATAACTCCCGCCTAGCATTAAGAAGACAGAATTGACACTACTTGAAAACCTTTGGTTGAACAACTGAAGCTACAACCAACTGCCAGAGAAAGACGTTAACTAGGTCGAAACCAGTCGATGCTCGCTTGCCATGTGACTGGCTGAAAGTTCCAAGCCGGCATGCAAACACGCTGCCTGGAAATCGATCGAGTTTCACGTGCTGTCTGTTTGGCTGACATCCGTGATCTCTCTAACACCCGGGGTGGCCAAACTGGTTGCTGCCCACACTGAACTCAACTACCGTTATGTATCCGGGTGTCGTTTTGCGCCACAGCCTTCGTTGGTCCATGTACTCATAAATTTAAAAAATATTCATTATATATCCTCACAGTTAAGGTGGTTCAGGATGCGCTACTATTTGATTTAATTTTAATCTCATGCCTTATTCCTTTAGTCTTACCTCTCCTCTGTCAACGTCCCTGTGCTATTTCAAATGACTGCATCTTATTGGTACGAGCAATGAAGCACATTTATAGATGCAGCTGTTTGTCTAAAGATTTTCCAGGTGTTTTGATCATTTCTAGATATTTCGTTTCCTGTAGTGATTTTCCTCCTGGGGTCCTAAATGACCGATTTGAAGCACTGCACAGTGACCTTTGGAAGACACTTCTTTTACCTGTTCAAAAAACTAGTTGTATTTTCCTACACCGCATCGTACCGTAATACTATATTACCTTATCTGTCACGTTTGTTCGTTGACACAACGAAACTCCTAAATATGGTGGGCTACCAGTTGCTGGAGTGCCAGTTGTGTATATGGTTGATTTTTCCCTTCGTCCGTGTCTTGTTCATTGACGTTAACTTCCAGTACGTCCGTATTTGTGGTGTTAAATGCTGAAAATGAACACATCTGGGTTCATAAAGCCTATATTAGTTTGACGTGACATGAACGTGGACAAGGCGTTGGATGTAAAATCCTAGCCTGACTGGTGCATGTAGGTCTCCTGCGTGAAGCTAATGGAATCTGATGAGCGACTGTTTTTGCACTCTTCCCGATGAAGCGCATTTGAGAGGATAAATTCCATCAGGCATTAGATAAGTTGCACTACCTTATTACCTCTCTATCGAATGTACTTACTCTCTCACTTCTTTTCCTTTGGAACCTGTCCTTGAGTTCGTACGTTCCTTTTCCTCAAGTGATTCCATGCACACATTTTTTCATGGTGACGTCGATTATAACAGCTACGATCCACGTTTCTTGCAAATGATAAGCCCATAAACCATCTCAAGCGCATACGGAAGAAGAAGCTGCTATTTCTAAACCTCGGTCGGCGGTTTTATTCATCTAAACACTGAGATGTGGCTTAACTAATACAGGTGCTATGTTTCAGAGTGTATCGTGATACCTAACCATCACTGAGTGGTCCATACGCCTTCATAACTTAGGTTCGTAGTTGTTGTTTGGTGGCGAATACTTTATGTTAAATAGTATCAAGTTAGCTTAGTGCCGCCGCATGCGACCGACTAAACTAAGGAAAAACGCTGTCCACCTCTAACGTTGTGCGGTTAGCCACCCACAAAACGATTAAACTTTCTTCCCACTTCGTCACGGTCGTTTTAAGACCTTCTGCTTCATGGGACCGGGAAACCTTCTGTTGAAGCACGTGCGTGTGAACGCATGAATGGAGCGACTTTGTAACAACTCTGTGTGTTTGGCACACAGTTTTCACCCCCTGCAGCTGCATCCACCGCCTTCAGTTGCCCAACCCCCCCGTACTCCGATCACATCAAACTTCCGCCCCAATGCTTCCAATCGTTGTCTACTCTGTTTACTCTCTGGTGGCATAAGCGACCGATTGTTTGGATTTGATTCGTCTTCTCCTGTAGTCATCCAAGCAAACTCGATTAGTGTTTACCAACCGTCTGCTGTTACCAGAGTTCTACAGGTACCTTGCTGTTGCACTTACCCGTCCCACCCGCTCACTTCTCATGTGATTGGCACATTTGCAGAGGGCTTATGAAATGCCTCACACGAACTGACTGAGTATGCTCAACAACACTTAACGACTGCTGTTTCTAACGGAGATGGTAGACTTCGAGTCACTTTATCCAGTTCACTGCGATGAGGAGTGAAGATCTTTCTGAAGGGCTGAAAAAACTGAAGCCCGTCTTCAGTGATTTCTCAAGTGAATGGTAACCTGATAACCATTAACTCGGTACGAACAGTTTAGCGAAACCTGGTATTTGGATGGTAACCAATTTAGCACAATTGTCAAAAGGTGTGTCCGCTTAGTATACAGGATGTGTCAGCTGTTTTTCTCTTGCCAAGTTTCTGTCATTATTTATTGAATAGGGGCAGTGCAGGATTTGCTCAAATCAATACTGCCAATAAAGCTTAAAGCAGACGAGAAGGGCTGCACGCAAACAGGGAGCTGGCAGCAGCAATGGAGCAATGATTTCTAATGGGTAAATAGACTAAAGCTTGACAAGCCCCGTAAGATAGTTGAAAATTACAAAATGAGTGTCGAGAACCAAAAGTGCAAGATCCGTGACTTACGGAGATTTGCAATAGCACAGGTGTGAGTGTTCCTGCTAGGATGTATAGGGGAGTCTGCTACTGTCCACTGTTTGTTCTGAACTGAACCCATCGTTTAATGAGCACGGGTTATGTCCTGTAGTGTAAATGTGTCAGTGTGTCATCAAGTTGTCCTTTGAATGGTGATTACTTAGGAACATTAATTCCATGGGCTAGGATGAGTTTGCATGTCTGTGACCCACGGAGGGGAAAAGTTTTGTCGACATTCCAGTCGACCGTACTGCCTGGCCAAATTAAACTGATGGTGCTTCAGTGATGTGTCGTTCATGAGTTTCAACAGATGGTGACGGGTGTGTCTGGTGTATTTTTGGATCTTACCCACATTCCTCGTGATGTCTATTATGTCCTCTGTACACTAATAGAGTTTCTAGCCTGATTTAGTAGAGAAGGCAGGACAAAATTTCGACGTTTGTCACCCTGTGATTTGCAGTCTCAACCGCAGTGAACTGGCGCTTCCATCAAGGCTGCCACATTTGGATAGCTTATTCCATCTGCAGCTTCACAAAAACACCAATGATTTGTGCAAAGAATGAAGCATGGAACTTTCCGAACTCTCCACGAAGGAGGCCGAAATGCCTGTTTGTTTTCTTTGAAGTCATTTCCGTCTGCCTCAAACAACCAAGGTCATCTTGCAGGAGCATGTCGAGATGGCACTCATGAGAAGCGCGATGTGGAATTTGTTGCTCTAGCCAGTGGTCGTGCGTGCCCTGACTACGTGTACTCATCAATTTGCAGTAGGCGACTTTGAACGGAAGCATGTTCTCGGTGGGCCATATGTTGCTTAATCCAGAGCTGTTTGCAGTGCAGTGTGATCATCCACCATTGCAGTGATAGCATGTCATATTTTTAGGTCATCGGCAAATAGTAGAAAAGTGGAAGAGAGTACCCTCGCCAGGTCCGTTAGGAGGATTAGGTACAGTCGTGCTCTGAGTACCGAGCCTCGAGGTAAGCTGCACTGGACTTCGATTGGGTGGGATAAGGTTCTGCTAACCCACAACTTCAGGCGAGGTAGAACTACTAAGTTGCGTATCCAACCCAGAACTGGATCAGCGACTCCATATTTCTGGAGCTTGTGTAGTGGAATGCACTTATCCAGAAGGTAGTACGCGTTCGAGAAATCCGGCTAAGCGACAGCTATTTCTGCAGTAGCATCGACAGACTCCATCCAGCATGCACAAGCGATCACTAGGTTCGTCGTGAGTGACCGATTCTGGCGAAATCCATGCTGCTCAGCATCAACAGTGATGTTACTCTACTGGTATCGCAGTATTGCCTCAGCGACAATAGACCCTTTGACCTTGGAGCTCACGGGAAGTAAGGTTATCAGGCGATAGCTGGCTGCTTATGCCCGGCTGCCAGTCTTGAACATTGGTGCGATCATCCCGTGGTTCCACGTTGTACGAACTTGTACCAATTTAAGCTATCGTTGAAAGGATCTGGATAACGGTTCAGCTAAACTTGTGGCGACCACTCTCAATGCCATTGTTCAAATGCCGTCTGTACCAAGGGAGCTATACTCGCGCAAGAACAAGCAGATTTTGTTAAGCCATGACAGTTGAATCTGCTCAGACAGGATGTAAAATAGCGGTAACTTTTAGAAGTCACGGCTAAATTATTATCCAAGAACGTTGGCCGCCTCTTGTGCCGTCTGCGCTAGTCCACAAGCAGAACAATAATTTCGCGCTTAACTCTGCGAAGTTTATTCACTTCTTTGTAAAGCAGCTTAGGGCTATAGCAAAATCTTCTCATAAGGTTCAGTAGGTCCTTAGTCCTTAACGCTATCCTCCCGGACGAGTTTGACGCAGTGGTTCTTTTGTGTTGCGTAGACAGCCCAGACACCCTCCCTCGGAGTGGCTATATGGGTGCGCCAAGCCGAATCCCTTCATGTCACGCGTTTCCGAGTCTTTTTTCTTAGAAAAGGCTCCATATTTGTAGTAGTGGTTTCTGATGTGCTTACGACTAGCCTGTTGAATCGGTTGACAAACTCCCCACGTCACCCCAGAGGATCGTTCGGTTTGTAAAAGCCAGCTGGTTGCGCCAATGAGAGCAGGACCATTATCGTGGTTAGTTACCACGTGTGATACTTCGGTGATTTCTTTAAGATGTTCTACGTGGCACATGTAGCGGAACACTAGTGTCGAATGATCGCTGCGGCCCATCATGAGTATCTCGTAGGTAAAAACGAGGTCCGAGATGCTCGGTTTGTTTCCTGCACGGAAACACATAGGAGAAGTGGCTTGGTTGTACAGCGGTGAACCAGCGATTACCACTTAAAGTTCCACTCTGAATTGCTCGCCCAGAGTGGCCTGGGTTTCTCGGGAGGGCAGGTTGAAATCCCCTACCAGGAGACCGCGACTGTAAGCTCGTGCTAGAGCCTGCTTCATTTCTAAAGTTTAAAATGGAAGACGGTATGATTGGCGGCATACACGTCCTGGTTTCCCTGTCACTGCGGCCGCCATAGGAGGGCCTCAGGACCCCTGCGTCTACAGAGAGCGCTGCACTACCCACAGCTCAATCCACACACCCCGTATCCAGTGTAAAGTCGAAGGAATAAAACCGCGAAGCATGTGGTGCAAGCGACAGTTTCTCAGCAGAGCCGGCCCACACTCCTTCAACATGCACAACAGCAGCATTCCTGTCTATCTAAATTGTGAGGCATGCGTGCCAGATGTACCCAAAGCGGTGGCTGGGCCGTAGTCCGCTCCATATTGGATGTGTGCAACCAGTCTTTGCGCATAGCACGGCAACGAGGACCTTGCACCCCGTCCAACCAGCAACGGCCAGCTGTCTCTTTTAACCACTATACACGAGGTGGTGGGTACTGGACTGGTAGGCATCTTGCCAAGATTTACATCTAGCGCAGCCACACCGGGGTTATCAATGGACAACCAACACCGAAATGCAAGAAACTCAACGCCCAGGCACCTGCACAACCCGACTGAAGCGATAATGTAGCGCACATACCACCTCCGCCGTCTTATTGGCCTAGGTTAGTAAATTGAATAGATGCGGACGCAGCGCACCTACTAATCGCAAAGCTGAGTATGCTTAGATAATCAGTTGACTCGTCGTGTTTTGAGTGCTGACCCCACGTAGTCCCACTGGTAGCTTATCAAGCCTGCTTGGTTCAGGCACTCGCGACCGTATGTGCCACAACACAATTCACTTGGCGTTGATGAGGTAGACTCCATCGGCGCCTGTCGCTTCCGTACCCGGCCTTTTTCCTTCGCATGTAATAGTGGTTTCTGTTGCAGTTGGGCAACCGCCCTCTTGATCAGCTCACGCCAGTCGTGTGAATCAACTTCCTTTGATCCCCAACACAACAGTTCGGGATAAACTCATTTTGATCAGGTTCTCTTAATGCAGCTCAGGTTTTTCCAGGTGCCACTTTCCCCCCCCCCCCAAGTTGATCGTACAAAATTTGGTTGGGTATCCTCCTCGAATTCATTCGATTGATATGCCCCAGACATCGCTGGTGCCGCAGCAGAAGTACGCCGTCCACTGCATACATGCCACTGCGGCGCAGCACTTCCATGTCTGCAACTATGTCGCACCAACCAATGTGCGGAATCCGTCGGATAAACCTGATGGAACCGCTCCAGATATCTGACGTACTTCCGGTACATCATCCGCGTTTCGCTGCAGCGTAGAAGAACGGACAGCAACATAGACTTGTAGACCATCAACTTCGTGCCAACGGTAAGCTGGTGGTTGTTCCACATGTTATACTAGAGGTAAGAAAACTCCACCACTCCCCGTTTTCTTGTGAGTTTTGCTACGCTCACTCCTATTCACCCCGTCCACTTCCACGATTCCCCGCATACGTTTTCTGTTGGCTCACATCAGTTACTAGCTTGGGTTGACACTGGATCTTATGCTTAATGGCCTTTCCCTTGCTCTGTACATTTCGCTCGTTCGTGAGACACCGTATCGATCCTTCGCCCCTGGAATGACTAGCTTTGATTGATCGATTGTCAGCTTTTCTGCCTGTGTATATGCCCTAATTTGAATCATGTGGTTGGTTTTCACACACCGACACTTGGTGTCCGGTTTGGCGTGCGGCGTGTAACATTGTTTGCTACCCTGTCGTTCGTGTTCTCGTTATCGTTAGTGGGTGAAAGCAGTCGCGGCGCTCCGACACAATAGCTCAAATGTTGGCCACGAATAACTGTAGAACATGATTGGGATTCTGTTCTGGAATTTAAAAGCAATCGTTTTTTGTTCAAATTGACCAACTTATATTATTCAGATTCAATGTCATGTGATGTCTACCTGGGTTCCGGTTCCCAATCCACTTGGATGTGCAGTTTTTCTGTTAACAACTCAATTAACTGCCATTGAGACTTTTCAAAATGTAACACAACACCACACAAGTTTCTCCAGATTACCAAACGCAGCAGCCGCCTACGGTACACCGACGCGCAGCTCACTCGTCATCTGCAAGTCGGTAAAGAGTACGTTCCCAAGGTAACAAAAGCTGGAGGTGGTTTCTTAAACTTCATTACTGGATTTGAGGCCGAGACAAACTTGCCGTTTCTGGTAAATGCTGAAAAACAACCTTGCTCGTTGACGTTGAGCCCGGATTTCAGTGCTATCGAAGCGACAGTCGTAGTCATGTGCTGCAACTCATCCGCGTTGTATGCAAACAACGCACAGTCGTCAGTAAACAGCAACAAACGGCTGGTTGGCTCACATACCATAGTCCTCGCCCCGAGAAGACAGATGTTCGGCAAACAGCCGTCACTACGGTTCACCACACGGATACCGTAAGCACAAGCAGCATCACAAGTACCAAATATCCTGGTATGAATATAAATATTAAACAGGGCAGGGACCAAGGCAAAGCCTTGCTTCACACCAGACAACTGCAAAGTCATCCGAGGTCTGTCCACTCAGCTGCAGCCTCGCGGGCATACCACGGTGCAGACACTCAAGTAAACATACAAACTTACTCGGACAACCAGATTCATCGAACACCACTCCGTGTCAAATTCCTTGGTGAAGTCAATAAGCAGCAAGTACAATGGTTGGTATCGTACTGGGCATTTCTGCTGCAACATACGAGCCGCAAACACCATACCTGTGGTGCCGCCGCCCGAACGGAATCCGCATTGCTCTTTTACCAAGTTCGGTTCAACGAACTGAGTGGCGAGATGGTTGAGCATTATTCGGGCGATAATTATCCACACACAACTCAGCAAGTTGTTACCACGATAATTCGTGCAACATTGCTTGCTCCCTTTACTTTGTACAGCGGTGGCACAGCTCCGGAGACTCCCCTTCCATCCACACGCGTTGCACCCACTAGTGCCAACGCGGGTCCACCATATTTCAATACTTCAAGCGGGATGCCGTCGACGCCAATACGTTTGCTGTTTCACGACTGAGCAAGTGCTCTCTGCGTCTCATCCAGTGTTGTTGTGCCGGCAAGACTCATCTCCATCTCGCGTTTGCAGCCCGTGCAACGCAGTCCAGTCCATCTCTGAAGGCTTGTTCAAGAGACAGTCAAAGTGAGTTCACAAGATCTGCATTATTTCTAGACTCTGCGTGTGGCAGGGGCTGAAGTAGCATTGAGCAGCATCCTCAGCTAGTCAAATAATTTCTTATGTTGCCGGCGTTCGGCATAGGATTCCATTTGCTTCTCCTTCGCTGTCCACCATGCATTCTTGATGCGTCGCAGCTCTCGGGCCATTTGCCGCCGAAGTCTTCGAAAATGACTCTCCTTTTCGCAGTCAGCAGAGTCCGCCAACTGTGCAACGAAGGTTGCACTCTTCGCCGACACCATTAGTCGCACTATTGTCATCAAATCAATCGAGAGGCTTACAGATTGCGTGCCCGATAGTTTGCTCGGCAGCAGCCGTCACTTGCTCACGAACGTTGTGGCACAGGTCGCTCAATGAGGCTATGGGCTCGACATCACAAAGGCGGGTAGCCATCACCTTCTCCTGCTCCATCTTCTTTTCCTTAGTACCTAAGGAAGGAACATTAACTTTGCGCCGATTCACAGCAGGTGAGCGATGCACAGATTTACGAGAAGATATGTACAATTTTGTCCACACCAACTTGGGATAAGTGACCCACTCTGCTCCATGAGGCACACATTTCATGCGCACTTTACGCATGTCTCGTTGGCGCACGATGACATATTCGAGCAGATGAGCGTGACCTATATCACACGCACACAGCTCAAACTGTGTTGGTGAACGTCAGGCTGTGAGCTGAGCACAGTGAAAGCAACCGGTCACCGTTCCCATTGGCTGTGCCAACACCGTAAGGACCGATTATGTCTGTCCACACCGCGGCATCACGCCCAACCCGCGCTTTGAAATCACCCAGAATAGTCGACCACTCCTCGGCACGGGCCATATCACAGAAGATAACCGAGTGTAAAACTCATCTCGCGTATCATCAGAATAACGCGCGTGGTGGGACCATGCTTGGTAATATAAGTGGCAAATTTACTTCTTCTAACTCGCAGTCTAAGTGTCATCAAGCGTGTGCTGATGCTAGTCGGCTGTCCCACCAACTGGCCACTTAGGCAGTCGGGTAGTTCAAATCCGATCCCGTGTCCACGTGGTGCTGAGGTGGCGTTTCCCCCCCCCCCCCCAGCACAGCCTCATGCAATTGCGTTAGTCAGCGAACCGAGTCCCGCTGAGTGTGACAATGTCGATCCCGCAGCGCGCGAGTTCCATCGCGACCAGTTCAGGGTGTTGCTTGAGTCGCTGAATGGTATTATGATCGAACAGTGCGCACGTTCCAACACCCGATGTTAAGCGCTTTGCGCGGGGGCACGCGATTGCGGTGGCGGACAATCGATTGTGTGGTGATGTGTGTTGGAGGAGGTAGGGGGTTAGTTTAAATAGGGACGAGAAGAGTATGTGCAGCGGAAGAACAATGGAACGACGGAACAATGGTATTTTACGGGCAAAAAAGTGGATGCTTAGCAAGTCCCGTAGGATGGCCAAAAAGAGAACCACAACATGGTGAATAGAAAACAAACGGATCGAATGAAAATCGTTTTGCTGGACTCACCACAGTGTTAACACAGTGGCATGCAGAAAGAGCCAACCTCAGTTGTGTAGGTTAATTCTGGTTGTGCCACGTTCGTCACATTATATCGTTTATCGGAACACACCGGCTATATTTCGTAATGTAGATGGGTTAGGGCACCATCAATGCGTTTTTTAAACACAGGTAAACCAGGGGCGGAAACAACGTAATTTGGGAGGGCGTTCCACGGCTGGAACACGTGAAGCGAGTGAGAGTTTCGTCGACATGCTAGCCGAATGTATTGCGTGGCGAACTTGAACTGGTGGCCCCTCAAATTCGTGTTGTGACTGAGTTTTAGCAGGTGGCGGCGGACCTAGTATGGGTTCCACAAAATCTGGTAGGCCAAGATAAGATCGCCACGTAGGCGCCGATACCGTCCGCTGTATAATTTAAAGATTCTCAGCCCAAGTTGATAAGAAAAATGGAACAACCTTTTGACGTACTTCGTGGCTCGTCGCTTTGGACTCTCGAGCCCCGCGAGGTCTTGCTTGTGACAGAGCCGCGAGACCTGATTTACGTATCCCACATGAGGCCGCACGTGTGTGCGGCTGCAGCTGCGAGCAGACTGAGGGATTTAACCGCCCGAATGCCCTCCGCAGCATGCCAACGTGTTGGTTCCCAATATTTAACGCCACTCAGATTATTCAGAGGAGCGCAGATCAGCCTGGACTAGAACCCCAAGCTCGCGCTCTTGAGTGATTGATTACAGAACAAGGTCTCCAAGCTTATATGTGATGTTCGGTTGGTGGTGCATGTGTACCACCTTACACTTTCCCAAATTGAGCTGGAGCTGATTGTGAAGTGATCACCCATGCGCTCTGTCCAGGTATCACTGAAGTGCATGGTGATCTCCTGGGTCGACGATCGTCCGGCATAGCTTAGCACCGTCAACGCACATCAGGAAACCTGAGGCGATCTGTTGTGTCGCCGCTGATGCCTTCACCCCACGACCGCAAGAAGAAGTCCAAAGACGAGCCAGAAGGAGACTTGTATACATGAAATCACAGTTGCTTATATAGTTTGAAGGCAAAATGAAAGGAAGCTACTAAAGTACACTTGAGCCAACCAACTGAAGGAAAAACGTAAAATGCAACGGCGAATAAGCAACCGTGTATGTAAGCGCGAATCGCGTAAGTCCCTAAAAATAGCATCATTGGACTCCAAGCGTAAAGCGAACGACCATTTACAGTGACGGGCACTGGCCAATCAGAATGACGAAATGGAACGTTTAAACAAAAGTCACGAAACAAACGCGAATAAGGAATGCCGACCCAAAAGTTGAAAAACTAGTACAATAATTGTGTGACACTAAATATTCCTCTAACATAACCAAGTAGAACAGTAATGAGAGGAAAAAGCCAATAGGATATGTTCATGCAAACAGCGCTGCTGAGAAAGGCATGACCAGGAGCGTCCATTAACAATGACGCGGATGTACCAATCGGGCGAACCCAGTAGAGCGTTTAAACAACAGTCAAGTAACAGAAAATAGGAAGAGTAAAGAATAGCTATCAAGCTCGGTCACAATAAATGAATGTCTAATGTCTGTTCTCCTAATAGGATCAAACGCGGAATCTGGTTAATGAACACGAGAAACAGAATCGGTGCAAGAATTGATCCTTGTGAAAGTTCACATTCGACATGAATCGGATCGGACAGCGCACTTCGAACCCTGACCTGTAATTGCCCGTCCTTCAGAGGCTTCCTGGTCCATCCAAGGATAAGATCCTCAACTCTATAGCTTTCGAGCCTGTGAAGCAGAATGCAGTGGTCCAGTCGGTCAAAGGTTTTGGAGAAGTCGAGGCAAATTACGTCTGTCGCTCTGCCTTCATCGACCACTCTCTTTCAACTATTGTGTGCAATCAACATGTTGGTAGTGCATGAACGGTGTTGGTGGAAACCATTTTGCTCGGGCGCCATGATACTGTGGCGTTCTAGATGATCTACTAAAGCCTCAGCGACGGTTGCTTCCATGACCTTTGAGAGCACAGGAGGAGGGTCACTAGGCGATAGTTGGAGGTTTCCGAGGGATTACCGCTTTTAGAAATTGGAATGATTAAGCAGTGTTTCCACGTGATAGGCACAATTTGCTTATCCAAGCACAGTTGGAAAAATTGCGAGCTTGACCCGGCTAGCGTTGCTTCTGCTACGTTCAGCGCCGTCGAGTGAATATAATCGTAGGCTGGACAGTTTCATCACGACCACCTAGTAAGAGTCAGAGGTCGATCGAGAATGCGCCTGATTTACATCTCGTGGTGAGCTGCACGGTGTAGTCACAGGTGGCGATGGACGACAGGGCCTGAAGTGTGTGGATGGATGACGGAAACACGCACGAGATATGCTTGTGGTAGATGTCCGGCCATAACTGCATCATTTACTCAATTAGAAATAAGATGGAATGAAATAGCAACTTGCGCGTGCTAATATATCGGTAATTTGGCAAATGGTATGTGAACGCACGGACCAATTTATGTCATACGGAACCATTCATCCCTATGCAAGTGCTACCATCTGACGAGTAAAGGCGATTCGCCGAAGTGAGTACATCTTATTTGCCGCTCCAAAGCACCTTCTCACCGGTGCTATGATGTTGTGGCGTTCTAGATGGTCTACTAAAACTTCTGCGGACAATGTCTCCATAACCTTTGAGAGCACACAGAGGAGGACCATTAGGCTATAGTTGGCGGGTTCCGAGTGATTATGGCTTTTGAAAATCACTGGTTATGCCGTGTTTCCACACGGTAGGCGCAATTTGCTTATCCAAACACATTTGGAAAATTAGCGATATTGACCCGGCCGATGTTGTTGCTGCTACGTTCAGCGCCCTCTGGTGAATGTCATCCATTCCGGGAGAACTGTAGGGGCCTAGTGGGAGCAGTTTCTTCGACACAGTGGCTGCAGTATAAATAATGTTAGTCAGTGCTGACATTTTCGATAGGGATGTAGGTACGTAACACTGGCGGATGTCTCGTTGGAATTTGGGGCATACTGCATCTGTAAAGGGTTGGCCGCTTCTTCAACACTGTGCCACTCCGGCTGCCGTGTTAGTTGGGGGGATACCATGTTTTGCTTTCCGAATGGTGTTAAGACACATATACAAGAGCTTTTTGTTTTTGGCAACTTTACTAGCCAAATGTTGTTGATGAGTCAGTTTGCCTTCACGGACAAGCAGTAATACGCTCCAGTTTGCCCACCCCGCTGTACGCAACAGATAAGATGAGGCTTTTCCTTAGGCCACTGCGCGATGGACGATGCAGCATGGATATACTATTATTGGCGTGACTTATGGTTAAAGATTGGAGTAGGATACTGCCAGGACGTCAACGCTTGGGAGCAGAACGACTCTATTCCTCAGCCAAAGCCTTAGATAAAATGTACTCCCGAAAACCAGACAGCCGTGCGCCATGAGTCAGTTAACCGACTTACGCGGAATTTTGTCTCCTGGCTCTTATCTAAAGGAAGGGCATAAGCCAACTCTCACCCAGCGGTCGCCACGAGGAGACGTCCAGGACATGAGTGCAAGGCACAAAAAATCAGGAGTAGTGGGTCGACAATCTGTCAGGATCTAGTCACCACAAACCTCAGAGCACCATGGTCTCACTAGCCCGGTATAATATCGTCACTAAACGCATATCGGTCTGAATTTGGGTGTAAGTGGCGCTAGAACAAGTCTACGGCTTCAGACCCTGAGTCAATCACACGGTCGACGTGTAGATCAGAACAGTAGTAAAGAAGTACACCGCCTCCCTTAGTGTGTCGGCCGTTGCACAAGAAAGACACACCAGGCAGTGAGGTCTCAGCATCGGTAATCATGTCACTCAACTACGTTTCAGTTCTCATGAAGATATTGAGGTTTGACGAGATCCAACCTCGGCAAATTTGCTGAGAAGGTCTTGTGCGTTTGTGAACAAACAGTTGACCGTTATGATGTATTACGTGGATCTGAACACACAGACGTTTCCTACAAATTTATTCCGACTCTAGTGGGGTCGGTCGACAAATTGTTGGGATAAATTGCTGTCCTACTGCTCGGGGCCGGTTCGGGATGTTGTACAGTGCACACAAATTCTTCAGAGATGATTTATTACTGACTGTCTGTTTCTTCTTCAGACGGCTGGGGGGTTGCCTTGCATTCCGGTTGAAGAGTGCAGATAGCTGAGCTCGCTACAAAGTGTTGCTGGTTTCGTGTTTGGTTAACCAATGATGGAATGACTTCGACCGTGTTCAGAGGTATTTCTGATGGCAGTTTGGTGCGTAACTTGTGTCAACTTCTCAGCCGCCTTCCAGCCGTTTTTGGAGTGACGCATAATCTTCAGCACCCCGAGGTCCACATCGTTTACAGTTGGGTGACAAGTGTTGCGGTTGAGTTGGCAATCAGGTCCCTAAGGAAAATTGATTCATTGATGTGGCAACGTAATATACAGATGGCACAAAATGCGCATTCATAATTACGGTGACCTGTTGAGACGCAACGACCATCCAAATATGTGGCGACAGTTTGTTAGCAACAAACCACACAAAAATACACATTCTAGTCCGGTACCTTTTATGGCCATACCTATTTTTTGACATAGCGACTAGGTAGAAAGAAGTTATAAACCACTGTCTATTCATGACGTGGTGTCGTATTGAATACAGAAATTAGACGGACTAAACTACTGAAACATCGACTGGCGTCGCACCAGTCTAATGATGTAACAATTTAAGCGTAGATAGTTTCCGTAGCCGGATGTTAGTTTTTTAAAATTCCACTAATTTACGAAGCCGCTGTTTCTTTGGCATGGTTGTTCAGTGTTGAACTCAGACTACGGTAGACAAAGGTAGAGGGGGACATCGTTTACAATAAGTAAGTGGGGTAACTTCTTGAATGCAGACAGGAATGTTTGCGCTTTGAAGCTATTTCCTTCCTAAGGTGAAGTGAGTCCTTATCTGCTGTCATGGACAAATTATGTTACATGAAAATGGCGACGTAGCATACAAGGAAACGTGATTCTCAGTATCATGTGGATATGCATCCACTACACGCTAAACCACAGTTCACACAGCCTTATATAATACATAATGTAGTATATTAAATCATAGTTATAAGGTTATAAAATACGTATTTACATGGCTTGCACATGTTGGTACCTGCTTAAGGTTTTCCATCAATTTTAAAGACTGTGCGTATGAGCTAGCATGATAATCGTCTTCCTACTTCGCTGTGTGAACTGAGCAATACCGTGTAGTGGGTGCGTATCTACACGATACTGAGAATCACGTTTCCTTGGATATCCCGTCGCCATCTTCATGTAATAGGATTTATCGTTGACAGCAGATATGGTCCCATCTTCACGTTATGAAGGAAAGACCTTCAAAGCGCACACATTCCTGTCTGCATTCAAGAAGTCACCCGTTTACTTATTGTAAATGCTAACTTTGCCCTTGTCTATCGTAGTCTGAGTTCGACACTGTACGACCGTGCTGAAGAAACACTGGCTTCGTAGTTTAGTGGATTTTAAGAAAACTGACATTCGGCTATGGAAGCTACTTAGAATTTAAAACTAACTAATCCGACCAGGTCACATGGCGCTCAATCGAAAACAACTGACGCACGTGTATCACTTTTTTGGAGCTTAAGATATCGCACCTCTCTAGGAGGTTCGTGTGATCAGATAAACATTGTTTCAACCTAAACTGACAGAACAAAGTGAAAAATCTTCCTCTGTCATAACCTAGTGGCAGGTTAGTTGGTCGCACAAACATCTGTACTTGAAATGAATTTGTTTTCTCACCAACATGTTTGTCAGACTAAATACCATCAGTGAGCGACCTGGCTCACAGGAAGTTGAACTAACATGCGGCACAATGACAACGTTTCTCAGGTGTGGCTTTATTCGGGCCTATGTATTAGGCATGCAAAACACGCAACTAAACCTGGACCCATTCCCTATTGTCTTGCTCAGGTCCGCTACCAGGGTGGGGTAGATGACACTGCGTCCCCGTAACCTTGCATTGCATACCAGTTTCGTTCCTCGTTAGTTGTCGAATTATCCACACAGTCAGCACACCTAGATGTTAACATGCTTGAAGAGGGGGAATCGGATTTTCTCCATCTGGTCGGACGCAATGTTTGTCTCCTCATCCTGCAAGTGCAGTTATCGGTGCAGAATCTCCGTTCGATTAAGCGTCACTCCCATCGCGAGACGGATTTATGTTCGACAGTGGTGGGTGGACGATATTTTGGCAAAGCACAGGCTCCCAGTTAGATGATATGCACCGATATCCCCTTACATCCCAAAGCATAATTTTTCTCTCATCTACCAATTCCCGTTGGATAGATAAAGTGAAGGCTTATTGGTCAACTCTGTTGTTTCAGTTGATCTCAACAAGAAAATCAGCCTAAAGTTGTTTACCTAAATAGCACAATGCTCTGATTCACATTGAGTGGTTTGTAACATGTGTGGGTGGGGTGCGGTTACGTGGTCGCCAAAATTATTTTGTTCGCGCCTTCCCAAGAACCGTGCGTAGGACACGAAAATGTCGGCTGTGCTTGCGAAAATGGTTTAGTAAGTGTACTGTTAGTAGGCACTAGCCACTTGCATTCTGCGCTTCACTCATCAAAATGGCTTGGGGGGAAGTCAGTGGTTCACGCAAACGTCAGATCAGATCCGATGACCGTGACATCCGGAGCGCTAGCCGATGACCTGTGTATACTACTTAGAAGTTTGCATTCGATGCTATGGCAGAATACAGCCTGGGTTTTGTTACCATCATTCTCATTTTACCGTATTTCCTCAGCTATCAACCTAGATAATTACTTCTGTCTACTTTGGTTGGACGCCGGTGGGTATCAATCGATAGTTTGTCTGCACCTGTCAAGTAGCCAGCGGAACGTATTAGAACTCTTTAGCACAGTAACTCATAAAGGTTCTAGCGCGCATCAGCGTCCTCCACACTTCCAGGTTCACTGCTGACGATGTCATGTTATACAAGTAGATCAACTGAATTGCCTCCGTATTCCTTAAGGTACACCAGGACGTTGTCTGGATGACGTTTTATGAGCAGGCGCCTACACAATTACAGATCACGTCAAAAGATTTAGCATTGAGATAGATGATAAAGGGGAAGTACAGTCACCTTCTAGTCGCCGGGGATTTCAACCCACGTGCTCTAAAATCTCATGCCACACCAGGAGAACAATTCACATCAGACCTGCAAGATCTTGTCTCAGGCTTTCTGCTTTATGGTCACGTCACTACACCCACCAGATTCAGGGGGAAAAGAGGCCAGTTACACTTGACCGAATATTCAGTAATGAAGAACCCATCATCGAGAGAGGTAGAATCGATACTTCTCTGGGTCACAGGGATCATAGGACTTTGCATTTAATATGCACTTGATATGTTAAATATCCCGAGGACAGAACTCAAACGGCGCGAAGCATACTCAGTTACGACACCGTAACCCGACTCTTTGAAGCGACCGACTGTAGTTTCCTAACCGAGGATATACCCGATGTTGCCTGGGAACGTTTCCTCAGTGAGCTTAACACCCTGGTTACTGGGGCATCGGAAACCTAGAATGTCAGTTCGAGAAACATGGCGTCCTTTATACGGAGTAGGACACGCAAGCGCATGGTGATGCGCAACTCGGCGTGGTATACCCACAAAACAGTTCTGATCAGTTGTCCACCATAACCACTGTACCCATTTAGTGTACGAGGACAAAGTAGCTTATCAATATGCTTTAGCCGAGCGACTAACTTCAAATGCTAAGCTTCTGTACAAGCACACGAACAGCCTCCGAAAGGGAAATAGTCGATTCCCCCTTCTTCAAACAGCGGATGGTATAACTCGGACTGCTAAAAAAACGTAGTATTTTCTGCAACAACAATGTGCACCGTTTCAATGCATCCTATGGTCTACTTAATCTTTGGAATCTATGGTGCCCACACCAAGGCATGGCGACGAGAAAGCTGCTATCCATGCGCCTGCACGACTGTCCAGGAATCGAGGACATCCACCCTTGGACGCTTGTTGTGACACCTAATATTTTGGCTGAACCCTTAGCGCCGCTGTTCCAGCACTGCCTTGATGAGAGGCACGTTCCTGCAAAATGGCAACACGGAATAATAACTCCTATTCACAAAGGGGGTAGTCGTTCCGACCCAGCTAATTATCGAACAGTGACTACTCTGCCAGTTCTTGCAAAAGTTATGGTGGGTATCTTTGCCGAAGCACTTCCGTTTTAGCTGGACGGCTTTAATTACATTGCTCATCAGCAACAAGGTTTCTGCTAGAATCGGTCGTGCACAACCAACCTATTGTTAGCAAGAGGTAGACCGAAACGGGGGATGCTGGTGCGGGAGCTGATGCGGCTTACCTTGATTGCTCTAAGGCATTCGACCGTTTGGACCATCGTATCCTTCTCGCCAAACTTCAATGATGTGTCATTGGGGACACCTTGGGTGGATCTGCAATTTTCTAGCACAGGCGTCTGGAGGTGAAAGTACGTGAATCCATGTCAGAACCAATTCACGTCGAATGCGGTATGCCACAGTGTTCAGTATTGGGATCCCGTCTATTCTTGGTCCTCATAAACGATCTAGTGAGTCAACTTGAGTCAGACTATTTACTCTACGCTGAAGACATCAAAACTTGGTTAGCGATAGAGCTCCATAGGACCGTATCCAGCTTCAAAATAAACTTGACAAGATTTATGGATGGTCGGTCAAAAATCGCCTTTCCTTCAATGTGGCTAAATGTCGAGTGTTACATTTAAGACACCTAATGGTTCACACATATAAGCTGGGGGACCAGGAGCTGCAACACTGTTATCTTGTCAAGGATCTCAGTGTGTTGGTCCAGGAAGATCTCGACCGCTCGGAGCAGTCCAAAATGACATCGAAGAAGGGGATCCCTGAATCGTGAGGTTTTTACGGAGAGCTTTCGGGGAATTCGAACATTCGATTTTCCACCAACTACTTCCAGCTTACGTACGCCCTCATGTTGAATATATAATTCAAGCATGGCACACGTGTCTCAAGCGGGGTGTCACGGTCTTTGAGATTCCACAACATCCGAGGACCAAAAATCGCAAGGGGCTGCACCACTTGTCATACGAACAGCGCGTTAGAGTGCTTGGCATTTTCAGCAGACGATATAGGCATTTGCGTGGCGACCTAACTATGGTTTACTAAATATCCAACAACAATACTCACCCCTACCATGACCAATGAAAACTGCGTCACGACAGCCAACTGAGAGGTCAGCATCTCAAATTGGCTGAAAAATACAGTCGGTTGGAGTGTCGAAGGAACTTCTTCTCTCTGAGTGTCTACCACACGTGGAATATTCTCTCAGAAGCTGTTATTTCAGCTTCCACGTTCGCCGTGTTCAAAGCAAGTGTCAACGGTGCACCAGTCGTATTGCATCAAATCACGTTACCAAAACGACCCATACAAAAAGCAGAAAACAAAAACAAACCAACCCACCTCCATTTTTCCCGGAAGCCACAGATGATAACTTTGGATAGTACATAAAACCAAGTGTGAACTGTCCAGACGAGAATGCTGTAAATGGCAACTTCGCAATTTGCGGTTGTTCACTAGTTCCTTTTGCTATTGTTGTCATTATTTTGCTCACCGCTAACCGATCATCCGTCGGGACTTGTCAAGCTTGGACTTTTCTCTCCGCAATATACCATTGACTATGGACCACTGAGCTAAAACTTAGCCTTTGCGTAATCATGCATCATGCTATGGACCTTGTGGAGTCACTAAGCTTAACACAGAATGCATCAAGTAATGTGTCAAACGCTAGATAACACATGTTTACTTGATTTCACCAAACTAACAACTAGTTATATCCGCTCCCTTCCGTGGAAACAACTTTATCCCAAATAAAGTTGTGGGGCCGCGGCCATTTCGTCTAACAGGATGAAGACATTTGGAAGATTTAACGACTCTTAGTGGACAGGTTATGAATAATCTTCACAAGTTAAGCTACCTTCCAGTTGTTTGGCTACGGAGACATGTATGGCACGGCAATTGTTTATAACCCCACAAAATTCCCCCTCGTTAGGTAGACCAGAGGTGGAACGCCATTTCAGTCGCGATCATTATTTTACCACTACATCAGACATCTAAAAATACTACTCGGCAATACGCGGAAGCTCCGAATCGACGCTTGTATTATCGTACTGTTAATTGCAGGTTCCCAATTAAATCCTGTACTAGCATGATGTCTGCAGTGGGAGAAAGGAGAGAGCGTCTCAGCTAATTGCCAAGGAACTGCCGGCAGTTTAATCGGCTGAGCTCACTATGCACTCATAGAGCGATGATTATGAATTGGTAGAATAAAAATACGCATCTTTTATATTGTCATCTGTAAGCATGATTCGATCAATGGTTGCTTGAATACCACTGAAAGGAAGAAACCTTTGGATGACCAAACTGAAGTCAGTGTGCAAACCAACTGCTGTCCCCAGTCCTATGCACTGTACCTTTGTCAGTAGGGTGGATTCGAGTATGACTTCCATACGTAATCAGGTCGATGATTTGACCCCAACAAAGCATATCACTTTTGTGGATGACAAAAGTGAAGTCTTTCCGAATCAGGGTCAAGGTTTTGTAGAACTTCCTAACCCCTCTCGGAGCTCGGTTTTAAGAGAATAACGGAGGTAATTCGAATGAAACTATAAAACGTTATGTCTGTGCTTCTAGCCTGTCATTCACGTCAGCTGTACATTTACTAATGCGCCCACTGGTTGTAGCAAAATCTGTCCTTCACCCGCCACTCGATGAAAACGTGGTAGCGGGGCCAAGCAACCGCGTTACCACTATCTTCTAGCTCTCGGTCAATTTCCAGATGAACAGCGGAGGATGTGGCGAAGGAATAGCGACTGCTGAAATTAAGCATGTGTGGTTCAGTTCCCCTATGGGGGACTGAACTGGACTGGACTGACACATGTGCCCAAACATGCAATGCTCTATGGTCTTAAGCTCATAGTAACCTGAAGGGCTCCCTGTGCATTTGTGATCGGTGTGATGCTCTCTCAACATCCAGACAGCTAAGTTTCAACAAGGCACAGGGTGTGAGCTCATCATGGTAATGAGCGATAAAATCTTTGCGATGCGGGAGAATACTGTCCATGAACATAATGGGAATAATTGATGAAAGTTTATGTACTCATGTAGCTCACAGTGACCACAGAGCACGGTATAACAAAAGGGTTGGTATAATTCAGTGTATTTGTTAAACCATCTACTAGGTACTCATATACCATGTCCCAATAATTTATCATTTGATATCTATCGACATAAGGGAGTATTTTCAATGCAATTGGGCAGAGGGTCGTTCAGAAATGTAGTGCGTGGTCCACCAATGGCAAGGTATCTATCAGCGCAGTGCAACAACTTTTCTTTAAACCAACATGTACAGACACATAATTTGGCTTTTGAGCCGCATGGATGTTGATGGGTCGCGCAAAAGTCGAAACCAGCGTCTGCCAGCATCGGGCGTGGTCTTGAAACTTAACCCATTACTTTTGAGATTCGGTCAAGGGTTTACTTCGTTTGTCAGGCCGCGTACTGCGCTTTGTTAATGAGTCCCAAAAACGGGAAGCGCATGTCCAGTGTATTTCGGGAGAGGGGCGATCATTAGATGGAGTCCAGCCATGATAACCTTTTGATAAACCGTGCAAGTACCTGTATCCACGTATACATAAGGCTTTTATTATTAACAAATGTAGGCCAGTGATGTTCGGGTGACATGGAATCGGTACCACAAAACAGCAGCAGAGTGATAAACAGACAGAAACAATCTACAAATTACCCAAACATGACATGCTAAAATGGAGATCAAGTGATTTGATAGCACAAGAAACCCATAAATACAATGTTGGATTTTGTGTACTCACCGTGGAGGTTGGATTACAACAGACAGTCTTTATTGGGACCTCGGTTCACTTTGAAGTAGACGTCGTTCATGCCAGATCAGACTATCTCCATCTGATGAGTCCAAATGAGGACGAAACCGGTTATGGGGTGTCAGTGTTTGGAGCAGCAACATCAAAACACCTCCATCTCGAAACGGCCTTTGTGATCGGAACGACCGAGGTCTCAATAGAGATTACCTTTATTGCAATCCAACCACACTGCGGGTTCTACAAATCCAACTTGGAATTCCTCACCGCTCTACCAAGTGCTGCTCCCGGATCTTAGTGGTATAGTGAGCTTGGCGTCAACTGCCAATCACTAGGTTCCGAGTTCCACCCCAGCTCAGGCTATCTCTAGCGGATGTGTCCAAACGAGGAAGAACCTGGCTATGGGGTATCAGTGTTACGAACAATAACAACAACGAAAAACCACCAACTTTTTCTCAAAATTTATCTTGTAAACATGCGGCTATGGGGCAAATGGATCAGTCAGTTGTCAACTTTTAGCATTTAATCGGAAGTTGTTACCTTGTCTAATCTGAGATGGAGAATTAAGAAATCGAAAATTGACTCACACTTGCTCAAAAGAAATACGTTCGAGGTATTCTAGTATTGTAATAGTCAACGGTTACTGACTTACTTGGTGGCTGTGATTGAGCTGTTATACGAGTTATGGCGTGTTATGGGGAGTAGGATCCATTGGAAAACCTATGTGCGGATGGCGACACAAAATCCCAAGTTGGTCAATCCTTTACCCTGATATGAACTCAGACCAACTTACTCACTAAGACTAATTTATGCCCAACTGAGTTGGATTAAAACAAAGAAGAAAGCGAACACCAATGGTACAGCTACGCTAAAGATTTGTCAATCCATGTCCCACATTCGCTGGAGCAGACAATAACGAAATTAATGCAATTTGGCCCTACCATTTTTGTCCTCGATGTCATAAGAGTACGATGTTTGCTATCGCAGATCAATACCTTACCTCCAACCGTTCTATTCTGTTCGACTGGAATGAACTTAACAAGGAACCACCAATAAACAGATTTCAGCGGAAATCCCCCCCCCCCCCACCTGCGACAAGTAAGCGAGTTCAGGAACTAACTCATTCGGATGAGGACGGGTGTAGCTTGGTTTTCCGTGCTGTCACCTCGATAATTGACCAAAATGTTCCCGCTGATGTACCCCTGTAATGTCATCTCATGCAAATGACGGAGTCAAGCTAATGTTCATATAATTCTATCGCGTGCATACCGAGATCCTGGTGCGTTTGCATAGCCAGGCTAAAGCCTTCTTGATACGAACACTTCTGTCGAAAAACAGCCGACCCTTCTTCCAAAAACCCAAATGCAACATTAGTTTGTGACAGCTCAGCTTCACGCGTAACCTAATGTCACTTAGTTCATGTGCATACACGCTGTTTGTTTGTACCCGAATTGCCACACCGTGATTGTCCTTTGTCCGCGGGATTTGAATAGAAGTCTTGCGACTTCGTGGCTATCATCTACAATCTGTTCAGTGAATACCGCTCCTGTTGAGGGCTTCAGTGTTAGGTTACCTGTATCACTAATTAACCGCAACAAACATCGGTCGCGTCCATCAGGATGACTTGATTCGAGGACTTGGGAATCCGGGGTAACCGCATACAGCCTAATCGGTGGACGTCGTTGTCATGAAATCTTTGACTATCCAGAACCCTGTCTCGTCTACGAGTGGGCAAGCTTCGCGTTAGATACTTGTGGATATCTTCCCACGTAGAGCGCATATAATTTACAGGTACAGAGATACGCCCAAAAGACCAGTAGTTGTTGCACCGTCAGATGACAGTTCTCCGAGTCAGTTACTCCAGTTGGTCGAAAGCAAAAATCACCTCAGCAGCACGAGTACACAGCTCCCAGTTTATTCGTGGTCCCGGTGCTGACCTATACTCTGACACTGCAAGATGAGTTGTTCTGCAACACTTTCACACCAATCCATATTTGCGGGTTGGATATTGTTTACAGCCCATACTGTGCTGATGACGAGACTAGACGGACTTTTGTCAATCCATCACGCCTGCGGCCCTCAACAGAGGCATCACATTCACCTGCCTCCAATGCATACAACAGCGCAGTAAAGAGCTTGAACTCAATTCTCCAACAACATCACGCTGACGACATCGCCAGTCGATGTTTGTCCACGGAGCTGCACTATTACCTGCGAAGTAATTTGCAAACATTCAGTCAATTGGATTAGGGTTGTGGGTATTCGCGTCTCCGCGATATCAGCCACAACTCCTTTCATTTCATTATACCAAGTGACGTGAGGAAGTCAATGGACATCGAGTTGGATGGCTCATTTAGTACACAGCATCTCACCAGCAAATCTTGCAACCAGTAGGTACATCGTGCTGCAGTCCGCATGGATCCCCCATTGATATTATAGAAAGCTTGGTTGTCTACTCAGAATGGAGTAGTCACCATGCCGCCACATGCTAGCTAGTAGATGTTTTGATACTCGCTAACACAATGACTGCACCCGTTCACCTCATAACGCACCAATATAAGATCAACGTTCATTTAGGAACTTACTACCCTCCAGGTTTATGCGCATTACACCGAGCAAATGAGGTCATGGGTTTTGAGGACACAGTATACGGCACAACCTTTTTCTGTCATCCGCTGGGACACACTGACGCGTCACTCCACAGTTGAACAGGCGCTGTCCGTGTTTCACACCTTGGTCGCAGTGTCAGTGAGTCATTTACATTGAGTATTTGCAGTTAAACTGTAAACGGCTGCTCCGGTGATCATCGAAATGCGTACACTACCCTCTCATTATGTCCGTGGACTGCATGTGAACACTGATCTACACTGTGTTCACAAGTATTCTCTTCCGATTCAAGTTGGCACTGCTCACTGTTTTCAGGAATTCACAGAACGTTTTTAACGGGAGTAGTGCAGCATTTCGGTTTTTTTCGATTTCCACGCAAATCATGCATTTGTTATGGTGATAGACCGCCAGGACCATCATGCTGTAAACCCTACAAAACTTGCTCCTCTTTACCACAGCACCAGGATCTCTTGCCTATACAGTAGTGGTAATAATATTTTACGAATCTAATAAGTTAGTTACCAAGATGTTTCCATACGATTGCCCGAGTCGTTTTGCAGTTGCGAACCTGCCAGTCTCCTCGACTATACAAGCCACTGACCGTAGCGGATGCTACTACAGATCGATGGCTGGAAAGTCGCCAGGCCGAACTCACAATTCACCTCAGCATGATAGAAGCTACCTACACGAAATTTTCTCCAGCTGACAACAGGGGATCAAAGGATTAATTTACCCACCTATGGACATACTGTGGTGCGTGTTAACTTGCGGTGCCTGCCACATTCATATCATCGCAATACAAGAATCCTGTGAGATGCGTTTGTGTCACACGATGTGGTAAATTAAATCACTATGCACACTACGCAATAGTATTCGCGTTGCATTGTCACTGGCAATCGCCATGCCACACAGCAAGAGTACGTGGTTAGTGTTTTAATTGGCCGAGCTCGATTACATCTGCCACCACCACGGTATCCCACCCGACACGCGTGTTAGTATCACCCAGTAGACATAGCTGGTCAGTCCTCGATACGGACCGCATGCATCGGGTAGAGTAATGGGGATAGGAGCTAATGTCTTGTGTCATCTAATGGCACACGGTGTGACCATACGCGTTAGAAACGCTGCAAGCCAACCGCATCATCGATGTGGGTGAAGTCACATCATCCTCAGGTTAGGGACGGCCAGGACGCCTTTGAAATGGCCATTCCTATTATTGGGTAAGGCAAGTCCGGTGTCCGTATGCGCTGTAGCAATAGTCCAACTCAGTTAGAATGCCTAACTACCCCCGGTTGATGTTACATACCAGCGATGAATTTAATCGCAAAGATATGTTGCCAGGTGTGGCGCGTCTCGTTGGATAGTGCCATTGGGTTTGAGACATCTGTGTGTGTATTATCCAACATTTAATTTCAGTACTAAAGCTGAAATCATGCGATTGCGCAGGTCACCGATGGCATCGGTCAGATAATATGAAAACTCCTGGGTTTCATCATGGATGGGTAGTGGACAAGAAAGAACCGAACTGCCGACAACCGTGAGAAGCTTACATTTCCGCTCCTTCGTATTCATTTTTTAATGTCTTTTCCCTGACCATGCCGCGATTGAAACAGTAAGGTAAGCCCAACCGAAATGGAGAAGAAGCCTCTTCGGTATAATGAACCCATCTGCGTTTTCTTGGTAGTTAATTTGAACTAGCACTTAGTGTAGCCGCTGTGAGTTGGAAGCACCCGCACATATGTAAGGGGCAAAAGATGAGTAGCTGCGCGTCACTTGATAAACAGGAGCAAGTTAACACAAGCGAAAGTGGGACATAAGCGCTTTCTGTTTAGTTAATTTCTGTCATTTCAACACAGCAACATTTTCTTTAATTCCCTATTAGTCCGATGACCTGTAAGACAACTCGCCACATTTCGTTTGCTCGTGATCCAAGGTGATGTTGCGTCATATGAATGGTTAACTCCCTAGGAGGCATAAGACATTCCAATGTGTGTGGGTGTGGTGACATCATGGCCTAAAATAACCTCCTTAAAGGAGGTACGTTCAAAACGAAACGGAACTTTTGAAAAATCGCGTAAACCGGCAGACGGAGCGCGCTGCGACTACTGAGCGCATGTGGAGGCTTGCATGCACAACAATGCTAATTGCCACATTTTGCTCTGAATGTTAGCTGGCGAGCTACAGCCGCCGAAGTGAGCACGTACACAAGCTGTTCGTCGGAGTAGCGCCAAAGATACAATGATAGAGCTTGAAGAACAATGTGTGTGTGTGCGTGTGTGCGTGAAATTTTACTACAAACGACGAAACTGTTACAGCCATTTCAATTGCATAGTCAAACATACGGGAGCATTGTATGAGTCGCGCGCGGTGCTATAAGTGGTTAATGCTATGCACACAGCAGCTCAGTGATGATTCCAAGCCTGGACGAATTTCCACATCAACAGACGATGACCATGTCGACAGATTTCGTGCTGTGTTTCTTGGAAATCGTCGTTGAACTGTTCGAGAGCTTGCTGACGCATTGTTGGATCGTGCCGTCAAATTTTGAGTGGTGAACTTGACATACGCAGTGTCCGTGCAAAATTCGGGCCGTGCTTGTTAACTGAGGACTAGGAACAGCATCTTGTTGAAATCAGCCAGGAACTGTTTCGCACAGCCAATGTCAATGAAAACTTCCTTAAGAATATCACAACAGACAATGAGACGTGGGTTTATGGTTACGGTATTGAAACGGAGGTGCAGTCGTCCAAAGAATGTACGCATGTGTCGGTCAAAGATCAAGGGGATGATTGTTGTGTTTTTTGACTGCAAAGCCTTAGTCCATCCGGAATTTGTACCACGTGGTCAGATGGTAGACAAGGAAGTCTAGCAGAGAATTCTAGTGCGTTTGACGGATGCTGTGCACAGGAAGAAGCATGAACTATAGGAACAGCAGTCTCGGATGTTGTATCATAACAATGAGCCGGCTCCCTCATCGCTCCTTCTCCGCAGCTATCTAGCAAAACGTCACACCCCCATTGTGTCCGATCCACCTTATTCTCTGGATATAGCCCCAGCAGACCTCTTACTGTTTCCAAACCTTAAACCAATTTGAAAGTACGTCATTTTCAAACGATATAGGAGATTCAGGACATTGCGACAAGCGACCTGCGCGTCATCTCAGAAAGTGTGTTCCAGGAAACTTTTCAAAAATGGAAGCACCGTTGGGAACGGTGTATGACCAGTAGAGGGACTACTTTGTGAGGGGAAGTGCTTAAAATATTGTACATACCTCGCTTCCATCCAACGTCATTTATACATAAGTTCCCACATAATTATGTCGCTTTATCCACATAACAACCTGCAGCTGTGCTTCGCGTTTTGCTATCATTGGTCTTATGTCACTTACAGACGAATCGCTTCCGAAGCAACTGAAGCTTGATTTGGTGCTCTGTTTTCAATACGGATATTTTTAGATTCTGTTAACCTCACTGTAAACTTATACTACCTCAGTACACACAAACGTAAATGTCCACAGGCGATATCGAAGTTGCACTCAATATCTTGCACTGGGAATGCGCGATGGATGAGCATTTCACCTATCATTGTTCCCGAGGAGACTCCTCTGTTCACGACTGTAAATATATGCCTAGTTTTCCATCTCGAATTCGATTGTTACGGTTCCCGCTTATGCGCCTTTCAATTGTAATCAAACTTCCGAACAAAGCAATGATTGCATTGTGTACGAGCCACCATACTTTGACCACGTATGTCGGTCAGCAGGTGATATATCTTTAGCGTTTTTGTGGGATTCAGAGAGCAGTCAGTTCATCCAGCCGGAAAATCATGCTGACGGGATCTTGCGTCGTCTTAAGATGACCAAGCAGGGAGCTGTCGGATATATGCAACGCACAGTCTGTCTAGTCACATAGTTTCACAAACGCTTTGCAGACTGTTTGAATTATGTCCCCTTACGTGCAAGATGTTCCACTTACTGAGTGCTCTTTCCAGGTTGAGATAAAACCAATATTGTGTGGAGGTATACCCACGTGGAACATGCCTCACTAATTGATGCGTATCGCAAAGTCACTGAGCTGTATGAGAGGTGTTTTCAATTTGCACACGCACTGAAGCGTTCTTCCACTACATCGGTGAATGTTCATGAACACTGGTACGAGATATTCAATTTCAGCATTTGACTTCGAACGTTAATTCGTAGATGTGTAATCTACATGCACATCAACTTCCTTTAGCTAAATAAAGAAACTCGGGCTACAGAGTAAGAAATCCTTTGATGTCAGTAGTGTCTAAGTATCTCCAAGTGTCAGGAAAGTGTTGTACCCATACAGTGGAAAGTAGATAAAGTGCATCAGAAGCTGGGTGAAAGCCAGCTCTGTACTAGGAACACTTGCAGATTCATAATGCAACTCACATTATTTCCTTGCTTCAAAAACTCTTAAAGCCTACTGATTTGCCTCTTGGGACTCGCCAATGAGTGGCAAACTGGAATACAACGCAATATTGCCTGCTACATAAGCGACAGAAATTACCTGTACTTCTCTAAATGTACTAAATACTCTTACCTTAGGCTCACAGCTAATGTGTTAGTTTTGATTCCGCGAACATCTATGAATTACACATGTTAGTTGCAAATGTTCACACATTCTGCAACAACTACCTACCACGTCCAGAAGCTTGCTTGGCCTTAGGGAATTTATCTACTTCGAAGGTGCTTCCTAGTCAAGTGAATTACGAATGGACGAAGTAACAACAATAATGTGTATTGAAGCAAAGGCTGTGGCTAACGAAAGAGGTAGACAAATCACAAACAGATTGAAATTGACATCAACGCAGTATGGGGCATGTGTTCGGGACCAATTCTCCGTTCAGTATATCTGAGTTGTCCACGGAGTTATAGGGTTTCGGCAATTCTGGTCTAAGGCCTCAACATAGTTTCTTGTACTTGTCAGTTTTAGTGTCCACAATACTCTGGGCCGGCGTCTGACTAGCGCTTCAGAAACGACCAGGAGCGTAGTGCATGGCGCACGTTCTTGGGATTGGGTAAGTCAACGCCGGTGGGAACGACCAAGAGGTGATACACCCGACTCGACACGTTGGCCCGAATAGGCTACTGTGTGTGGGACATTAGCCGAAAATTTTGTTACCTGATTCGCTCTCAGTCGCACGGAGTCGATCGCACTCGGCTTCCACACCGACTCTGTCTAATTGGCTCGCATGCGGCATTGCACGTTTCGAAGTTTGAAGCACCGTTTTAAATTTATTTGAATTAACTACTAGTGTTTATCATCACTGAACAGTCGCTCAAAGGATCATTCTCTGCATCCATTCTGGAGATGATAGTATCAAAAAAGTTACGTTACGCATAGCTGGGGCTGGTGCGAAGTTCCAAATACGCGATCACATATGCAGATGGTTTAATATACTTACTGGTCAAAGGTTTACAACACAGCAGTGCGACCGGCAATGTCGGATGGATCGGGAACATTGGTATTGCGCATTAATATTTAGATCTATTTAACTTATATGTCGAGGGCTTTGGTAAGATTTATTTAGTTCATCGAAATCAGATTACAAATCAGATATCTCAATTACCAAGCAGCGGAAGCAGCGGACAATATTTTCGCCCTATTAGAGCTCGTCAATGATATGTATTCCCTCGGCATTGTGTTCGCTCACTGATGCTTGCAGAGTATTGATCCCTTTTGACGAGGATACCGAGTGCCTACTACTGAATTTCGTCATGTGGCATTAGTTAACACATCGCATGGTGTACCGCTAGGGTGTAATAAACTCGGACTGTCTACGCGATGCTGTGCTTCGCTATACTACATTGCACAAACCACTAACGCACTGATGGTGTCACCTCGAAGGGTGACGACACGTGTACAAACTAATTGTCAAGCTCGGAGAACGGTTCATCTAACAAATGAACAACCTGAGCTACCAACATTTACTTTTATCTTAATACAGAGCTTCATACCAGCGTTTGTCCACCCAAACTACAGGCACCGACGCCAGGACCTTTGGGATCTTAGTTGGAACATCTACCTAGCCACCGTACCTGCTATATCTACCTAATGAGATCAACTAAGCTCGAAACGCGTGGTGCAGTGCAGTGTTTTCGATCGGGCCACACCCAATATTCATCCGGTGCATCCGTTACTGTCCCAGTGATCGAACTGACCGAGGTTCACTTCAGTGCAAATCGTGGTCCACATGGAGATTACGCGTCGCAATCCACTCACATAACAAGTACTTCAAAGTGACCCGTCAATCAGTATGTGTTCACACTTAGACTTTACCGATGGGTACATTTTTATCTTATTTGTGCTGATCGAGCACCCTGCTTATCTAGTCGTCCGGTGTTGATCCTGTAGAAGTAGCCGCCATGTGAAGTAACTACGATATCTGGTCCTCATGGAATTAGACCGAAATCATCCCCGCCGTAGGACAGCACACGGTTTCAGTTCATTCCAGACATATTCTCCAGCAGCTGATCGCGGGAGGAAAGTTTGGAGAAACCGAACCCCGTTCGCTTTTGTTGCAGATCCACTAGCGGCGAGGATGAGTGAGGTTTTGCAAATCACGGTACCAGTCGAAAAACCATGTCGCCATCAAGCTTATGGTATTCTCCACAACAGCTGATTTTCAGTAATTGCATAATTTTCCAAAAAGTGTGGTTGAATGCTTGAACGCTGATCACTGTGTTTCTGAGTGAGTCCCATGGAACATAAATGGCAACTGCCGTCATCTTAACTGAGGTTCGGTAGACAGAGGCTGTTGGTGTTGCAGGAAGAGTGATTATTGACACATACGTCAAGAGCTACGGCATTCCTCGCAGTGTATCAGGAGCTGCTGTGAATGGTTGAAACTGATTTGAGTCCATACGACATGTGTGTCAGTGCAGCAACTGACTCCACATTTTATGGGGCAAATGAAAGACTGTTAATGAAGGTTCGAGGGATGTACAAAAAAACCGAGCTTATGAAAAACGCGCAAACCGGCAGACGGAGCGCGTTGCGACTACTCGGCGCATGTGGAGGCTTGAGTGCACAACAATGCTAATTGCCACATTTTGCTCTGAATGTTAGCTGGCGAGCTACAGCCGCCGAAGTGAGCACGTACACAAGCTGTTCGTCGGAGTAGTGCCAAAGATACAATGATAGAGCTTGAAGAACAATGTGTGTGTGTGCGTGTGTGCGTGAAATTTTACTACAAACGACGTAACTGTTACAGCCATTTCAATTGCATAGACAAGCATACGGGGAGGATTGTATGAGTCGCACGCAGTGCTATAAGTGATTACCGCTTTGAACACAGCAGGTCGGCGAAGATTCCAAGCCTGGACGAATTTCCACATCAACAGACGATGACCATGTCGACAGATTTCGTGCTGTGTTTCTTGGAAATCGTCGTTGAACTGTTCGAGAGCTTGCTGACGCATTGTTGGATCGTGCCGTCAAATTTTGTGTGGTGAACTTGACATATGCAGTGTCCGTGCAAAATTCGGGCCGTGCTTGTTAACTGAGGACTAGGAACAGCACCTTATTGAAATCAGCCAGGAACTGTTTCGCACAGCCAATGACAATGAAAACTTCCTTAAGAACATCACAACAGACAATGAGACGTGGATTTATGGTTACGGTATTGAAACGGAGGTGCAGTCGTCCAAAGAATGTACGCATGTGTCGGTCAAAGATCAAGGGGATGATTGTTGTGTTTTTTGACTGCAAAGCCTTAGTCCATCCGGAATTTGTACCACGTGGTCAGATGGTAGACAAGGAAGTCTAGCAGAGAATTCTAGTGCGTTTGAAGGATGCTGTGCGCAGGAAGAAGCATGAACTATGGGAACAGCAGTCTCGGATGTTTTACATAACAATGAGCTGGCTCCCTCATCGCTCCTTCTCCGCAGCTATCTAGCAAAACGTCACACCCCATTGTGCCCGATCCACCCTATTCTCTGGATATAGCCCCAGCAGATCTTTTACTGTTTCCAAACCTGAAACCACTTTGAAAGGACGTCATTTTCAAACGATTTATGAGATTCAGGACAGTGCGACAAGCGACCTGCGCGTCATCCCAGAAAGTGTGTTCCAGGAAACTTTTCAAAAATGGAAGCAGCGTTGGGAACGGTGTATGGTCAGTAGAGTGACTACTTGGAAGGGGGAAATACTTACAACTTGGGCACTGTGTAACAAAATGTTTTAGTAAATGTTGGGTCACTTTTTGCGCACTCCTCGCATGTTGCAATTAATCTTCTAAAATAGATTTTGGTAGCAACCTATGTAAAGTTATCTGCAGTCTACTGGTTCGCTCGTCTGAAAACCTATGAGTACGACCTAGTTAACCAACTTAAACTCTAGATATATCATGCCTTTTCCACTTCAAGTCGGTAATTTACCATGGCAAATATCTCACTGCACTGTTGTGACTGACAACCGACAGGGATTTCAAGGGACATAGTTGCATATATGATTTTGAATTCTGGTCGCGTGCACATTTTAGGGAAATTACCTCGATTTCTAAAGGTATGAACCGTACAACCTGGTATCGTGATGTTCGGATCGATATGCGACAGGTGTCACCTACTAATTGCGGCGCTAGAGCGTAATATATATTTAGGAAACAAACTTGTCATAGTGCACCAATCACCAGATTTCGGGCTATGATTTTATAAGATAGTTTACATCCCAGCGGAGTCGAATCAACTTCTGTCGAGCTTATCGTGCATCAACGCTGTTTTTCACACCTGGAACTTTATCGGCTTTGTCAACAAACGTGAATCCATGTATTACACACATGTGATTCATACTCCCTTGCATGTTGTAGCTTCTGATGTTTGAATTCAGGATCATGTCACTGTAACTCTTTGTGGTTCACTAGTCTCAGGGGAGCGAATCTGCGCTCTTTGCGCGGCTATCAGTGACTCGGTACATGTGTCCGGCAGGTTCCAATCCAGAGAGGTGGATCTAACTGACCGTCTTAGCCCAACAGCGTCTTCAGCATGTATGTGTGCGCATTGTTTATGCTGGATCCTGAACTACAAGCGTGATTTTGTGGGGACTTGCCACTAGGAAGAACTTCATCTAAACATTTACAAACGTCGAAATTGGGTGCGATAGGGGCTGTGTACCAGTTGACCGAGAACATGCACAAGCGAACGCAAAATTCGCTGTTTAACCGACTTGATGCAAACCAACAGCTGGGACAAACGCTAATGACTTGATACCCAGGCTATGTTCCGTGTTTCTCACTGCTGGCATTCACTGATCTTTAGGTACATCTTATCTTTGATGTCACTGGATCCTTTCCCCAAAGGGAATTGGCTCTTTATGGTGCATAGTCATATACATTGAAGCTACTGACATTCAAAGCTCTTCCAACTCCCTATCTTTCGTCGATCATTATGCAAAAAACCTAGTTTTCTTACTAATATCTGCATACACCACCCCTGGATCTTTTGTCTTCATCGCATCTTCTAATGTCAGACAGCAGTTCTGGCGAATACACACTTGCGAGTAATAGCACGTTAGATAACTAGCGCTTTGTGTTCGTTGAGACACTACCCATTTTAACCTTGCACATATCACAAACTGGTGATTTTAAGAGACTCCTGTGCAAAACGTCCCGGTGAATACCTGCTTCAAAAATATCGCGAAATGCATGGTCCGGGCTTTCCGCACAGATAACGCTTTCAGGCAAATCATCAGTCCTAAACCGTTAATGCTGACTTTCTGAGTGCCCACTGTCTGGTTGGATTACGACATGTAATATTTGCTGGGATCTCAGTTTACCTTGAAGTAGATCTCGGTCATCCTATTCACTATGATTGCTTCAGCAAAGAGGTTTCGGTTTTTCGGCTCCAAATATTTCGCTTCTTAACCGATTTCGTCCTTGTCTGGATTAGTCCGCTTGAGATAGTCGAAGCTGGAAGCCAATAGTCTGACGTAGTGGTTGACGGTTGGTGGATTAATTGCTAGGTCAGTGAGTTCCAATGCGCCAATGATTAAGTGCGTAGCTCCTAGGCCAAGTGATCAGGGCGTCAGGCGTCGACCCTTGTGTGTTGGGTTTCGGTTCCAGTTAAGGCTATCCCCAAGTAAGGAATCCAAACAAACATGAAACCTGGCGTAAGGAGTCCGTGTTGGGAGGGATTAAAGCCAAAATCTCTCTAACCTTAGGTTTTATTAACAACTATATGGTAATCGCAATAATGTGTGAAACATTTGACATTGTTTTGTGTAGAATAGTACTCGCAGGAACCTTGTTCATAGGACGAGTAACCGCATGATGAAGCTTCCCTATGAACAAACGTGATGCTCTTTCATTGATTCCCTGTCGTAATACAACTGGAAAAGTTAGGGACAGAAGTTTAACGCTGCAACTCGCCCCACTGTATACGGCATTACAGCGTACTTCATACAAATCTCACCGCGTGCCCGTCATAGCGACGCATTATGGTTAGAATCAACTTTGGTGCAGACCATGAGTTGATTACATCACCACCATACTAGTCTGATGGGTTTCGAGGTGGTTCATGGGACAAATAGCGTCTCAAGGGATCAGGATCTGTGCCACATGCCGCTGCCCAGATGGGTAATCACCACAAAGGAAGTATTGATTCACAGCGAGGCTTTGGGCTCCACAGTTGTCCGATGTCAAACGCTTGGTAGAACATGTGAAAACATGCCACTGGAAGGATAATTCATCCCGCTCCATTTTTGCAATCGGAACTAGGTGGTCGGTGAACAGAAATCTTGTATTCCTGCGATCACACCGAGGAGTACACATATCACCATCCTCCCCGTGCGTCCGTTCTACAGCGGCGGACATATTTCCACCATGGTTACTAAAACTGTGAGCATTTCGGGTGCTATACATTGTGACCTGAATGCGATTATTCCGATTGTAGTGTAATAATATGTTTTCTTTCAATCTACGGTATTATCCCTCTCTCAGTTTCTCTACTTGTATGGGCAAAGACTTTATGTGTACTGAAATTTCAAACCAGCTTGAGGCACATGGGTGGATGAGTAGGGTAAGTTGTTAGGGATCAAACACCAGACAAACTTACGACGTAGTCCTGGATTTGAAATTCGTGTAAACTTGGAAACAGTAGAAGTTGTGCCTCTCTTAGCTGAAAGTTGATGTTGGTCAATTCACCGCCTGACTACTTCTCCATTTTCGAAACCATAGTGGGGCATATACGTGAGTGACAATGAGCGATACGCCGGCTGGAAGCGACGAATGACATGTGTTCTCTCCCAAGGAATCGTGGCGCATGTATGTGGGATGGGTGCGGTCTACATCTACGTCTCGGTACCCACTAATGCCCACATAGTGTTAACTGTCGGGTTCGCAGTTATGGTTACTTGTAAATGTCACTGTATCAAACCTACTGAAAAACTCTCCCGGATCGTACTAGCTTCTATCAGAGCCCATGTGTCTCATAGATAGCTGTGCTTGGTTCACAAACCAACATACTGAGACCATGTTTGATGTTGGATCAGAAGATTACCGATGATCAGCGGTGCACAAGTTAGGCCATGTGGTCCTGTATCATTTTACTCCAACCGATGTCCCCCCCCCCCCACACCCGCATGCGAAGCCTAGGGATTGTCTATAGGCCAATCCGCCACTGGGTAACAGTACAAGGCTTCACATGTAGTCACAAATCCATATGGTCCTAATGTCCTAAGAGGGCATCCTGTCGGAACATTTTGACGGTGTGTAATTCTATCCGCTTACATGGCTGGCAGGTGGTTGGGTTGTGAACAGACCATCGTATCTTCGTCTCTTTTGTTTCCCTTCGCATCACCCTCATACAACTTGGGAGAATCACCCGTTGGGTGTTTGGCACTTTCCTGTGCTTAAAGTATTTCTCCACATCTAATTCTAGTCATGCATAATATTCACCTTGTGAGTAAAAGCTCTGATGATACACATGCCCTTTCCTGGAGTGTCAGTCAATTACCGCTGGTTGTGCGCTGGTAACCAATCAATATGATCATTTTGCTGTCAGCGCTCTGGGCGTACCGACTCAGAAATTTAGAAAACGATCATTCGAACATTTGTATTTTGTAACCTGAATACAGTGGTCAAATTTACGCATTTTATTTATTCTTATGACACCGCCTACCAATGTTTTAGTCACTATAATTATAACACTTATATATTCTGATGTAGAGATTTTAGTAGTTCTCGAAATACCACTATCCATGGGATGCCGTAGAGTGGACATTTGGAATGTGTTATGTTGACCTTATTGGCGAAGCAGCTGTGTGTTTACTGTCATTCGGTGACTGTCAACTTGTAGCCTGGCTTCTAACATTTGCGCTGAGGTTTTCGTCATTTCCTATTTCTTCAGAATCTGACGCTTGCTCTCACTATGGCTGCCTGTTACCTTGGACAACTTCCTTGCCTGAGGTCCCTCTCCACTACAGCCCGGTTAATATGACTTCGCCCCCTCCTAAACGTAGGCTATCACTAGTTTAAAAGGTACATCGCAGTAATGTTGAACAAAAACGACAGCTACATGAACATTTGTACCTAATGAACACACTTCATTTTTGTTAACGCTTCAGAACTATTGTCCGTTTTGATTGCCAATGACTGTGTACACGCGGTGTGTCAACCGCGGAACACAAGAAGCACACGAGTGAGCAGTGCTTCCATGCCTCCGGGTTCTTAATGCTGTCAGCACGTGCGCAAATGCGTTACCTATCGCCACACCTCCAAATTGGCCACAACAGACATGGGAAAAGTGACAAAACATGGCGCGATAACCTCCATAATAGCTTGTTTTGCACAGCATTGGAAAGTTGACGAACTACGATTTCACATATATGGGAGTTAACAAGTCTTTTGAACGCCGACTCATCTGCTACACATTTATGTGTGCGACTAAAAGGAGGCACATCATTCGCCCGGGCTACCATAAACAAACGGCAAATGTCCCATAATGAAGCGGTGAGAAAAAATTTGATGAAACTGCTTGTGAGACCTCAGCTCAACTAAAGCTTGAACGATACAACACAACATTATGCGTTATCAACCATGTCGAAAGCAACATCCCACTTGCATCTATTGCAACTAATGTTGCCGCCCCAGGCGGACGTAAAATTGCCGTCCTCCTGGCAGTTGTAAAGCCGTAAACCCACACAATTGCGAACAGAACTCAAACATTTCTTTTCATTTAACAACAATCGAACATCTGATTTTAGAGTGCTACCGTAAGCGCAGGCATTTGCGTTGCTACAATACCCGTGAGCAAAATTTACAGATACAGGTTTCGTGGATTACTTGAGGCAATAGTATTGATAGTACTAAGAAAAATTCAGCCCATTGCCAAGTTCGCTCCCTATGGGGAGAACGGCCAATGCGAGAGACTTGTCTGATTCATTGGTGATTGAATGTAGTTCGTTATAAGCTTGCGTTTTGAGAATGTGCTCTCACCGCTAGCAATGCTAAAGGTTTCGGGAAGAAAGACGCGCAGTAGATTCCCCAAAATGATATTCCTGTATGAAGTCAAAGTTCGGTGGGTTCAATAATTTTTGTCATTTTGCTGTAGCTTTAACACAATACTGCAAACCTCCTTTCGGCAAAGAATTTCTTAAGTTCGCTAAGCGGACAACCATAGTTAGCACCAACCAGATGTGACAATGTGAAAAAAGTATATTCATTTGCAAAATTATGAATTTACTGAAATCTATGGCGTTTCATCGGGCAAACTGTCTATGACAAACATCGTTTCCTGCTTTAAATCAGCATAAAATCACATCGATATATCAAACAATTCTTCACCACCCATTCATTTCTTTGGGCGGATTCGTTGCTTCATGCTTATCCCCAATTCAGCGTGGTGTTTTTGGATGAATTCATTGCAATGTCCATCATTTTCTTTCTTTTCTGAAGAAGACAAACACAACGTTGTAAGCTTGACAGAACATTGTTGCAGATTCAGCCTTTTTATTTAGACGCTGTGCATTTTTACTTTCTATGGGAACAGATCTCCAAAGGATCAGAAACAAAATAAACGGAAAGGACAACACCGAGATGAGATTCAGTGAAGTGTCTGCTCTTGTGGTTGCCTTTTCTTATTCTGTGAAGTGGTTCAGAGAAGTGATGAATTCACCACAATGTTTACAACGCCTGCTCGACTACTCCATCTAGGTTTTACAGCCACTTAATATGTAGACCGGTGACTTAAGTCAAGACATTCCAGCAATATTTAGATAAAAAAGAATGAGGATAACTGGTACATCATGCCGAAACTGTAACAGAATGGACCGTCGAACAGTTTGATGTACAAAATCCAAATCCGGCGAATGGCTTTGGTATAGCATGAATATAGCTTTCGGTTGCTCATGCAGGTCTCTCTACATGTCCGATTGGTAGCCCGCCATAACAGCAGTATTGTCAAATGTCTGAGCACGGCAGTCATCAAGCTGAATACCATTTTTATCCGGTTCTCTCAAAACTAGTCCAGAAACTTTCTCTGCTCTTTTACTGTCGCTCTGAGTGAACCTCAGAAACGACTTTTCTATCGTCACTTCACTTGCACTCACCTGATTTTTCTGAGATACGTCGGCAATACTATCAAAATTCAGTGCGTAATTGCTTCCCTTGGCTTGATCTATGATTTGCCTTTTCACCTGCCTTACCAAAATTCTCACTTATTCACTTTTAACGTGTGGCAACAAAGAAAAAGTGCTACATTTCTTTCCCAGCTGAACTGTCACCAAACATTCCCGAAGCACAAGTTCATAATTGACCAACAAATGTACAAATTCTGAATGATTCTATTTTCCTGGTCTCCTTTGTCATCCTGATTGTCTTTTCGGTAACCACACGACGTTATGTTTTGCTTTGCGAGAAACTTGACGATACTATGTATTCTAGATGAAATTTCGATCCACCCCTTTTTCTACAAGTACTAGCTCCATGTTGACAATTGCCGTTCCTTCAACTAGCCGGATCGCTAGCTGCTTACGATCGAGGAACGACTGGGCACGCGTTTTATTAGATTCGTGTTCACATGCTTTTGGATTTAGTTTTCACCAGTTTCTGAAACCCTCATCAGTCTAAACATCAGATTATCCCTGGAAGAACAGCCTACAATCTAAACAAAATAGGGTCTCTTCTAAAGGAGAATACACCATCCGTGTTTGTAATCTTTGCTCCACGTTGCATGAATCCTGAAAAAAATAACAGCTCCGTGTTAGTTTCCTAACCTCAGCATTAGTGTTAACTCCAGGTATCATCAAATATTGAAATCATGATCTACGTGCTGTATGTACAACAGTTGATCCGAGGCGAACAATCATAGTGGGAATCGCATGATCACTCCTAACAGGCCACTGACTGACAGCCATAAAATTGGTTGATATGCGTTTATTGTGCCAAAGTGCGGCTACATTTCCAATTCTCCAACTTCGTGCGCATCGTCTGCATCAGCATTACAAACATTTCCCGCTGCGTCCATGCTCTCAATCTCGCTTGCTGTTGCTCGGATATCAACGTCTGCCGTACCAATCTCATCTTCGGTCTCAATATGAGTATCACTCTTTTTACCACTTCAGACAAGAAAGTAATTTTGACGAGTTGACACTTTGTATGAACAATCATCTGCAGGCCCCCGGTCACATACCACCCCCCTTCCACCCCCCATGCTACATCTCTGCATCAGCCAATAACGAAGTCAGCACGGTTACGGAATCGTACGAGGTTGAACAAAACGCAGTTCGATAATACAATAATGCATGGTGGTAGACAAAGCAATAGGTTTACAAAACACACAGGATGGCAAAATCAAATGCAAATAAAATCACAGAGCGTTCCGGCGTAGAATGTGAAATGTCGGTAGTCCAGCAATTGCGCTTTAGCGCTTAGCTCAGGGTTCAACAAACTACGACCCGCCGGCCGAATGCGACCTACCAACTGTACTCGAAGTTGTTTGGTACGCGCATGGAACTTGAGACGTTGTGACACCAATTAGATTTGACATTGCAAGTTGTGTTTTTTTTACGTGACCGTATACTGTTTGGACACCAACATGAGCCAACTCATGGTTGTTAAATGTGAAACCATACTACCGCACCATTAGTGAACCCACATCGTTGGAGCATTCATGTGAGGGATCAAGCATGAAACCCATTCATCCTTGCGCTCCGTTGTGTTTCTTCTTATCTCACACCTTAGTGCCGCAATTTTCTGTTGGCTTTGAAGCGCGTGCCACATAAATCGCCACTTATCAAGACGACATTAGTTTAAGCATGCCAATTTGAAGCCATATCTGCTAGTTATTTGGAACGAATTGCAAGTTATTAGTACGGAATCGCGCTGAAAGCGCACATTGTTGTGGTTCGTACATTTTGGTACCGCTAAATGCACATATATGGCACCTATATTCAGTTCCAGCGCTGTTTGTTGATTTGGCTCTGGTTGAAAAGCTTTGCCTATATCCTCCAAATATATATATATATATATATATATATATATATATATATATATATATATATATATATATATATATATGTATATATATATATATATATATATATATATATATATATATATATATATATATATATATATATATAGATGCTCTCGTGGTATTCTGTAACCGAAGATATCATTCATATTTATGTGTACTTGTTGGGCCGTAGTTCGAACATTGACCCCTAGTCCTCTGTTTTTCCGGTAGTTCAATAGGATTTTTAAGTCAATATCTTTTTCTTGCTCAAATCCCCTTCAGTTCAGCCTTCACTAGGGCTGCTAAGAAAAAAACTTGTGTATCGCGTGTCACAGTTTTGTCCTGACTTATAGTCATTGTACACAGTGATTATGCTGGCCCCGCTGATCATTTTGCCCGCTGCTCTGCCAGCGCTATTCATTTTTGCATTTATAAAGTCCGCGCTAGTCATTTTTTCAATAATCCGGCCCGCTGTGAAAAACCCTTGGTGATTCCTGACTTAAAGGAAAGTCTAACAATTTTCTACTGTGGTGATATTGGACGCTTTCATCCGAGCACAAAGAACTCGAATAAACCACCTGGTTGTCAACAGTCATCGTATTCAGAAACCTGCGCGAATCGCCCCGCCGCCTTGCAAGTCAGATCTTTAAGACCAAAGGCTTAAGGCAACCCTCTTCCTCGGCCTGAACAACTGGGAAGCTCACTGACCACGCAACACGTGAACTCTCATAACCATTTCACTGACTTTTTATTCCTCCTTTTGGTTGTTCTTGCTCATATGTTGTGGCACAGTTGTTAATTGGTCGTGTTAAATACATTGACCCATGTGTTTGCAGCGCATTCCAGTGAGAACAGATACCAAGAGACAGTTGCGTCATTAATTACAGGCAGTGGCCTCGGCAACCTTTGTAAATGGCTGGGGTCAGCAAGGATTTACATGGATGATCACTTTATGTTGGTATTCGGTAGGTGAGAATAAAATCTCTGCTAAACTGTCGCTATTCTGAGGAGAACATACCGGTTAAACGAAGGCATATTTCACAATTGAGACCAGATACTCTACGTATCGCGTTGATGGATCATATTTGTGGCTGCTTTAATGAACGAATGTCTCGTCTGAAACATGGATGCCAGGTCTAAACTGCGTATTTAACTTGGAGAGGATAATACGAGTTAGTCAACAAGAGCGTACCGAGGGCTCGCCTAAAAAGCCTCAAGTGCACCTTCACCACATTTGCTCACCTCGAACATTGAATCGAGTTGTCAAAACTATTCTGAACGATGGTACCCAAGTCCTTTTCACCAGTCACGTGTAGCAGGACGTGCTGCCCTAAAAAATGTGTGGCTGAAACCTGCGCAGTCTCAGCAAGTGGCAATTTGCGGGCCTCAGAGCAGCTGGTTCATTTTTGCCCATTCGTTATTCCAGTCCAGATCATTTGGATGTTGAGCGAATAACTCTCTCGATCTTAGCATCATCTGCAAACGTTTTCCTCTGTGATTGAGTATTTGATGGAAGATCATTGATGTGGACTAAAACAGCAGGATGCTGAGGTCGGATCGTCGTAGTACACCCCTGGAAACGCACAGGCTTTCGGAGTGAGTGTCAACAATTCTTATCTTGACTGTTCTGTCTTTTAAGTAACCCACCAACTAGGTGAGCACGTAAACCTTGATACCGTAGGTACCAAGCTTTCGGAGGAGAACTAAGTGATTAACTCTATCGAAATTCTTAGAAAATTCTAAGTAAATTACATCCAATTGTTCATTTGTACTCCGAGCTTGGAAAGTTGGTTGCAAACGTTTCACCATCATTCGAGGTGGCATCGTCAGTGTAGTGAGATGCGGCGCGTAATCCTACTGATTGAGTCGTCGATTCGTGATCGACATGCAGGTGAATTTTAAAAGTGGCAGTCTCGATATGCGTCGCTTGATCTCTACTTATTTTCCCCACTACCGAAGTCGGCGCTCTGGTTGTTCTGCTTTGAGTTGCGTGACAGAATCTTTCTTATTTCTTTCTGTCGAATTGGTTAGTATACCAATCGGGAAAATAACAACCAAAAATGTATGCAAACTACTCCATTTACGTTTGTCCAACTACTACTTATCCAACGGGAAGATTTATGAGCAATGGGAAGGCGTACGAATGGATCACCTGTGTCGGGACTCGTCGCGGAGCTGGTTATGTAGAAGCTAAAGGAGGATGTACTGTCACTCATCAATCCGAAACTGTGGGTTTAGTATGTGTGAGATACTTTTGTGATAAGCAAGCTCAGCTAAGTAACAGTCGCACAACAGCTATTGAACAACGAGATGGAAGGAATCCGATTTACGATGGAATTGGAGAATGAAATCCAACTATCTTTTCTGAACGTATTAGTAACAAGAACCATGGTTCTACAGGCCAAATGCTGAACTTTAACAGCAATCACCCGAAATGCCACGAAGTAAGCTGTGTACAGACACTATTTCGCAGAAGGCAGATCCCAGGTAGTACCAAGGAAGCAAAACAACAAGTAGAAAAGCACTTATTTCAATGTTTCCAACTCAATGGATAACCGAGAAGCTTCATCCGTAGGCGTCTGAATCACAACAACGCAAACTGACAGCTTAAACCCACGACGGGGAGAAGGGTTGTGTTGCTTTATGTGAGAAACATATAAGAAATGACAGCCAAAATATTCAACCATCATCTCTTCGTAACACACAAACCAACTAGCACCTGGTGTAAAACCCGGCCAAACCAATAGAAAACTGGAGGAGCATGGACGACGGAATGTAGTACACGAACTACGTTGCCGAAATTGAACAGGGAACCATGTTGGCCAACCAGGAAGCAAATTGCCAACAAGGATACAAGATCATAAAAGCCTGTGAGAAGCACTATTCATTGTCCTAGTTTCGTTGCACATGGACTTAGAAGGGTATAGCTTCAAATGGACCAAAGCAGAAGTCTTGGCGCAAGGTGGAACACGAAGAGAAAGGGAGTTTCTGGAGGTGTGGTTCTTCACAAAGAACTCAATCAACATGCGTGTCGACATCCATTCAGTATACTAACCAATTCGACAGAAAGAAATAAGAAAGATTCTGTCACGCAACTCAAAGCAGAACAACCAGAGTGCCAACTTCAGTAGTGGGGAAAATAAATAGAGATCAAGCGACGCATATCGAGGCTGCCACTTTCAAAATTCACCTGCATGTCGATCACGAATCGACGATTCAATCAGTACGATTATGCGTCGCACACCACAGCACCAAGGATGCTACCTCGCATGGCAGTGAAACGTTTGCAACCAACCTTCCAAGCTCGGAGTACAAATGAACAGTTGAATCATCAACCCGAACTACCAGTATACCGAAACATTTTAAATCACATATAGGGGGACTCTTTCGTCTGGCGCCCTGGCCCATGAGTTCTGAGCAATTAGCAGGTTAATGAGACAAGCTCGTCTGCGTCTTAAATCATGTCGGAGATTGGAAATGAGTCAGACTTTCAAAATATCACTTCAGTTCATCTGCGATTATCGACTCCATCACCACTGATAAAACAAGAAGGAGGGTAGTAGGTCGCAGTTAGAAGGATCCGATCGTTCACCTCCTTTGGATATATGAGTGACTGTTCCATCTTTCCACTCAGGTATGTATGGGACTTAAGCAGACACTGAAAAAACGCTGCACGATGTACTGCTGTGATGGGAGCAAGGTTTATAAGTACCTACGGACTGATCTTATCGATCCCCGGGGCCTCATTTCTTGGAGTGACTGTAACTTGCTTACAACAGCTGATTGGGCAAAGGTGACTCTGGATATGCTGTTGATATTTGTTGGGGAGTTGATAGGGCATAAGTTCCATAATGTGTAGACACTAAGCTAAACTGCAGGAGTAGTGAACTCGCGGTGTTCACAGCAATAGTCGCTCGGCGAATGGCCATCTTGTGTGGGGGTATTTCACCCTTAACCATTCTTTCGCCATTCATATACCTGTAAATAAGTTTGGTGCTGCCACTACGTGCAGTGGTTCCTGATTGTTTTGCAATTCTACCGTGTGCTTGGCCGTGTTGATTTATGCACACGTCCAGCAGCCCGGTCCTTTGATAGTAGGTATCCGGTAGGCGCTTGAGGGCTGCGCAAATTGAGTGAAAACGGTTCCAATAGGGAGACTACTGGGTATGAGAAGATGAACCGAGGGAGTGCGCACTACGGACGAGCCCCGATAGAGTAAAAAGGCTGTCTGATGCTTTCCAATTTGGTGCTTAAACTAGCTGGCTTTGAGCTACTGGAAGGAATCAGTACAGTTTCCATTTGGAGTCAATTGCGCCTATCACCGCTTCTAACTCCGACATTGCAACTCGACTCAGTGCATCCGACTGGACCCCTTGCCACTAATATATGCTCACCTCAAAGTTGTTTCTGAAATTATTTGTTTTGCCGAAATGACCGCGAAAGCCGGAGTGCCATAGAACAAACTGCTTTGACGACTTGGCTCTGATGCGGTTTGGCCACTCTCCCGGGCTCTCCGGACACACTGCTACAAGCTGTCCCCGTCAACAGTTCCCTCAACGCATACGGTCGAATGCGGACTAGTGACAGTGGAGAGAAACTTGTCTACTGGACAGTACAGACAAGCTTCTAGCTAATGTCAAAGCTTATGTAACCGATGGAAAAACATGTTCGCATTCTCTATCCTAACAAACGCAACCCTCAAAATTCGTCATGCACATTGGGTGCAGATGGTGCCTCAATCAGCACTCTGGTTGCGACAGTGCGACAATATGACACTTGCGTGTTTATCCCCGTGGCTTTATTGATCGTCCGCAGCGTGACAAAGCCAGCAGGATACGAGTATTTGCCATTACTGTGGCGCCTGGACTGCTTGTTTTCCCGTAATTAGCTACATGTAGTACTGACATCCGTGAATGAGTGGGTTGCCGGAGAATGTGGTGCGGTTTTATGCAAATATGGAGACTGTCTGCGTGTATGTAATTGCAGTTAGATGGAACCGCTAAGCGAATTGAAACAGAAAACTAGGGAATTAGCTTATCTGATGATGGCAGTGAATGAAGGCTTGTCGTCACATAACCATACCAATATGAACGAAAGTCGTGAGGATTTTACGGGTAAACAAAATATTGAAATGTGATCGATTGCAATGGCCCGCCGTGGATATACCCATTACCCTAGCGATAACTTTCACATCGACCAGAGACAGAGGTCACGCTAGCAGTTAAGCTGTTCCAGTAATATAAGGAAGCCGCACTGAAATGTCATAAGAGTAGGTCGCGTCGCAAACTATGGACATCCATTTCACGCGGTGGTGAGGTCATTGAACTTTCAATTCAGCTTAACAACGAATCACTTATCCTCGGGTGTTGGAAGGGATCGCGTCTCTCTCACATAGCAAGTAAGTGTATCTGTATCAATCAGCAATAGTGTGACTCTAGATGTTCCTTCCGTTTCCCGTATCCCAAACTAATCACGGAGTGGTTGATGACAGCAGGTACCCAGTATAGAAAAATAACTTCGGTGTCCAACTGAATGGTATTGCATGAGGATTACAGCACGTGGTTTTCTAATGAGGCCAAATGAAACGTTCAACAGTGCCATATTGGCAAACTTCCTTCCTGTTGGATAGAACAAACAATGGTACTTATAAAACTAGTGTAAAGGCTGTTTGCACGCAACGGAGTTGCCTGCGAGAATATCGGAACGACCCGGAATACTGAGCGCTGTCAAGACTTTCTGTGATAGCGACGCGTGCGTTAGACATAAGGCATGAAATTCACTTTGATCATATCTGAATTATTAGGAGGGCGTTGCTGTCAACACCACAGAGGCTATTTGTTGAAACGGTGGAGGCACAGAGTTACTAGCTGTGAGAGTAGAATTGGCGGAGTGCAGCTCTCGTAAGCTTAGCTATCAGCCTTAATTGAGCCAGTGAATGTGTTCGGACTTAAGATAGAAGCTCATCACGACTTCCACCATAGCAGTCACGATTCAAGGTGATATTCAATTAGTAACCTAAACAATCTTATCTCATTGGCCACTTGAGATGACAGCCAGACATGCACCGTTTTTGTCCCATGAATAACACCTTGTTACTAATGTTGTTCACCCTTACCATAACTTGCTGCGTACTTCCATGCGATTTCACTTGGCCTGACAATATTTTGTGTCGAAAGTGGGACGCGAATGCACATACACATGCAACGGTGGATTGAATTGAAGCCCACACACATATTCTGGGAATGGATTGTCATGCGCGATCCCCACATAGACCGCGAACACCACTGAGAGTAATCTCAGTTTGCGCGGTCACTAGTCCAGTCTCTGAAGCTGGAGAATGTTTGGTGCTTCCTTTGCAGGTAAGTGTGTCGGCCGGTGGCCGAGTGGTCTGCACGTTTGCTTTGCAACCATAAGGTCACCGGTTCGAATCCGCGTAGGGGTGGGCGTCCTCGCGGTATACTCAGCCCGCGCGCGACTGGTGGTGGTCGCGCGGCAGCGAAGCGCCGTTACGGCGTATAAGCTGACACATTTCCTTTCATTCATTCATTGCAGGTAAGTAAGCCACTAACTAAAGTCTTTAAGGTTCGTTTTACCGGAAGAGACACATGTGCACTGAAGGAGACACACGTGAAACGCACCATTTCTTATTAGCTGATCTTGTAGGCGAACAAGGAACAACCGTTGTGACTATGGAAGAACTATATTCCAGACAACTTAGGTTGGCATGCCTTTCCCCTCTATTTTCATCGGTCGTTTAATTGTAATTTATTGTTGTATCATTTGGCATGAAGGTGTCAATAACGAACGCTCCATAGATGAGAAGATACCGCCTTGATAACTCTCGCTGACATTAATGTCATCGATGAGGAGTTTCCACCCCCATCTCTTTACGTAAACTGTTGTATTTCTAACTTCTGATGCGGTCAGAATGCGTTTTGCGGTGGAAACCAGCAACAGAAAAATAGCATGACGGAACAGGTTGTTTTATCCCTACTTTTCGGTCGTATTTGTAACGTAAACTCAGCAGATTTACATGCCGTTCTTTACCCAGACCATTTTCAACACCATCCATGATGATTTTTAAGTATCTGCTGGTAGAGGGATATCTCCAGAACCACAATCAGCTTGAACTGGAACCGGTGGGTGGGAACTGAAAGCCGCGGTTTCCCGTGTGCCGTGTTCTGTTTTCGGACACTCTGCACGTAAACCTCCGTGATTTGTTTACAATTCAACAATTTGCGTATTCGATTGGTATAGTACTGATCTCCTTTAGGTACCAGTTAGCTTCTTATAACCTTCCTTTCAAGCAAGTAACCCATTTGTTATCATCCTGTACCCTATTTGCTGATGCAGTCGTCTGGTGACCATGATATCTGGAGGGCTGGGGCCACTAGAATCCTCAGTACGCTCATCATTGGCTCCATATTTTCAACGGCTGTCCGCGCGCTTGAGTGAATTTTGCATAACACATTCCGTACTTATATCCAGTTGTCCCTCTAGCTCATCCAGGACCCGGAACAATCTCCTCCCTTTAGCCATCTGGGCGATAGCTTTTATAATTCAACAACAATGTCCTTGCATCAGTCATTTGAATTGATGCTCCCGCAGCTATAAACCCACAATGACGAACGGAAGGATGAACAATAAGGTGAGAGAAGCGGGAGATAGGTAAAACTCAATTGCTGTAAGCAAACATTCAAGGTCAAGGCGCTGCACCTTGTCGACAATGTAGTTACAAACAGCATGCAATGCGTTTGAATAGGCATACAATCAACATTGTGGGGCCTAATTCCCTTAATATCACACGGATTTTATTCTCCGGTGATCACTTTTGCAAACAAGTAGCAGTATCGATCAGGAGTTTCATTGAATCCATCTCGTTGTTTATTTCATGCACTGATATTTAAACAGAACTTTTCCCATATCAGTGAATGACTGCTGTACCAACAAATTGCCTCACCAGACAGCGCTTTCGTTGTCGTCATACATCCCCTGAGCGAGCCGCGCTCATTATTGGCTATGTTAACAAGCAGTTATTACCAGCAGTAAGCGTAAACCAATCACCTCTATCACGGTGACCTCAGTTACATTGGCTGCGGTGGGATGACTTTCAGACGAATCATGTTCCATGTGACAAGCTGACATGCGCAGACAAACACAATTGCATCGTCCCCCTCTCACCACGCACTCAGCCGAAAACCAACCAACAGACGCCAACCGGGACGTGCCACACACCATAGCAGATACCCAAAACTAAGGTGGACATTTGTCCCCACCGTGTTCCACTGGAAGGGCAGGGGGTGGGAAAGACGTCTAACCGATAACCTGGGTCGACATTTCTGAACATAGTTATAAACTACTTGCTTACGTAGGCTTTCCGATAATTCAGTGAACCCAGTCCTGAATGGCGCATATAATTTCCCAGCAAAGTGGCAATGGATTTGTGAGCGCCTTCAGTATTCGCTCAGTACTAGATTTGCCATCCACCCAGTCTGATGGTGAAGGCAACGTGGAAGATAGTAATTCCCTCATAACTGGAATCGGAGGCGCTTCAGTTACAGATGATCAACCAACCATTTCTGAACGTGTGCAAAAAGGATGTGCGTTACATCACATGCGCGGCCAAAGTGTACGCGGAACCAGTCGGTCCAGTGCGAACAAGTTACCAGTTCGGTCGACAAGGACAACTGGTGATGAGCATCGTTGCCAGCAGTTACTGCTCACCTTACCAGATAACTCACACACAACTTTAACCTTGGATTTCCCTCCAGACGGTTCGTTGCTTCCAAAGTCCTCACCCTCTTCGCGCTTCCATCAGACTTGTTCGCAGTCCCAAGCGAACTGTCCACTACCAGCACATTCAGTTTCGGGCCAGTTAGATGAGGAGAACTGTGAACCGTTCGGAAAAAAGATCAACGCAGAGGAGACGGGGAAAGATGGTACAAAAAGCGCACTCAAGAGCAACGAGAAACCTCCATTCAGTTACAATGCTCTTATCATGATGGCTATCCGTAGCAGTGCAGAAAAGCGCCTCACGCTGAATGGGATTTATGATTTTATAACAACGAATTTTCCGTACTACAAAGACAACAAGCAGGGATGGCAAAATTCCATACGACATAATCTATCGCTAAACAAGTGTTTTGTTAAAGTACCTCGTGCATACGACGACCCCGGAAAGGGAAACTATTGGATGCTGGATCCTTCTTGTGAAGACGTGTACATTGGTGGAGCTACGGGGAAACTGAGGCGTCGGACTAGTTCGATGCAGCGCAATCGATTCTTCAGCCTTCGATTGGCCAGTTATTATAGCGCATTAGCTAAAAACTACCCCTTACTGGGGGGACAACGTATTCCGGATTTCTCTCCGACTGAATCATATTATCCCGGTTTCCCAATTGCAATGGAATCGCACGCATTTCCACACGTTCAGAGTGTCTGTGCGTCACCCTTCCTACCGGTCCCGCATAATTTAGCGTTGTTGGGATCCTATGGTTTGCTTACAAACGGTTCGACATCTGAATTCTTCGGCCGGCTCGTTCCCGAGTTTCATCCATTCTTGTCCACAGTTCCATCACCAAGCCCTGATGGTGCGATCGCAATTACCAATCAGCAAACAACTTTCATCCCTGTCCAGCCTGATAACCCCCTACGGCGGGCGCAGGAAATCTGGTCATCACCATCTTCAAAGGAGCATGGTTCGTTTGGTGAACAGGACTGGATTCCACATTCAGTGCCGGAGGACCATATTTCTACCACCAATTCTACTCTCAAACGTGGGCCGGAGTCGATATGCTCAAAGGAGGCGTCGTTCACGAACCCCAAAGTGGAGGCTGTCCGCTCTTGTGCACAATCGTTGTACGGGATCAAGACTTATCCTGACGAAGGATGGGCCACTTGTAGAATCAAACGAAGCAAATCACACAAAAGTAGCAGCCCCAAACCAGTAGTTCCTTACCCTATCACGGCGTCGTATCAGTCAGAATCCGCTCAATGCAGAGATAAGACTCCAACAGTCAGTGAATTTGCTGCTGAGCAGTTATGGCTCCGTCTTCTCCAGCCCCATACATAGTTGAAAACTATAAAACTTTCATGACACAACCGCCGTTACACAACTGTACTGAGCGCCTTCTGTCAATGGTCTGGCCGCCGGCAGAAACAGCCATCAACATGGGACATGGTCCTGTAAGTCATAAATGTTTATGATAAGTGCACATATCCCAACTCTAGTCCTCACATTGTGTCAGACTTGAACAAATTTTAATTTATCAGACAATTATAACCAGCAGATTTTATTCACATACACGTTTTGCAGTAAATTCACCACGCTTTTTTCATTGTCAGCTAGATCACTGATCACTGAACCGGCGATAATAATTTCTGACTGATCAAACACTATTAAAGGACGCATGTTAAGAATTATTGTTCAGCATCATCAACAGATCGCGACAGGCATGTCTTCTTAAATGTTACGATGTTTAGTGTGTAGATGTAAAATTTCAGGCGTTTATAGGCTGTCTAATCACTGGGCTCTTCAGTGAGCTGTGGTGCAATTAAACGTTTGAGTAACATACGCCAAAGTTAAACAACGCGAAGCTCAACTCAGTCCAACTGTAGACTCTGTCCACGCAATCGAGGTGAAAGTGAAACTTCCAGAAATTTGTGTAAACAGTACTCAATAAGTCAGTAGCAATGCGAATAGGTGAACGTCGCATAGTTGGTCTCGAAAAAGTGACACCGAAGGGTAGCATACAGCCGTGTCTTCAAAAGGCTAATTTTCTAAATGTCAATTCTTTAGCTTTTAAGAACAAACCAAGAAAACGGTTTACTGACACTAGCTGACGCAACCAAGCTGGTCGGAAGATTTGATGATCTGACTCCCAGTTTTACCAAGATCGCATTCAAATTGTGCATTTGTTGTCTGTGTTGGAAGGAATAGCGAGGACTTGGTAGCTACCAGTAAATCACGGTCTACATGAATAGGACGATCATTTGTGTTTCCTATAACGTTGAACCCATATGCAGTTACTCCCAAATTTCATTGGTATAGAATGTGTCCTCATTCTGAACCGTCAGTGTACTCGCTTCGGACCAATCTTACGGTGCACTCCTTGGTGCGGCAGTCAAGCTACTCGGTGGAGTTTTAAAAGCTATGACTCCTTCCCACCAAGCCAATCTATACATGAGTTACCCATGTAGATCAAGCAACTATTGCTAAACCGCTGACTTATTTGCAAGTGCATCTGTTTGCCTTAACTGACTGATTACCATAGTGTAGTTCTACCATCTACATCCTTAGCACCGGAATGCATAGTACTCTTTTGCAATCAGACCACGCAGTGGGTAACGTTGACCGATTTCACTAGAGTTCGCACGTGAAGTGAGCTAGGTTAACAGACCACACCTTCATTTATTCTGGCTATTAAAGTGGTAACGTTTACTCTAATCCCCGAGTTTCGGGTATCAAACTAGCACCAACTGGTCCAACTTTTCGGTATTGGTTATATGCTTCCGGCCATGCCGATGCAATTGCCGTACGTGAACGTGGAGTGCGCGTCGTTCGCAAACCCTGTTGACTGTTTCCGTGAAGAAATTTGTCTAGACAATTTGCTCGGTAATACCGGCTAAGGAGGAGATCCGCAATAGAGGTAGATGCTATTTGTTTATGATTCCTGCCTATGCTGCCATTAACTGCAGTCCTGATACTACTGGAGACACATGCTACCACTAAGTTGGGAGCGTGATGCGGAATGCCACTGTCTCGAGGCTGTCACCCCATCGCACGCGCAAGCAGATGGAATAAATTCCTCAGAATCCCTACCAGATGGAAAGTATGGGAAAAATGCTGAACACACGGCTAGTGTGGGTCGTATAGGTATTGTAACTGCGCATCGATCATCACCTGTTGGTAATCAGGACAAGCTTCGGACACATTGTACATTGAGGTGTCACTAGCTTTCACCCAATAGCGACTTCTGAACAGATATAATTTAACCACATGGCTAAAAACTTTAGGCAACATGGTTCCATTCTTAAATACTACAAGATTTAGGACAGGTTTGTCGGCTCTGATGAGATATTAACATGTCTTCATCATCATCTTCATACACGTCAGCTAGAGGTGGGAAACACCTCAGCTACTGTGCCGCAATACATAATTGAAAAAGGAAAATAAATACAAAAGTTGCATGCCAGCTGAGCTATCAGCAACGGATAGGTATCGTTCCGGTAAGCTACCAGCCGGCTACTAGGAAAAAAATATTGTGTTTTACGCTACGAACTGAGATCGTAGGTGGAGGGGGAGGCTAAAAGGGATGGTGAGGGACAAAGAAACTCACAGTACGAACGCCACTGAGGTCGGCTCCTTGCCATGTCAGCAAGTGTATCCAACCAAACGTGTTCACTGTCTTTCGGACCCCAACCAGGGAGCCGAGAAGCTCCAACCGAGGCCAGTTCAGAAGTGAGGGCCTTCATTCCTCTCGAGCAAGTCATCGCTTGGCCACCCCTCCTCTTCTCCCATCCACCTCCCTGGTGAGCAAACAACACACGTCGTGGAAGTCGGTGGGCTGGCATGCGTAACACGTGGCCGAGCCATCGGAGGCTGGTGCGTGAAATGACGGTGTTGAGCGGTTCATTTCCTTTTCCTGTGCCGTAAACAAGGCGTCGAACACGTTCGTTACTCACGCGGTGTTCCCACCAGATATGAGCCAAACTGCGAAGGCACCGGTGTTCGAACGTAACTAGCCTCTTTATGTCTGCTGATTTAAGGGGTCCAGGATTCGCAACCGTACAGTAAGGTCGAACGTACCGCTGCATTGTACACTGCACCCTTCAGGGCGAGAGTAATGTCGTGCCGTCGCCATAGGTGGCAAAGGTTAGCGAAAGCACTTCGAGCTTTTGTTATACGGTTCGTGATCTCATCTTCGATCCCAAGGGCGCTGATACAACTTCCCAGGTAGTTGAATTTCCGAACGAGTTCTAGCTGATCCCCACCAAGAGTCAGCGCAGGAGGCGATCCCTGCCATGTCATCAATTTTCTCTGAACTAATTTGGGAGCTAGCATACGATCTCCATAGCTGGTAACCTAAGAAGTACTTTAGTTCTCGTCTATAAAAGCACCCTAACATACTCTACGTGCAATGCCTTCGCTGTTTCTTTGTGAACACTGTTTCATTGGAATAGTACTTTCGATTCAATGTCGGAGATTCTACCCCGCGATTACCAGCTATCATTGCATAGAACACTCGATGTTCGAGATACCCTCGAACTTATATTCAGCAGATGAATGACTGTTGGTACCGAGCATAATGTTACCAGATGGGTCGTCAGGTGCAATCTAAATCAGAGTCTGTGATGTGGCAAGGCAAATGGTACGTGTAGGACCCTCAGAGAACACAGGACATAGAGAGTAGTAGGAGGGAGTTGAATGGTATAGGTAGAAATTCGTCACATCTGAGTGAATAAAGATGTGCCGAATTTCTACCTTTACCATTCAACTCCCCCTACTAATCCTCTGTAATCGGTACGCAGACCAAACTGCTTGTAGTCTCACAGGTTAATTGGCGGCTTAAGTTTGGTAAGTTCGTCGCTTGGTGAGGGGGTTACCATGTCCTCTGCACCGAAGTAACGTGTAAGTCAGTGGATAGTGAGCGGCGCTATATCACAACTAGTAACTTAGTCGCGATGGTTGTTGCCGTCCCCCGTAGCTCAGTGGTCTCAACCACTGACTGGCAACAGTCGAATTGCGGGTTCGCGCCGTAGCAGGGTCCGATAGAATGCGCACTGCTGACGATTCCCGAAAGGATGAAACTCGCGTACAGTCCTTTTCCGGGCGTGTGACGACTGTCTGAGTGCGTCTAGATGTGTCGAATTTCTACCAATACCGGATACGTTGAGGCAGATGATGAACAATTAACAATGGATTATCACCGGTCCAAAAGCATGTGCTTGACAAGTCCCGTAGGATGGTTGGAGTAAAATTTAAAATTTAAAGGATTAAATAATATAAACTGTCGTTATATTTCAGTAAATACGTGAGAAGGCAAAAAAGAAACGACAACGCTGACTCGTGTGTTGCTTCATTTGACAGATGTGATAAGTTAATCCAGTTTAGATACGTCCAGGCTACTCACATGGACACTTCTGCATGTATCATCACCGCCACTTTTCGGAGTGGGTCGTTAAGCACATGGTTAGGTTTGCGTTGTTTCGTCCTCCAAGTGGAACGGACTATATCAAGTAATGCAAGTTTGAAAGCGTTTTATCAAGACGTTTTTTGGATAGCATCAAGGTAGGGGAGGGATAACGTGAGTCGGAAGGGCATTCTAGGTACGGGACACACGGAGGGAGAAAAGGTTTCGTCGACAACCAAGTCGACTGTAGTGCGTAACCAGTTTGAGCTGATGGCCTCTCAGGTTGGTATTTTGGCTCAGCTGCAACAGACTACGGCATGGGTGAGTCAGTTTCGTGGGTATTAAGCAAACAATGATTAGGTTTCCTCGCTGACATTGATATGCTCCACTGTACGATCTCAGGGACTGCAGTCTTTGTTGGTAGGAGAGATGAAACAATCCTCTAACGAGTTTGGTCGCTCTACGTTGTGGGGCTTCAAGTGCAGCGACGCGCTTGCACCAGGAACGCCAAGCCCGGATCACAGATCCCACGTGAGGCCTCACGTGAGCGTCCAGCGTTTGCGGAAAGATTGATGACTCGGCATGCCCGAAAGCTCTCCGTAAGAGTCCGTAAGAGATGAAATGTATGGTCTCTTCTATTTGACCTGGAGCACCAGCCTCAGAAGGTTATCGGTCCGTGAGATGATCAAGGACAGTTCCCAAGCTATGACCAATCTTCTGACACAATGAGCACATCACCTTCAAAAACAGTTTAGCTGCTCGTCTACGCTTGAGCAGCTCGTCAACCAATGTCCTACTCTGAAATTTAGGCGGTTTGTTGAGAAGCATTTGCTGCGGTTGACATTCATAATATGGTCACATCTCAAATTTTTCTCCGGTATCTCTTGTGCGCTTGCTCTGTTTGCATGGTCATCAGATTATCTGCAATGCACTGACCCACTTGTTTGATCAGAACTGGAAGGAAAACACGGTCGCAGCCAAATAGAGTGAGTCGGTCGAAAAACCTATCCAAACGCAGTGGTCGCAGTATATGTGTAACCGGTGGTGACGAACTTGTTTACCTGCGTACGACTCCGTTAGTTACTGCGGAAAAACTCCGGAGAGGGAGAAACAGACTAATATCCGAGGTGAACGGTGTTCCACATACTACATATTTACCCTGAAGTAAGTGATAAAGTAGTATCACACGTGTTGTAGACCGAGGATTACCATTCTCCCAAACTTCAAGGGCATGTTCAAGTCACTCAAACCCTCCGCTCTGCTCTGTGCACCTGGCTCGATAGATGTTCGCATGAAGTCCGTTAAAAAACCCGATATCTCCGAATAAGCTTCGAACAGAATGGGAACTCAAAATTTCGGAGGTATCAGGAGACTAATCGGTTTGTATACGCTTATATTGCCGTTACATTTCCATAATCTAAGTCTGTACAGTTTCAACTGTCCTGGAGAAGCACTTGCATCATGAGGTTACACAAAACAGATTTATATTCTAAACCTTTAGAAAGTCTGAGAAGATTTTACCTGCCCTGAACCTGAGTAGCTCAGATATCAGCATTGCCTCCGGTGGATGTTTTAGAATATTTTGAGAGCAGGCCGCTTTCGACTGGATCGCCTAATTTCCCTAATCCTTTTCGATCGTACCGTCAGCTCCCATTTGCGTTGCACATTTGTGGGATCGCACGATGTAGGCACTCAGACTGTGCCTGTAGGACAATTGAGTTGAAAAAAGCATTGTTTGATCAAAAGTCTGTGTAAGCGAACTTATTTTCGGTAATTCATCACCAAGCTTGAACAAGTACACGAAAAGCAAGATTTGTGTACAGGCCCAACAAGTCGTTAATCGGCCACTTGTTCTTAGTGCGCGATGACAAGCACCGTCGGTCAGGTCCTCGTTGTAGTCACACTCTCGCACAGGTCAACTGTCCTCCGTCCTGGCCAAGGCAGACTCAACGCGTAAGTGAATACTTTTTGGGTGCCCAACCCTGCTTCGTACAACGGTATTGCAATGGCTTCTGCAGCGTCTGATAGCCGCTTACGGAAATACATTGATCAGGCTTGATAAATTTTCCGGGGCTTGCTAGATTATTTTAAGGCATTCAGGCTTTATAGATTACTATGAGCGAATCAGCCGACTTGGTGGCGTGATCCTTATCCGCAAGAAGTGCGGCGATGTTAAAGTTGGTGACCTTTCGGCCTCCGTTTCCAAACCGGGCCGGATAATGTTCCTTCACTATTTCTGGTAAGCGCCTATTCGTACGACCAACGTAACTTGCTCCACAGAGACAGGTAAAGGAGTAAACACGTGTTGATTTGGTGTGGACAGGCAGCTTATCCTTCGGGGTTAGTCTCACCATCGGGCTGCTGGTGAGCTGGATTTGCATCCTCGCCGCTGGGGAGGCATTGCTGAATGGGTGCGAAAGTCGGAGGCATGGAATCTGTGTTTCCATTTCACCTTTGTAAGACAGTTGCAAGCAAATAAGCTTTTGTTCCGCCGTCAGGACTGCACCTGCCTTCCTTTTCCGCCACATAGTGGCGTCAATAAACTTCTCTGAATAGTCATTCTCGTTCACTATCGATTATATGCGCTGTAGCACTTCGAAAAAGTATCCTTCCAGCAGATTCTTTCGGTGGGCCCCACTAGGCTGAGGACCAAGTTTCTCTTAATCCGATGAGGCACAACGCTATGAAAGTTTGTGCATTATCCACTTCTAGTGCACTTTCTGTAAACGAGATGCTGTAATACACCCCAACCAACTCTTTTTATTGCTACCTCGAGAAGAGGAAAGCACCGTTATATCTGGTACATTGTAGGTGAACTGTATAGCCTTGTGAGCCTGGTTAAATACGTTGGTGAGCTCCTCGATGTTGCCAAAAGCGTCAAGTAGGGTGAAGATGTCATCTACGTGCTTGTGTATAAGGTAAGCTCCTGCTAGCCGCTTTCAACTTACACGGTTCCAACATGCCCCTGTAAACGTTAGTGAGGAATGATCCAAGCTGGGAATCCATTACAAGTGCATCGCCTTGCCAGTAAATATCCAGTTCAACAGGAACTGAACATTAAATGTACTCCTATGCATAGTTCTTTCAGGGCCAGATTTAAGGTGGTTCGCATCAACATAGTTGCGGATGAAAGCAATCGTCCCACATATAGGCACATTCGCGAACAGTGAGGTGACGTCGAGAAAACACATAGTTGCGTTCGTGACGTTAACATCACGCGCGTCATCTACAAACTGAAAGTGTACCTTGTGGTATGTACAGCGACTCGTCTGCAGGGAGCTCAACCAACTAACAAGCAGTCTTGTGGTACGGGGAGTTTCTCATGTCCAAAACCGGGCGAAGAGGGCAGTTAGACTTGTAGTTTTGGGAAGACCGTGAAGTTTTGGAATAACCTTGCCCGCGAGGCGTAGATTTACACAGACCTATTCACCGATATAACCACTACTTTTAACATTTTGAGACTTGTTTCATCTCGTTCGCCTGTTCTTTTCAAAAATTTCAGATCGGTCATCCATTTTGTTGAGGTAGTCTGCTCTGTTTAGGATGACAATGCCGGCGCCTAAATCTGGACGGGTAGGCAAAATTTGATCACTGCTAAGCATCCAGTTTAAAGCTTGAGTGCGCTCATATTTCAATAGGATGTTTTGAGAAACCCAGGCACACCGATATTGATAACATGCATGCATCAACAGGGAGTTCAACACTTCTGCATGCAACTCAGAGGATGGGATCAGTTGCGAAGTCTGTGTGTACAAGTTCTCGAACTGTGCCTCTATTGCCAGTCTGCTATACTTTCTACTAGGGAGGCAGAACCTCGGACCCGGTGATAAAACCAATGTTGATACGAGCAAACGGCAAACAAGACAGATTTTGGACATATTTCTCAGGTGTAGCCGGGAAAGTCGTCGTAGTTTGCTCTTCATCTACTTTCCTCGTGAGTGAAATTCCTAACTTAGCTTCCCACTTTGTGATAGTTTCTTTCATCTTCTTCTCCAGCTCTTCCTGACCGCTTGCGGATAGATTGGTTAAGATAGTACCCATTTAGCTGAGTTCATTCTCGAGCTCATTTTTTTTGATGTGAGTGGCATCCGTCTGAAACCGCGCTAGACGACCCGTTGGATCTGTATCCAAATTTTTATTTTCATGTAATTGTGTAAGCCTGCTGATTAACTGCTGTAAACTTATGTAAGGCAATTGTCTGAACTATTTTCTACTGAGAAAATAATCTTGCTTGGTAATCCTGTGGTTGCCAGCCAACCCTGGGTAAGTTCCCTAGTTCAGCTCAGTTCTTTCGTGTGCTTTGAACTATCGGAGTGTGGAGCGGTTTGTGGGACAAGCAGCCGTATGGTCGATGACGGGTATTCAAATACAGTTTCTCAAGTTACCTGTATTGGCAGATGCGTTAGCTGCGACTGTGTTATACGGCTACCGAAACTAAATCAGGTGCTAGAAAAAATAGAACTATCTTGATCAATCGGTGACACCGATGATGCCGGAAGGGGATTACCCTGTAGGAGCACTTCTTTATTGCTGGTTGCGGAACTACTGCCATGTCACTTTGGAGGCCATGAAGAGGTAGAAATGTATTCCCATTGATGTATGTAATGCTCCCACAAATTAATAATGGAAGAACAAGGGAAAGCCTGTGAACGTACGCTGCTGATTTTGGTACACCCTAGTAGTCAGGTCTTCGAAGTTCGTTGATCGATTGGTGTTGGACTTCTAAGATGATCGATACAGCTAGTAAAAATGTCAGCTGCTTAATGGTGATGTACTGTCAAAGCTTATGTGGCAAAATGCTGAAGTTAATGCATACCTTCCAACCAGTGCGCTAGCCGCACGATGTTCAAGCGACCATGAGTAAAAAACCCGGTGGGAATGGCCGGTGAAACTAACCTCTAGCTGGTACAGTGTTGCAGGAAATGTCCGAGACTGAGGCATGGGAGATATGCAAGCTAAAATTTTGTATATAAGGTATAAAGACAAAGTTGCGAGCAAAGTAAGGATGGCATTTGCATGGGCGGTAGCCATGGTTTTGTTAGGCAGCACATCCTGTTCTTCCACAATATCTTGCTAGAGATGTACTTCGGCGTCCTGATAAGCTAGAGAACAAGAGAAAGAAAACTAACAGCAAATATAACAGCCAAGGGGCTCGCACAACAAGATGGCACACTCAAGATGCATAATACACGAAGTGGTCTGGAAAATGAACTCTCCTTCCTGACTGGGTGTTGTGCTTTCCACTGACTGAACCAATAGTCTGCCGGAAACTGTTGTGCCGCCTCCAACCGGTTCAACCCGCTACAAAAGGAGAACGCCAAGATCTGCCGAACTAAGGGATTCGTTTTGTATCAGAGCATAGCGCAATAAGTAGGTTGAGGGGAACTACTAACACTTCGATATTGCAGATGGTAATTTATGCTAAGTAACACAACTCACTTGGTTCAAGTTCAGAGTTCAACTTGCTGCTGACCCCACATTGATTTACGTTTTCATCTCTGCTTGCGTTCGATCTCCAATTGTAAATTGATCCAATGTTGCGCCACGGTCCTTGGCTGGTGCGCTGACCGTACATGGCTCTCTGTAACATCGGATCTGCCGTGTGATATTATTCTCTTTTGGTTTAACCTTAGATCATAACCACAGAGGGTCACTTTGAACGATCATTGATGGTTGCTGCGCACTTATTGTGTTTAGCGAACCTATTGATTGCCTTTCGCAAGTTTGTTCGATATACGCTGATTTAAGACGGTCTACAGAAATCACATCGATTTTACCTTTCCTGTTATAGCATTTTTCCGACGTTGAGATTGCTTCATATAGTGCCTCGTACGGTGGTTGTAGGGGCATGCGAACTCCATCATTTAGTAACAACGAATGTGAACAAGTTGTCAGTTCTTTTGGTATGTATCATTTGATGGTTTGTGCGCTTGTGGCAGTAAAATGCAGTTCACGCATAGATGAACGTAAATGATGAATCAAGCTTGAGGGATCTAGAGCATTGACGTCGATTGGTTGAACGAGGTCAGCCAGAAGCTTTAACGTGTTCGGAAATGTGTTTGTGACTTGTGTGGATGCCTGGATGTGATAGACCATGTAGTGAATCAAAGATGACTCACTGATAGGTTGGTGGAACTGCAGGACCTGGCCTAACTGTAGAAACATCACACCTCAGAACATCCGAACTTTAACGCAGTGGAATGGGTTTCACCTGTAAATTGATTCCTTGCACTTGTTGAAGGAACTGCTTATCCTAACGCTGTACTGCGGCAAATTCCTAGAAATTAAAAGGGGGGAATGCTCAAACAAGTTGTTGATTTCCGACCGTGATAAGGCGCCTGCTACGGCGTTAATCACACCTGACAAATGCCGTATATCAGTGGTAAATTGGGAAATGTAATCCAATTGTCTAGTTTTTTGTGGGGAAGGACGATCAGAAACGAAATGCAGTGCATACGTTAACAGCTTATGATGGGTGAATATCGTGAATACACTTCCCTTCAAGTAATGTCGGAAATGACGCACATTGAGGTAAATAACTAGGAGTTCTCTGCTGAATGTACCATTGCGTCGTTCGGCAGGCTGTAATTTCTCAGAGAAAAAGGCAATCGGATACACTTCACCTCTCTGTCTTTGTTGTAGCACACCATCTACTGCTGCATCTGCGGCACCCACCGTTAACTGCAACGGGGCCTTAGGGTCTAGATGAACGAGAAGAGTGGTAGTTGCTAGCAGAAGTTTTAGATCACTGAATGCCCGCTTAGCTTATTCCGTAAAGCTGATTGATTTAATATCTACTCCGAGTAACTCGGTAAGTGGCTGGTCCAACTCGGAAGAGTGCAGAATGAATCGTCTGTGGAAGTTAACGATGCCTACAAACCGGCGTAACTTTTGTGTGAATCAGGTCCCTATTTGAGTGATAGAAAGTAAGTAGCTAAGTTTGAAATACACTACCTTGGAATCATCGATTTGGTTGTGAGAATTAGTGTCACTTATGGGTGAACTGAACATTGCCGTTCCAGCTGCAATCCATGTGAGCTACTCGGTGATTACCTTGAGGATGCGCTGAATGTAGCCCTAGTAGCATCAGTGGGGTGTTTATAATCATCATCCAATCGGATTGCGTGTTTCACACCTGTACGCTGTTTAATAGGCAACAACGCACATTCAATGTGATGAGAATCCGTGAAAACCGCTAGTAATTTGTGGCACCTAAACCGCCCTATCTTTTGCACAGTGGAAGACCGTCTGTGACAGTCCGTTTCTCTGACAAGCTGCAGGCAATTTGTCGAGCCTAGTTTGCTTAGGGCACTGAATCTCATTACTAAATTCTTTGTAGTTGTTTGGAAGGAAAGCCAGTGTTAAGTTGCTAATTTACTGCTACTATCACTGTTGATGAAGACGAGGTTGATGAGTTTAGGGAGACAGAACATCTGATGTTATGGTGGCTGGGTTCCACGCTTGGTTTTTTCTTAACTTGATCAGATGGGCGTGGAATGATGTCATCCGTATACTTCACCACTCACCGTTTCATTACGAGATGATGTGCATTTTGTTCATGCCGGGGTAAATGGGGCTCTATGGGGCTCTTACCTGCTCCCATCTACTGACTGTCCAGTGAGTTCCGTACCAGCTTGCAAATCTGTATCACGTCCACTTGTGATGGGACCGTTAGTTCGTAACGGCCAGACAATACAGCTCAGCCTGCGTTGTATTTTTAACCATGCTTTGGCATCATGAACAAACATTGAGTTGACAGCCGTGACCAGTGACCAGGTCACTACCGTTACCATGGTTACGACACTATCCCTTTGCAGACAACTTTCAGTCAGCTTACAATGAAGTTGGTACAAGTGTTGTGACCATCCACATTCCTGCCCAGGATATTCTACGAAAGAAGTGGAAAAGGTTAAGCTGCTCTACAGTTGTAAATGCAGGTATCTCTTCAACAAACTGCTGTTTCTGTCTACCTGGACTAATCGTTGCGGTCGGTATGGTGGGTGGGTAAGCTGGTACTAGGTCTGTAGTGTCAACGATGGGTAAATAAGGCGATCCTGGGTCACTGTTCAAATGGCTTATTGCCATTTAGGCTGCGATGATAGGACAATATAAGATTACTGATAGAGCTCACAACAGTCGGACTCGCCGTAATGGTTTGAAAAATCCAGAGGCGGCCTAGTGATCAGTTTACCACTTTTAGTAGGATTAACTATGAGCACACCGCCGGTTTGATGAGCAAGAAAGGCATACCCTCACTGATGCATGATGGAGCTAGCAAGCCTATAAAGAGGTTATGGAAAAAGGAACGATGTACGGGTATGTTTCGGATATTTCTCAGCAATTTAGTTAAGTGCATTATTGAAAAAGTGTTTCACGTCATACACCATGGCAGTTACCATTATACTGCAAACTTCAGTGACAACACAAGATGTGGTAAGACGACAACTGCAGTTGAAGTGCTGTTAGTTCTTTTATACTACTACAACTCCCGCACATGCGTATTCCCCACTCTTGAAAGAGATTATCCACTTGAAAAAGCGGTTCCGGATATTGGCAACCACACCAGGTTACTGCGTTAGGCGGAAATAATCGCGCTGGTGTCAGGTAACAATGGAACAATGGAGTTAACACGGATAAAAGGCAAAAGTTTAGCCGTTTTCCGTAGATAAAGAATGAGACCAAAACTGAATGTATCGAAACAGAGACACACGTAGCGGTAGGCTTAGCATAAATTCTACGTGTGTACATAGTTTGATTACGTTGTCTCCTGTCCCAGTAACTTGAGTTAAATCATGTCATGTCGTTAAGTCGAGTTTCGAATTCCGCTAAGGTTGGACCAGATATGACAAAATGCGGAAGTGAGTTCCACGGCAGGGATACACGAGTATAGAAAATGTTCTAGCAGCATTCCAATCGGGAGCTCAACCGGCTGTACTGTTTTGCAGTGGCGTAGTAACGAATTTTGCCGCACGGGGAGGTGCTAAAATTTTCGCCCTGAATAGACGCGTGAAGGCCACACAATCGGCCTGTAGTCAGCATCTACAGCAAGTACGGACAGTGAGTTGTAATGGGTAATAGGATGCATTTGTTCGTGCTCTGCATCGGATTAATCAGCGCAGTAATGTACATGATCGCTCCAACCCAAAGGACTGCACACAGCTGGCCTATCAGTGATGAGCCCCCCGCTGGTGAGCACTAGGTCCAGCATCGACAGTTTATTCGCTGTTCTGAACTTGATGAGAGTGTTGATGTGATTGTATAAGGGTACCTTAGAGATTATATCTTTCAGGTGGACTTTGAGAGGTCCCCTCTCAGTTGCTGGAGTTGCTAGACCATGCATGTTGACATCTATAATGAGGATATGGCTGTACATCTGATTTATCACAATAAACAAAACCGATTTTATGTTATTTGCATCATCGCAACTAGATTGCAAGCGGCACAGGTAAGCCACCCATCCTGAAAAAAACACCAAACGGTCTTTTCGACCTAAAGGGACTCGTCATTGATGCGAAATCCTACTGTCCGTTTCCTGAGGGGATTTGGATGGTCAACAAACTACGGACACAAGGTAAATGTAGTCCGCATTCAGCCTTAAAATATACCAGTGAAAATCAAGTACACACGTTTATGATTCATTTATAAATTCACTGCGAGGTATTGTTTTAATCGGTTAGTCACTAGCCGCATTTTTAGGCGTTATTGGCCCTTGGGATTCGGTTTTGTTTACACAGCCGCCATGCACTTTTCCAGGTCCTGATTGTCACCACCATTTCCACGTATTTCTTTGAATGCTGAGGTTACTATTAGATATATACTTCACCGAACCGTATGAGATGCAGCAATTTGGCCTTCCCCAGTCAGTCGTCAGCCACCCGCGGCTGTGTACCAGCTATCTTTAACCGAATTTCTGTAGGCAGCCTCTTGCAGAACTTGGGTCAGTTTCCCAAGCAGAAGGTTATCATTAACTCCGACTGTAGCCTACCTTTTTTCAGCCGAGAACCGTTTCCTATGTAGTTGGGTAATAATCGAATTCGTGTCAACCGTATAGAAATGACATTACCAAAAAGAGGGCTTGGCGGATGTTGCACCGTTGCACCCGATTACTTGCCTCGGCATCCACAAAGGAGATAGCTTTAATGTTCGGGAACTCTCTAAACAATGATCATCCGTCTGTCGTCAGATTTACAAAATTTCCCACGATTGCTCGTTTTATTTGGATATTTTTCTACTGGGAGTTCGGAATTATGCGCACCTTCTATAATGAGTCACGGAGCCGAATCCACGACAACCGAACGACCTCTGTGCCGTCAGCGGAACACAGTGTCACCCGAAGCAGTCGTAGTTCACCATAATACACTAATTCCAGCGTCGTTTGATCAGCTGAAATGATAATCGCACTACAAATGGTCCTCCACAGGTCGCAGGCGTTCATCAGCTTCACCTATATGTTACTGGATTTCGATTACAGAACATTTGTGTACATGACAGTTAAAGCGTCATAATTCCTTTCGGTGCCTGTTGGTATAAGGGCAGTAAGTAATGATTTTCTAGCGGCTTACTGGACTGTGGAAGCTACGCCGTGCGGCTACCGCAGTCAGGGGTGTTTTCTGCAGCGTTTGCTTGGATACGCACGTTTACTGGCTTTGCTTTATCGTAGGCTGGATCCGGATCGAGGCTGCCATCATCGCCACAGACCTAACGAAGGCTGCACCACCGAAAGGAGTGGATGTGGACACGCTATTTGCTTGTCCGCTTAGGGGAGTGATGTGGGAAGGAGGATTTGGCAACAGACGCTACAGTGCTGTTTGAGCGTCAGGATTTCGTCTCCGACCTAGGGGCGAGCATGAATTGGCCGCTTAAAGTACCAGCATGGCCATGTTCATTTCCGACTGTGCAATCCTGATATTCAGCAGATGAAGGTGATCGTCTTACTCAACTTATTGCAGTTTGGCGTGCGCAAATATAAACGTCTGACGACTGAGATTACTCGACATATTGGAAAAAACCAAAGGGTGTCGGCTACGTTAATGTGCGGACTCACTTCTTGGGCCGAATTCTTAACACATTATAGTAGAATAATGTACGGCAATTTGAATAGGTTGGCAGAATCTTAGGGAATTACTGCAAGTACATAAATTACACAGGCTGCGTTGCTTCATATTTTGAGTTTGGCTATACTTCCTGATTACGCGCCGTGAGAGTCACTGTAACTTCCGGTTTTGAGAAGATGCATCAAAGCTACGACGAATCTTCTCAAAACACGATAAATCCCTCTACTAATCTCTGTAAATTCCGCCGTCAACTCTGAGACTATGCTTGATATTGGTTAGTTATTGATGGTCAGCCCTCGGGTGCTATTGTTAAAATAATGTAGTCATCTGACTGATAGGTATGTGTGGCTTTCCGATGGATACAGAGAACTCAGGGTTGATGCGCACAAGTTGGATGCGATTGATGGACATTCAATGGCTCATAACTTGTTCTGTAACTGCCTGGAGTATGCCAAATGTGAGCGGGTCAGGCTTGTTAGAACGCTCAATGATTGCCCTGTCGAATACAGTATCACAGTTGGTTAAGCTACCCAAAGGTTATCAGTCTATACACGTGGGTGTTAGTTCGACAGCTGTAAAAACAGTCAGAATTGCTGGAATTGTGATCCACAGGGAATTATTCCGTGCGAGATGGCTCAGAGGCAGAGCAACTTAGAGCGATCCGAATGGTTGTAAGCCGAATACGCTGTTAGAAAAATACGAGGAATTTGCAAAAACACAGAGTGCAAAACCGACGCAGTTCACTTGCGTAATTTGCGAAGAGCCATTCCGTAGAGCACTTTTACAATTGAATGAGATACTGTCAAAGTGGGTGCACGTCGCGACGAATAAGCTTTATGGTTGTGGCATTATATTGACGACCGCTGCGTGCAAGTCTTTTGACAATTGGGAAACAGGAATGGATTGCATAGGCTAACTGGTTCCCTCTGTTGTCCTCAACCATTCTGAAGTGCATCTGGTCGATTCGGCTTGCTCATCAGTACAATTATGGGTACCGTGTTCTTCTGGTTGTTCAAAGGAAGTAGAAACTGCATACTTACTCCTAATATTATGTTGTCTTGACCATCGTGCAGTCAGGAAAGAGATGCATTAGCTGATGCAATCAGCGGGCTGAAAGAGTATTTGTTTTATTTCTAGCGCATCCCTCCGAAGTTCTCAGTCCTCCACTCCACGTTCACACATAAGAGGCCGAATGTTGCATAGGCAGTTAAGCAACCCCGCTTACTACCCACTAGTCAAAAACCCACTCAGTTGATTCCCCTGCATAACTCGGTACCTTCGGGTTCAAGGTCCAAGTGTAGATGCTGGAACATGCACACACGGATGGATCAAACCCAATGGCACTACCCAACGAGACGCGCCACACCTGGCAATATACCTTTGCAATTAAATTCATCACCGGTATGTAACATCAACCGGGGGTAGTTAGGCATTCTAACTGAGGTGGACTATTGCTACAGCGCATAAGGACACCGGACTTGCCTTACCCAATAATAGGAATGGCCATTTGAATGGCGGCCTGGCCGTCCCTATCCTGAGGATGATGTGATTTCACCCACATCGATGATGCGGTGGGCTTGCAGCGTTTCCAACGCGTATGGTCACACCGTGTGCCATTAGATGACACAAAACATTAGCTCCTATCCCCATTACTCTACCCGATGCATGCGGTCCGTATCGAGGACTGACCAGCTATGTCTACTGGGTGATACTAACACGCGTGTCGGGTGTGCTGCCGTGGTGGTGGCAGATGTAATCGAGCTCGGCCAATTAAAACACTAACCACGTACTTTTGCTGTGTGGCATGGCGATTGCCAGTGGCAATACAACGCGAATACTATTGCGTAGTGTGCATAGTGATTTAATTTACCACATCGTGTGACATGAACACATCTCACAGGATTCTTGTATTGCGATGATATGAAGGTGGCAGGCACCGCAAGTTAACACACACCACAGTATGTCCATATGTGGGTAAATTAATCCTTTGATCCCCTGTTGTCAGCTGGAGAAAATTTCGTGTAGGTAGCTTCTATCATGCTGAGGTGAATTGTGAGTTCGGCCTGGCGACTTTCCAATCATCGATCTGTAGTAGCATCCGCTACGGTCAGTGGCTTGTACAGTCGAGGAGACGGGCAGGTTCGCAACTGCAAAACGACCCGGGCACTCGTATGGAAACACCTTGGTAACTAACTTACTAGATTCGTAAAATATTGTTACCACTATTCCATCTCAATGAGGCTGGACCTTACCGTGGTGCGATGGTTTGTGTGCCTCTGTGATCCATTGAGCTATACTGGGTGGTGCATTTTTGCACCTTCAGAGCCACTCATACCAGATTGGTCAATGGTTAGAGGCCAGACAAACTCAGCCTCCTGGTCCTCCAGGTTGGGGGTTGGAATGAGGGTGACTCCTTATTCCTTAAAACGGACTCCTTGTAGTCCAGTGCCAAACCCGCTGCCTTGCGGCCAGGTTTTTGAACCAAAGGCTTTGGTTGAGAACCCTAATCGTTCTCCTGTCTAGGCCTGGGCAACCTGACAGTATCCTGCCCACGCAATACAATGAATCGCACTTCAAACAAATTTCTGATGCTCTGGCCACCGCAGAGGATAATCAACGGTGCCCTATCTGCTGCATCGGGCAGGGTAGATAGGGGTTTGGATGCTACTGCCCAAGCCTTCCCATCTTCTTATTCCCCCGCTTACGCTTTTTCACCCTTATTGTCCCTTTCCAGCTTCACTTTTATCCCCCTGTTTTCAACCCCCCAATTCTCGGCCTTCCCGCACCTTACTTCAATAGTCGCTTGTCTTTTAGTTTCAACTCACATGCAAACGCGGTGCGTCATTCCTGCCCTGTCAACAGGCCCATGTCAAACCAAGCGGCCCATTCCAGTTCATCGGCTTCCATTTGGAGCCCTCGATCCTCCTTCAGATTGGCATGCATCAATGTTCGCACATTGCTTCAGATCGGTCAACAGGCAGCATTTGCCCGAACATTGGAGACCCTCTCGATCGATATCTGCTGCTTATCGGAGACCTGCCTGCAAGACTCGAGCTCTGTACTCACTCTGCGATCCCCTTCAGGTGACACTAGCAGCACTTTCTCATTACGCCTATCCGGTGATGATGCAGCTTCGAGCACCGGCCAAGCCGGTGTCGGTATTGCCCTGAGTCCCCGGGCTGAAGCTACTGTGGTTGATTGGATTCAAATCAGTAGCCGGATGTGTGCGGTCCGATTGGCTGGCTCGTTCAAAACTTCGAAGTCGCGCGGGACTAACAGGTGTCTATTCGTTATCGCTGCCTATGCACCGACAAACTGTAGCGATGACTCAGTAAAAGACGACTTCTATCGTCAACTGAACGAGCCCCTTTGCCACAGAAGAAGCTCGGACACTGTAGTGCTGGCTGGGGATCTGAACGCTCAAGTTGGAAAATTATCCACAGATGAGCTGCATCTGGGCGGCCAACATGGTATAGGCTCCCGTAATGATAATGGTGAGCGGTTACTTCATTTGTGTGAGGATGCTCGCTTATTTCTTGCGAGCACTAATTTCAGACACAGCACCCGCCGGAGGGTGACTTGGCGCCCACCAGTCTCAAACTAGCTACGGACGCAATTCGATCACATTGCTACAAGTTACCGCTGGAGAGGCTGCGTCCAGAACTGTCGCTCGATTTGGAGCACATGTGTGGACACCGACCATGCACTTGTATGTGCTGACATTCGGATGCGTTTTGGCGGACGTCCACGACGACGCTGTGAGCGCATTGACACCAGCCAACTGACAAAGCCAGCTGTTCTGAATGCCTATCAAAGTACGCTGTCGTGCGAGTTGGATAAACGCTCACTAGATGCAATTGAAGCTCACTGGTCTCATATTCACCAGAACTTACTAGCACCAGGAAAATCCTCATGTGCTGTGACTAATCGCCAACATGGACATTGGGTCTCTTCACAGTCTCTGGAACTTATAGATGCTCGCCGGCATATTCCGGCTGGAAGCGAATACAATGAAACTCGCAAAGAGCTCCGGGCAAGACTCCGTGCTGGACTGAAGAGAGACCGCAAATCCTGGTGGTCTCATCGTGCAACAGAGATGAAAATGGCCGCTGCCCTTGGTTACCATCATAAGTTCTTCCGTCTGATACGGGAATCGGGCAGCAGAAGACCTGGTGTTAGTGAAACTATACGTGACGAGAGTGGACAGCCTATCCACAACTTGTCAAAACGCTTGGAGCGCTGGGCTGAGCACTTTGAAAGGCAATTTAATCGGTCGGGATTGTCAGATTTCTCGCCGGCCACTGACCGCTCCGCTCCCCGGGCTGTCCTTTTGGATCCACCCTCTCGCTCAGAAGTCGAACGTGAGATCGAACTGTTGAAGTTAAATAAAACCGCGGGACCAGATGATCTTCCTCCAGCCCTCTTCAAATTCGGGGGACCTGCTCTTATGGATGATTTACACGAGTTACTAGTCAAACTGTGGGAGCAGGAAACTGTCCCAACCGATTGGAGCCGCTCCGTCATGGTCCCAATTTTCAAGGGAGGCTCACGATCGGAATGCGGCAGCCATAGAGGAATCAGTCCGATCTCCATCGCCTCAAAATTGCTTGCCTCTGTCATGCTTCACAGACTGACTGACACTCGTGAAAGCCAGATTCGTGAAGAACAAGCCGGGTTTCGTCGAGGACGTGGCTGCATTGACCACATCTTCACCTTGCGTCAGTTGTTGGAGCACCGTCACATATATTGGCAGCCCACCGTAGTCGTGTTCCTCGATATCAAAGATGCATTCGATTCGGTGGACAGGCATGCACTTTGGGACTGTGTACTCAGGAGAGGTGTGCCCGAGAAATATGTGAATTTTATCCGAGCATTATACACGCGTAGCTCCGACAGAGTGAGGGCTTACGGAAAGCTGTCGTCGCCCTTTAATATCTCCAGCGGCATGAGACAAGGATGCCCGCTGTCACCTTTACTCTTCAACTTCACTGTTGACGAAGTCATGGAAATCGCGTTTACAAGACACGACTTAGAAGGTGTGGAGCTACTTCCAGGAGAACGACTTCTTGACTTAGAGTATGCTGATGACTTAGAGTATGCTGATGATATTGTCCTAAGCTGTGACAGCTCACAAATGTGCCAAGCGGTACTGGACAGATTAGCACTAGCTGTCCGTCACTTCGGGCTTTGCTTCGCACCCTCGAAGTGCAAAGCGTTCATCCAAGATTGGTCTGGACCGCCTCCTACGCTGACCCTTGTTGGGGATCAGCTAGAAGTCGTTCAAAAATTCGACTACATGGGAAGTTGTATTAGCGGCCGTGGGATTGAAGATGAGATCACGAATCGTATAGCAAAAGCTCGAAGTGCTTTTGCTAACGTTCGCCACTTATGGTGCCGGCACGACATCACTCTCGCCCTGAAGGGTAGAGTGTACAATGCAGCGGTACGTTCGACCCTGCTGTACGGTTGTGAAACCTGGCCGCTTAAAGCAGCGGACCTAAAGTGGCTAGTTGCGTTCGACCACCGGTGCCTTCGTAATTTAGCTCACATATGGTGGGAACACCGCGTGAGTAACGAGCGTGTTCGACGCCTTGTTTACGGCACAGGAAAAGGAACTGAACCGCGCGGCACCGTTATTTCACGCACCAGGCTCCGATGGCTCGGCCACGTGTTACGCATGCCAGCCCACCGACTCACGTGACGTGCGTTGTTTGCGCGCCGGGGTGTGGATGGAAGAAGAGGAGGGGTGGTCAAGCGATGACTTGGTCGAGAGGAATGAAGGCCCTCACTTCGGAGGTGGCCTCGGTTGGAGCGTCTCGGCTCCCTGGTTGGGGTCCGATAGACAGTGAACACGTTTGGTTGGACACACTTGTTGACATGGCAAGGAGCCGACCTCAGTGGTGTTCGTGCTGTGAGTTTCTTTGTCCCACCCCATCCCTCTTAACCTCCCCCTCCAACCACGATCTCATTATTTAGCCTTATATAATTTTGCATAGTAATTTTTTTGATGCATAGTAGCCGGCTGGTAGCTTACCGGAACGATGCCCATCCGTTACCGGTAGCTCAGCCGGCTTGCCCCAGTTGAATTTTTTCGTTTTCTCCTTTTTTCTGTGTATTGCGGCACAGTAGCTGAGGTGTGCCCCACCTCTCCCTAACGTGTATGATGATGATGTTACCACTACTGTATAGGCAAGAGATCCTGGTGCTGTGGGTAATAGAAGCAAGTTTCTTAGGGTTTACAGCATGCCGGTCCAGGCGGTCTATCATCATAACAAATGAATGATTTGCGTGGAAATCGAAAAAAACCGAAGTGCTTCACTGCTCCAGTTAAAAATATTCTGTGAATTCCTGAAAACAGTGAGCAGCGCCAACTTGAATCGGAAGAGAATACTTGTGAACGCACTGTAGATCAGTGTTCACATGCAGTCCACGGACATAATGAGAGCGCAGTGTACGCGTTTCGATGATCACCGGAGCAGCCGTTTACAGTTTAACTGAGGAGGTTGCAACGGTTGCAAATACTCAATGTAAATGACTCACTGACACTGTGACCGAGGTGGGAACACGGACAACGCCTGTTCAACTGTGGAGTGACGCGTCAGTGTGTCCCAGAGGATGACAGCAAAAGGTTGTGCCGTATATTGTGTCCCATATTTCTACTTCCCCTACACATACTCTTTCCGTCCCCACTGTTTCCTCCAATCCGTCACCATCCATACGGTTGCCCGCCAACGCAATCATATGCCTCCTCGCAAAGCCCAGCATCGGATGCTAGAACGTGCACACAATACTCTACCGTAACTAGAGCGGAAATCGATTGAGCGCCCCGAGCTACGCAATGCACTGGTCGCGATAGAATTGGTGCGCCACAACATCGCTATTGCGGCATTCAGCGCGACGCGGCTTGGTGGGTGATTTCAATGCGCGCGTTGGGTGTGACGCATCAGATGTCATCGGTCAGCATGGCGTTGGTTCTGCCAGTGCGAATGGTGACAGGTTGTTCTCACTGTGTGCCATTCGCGGTGTGACGATCACCATCACTTGGCGTGCACTCAGTGTGAGTGATATAGTTGCTTGGACACACTCAGGGAGTGGTCAAACTCACTTGTCATCATATGTCAGCGTGACATGCGTGAAGGGCACATGACACGTGTACTGGGTGGCGCTGAGTGTGGCACTGATCACAAATTGGTGCGGACAAAATTTTCGTATGCATTGCACTTCTGCCGTGAACCGGCAGAAATATGATTTTTTTCCGTAGGTATTGTGGAGAAGAGTATGGAGCTAGAAAAGGCGATGGCTGCATGCCTGTGTGATGTGGAATGCATGGCCACAGTGGGCGACCTGTGGAACCAGTTTAGCGACCAGGTGAAAGCTACTACAGAAGGGACCATCGGGCGCACAAACTGTAAGCGGCCCGATTGTTTTGATGAGAACAATGAGACGATTGGCGCTTTGGTGTCTGAGAAGAACGCAACATTAGCTGCACATGTGGCAAACTCCGGTGACATGGGGAAGAAGAGTCAGCTTCGCAAACTTCATTGGCGGCTGATTCGAGAGCTCCGTCGCATTAAACATGCATGATGGACGGAGAATACGAAGCAGATGGAATGCTACGTCGAACGCCGCCAACACAAGGAACTCATTGACTCTTTCAAAGCGGTGTATGGACCGAGGTAGCAGCCACTGAGGACGCTAATCGATGGTAGTTCAGGCGCTACCTGCACACAGACTGCAGACATAATGCAGATGTGACGAAATCTCTTTGACTGTCCCTTAAACAACCGTTCAGTGTTTGACCGACCTACATTGAACGACCTAAAGCAGCACGAGGTGAATCTGAGCCTGGCGGACACACCAACACTGAACGAGACGCAGAGAGCATTTGCTCAGCTGCGAAACGGCCAGTGTACCGGGGCCGACGGGATCCTGCCTAAAATATTGAAATACGGCGTACCCGCCTTGGTGAATACGCTGTATCAGTTGATGCAACGCGTGTGGATTGAGGAGGAAGTGCTTTCTGATTTGAAGGATGCGCTTCTGTTCCCACTGCACAAGGGCAAAGAGAGCAAGCAATGGTTAGTGGCATAATGCGGAGAAACAAGCCGCAGCTTAACGTTTCCCGCCGGATAATTGGTTAGAAGTGAACAAAATTATCACACAAATAGAAACAAAAATAGTAGACAACCAAAACTGTCGACTTGCGGATGGCAGTGTTTCCCCTCTGAATGGCCCACATTTGGCTTTATGTATTCTCTAAGTTCCCGTTTCCGAGCTGTATTCTATCGGGCACGTCCCTGAGTTGCGGATCGGGGAATGCCTTCCTTGGGGACTTAACTGCGAAAAATTCTTGTCTGCTTTGCAGGCAAAATGAATAACCAGTCGCGGACAATCAGCGGCAGCTTCGTAGAGCGTGGGGAGTTCTGGGCTCGGCCACTGGTTCTCCAGTAAATACCACAAGTGCTCGTACGGTGCTGTCTCAAAGACAAGGTGACCGACTATAGGGTCACTGACCACTCACTTCTGTAACTGGAAGCGAGTATCTAACGGCAGGCGGATGAACAACCTTTCTGGCCACCGGATTCTCTGTGGACTACTTCCGAAGACAAAGAAAGCGAATGAGCCACCTCGCTGTCAACGGTCTTCGCTAATCTTCCCGCTTCCTTGCTGGTCACGTCTTTAACACCAAAGGCTCGGGGTGGGGTCCCTTAAGTCAACCCTCTTCCTTGGCCTGGGCAACCTGGAAGCTCTCTTCCCACACAGCACTTGGGACTTTGCATCCCATCCGCTGACTCCTCTGTCTGCTTTTTGCTATTGTTACTCATGTGTTGTGGCACTCTGCCAAATGTTTGTTTGGCAAGTGTTAACTACACACATTATCCAACTTCAGCGTCTGTTTTTCAGACAAAATGGAGGTGGGATGATTTATTTCTTTTGCTGTTGTTTGTGCGGATGGTTTGTGTTACGTGATATGGTGTAGCATGGCTAGTGTATCCTCAACACGAGTATTAAACCCAGCGAACGTGGGAGTTGAAATAACAGCTTCTGATAGGGTATTCTATGTGTGGCAAACACAGCGACTGTATTGTTCTGTCAATTTGAGATGATGACCTCTCCCTTTGTCGTTGTGACTCAGCTTCAGTATTTGATGGCACAGGTGATTAGAGTTGTTTAATGTTTGGTAAGCCATGATTAGGTCACCACGAAAACGCCGATAACGTCCGCTGAAAATGCCAAGATCTCTGGAGCGCTGTTCGTACGACAAGTGGCGCAGCCCTTCAACCTTTTTGTTCGCCTGACGTTACGGAATCTCCAAGGCAGGGAGATCCCGTTTTTACCATGGGCATCATGCTTGAATTACATATTCAACATGAGGGCGTATGTAGGCTGGAAAGAGTTGGCAGAAGATTGGCGGTTCGAATTGTCCGAAAGCTCTCCGTAAAATCCCCACAATTTAGATCCGCTTCTTCGATGCCTTTGCGGACTGTTCTGAGCAGCCGAAGTCTTCCCAGACCAGCCCATCGAGATCTTTTTCTTGAAAACAGTGTTGCAGTTGCTGGTCTCCCAGCTTATATACGTGTGAACCATTCGGGGTCGAACATGAAGCACTTGAGATTTAGCCACACTGAAGAAAAGGTGGTTATGGACCGACTATCCATAGATATCACCAGGGTCGTTTTGCAGCAGGATGAAATATAATGAAAAACTAAGATGTATATTCTTGAGGTTACACGAAGTACACCAAAGAAGGCGTTATCAGTTTTGCATAATCGGATATGCGAAATGTACTGTCTGATCAAATATTACTCTTGCCAACTGTAACTGATGAGGTTCTTGAGATCCAGAACATGAGATGTGGTTGTGATAACTGTTTACATGTTGAAATAGCAAACTGTTTTGCGGATGCGAAGGGGTTGATGGACGCGAATGTTGGCTTAAATATTTGGCTTAAATATTTGACTCAAATGATGTTTCGCTCATTTGGATTGGTTCGACCCCGAACCAATTGCTTTCGGCTCTATCCCCGGTCACCTGTCGTCCAATTTTCGCTCGTTCATCGTAAAATCTGGCGATAGATTTCTTTGGGCCGCGTTGAATTCCTGTTCGCATCCAGTTGAGGGAACCGTGAGCCACATGTGAGTGGGGATGGGAATCGCTGATGAAGGACCATCCGCCGTCATTTCAAAGTTCCACAGGTTCCAGCCAACATGTCTGAAACACTCGGAAATAAGGGCAACGGAGAAAAGACAGCCGAACAGACAGCCAGACGGAAATGCGATGGAAGCGTACAAGAAAAAGTGAACATGCAACAAAGGATTAACCGTTGAACCATTATGTACTTTTTACCTGCGTTGCCATAAATGTTATATATAAATGAATTCTTACGAAAGGATAAGCAGCGGGGAATGCGAAAAGATGCGAGTTGGGGCTGGATGCCCGATAAGAGCGAGGAGTAGAAAACATTGCAGATTGTAAAGGATACGTGAGTGTCTGTATACACGAGGCCTCGTCGGTACGGCGTGTAGGGTGACTCTGTCGACCATCCAAAGGTGGACTTGGAGAATCCGCTGGTGCTTGGGTTGCTACAAGCAACCTCTATGGAGACCTCGGTTCACTTGAGGTGGACCTCGGCCATTCCGATCTTAAAGACCGTAAGTAAAAAGAAAACATTTTATAGTGTTGCTCATCCCAACACTGGCACCTCAAGACCGCGGTTTCATCCTGGTTGGGACTCATCAGTTGGAGATAGCCTGAGTTGGGCTGGAACTCAGAGCCTAGTGGCTCGACCTATCTTGCTAAGAGAGGAGAGCTAATGTAAATAGAGTGATGGAAAGCAGGTGATGGCGGTGAACGCCGGTTTACAAAGAAAAGCCAGAAGGGTCGAGACAGGTACGTAGATACATGAGCAAGAACACGTAGAAGCTAAGGCGCTGCGTCGTGCAGTGTAATTCAGTAATCTTTCTCTGTCGAGAGAAACGAGGGATTTAAGGCTAACCAAAGCAAGAGGTGGGGCAGGATACTCGTCCAGAGTTAGGTGCCAAAGTGGTTGGAGCCAGCAGGTGGTTACGTATGTATCAACACATACAAAGCTAAGGCGCTGCATCGCGCAGGATGATTAAGTCGTCCCCGGATATCTAGGGGAAGAAAGCTAATGCAGGCTAAGTAGTGGCATGTAACAGGTGGGCCCGGATGCGCGGATTTGGGCTGCCGATGATGACGACTGGTTACTCGGTTAGCTAAATTACTATATTTTAAGATTAGAATCGCTCTGGACCTCGTTCCCATATTTCATCTCCAGAATGGTCTAGACCAAGAAATTCTACAATAAGCATTGAGTCAAGAAATCGGCGTAAATTAGTACGGGATGCTGCAGCCGTTGGTATCGCTCTGATTTCTATTGACAGTCTGTTCCAAACGAACGCATATCTATAAAGACAGAAACTAGAGCGTATTCTCGTACGAGCTTTCGATAAGATGATGATAGGGATATAGGTGCGCTTCTAAGGGGCAGATTTCGGAATTAATGCCTACTTGTTCTCGGATGCCAAAAGGAAGTGAAAGCATGCATTCCTATTGTTGTATTTCAATGCTTCCACATATTATGCACGGAAGAACAGAGGAAAGCCTGGGAAGCTACGCTGCTGATGTTGGTGCACCTTAGTTGTCAGTTATTCAAAGTTGGTATCGATTATGTATTACCTGGACTTTTGCAGGCTAGTCGATGCAGCTGTTGAAAATGTCAGCTGAATATGGGTAATGTCCTAGCAAAGCTTATGTAGCAAAACGTAAAAAGGTGTCCTAAAGGATCTATTCCATAATGGATAGCGCTCGTCCACATTCCGTCGAACGAAATACTCTGTAATAGCATTGGAGTTGTGCAGTATCTGGAAAAGGAATACCAGATTAAGTTTGAGCCTCCGGAGCCACAATGGGTCTAGCTGGAGCTGTTTGCATCTAACACGATAGTTTAGTGTAGATGATTCCAATAGTCGCTTAGTGAACGAATGTTGCACTCTCTCAATTTCTGAAGCTCTGACCGCTAACTAAACTTTGATGTCATCGGCGTAGATCAAGTAGTTTGACGTGACTTGGCTCACTGGATAGTTAATGAGGACCAAGAACAGGCGGGGCCCAGTATCGAATCCTGTGATACACCGCATTCAACGGGAATTGGGTCTGATATGGATTCACTTACTCTCACCTCCAGACGCCTGTGCGAGAGAAAATTGCAGATGCACCCGAGGAGAGGGTTCCGAATGTCTCATCTTGAAGTTTGGCGAGGAGGCTACGATGGTCCAGCCGGTCGAATGCCTTAGAAAAGTCAAGGTAAGCCACATCAGCTTCCGCACCAGCATCCACCGTTTCGGCCTAACTCTCTTGCTAACAGCAGGTTAGTCTTGCACTATCACTTCTAGCGGAAGCCGTGATGCTGCTGAGCAGTGTAACTAAAGCCGTCCGGATAAACCATGAGTGCATCTGCAATGATAGTCACCAGAACCTTTGAAAGAAGCAGAAGAGTCACTGGTCTATAATTAACTGAGTCACAACGACTACCCCTTTGTGAACGGGTTATTATTCCGTATTGGCATATTGCAGGAACGTGCCTCTCGTCAAGGCAGTATTGGAACAGCCGCGCTAAGGCTTTACCCAAAATATTAGCCGCCACAACAAGCGTCCGAGGGCGGACGTCGCAATTCTTTGCGAGACATACAGGTGCATGAATAATAACATTTTCATCACGGTGTCTGCCGTAAAACTTGTGATTCTTGGTGTAGGTAGCATAGTTTCCAAAGATACTGGCGACCACAAGACGCAATGAAACGTTGATGCATATTGTTGTTGCATAACATTCTAGGCTTCTTTAGCGGTCCGAGTCAGACCACTCATTGTTTGAAGAGGAAGAAATCCACTTTGTACCTTGCAAAGGCTGTTCAGATACTTGAAAGCATATCGCTCTGCTAAACCCTGTTGATATGTTTATTTGTCCTCGCGCACTGGTTGGGTACAATGGTTACGGTGGCCAACATGGGCCTTCCAGCTACTCAAACTCGAACAGTTTTGTGGGAAAACCATGCCGCTTTACGCATCATCCATTAAGGTATATTACTCCGTATATATGGTGCCACATTTCTCGGACTGATGGTCTTGGTTACCGATGCCCCACTAACCAAAGTGTTAAACTTACTGACGAAACCTTCCCAGGCAATATCCGGGGTATCCTAGGTTAGGAAACCCCACTCGGTCGCTTCAACGAGTCGGGTTAAAGAGTCGTAACTGATTATGGTTCACGTCGTTTGACTTTTGTCTTCGGGGTATTCAATATGCAAAGTCGCATTATCACTGTGTCCTAGAGGAGTATCGATTATCACTCTCTCGATCATGAGTTCTTCATTAGTGAATATCCGGTCCAATATGGATGGCTTGTTTTTCCCCTGAATCTGATGGCCGAAGTGACGTGACTATAAAGCAGCAAATTTGAGACAATGTCTTGCAGATCTGCTCTGAATCGCTCTCGCGGTGTAGCCTGGGATTCCAGAGCATGTAAGTTGAAATCGTCAGAGACTAGAAAGTGGCTGTTTTTCCTGCCTGTTCTTCCTGCCTGAACGCAGCCACAATGTAGCAGTCCGGCACAGCTGTAGACGATGGCGGTCGCTAAACAACAGCCACTAGGCTAACCTCGTTTCTTCAGAGTCGTAAGCTACCCCAAATGGAGTCCGGCACTTCGGTTTCGGAATCGCATTTGAGATCGCACTGGAGAATGTTCGGAAAGTAAAGGACGACTTCACGACCTTTTCTGGCTCAATCATTCCGCATAACGGACATATCTGTCACGGCGATTTCGGCGACCGTTGTCTCACAGTGTAACCATGTTTCCGTGATAGCGATGAGGTCCAAAGCTGCTGGCGCATGTCGAACTAGGCATTTGTGGACATGCAAGTGTGATGCTCTGAAACCAGAAACGCGTTGGATGTGGTGGATGAAGCGAGTGAGTTCGCGCCGACCCATGAAGGGTCGGCGGCTGATCGATTTTGTGTGGATCGGTTGTAGGCTTTGGAGATGAAGTTGGGATATATCCTTGTATCAGGTTCTCCGGATCCAGGTGGTCGATCGTGTTCTGCTGTGTCCCTTCTGGTGTTATGCTTACTGCCGAAACTCATACCGCCTCGGATCTTACAGTGGGTGTTTTCATTGAGCCTGACGCCCAATGTGTTGCCAACAAGACGTGTTTGGGTTCCTGCTGTTTTCAGACGAATTTCTGTTGACAACCTGGTGCGGAAATTAGGAAACCGCTAACGAAAAATTTGTGCCGTTAGTTTAGGTTGTAAGGCCAGCTTCAAAAGCTTGGGACCATACCCTTGTAGTTAGGTGACAGGGATACTTGCCAACGAGGTGGAGACAACATTTTTGAGAGAAAGAGCCTCTCGGATTTAACGCTATTGCTCCCGGTCGTTTACTTAAGCATCGTTGGAGGAGGAATAGGTAAGCTCAGGAATTATCATAATATCAACTTGCTGTTGTGGGCAAGGTGATTGCCCGAATCTTGCTCAACCGCCTCGTCAGTCAGGTTGTGGAACCGAACGTGGGGGAAAAGCAATTTGGATTCCGTTCGGGTCTCAGAACCATCGATATGGTGTTTGGGGCTCGTCAGTTACAGGAGTAAGGCAGCGAAAGACAGTCGTTATACTAGTTATTTGTTGATTTCACGAAAGCATTTGGTACGGGGACTCGCGAGGCATCGTGGCTGATTTTGGGTAAGTTTGGTTGTCTAAGTAAGTTTGTGAGTTTAATTGAATATCTGCACAGTGGTATGCGGGCGAGGGCACAACCGAGTAGGGAGACCTCGGATGACTTTGCAGTTGTCTCGTATGTGCAGCAAAGCTGTGTCTTAGCTCCTGCCCTGTTTAATATTTATTTTCATGCCATGATGTCGTGTGTGTTTGGTGCGGTTTAGGCTTACGGTCTTCGTGTCGAGCACCGTATTGTTGGTGGGCTGCTGAGTATCCGTCGTTGCAGTGCGAGAACCCTAGTCGCCGAGACAACTATCCGCTTGTTGCTGTTTGCCAACGATTGTGGATTGTTTACACACAGCGCGGATGAGTTGCAGCACATGGCTAGTGATCTGGCTTCGACAGCGGTCAACTTCGGGCTCATCTACGGCACAAACAACATTGTCTGTATCTTTTAGCTTTAACCGAAATTACAGTCCGCAATGGTGTCGCAAATCAGCATTGGTACTGACGTATTGGAAACCACCTCCCGCTTCTGCTACCTTGGGGGTGTGGTTTCGGCTGCCCAGCAAATAAACAGTGAGCTCCGTATCCGCGTACCCAAGGCAACGGCGGCATTTGCAAAGCTTGAGTACCGAGTGAGGAACAACCACCAACTTATCGTTGGAACGATGATGATGGTCTACAAGTTCATGGTGCTGTCCGTTCTTCTCTACAGCAGCGAAACGTAGACGATATACCGACGATATGTATCTCGAACTGTTTCAACAACAGTATGTGCAGCGGATTCTGCAAATAGGTTGGTGCGACAGAGTTGTAGACACGGAGGTGTTGCGGCGATGTGGAATGTGTGCAGTGGACTGCCTACTTTTGCTGAGACATCTTAGGTGGCTCGGTCATGTGTGGCGTATGGATTCGACGCGGATACCGAAGCAGCTGCCATTTGGTCAGCTGCGTTTGGGGAAGCGGTATGTGGGGTACCGACGCCTCCTTACCAGGACATGATCAGAGTGAGCCTACCACGTTTTACTATTGATATCAGATGTTGGGAACCAAAGGCGGTTGGTTGGCTTGAAGGATGCGATCTAATCACCAAGGCGGTTGCCGAATTGCATGAGAATGGTCTCTTGGATGTGGAGAAGAAGCGGAAGCTGCGGAAGCGACAGGTGCCGATGGAGTTTATCCCATCGACGTCCAGCGCATGGTGTTGTAGCACATGCGGTCGTAAGTGCATGAGTCAGGCAGCCCTAGTGAGCCACGAGCGAGGCAACTCGGGACCAGCATCGAAACGACGACGGGTTCTGCTGAGAACGTAAGCAGAACCGGCGCAGCGTTGGTAGGTACGCTAAATGTGCATCCATTCGATTTACTAACCGCCTCTATTTCAACTGAATGGTTTGCTCAATTGTCCTAATGCTTAGTTTGTTACCTAAATTTAATGTATGCCTGAATAATCGTCTATTTGCATATGTCGCTTTATCGATAGGGGTTAACTTCTTTAAGTTTTCCCATTTGTTGTATATTTTTTGATTTCTTTTTCTGACCTATCTAGCTTATCGCGGATTTGTTGATAACCCGGTTATTTCATGTGCTAATTTAATGGAGTTATGTCGCACGTCTGTATGTTTTATTCAATTTATTTGAATTGATTTTGTCATCGCAAGTGATTGGCTGTTGTTTGACATCCCTGATGTGGCTGCGCTTGATGTGCATATTCATCAGGTGCCTACCTGTCTTTTATCCTGCGCCTCGATTACACTGCCCTTAGTAGGCAGTTGGTAGTTCCTGGAGGGGCCAAGGTGCGCGGTTCTCTTGACCGTGCTAGGCTCGAAGAGTGGTTCCACCCAGTGGGGAGCAGATAAAGACCCAGCCACCGCCATGTGTACGTCAAGAACGCAGGATTCTCAAATTAGATAGACAGGAAAGCTGATGTGCTGTACGTTGAAGGAGTGTGGACCGGCTCGATTGATGAAATGTGGCTCCAATCCACTTGCTGCCCGGTCTTATTCCTTTGGCTTTACACTGGATATGGGGTGTGTGGATGGAGCTGTAGGTAGTGTAGCGTAAGCCACCTATGGTCACTCTGTAGGTGCAGACGTCCTGTGGCTGTCTCCTGGTGGCCGCAGTGACAGGAAAATCCGGAAGCGTATGTCGCCAACCATATTTGCGAGCGCATGGTTCATCCTAATGTTCTCCATATCGTTCCAATTTTAGTGTACGTACCGCCGAAGTCATCTACCTCAGGTAGAGGTTGCTGAGGTATATATACACCATGCTTCTTCACCGCAGTTGGACCAAACCATGCTACACTTAATCTAGATCTTCTTAATATTGATAATTATTAATCCACACTGTTTGATTTACTCAGTTCTGACATTCTGCCGCATGTTCCGTATCAATTTTGCATGTTTATTTTTCTTCAAATTGCATGTTGGTTGATTGATATTCGCGGTGTGGCTGTGCTTGATGTGAACGTCAACAAGGTGTTTACCTGTCGGAAACGGCTACCTCGATGAAACTGGCTCCAAGCGACAGTTGGTCGTTGTTGAGAGAGATGAGGTGAATGCTCTCGTGACCTTGCTGGACTCCAAGAGTGATTCCATTTAGTCTGGAACGGGCTACGGTCTAGCTAACGCCTTATGTACGTCTGATAGCATGATTCCTCGCATAAATAGATGGAAATGCTGTTGTTGTGCATGTCGAAGGAGTGCGGGCCTGCTCCGTTGGTGAAACGTGGCTCCCATCCACATGCTTCCCGGTCTTATTCCTTTGGCTTTACACTGGATACGGGGATGTGGATGGGGCTGTGGGTAGTGCAGCGCAAGCCATCCATGGTCCCTCTGTAGGTTCAGGTGTCTTGTGGCTGTCTTATGGTGACCGTAGTGACAGGCAAATCCGGAAGCGTATGCCGTCAAGCATATGTGCTCACAAAAATGTCAGTCCCATTTGTACAGTTGGACCTTATCGGACGGTTGTTTGGCTTCTATCAAGGAACTTATAGTGTACCATCCCCAGCAGATAATATTTGCGGAGCAAAAAAGCCAGAAGAAGTAGATATTTTAGGTATGCTCTAAGGAGGATTCAAGTGTGTCGATCACATCTATTGCTCCCTGCTTTTCACCTCATCTCACATGTGTTGTTTGGGCTAGGATCCGCCAGCGCAGCTTCAGGGAGCTGGAGTTCAAATATTCTTATTATCATAGACACGATTAAGCAAATTTCTAACTAGGCTTTAACTTTTGATACTCGCACTTACTCTAATTTGTGGCGGTAGATCATCTCATTTACGGGGACAACTTATCCGCAACTCTTCTCGATTTTATAAGACACACCGCAGAAAGCATAATAAATAAGTTTGAAGGAATCTTCTATAGGTGATGAGTTGCGACAGGTACAGACTCTATGATGAGAGGGTTGGGCCGATTATCTTTGCCCGAGAATGTACTATCAACGAATGACGAGACGGCTATTTCATGATCGCTGTGAGAGACGATCTGTTCGTGGGTGCCGATCTCGACTTCATAGTTCAGTAACGATGAATGGTGCCCGATTCTTCTAGTAAAAAACACCTGGAGATTTCCTAGGGCCAACTTAGATGTTTAACTTGGTTAAGGGTTGACGATATTACATCATCATAATAAATGAGTTTGAGCGGTTCTAGTTATGTCTCAGGTAACATAAAATGCTAATGATTTATCCCATCATTTACCAGTTTTTTCTACCCCAGCTTATAGAGTGCTGGGAAAAGTTGAAGAATTTAGAAAACATTATCGATAGACAAGTCGATTTCAGGTATACTACGCTACTGTCCTTCGTCGAAGAGGCAACGTTTCAATACTGAGTTTTTGAGTACCAGTCTTATGTGGGATTGCTGCATTCAACTTCCATTCACCTATCTGCTTAGTGTGGAGTAGACTTTGAGCATTTTCATCACTGTGAAAGTTTCCATAATTTAGAGGTTACGGTTTTCCCTGCACAAAAATATTCCCTCTGTGACCAGTTTCGTCCTCCTTTGACCTCATCCGGTAGAAATAGCGCGAGCTGGCACCGGAACCCTGCAAGCAGTGGTCGACGGTGGACGCCTTGATCCCTAGACAAATGAGATCCGCGAAGATACACCTTAGTTAAGTGGACATTGCTGGTCTAACCGGATATGCTTGTCTACTCCAGTTAACGAGCTCTAACTTGTGATAATGCGTTCTTCCGTCCCGAAAACGGTACACATGGAAAATTCAGAAAAATGGTTTGCTCAGGGTTGTTAAGATTCCTTTCCGGTACTTCACAACAAGCTCTTACAAATACAGGAGTGATAAATTCAACAGTGCGCTAGTGAAAGCTGGTGGGAACACCGCACGCACAATGAGGGTGTTCGTGTTCTCGTGGTTGTTGCAGTAAGAGCGAGTGAATCACTCAGTGAAATTATAACACGCACCAGAATCCGATGGCAGGGCCGTGTTGAACATGACAACGTACGTATTCCTGCGACGTGCGTTATTTGGGCGATCGGGGTGTGAATGGAAGAAGGGACGGGAGACCACGCGATGTGACTAGGTCGAGAGGAATGAAAATTCGTACTTCGAACTTAGTGTCGGCGGGTGTTCCTATGGCCTGGCTAAAGTCAGAAAGACGATGAACACTTTAGGTTTGATGCGGTTGTTGACATTGGGGAGAACTGACCTCAATGGCATCTGTGCTCTGCTTTGCTTTGCCTCCCTCTTCTATTTAGTTTTCTGTCCGACCGCCATCTCGCACTCGATGCATACATACTAATGCGCTAAGTATCAAATTACTTGTACGTTGGTTTTCCTTTTCTATTCTTTAGTGATCACTATTTCGCTTTTTTCATAACTCATCATTTGCGTTGCGGAACAATAGCTGAGGTTACTTTCATCTTTAACTAACGCGTAATGGCGATGATGAGTACGATCATGAGAACGGCTGAGACGGTTAGCACAGCTTTAGTGCATTCTATTGATACTCAAGGCTACTGACTCAGGTAATGTGCGTCACGGCAGAGTCCACAGACGTTCGCAAGGAACACAAATAGGTTAAGCGAAGGGGTGAAAAACTAATACGCAGACGTCTCTGATGCTCAAAGTAGATAATTTCTATCTAAAGTCATGGCAAGTTGAGTGATTGCACAAGCACATTCTGTCTGCATAATTCCAGCTGTGCTGGCCTGCTCGTAATCGCTGCAGGCGCTTCCTTAGCGCCTTCGGGTATCGCTTAGATACGGTATAGTAGACTTTGCAGGCGTCCTTGGTCAGAATTTGGTGCCCCCTTTGAACTAATGTACTAAGACGTAACTGTTGGTGCATCTGGCTGTCCCTTTCTGCAGTGACTCAGGGCAGTGCTAAGCCATCTGTACCGAGAGGAGCCTGGTCGTTAGCATCAAAAGTGAGGAGCATAGCGCGCGCTTCACCCAGTATCCAGGAGGATCAGCTGGCATATATGAGGTACCTAGTTCGGTCTAAAACCCCACCTCTAATTCTGAAGCTCGTGAAATGTGTATATGCTCTCATGGACTGCGGTTCATACGAAGGTCTTATGCTTTAGCTCTTTTCTGAGATGTTATAAAGAGGATTCGTCTAAGTTATCGTGGTTATAACCCGTTGAAGAAATAGGAACCAATTTGCAACCAATCGTGTTTCCCAATCCCGTTCTTTCCAGTCTCATCTGATGATTGGTGTTGGCAACTGGGGCGTGTAGCTGGTGAGGTGCGTAACGCAGCGCAAGCGAGCTGTGGTTATTTTTTGCAATTCGTGGTTCATATTCGTCACAAGTGCAGCGTTTGAATGAAACATTTGTGTCATTTGTCCTTAAGTAGTCAAGTCTTAAAAGAAACTAGGATGACGAAGATGGTTTCGGATTTATTTAGGCTAAAGCTTCTTTCTTCACTTGCAATTTGTGAATGACCATCAGCTAAAAATTTGCGGTCAGTTTGAACTCATGGCGTTAAGCTCAAGGCAAGGGGTGTGTAGTTATCACGGTATATCCCAATATACGTCACGTACCAAACAGTAGCCTCACACATCTGCTGAACCACGTCAACTCAACCTGGTTTTAACTTTGCGAACCGTTTACTGAGTAGTGGAGCGCTAATTGTGCTGTAGTATTACGCTACAAACAAGTAACTGTACTACTTAGCGAGACACGACTACTGTGCTTTGGTTCATGATCGAATTTCGGGGTATCTAATAAAAGCACCTCGGTAAGCGCGGCTAGATGCGAAGCGTGACCACGCATCACCACTCCATTTTAATGCTTATCAGGACCTACTTGTGCTTTCAATCTGTCACATACATAAGAGCTTGATAATGATGTCACGACAGTAGGCAACATTGTTCATTATCAGCATCAAGATTATACAGTCGGCCCACTGCCCACAGCTGTCAGAGTAAGAATTTCAAATGGCGACCAAGCTCAATGTTTTGACAAATAGTACTGATTGGGGGATCATAAACACGATTTGGAAACTATCTGGCTCTTAAAAAGCTATGGACGAAATTTCAGAGTTGAACACTTCGAGTAGACAAATTGTAATCTAGAAGAGTAGCAAAGTACAGAAGGACAAAGTTTTTCATCTGTGAAGATCTTAGGTTCATTTGTTCCTCTTCTAACACCGAGCGGCGCTGCGTTTATTCACATAGGAAGGTTATACCGACTGATGGATTTATCCACCCACATATCCGCTCGGTAGCCACCTAATAAGTGCCGGAAAACATGAGAAACTCGTAGCAAAACTTAAGTGGTCTGGGCGCGAGTTGAAAGCTTTATCGGTGCGGTGACAGGTGTGCTGATATAGCACATGGGGAGTTTAAACAACTGTCCAATGCTGACAACCCGCGTACACTCGAGAGGCACGTAGGTATATTTACACTTCAGTGATAGGTGTGGGCGCGATCACGTCAACCCGACTTAAACATTTTTGCGCATCCCAACAGACCTGTACTTCGGTTTCAGCATATACAGTAAACAGGTTGACCGTTCGCACCCACGGCTGGTATTAAACCAACTCTTTTGGGGTAAGTTAAGCAGACAATTGCTGCGTAAACAAAGCCCCAGTCTTCCGGTTCATGAACTGAAGAATACATGAAGCTTGGCAATCGATTCTGGGAAGAAGAGATTAACTTTTCACAGTACAGTGCACCGTTCGTGTTCTCTTTGATCATCATCCTCGATAAATGGCATTAGGGACAAAATTTGCCCACCTCCATCTTCACGGGCACATGAAGAATTTTCAGAATGGCGGCACCGGTCGAAATAGGTTTATTCATTACAGTTACAGCCAAAGATGAGGTTTATGATTTTCCTACCATGGGTAATGACAAAGATTACGTTGATCAAACCAAAAAACAGACCCTTGTTTCACAAGTTTAAAATACGCAGAACAATGGATAAGACAAGTATTTCCACAAAACAAAGGAATGGTTATCAACAAATGATTGGCAAACCCAACACTATATGTACATTTGAAGTGACTTGCTAATCACCACCCGTTGGAGTGCAACCTGTCCTAGTACAAAATCACATCGTGAACTTGGTTATCACGAAGGCATAGATCGGGATATAAGGTGCTTGCATGTCCATTAACTTATAGCAATGCACCAAATGTTTTTGAGAGTGCAACAGACCCCCCAACCCTTATGCATCTCACCGTGACCAGGCTCCAAGTTTTCGGCATTTTCTATCTTCCGTGGCAACGGAAATGGACGACAGCCATGGAGCCGGCTGTTGACATGCGCGCGTACACTCACACAAGCACTCGAATCCCCCACGGACTCGTCATTGGGTGTGTGAACCAACCAGATCACCTGCTGTGTCAAAAACAAGTTGTCCAAATACCTGCCTTGCTGTGTTTTGTCAACGACGAATCCGGTGTGTGTGTGTGTGTGTTTCAGCACGCCTTCTACAACTGGTTGTTATCTTTGTCGTCACGACCCACTGTGAGTTTATTTGTTGTTGCCGTGGCAATGTTGCCAACTGTTGTTGCAGTTGTGTTCCCTCGGTCTGAACGCTACACAACTTTCTGCATACCAAAACATCGTCGCCAGTGTAAGTAGACTAAACAAATCTTTCCCTACCCACAACCGTTGAACAACATGAGCAACCAGTGCCGGAAACCACCTAACTCGTACATTCAACATGCCGACATCTGTAACTCTTCCCAGATTCGGTTGTAATCAGTGTGCGTAGGACGGCCACGTGGCTGTCGCACTGAGGTACATCGGGTTGTGTTACGTTCACCCAAGCACACTGTTCCCCTGTCGTGGATTCGCCTGTGTCCGACGGACAACAGAAATTCGCAGTTCCGACAGTTAGTGCACAGATAGAATGAGATAACTGCGACTAACTGCGTGCCGGCTGCTGCCGTCTGGTCGACCACCGAATGATCCCTTCAAGCAAATAATCATGTCAGCTTTTCGTTTGAGAGAACAGCTGACACGTGTAGTAGGAAACAGCGTCCGTTTTGTGCATGTTGGGGACTGAATGTAGGTGGACTTTCGCTATTCACAAATGTGCGTGTTTGCCTCACTACAAACAAATAAACACTGCCAGACTAAGGCTGCGATGTGATCCAATAGGCAAAACAGCAAATATATGTTGTCTCTGAGCAGAAGAAAACTGCCGCATACATGTTGTCACGTGCGTCTGTCAGGTCAGTTTCCACCCGTGTCTGTAAACTATCCTCACGAGTTGAGACCAACGTGATTAATCCACAGGAAACCGAAGGTTACGAGTTGTTCTCTCTCTCACATCTAGGTTACCATTCGAAAAGTCCAGTTGGAGGCATTGTCATTCACAGCAGATTTACCCCTGACCTGAGTTCACAGCGGCCAACACAGGTCACAGTTTGCAACCTTCGAGGCGCGATGAATCGTGTGAATGTGAACATTTATATTCACTAAAACTGATACGCAAAAAAGCCTTTTAACGAAGATTGCATGTCCCCGACGCCCCTATGATGTCGATGAAAAGATTAGGCTCATTGATTACCGAAGACAACAGCCAGGAACAGAAACTGGGTTCGATCTGCAAAATGGAATTCGAACAGATGACAAGGGTGCAAAAGGTCAGTTAATAAACCGATGAACGGTAGAAACAGGAATATTTTGAATTACACCCATTCAATGCCCCGTCGAATGCAGATGATGGACCACCCAAATACAGGGGTCCGGGAGACTTGGATATGGTAGCACGCTACTCGAGCTTCGGTGGCTCTGGTCCATACTGGGCTAATACAGAGCAGTGATGAGAATCGACGGAATCGATAAAATGGGGATCCGTGAATGCGATGCACTGGAAATAGTAGGAAACCGCCAAACCACTTCACCATAATGCAAACGCTCCGTGCACTTCTGCCCCCTTTAAATCGCAGTACCACCTAGCATGAATGAGGGGCTCTTTTGGGTCTGCACGTCATCGAAGCGATGACACCCAGTGCTCTGAGATATGAAGTTATGAGTAATGACGATAAATCGAGAGAGAAACGTATAGGGAAAGATAAGATGTTGGGGGGCAATCATTTGGTATTCGCATACTTCATTCATATCTATCTCGAACATGTCTGATAGGCATCGGAGAGAGAGGCAAGATGCATGATTCGCCGATCTCCAATCTGGAGACGGTCGGTAATGAGCACCGTTTTTTCGGTACAAAAGAAAATACCGTAACAATGCACCTCGGCAGACACTGTTTCCTCTATATCTACGTGCACTTTATTCGGGACTAAAAAGCTGATACCTGCATTTTAGTTCATGGCCTAGAGGAGATTAAGAAGACGTGTAGACCCGTCTAAACCAGACACCCGATTAGTTTGTGGGCAACCACAGCGACCATTACCACAAAGAACCGGTGGTTGCGCAGGTCATTCACTGAAATGAAATTCGTAGTATTAATTTGATTTACCTGTAGTTGATCGAGCAGGACTTCACAAAAGTCATCACATTCCTAGGATGTCTACATTGAGGCAACTGAAGGCTGTTGATTATGTACGGAAGGATATGATGCTTGCCGGATCAACACAGATGTCGTGAAATTGCGATTACTGGCCAATCATTCCCTATTCCGGCGCTAAATGCAATGTGTTACACAAGAGATTCGCTGGTACACTGTCGTCCCAACTAGTGACTATTTCTAATTCACCTTTTCACCTCAGGAAGGCTTTTAAGAGAAGACACAGAGAAGATTACATGTTTCAAAAAGTCTATATTACAACTACTTTATGTGGCGGCTGAATCACCCTGCCATGGCCACATAAATATAGGTTCTCCGAACTACCCTGTACCGTTACAAGATGACCGTTGGCCTGGTGTTGGAAGATGATGGTCAGGTGTCAGTTGTCCCCTACGCTGTATATAAGTATGGAACTGCCAACTCCTCAGTTACGTCAATCGTTAATGTCCGCAAGACCCAGGTGGCCTATATCGCTGTTTCACATAAATAACGCCTCCGTATTTCTTTCACACCAGTTGGCGGGAAAATGTATTAGTACCTGGCCTCGAAGGGGTCGAAAGACAGTTTTGCGCACTTCAGGATATTTTATGGTTGCTAGCTCGAGCACAATTGATGTCATCTCTTGAGTAGAATAAGAAGCCGCGTGTTGTAAGATGGCACCTTTTCGTGCCCTCTATTCACTTGCAAAGAAGCAACAAATTAAATGGTAACGTGACAAAAACCAATTAGTTGAAATTGGAAGGTGACTAAAAGTTGAGGACGCATCGCGAACTCCAAGGGAGTTTGAGCTTAGCAAACAGTTACTTCTGGATGCAAAGTGTTGGGCGATGCTTGTGTACAGCCACTGCCTCAGCAAACTTAAGTATTCTGACTTTCGTGTTACGATAGATGACAGTAAACACCCAGTCCTGGTAGACCTGATAACCGGGTCAATCAGGTATTTGGTAATCCAGGAGGCAGGTATCTTGTTCGTTGACATAGATCCCGTTTGTCATGGTGGCGAGACGCTTTGGAACGTTCCTCCAATCTGTTTACATAAGCAACGGTCTGTTCTGCCGATGTAACTGCCTCCACAGTTACGAACAAATCGGCTTGGTAGGCTTCACTGAGGGCAATAGTAGCTGCTTGGTCGCCCAGAGAGGGTAAATATAGCAGCCACTGCTGTGCGTCGTTGTACCAACCTAGCTACATAATCTTTGAAGGAGAGTAGCAGAAAACTAGGCATTTTTGATGCCGAAAGAATGACCAGATGTTCATCTTCCCCAGGGCGGCTAAAAAACGTAGTCAAGACTTCTGCGTAGTCATTTGCCCGTAAGGTTTGTGTAAGGAATTGCAACTCAGCTTCGATGCATTCCGCATTGCAAAGCCTGCGGGTCCCATTCATTGAGGTTTTGCCAACACGACATTTCTATTGAACCAGTGTAAAACGCTTGAAATGTTCATACAAACCGGTCCATGTAACTTTCAGGTAAACGGTACCCTCCACGGTATCATTTTCACATCTCGTCAATAGTACATCCAAAAAGACAGACGGTTATCATCAACTTCACTGGCAAAGCGGGCATTTCGGTGTGCAACGTTCATAACTCTGATAAGGGGCTGCGCAGCCTCTAAGGATGCTGCGATCACCAGAGTGTCGTCAACGTACCAATAATAGAGACACATTCGACTGAGATCTGGATCACAGCGCGACTGAACCATCGCCAAGAAGATGTCTGCCAGCATAGAGCCCAGTGAACTCCCCATAGTCACGCTATCTACCCGTCCATATACTTGTTCCTTGTGCATAAAGTGCACCTTTCGATTTCAGTAAGTGGCTGAGTTACACCTTGCTGTCGTGCGGGCGGGGGCAACGTGGCCCCCTCATCGAGCAACGTACTTACTAGTTAAGCCGTTAATTCCTACTTATGCCATATCAATCCCTCTACCCCTCTAATCCCTCTTTAATCCCTCTTTCAGGGCACAGACCAAACTGCAAATAATGTCACAAGTTAGTTGGCCGCTTAATTTTGGTAAGTAGGCTGCTTCGTGAGGAAATTACGCTGCCTCTGCACGGTGGTAACGTGTACGTCAGGGAATAATGAGCGGCCGTATATCACATATAGTAATTTAGTCACCTCTGTCATTACCGTCTTCCGTAGCCCAGTGGTCATCACCACGGAGTGGCAACAGTCGGTCTGCAGGATTGAACCCCACAGGGGTCAGATGGAACGCCCACTGCTGACCACTCCCGAAGGGATAAATCGGCCGTACAGCGCTTTTCCGGTAGTGTGAAAGGTGTCTGACCGAGACTAGATGAGACGAAATGCTACGTAGCTCCGAACGGAATGCAGAGTGAAACCCACCAGATTTACAGGGCCAGCAGTTTCAACCACGCCTATAGGCAACTTATTTCGACCTAGCGTAAAAAAGGCGGTGTTCTTCAGTCAGTGCAAGCGAAGCACTTATGACGTATGTTCCTTTTGAGCATTCTAAAACTATAACTATAAAACCACTTGTAGCAGGAAGGTAAAAACCCTTCCGCCAGCTGGCTAAACATTTGACTATAAGGAACTACCACTGTGTCAGAATGTACTGAAGTCGACCGTTGCTCCCGTTTGGATACTGGTAGCATTAACTACCAAATCAATGTCACACGCTCTATCAACGATCGATATGGCTCGGATGTATGCGCTAAAGCTCGGATTAAAGCGGTATACCGACTGATTCACAGTATCGGGCATTGTAAGCGGCCACCTGTCAGAATTGCTAAATGGCCATCGGATGATGAATACATGATAACCGGCATAAAGTGACTATTGACGAGTTCCTTGTGATGATCACAGGAAGGATTCTAAAAAAGGTTACAGAATGTGGGAGTTGAAGATCATAGTGGCAGCGAGTGTGCTAAAGGGCTGGAAAGTCGTAGATATACCCTGCGTACATACATGATAAATCGAGCCGACACTGTTTGGTTGCGACACCTCATCAGCCATGCTCGTGACCGTTGGGAACCGATGATCGGCACAGTCAATCTTTATAACCTGCTTTTTAGAATCCCTCTTTTCAAACCGTTTGGTTGGGCCATGGAAAACAAGACTTAAGTGTGGGGAAAATGCTAGTTAGCCTAATAAACCTTTGATGGTCCAATTGGATGGATGCAGTGTGGAAGTGATGGACTATTCTAATGAGCTCCTGTTGACAACCAGACCAAAAGATATAACTAGAGACAGCAATGTCATAAAAACTAGGATGACACTAAAAAAGTTAGTTCAAAGTAACCCTTATGCAGTTGGGTAAGTACATCCTCAGCATTCTATACCATCATTGCGAATGAATGAATACACTAACTGAATGTATAAAGAAAAGTAACGTACCTGATGTAAAATGTGTACGTATGTTGTGCAAACAAACAATTGAGCATCATACTAGTGATTTTGGTTGAGTCAACAAGTAGCGTGACGTGTACGGTAGGAAGGCGTCATGATAATATACAGTAACTTACGGAGCATCGAAGAAACAACATTTTGGCAGATCCATGTGAACAATGGGCAAACAGAACAACGCTTTATAAAGATTAAAAATTGCACGGCTTTAAGTGTCTCGCAGGTTGGTAATAGAAGATACTGCAATGCAAGTATTACATAAGTGGCCAAATAAAATACGCATCGGTGAAGCGATAGAGTAATGGTGTGTAGAAGGAGCGAGATAGTATCAGGCAAAACGAAATAACGTGGCGATATAGAACTGAGTATTGACAGCTCAGGTTGTTCAGTTTGGAGTTCTGTTTGGTCGTAGAAACCGGCAGTTTAGCAGCAAAAGTTTCGTCATCACTCGAGGTAACACCGTCAGTGCACGTGTATGTAGCGGAGCGACGCAGTTTTGGTTACTACTCATTGCCAATTACAGGCAGCTTACTCATCTCTCTGGACGGATTTACGTGCTACACAATGGGTCATAATTCCAAACAGGCTGGTTAGCTTGAATATATACAGAATATGCGTTCATGTAACAAACTCCCGAGCGTTCAGTTCGATATCCACTCTTTTTTTGAAAATAGCCAAGGTGGGGTCACAGACAACTGAGTTTGGAAGGGCGTTTGCAGGGTTGGCAGACCCAGAGGTAGAAATACTCTTGTCGACAGTCTAGACTCCTGTGTTGTTGACTCAGTTTTAGGCTATTGCCTCTGAGCTTTGTGTTCGTGCTGTTTCAAGAAGTGGCGGCATATGTGACTGGGGTCTCACAGTATCTGGTAGACTAATATGAGTTCTCCACGTAGTCGCCGGTAGCCTCCACTGAACTATCCGAGTCATTTAAGTCGTTGATAGTACGGAAGATTGCGAAAAGCCTTGACAAATGTTGCTTTACCCGACGTTGGGGAGTTACGAGCGCTGCAAGGTCAAACTTTGGCCAAGAATGCTAAGGCTGGGTTGCTTATTTGACGTGGTTACGCACGTAAGCATTGAGAATCTGAGAGACAATGGATGAATCCAATCTCGCGAATGCTCACCACAAGAAACCGAGATGCTGGTTACCTCTTTTTGAAACGGATTCTGGCTGTCTGGAACAACTGAGGTCGTCCTGTACCAACACAACGAGGTCGTGTTCCTGAGCGCAGCCCAACTTTGTAGAGGTAGGCGTGTCTTTGGCGAATGTGGACAACGCGGCACTTGCCCACAATGACTGGTAGGGCGTTCCTCACCGACCAATGCCAGGCCCCATCGAAGTAGTGCTGGGGGATCTCTTGGTCGTCCATTCATTGATTGCCCGCCAAATGCTAACGTTATCCGCGAAAAGTAAAAATTTCGAGATCAAAACTCCTGTCAGATTATTAATGAAAACTAAGCACAGGCGAGGTCCAAGTATCGAACCCTGCGGTACGCCGCACTCCAGCGGAATCCGGTCAGAAAAGATGTTCGGACTCCGAGCTCCAATCTCCGTTCTCGGAGAAAGTTACCAACCAGTTCTAATACTGGATCTCCGATGCCCTAGTGTAGCAGAATTCGTGTAGCAGAATTCAGTGATACAAGCGATCGAAGGCTTTCGAAAAGTCTATGTAAAGTATTTCGGTTCCAGTCCCCTTATCGAACGTTTTAGTCCAGGTGTCACTTGCTATCAGCAGCTTCGTGGCACAAGATCGACAAGAGAAAAGGTCGTTAAGAAAGTTAAAGAAATAACTATAGAAGCATATACATGTCTGATGACAACAAATTCAACGAAGGCTTCTCTAAACAATCCACAGCATCTGGGAATAAACATCTGTGGGGACATCTGATGGAACCGATTGTGCACTACCAGCGTTGGCACGGGGCAGTTAAATCTAAGTAGTAGAATTTGATCATGTCTGCTTTGAATGCTCTAAAGCATTCCCCCGGTTGGACGCCTGTACTCTTCTAGCCAACCTTCAGGAATACGGCTATAGGGATTCCCAACTAGGGTGGAACAGCAACTATGCTTAGGTGTCTGGAAGAAAAGTTGGCCAATCGGTATCGTACTCTATGCAAACTAGAATGCGATGTGTCACAAGGTTCGGTATTGGGACCCCGTCTGTTCTTGATTATCATTAACGATCTTGAGCTTGAGCACTACACACTGTCTGCTTTACGCCGACGACATCAAAGTTTGGCGGCCGATAAAAGCTCTAGACAACTGCATACAGTTTCAAACGACCTCGACAAGATTTAGTAACGGTCAGTCAACAGTAGTTTTCAGTCTAGCATGACTGGCTGTCTAGTACTCGATGTATGGCGCCAAATGATTCTTCAGGATCGTATTCATGAAAAAGATCTCGGTGTAGTGGTCTAGGAAGACCATTGGTTTCTCGGATTAATCGGCACCAGCATCAAGTAATAGTATCCAAAACCTGGGGCTCTAAAAGAGAACTTTTGATCACTTCAACCTATTGATTTTTCCCAACTGCTTTCTGTATACATAACCCATCAAGTGGAATATACGCTTCAAAAATAGTAGCCATGGCAGAAGCGGAACATCACTATCTTACAAGCTGCACAACGTCGCGCCACTAAAATCGCCAAGGAGCTACACCACCTACTCTACGGAAAGCACTTAAGTATTCCGGGAGTTTTAGTGAACACTATCGGTATTTGTATGGTTAACTTTTCCTGGTTTAACAGAGTTTAAGCAATCCAAATGTTTCGTTCTATCATCCGTCAAAGCTCAACCATACCAGCAGTCTGAGAGGCCACCGTTACAAACTGGTAGAAAGATAGAGCCCACTGAAGTGTAGACGGAATTTGCTCTCGATATGTGCTTGCCACATGTGGAATTCACTCCCGAAATATGTTATTTCAACCCCTACGTTAGTTGTGTTCGAAGATCGTGCCGACACCGCGCTGGTCATGTTATCCGACATTACTTAACACACATAAAACATAGCACATTCTGAAAACGAAACGGCGTCAATTCGCTCCCATTTTTTTGGAAAACCACGGGTGGTTACATTTCGAATTGCAGAAAAGCATGTGTGAATGATTCAGAAGGACAAGCTTTTGCTCGGCAAGTTCACTGTTTTCGTGTTCACCGTTTATAGTTGTATTCCTTTTCTATCCTGCGCCAGATTGACTGTACCTACGGACGCCGCGGATGTTTTCTTTACCATGCTGGATTCTACTTTTGCTTTGGAAAAACCGTGTTATACCAGTTTTCTCTGTATGAATGTTGCACCAATACTTTGCTTTTGGTGTATTTCTCCATCTGTGCAAATTTGGTGGATATGCTTCGGCTACTGTCGGATATCTCACTGACTGGCCCAACTGCCGTCTGTGGCCGCCATCTTGGATTTGTTCTACAGCAATCAAACAGGTGTCTGCCAGACCACCAGCTTGACCGACGGCGTTTGCATTCAGCATACCAGTGCAGACGTTGCAACGAACAGCTTCCGCAGATCTGACAGTCACAATGGCACGTACTGGTTGCCCACGGAAAGCTAAGCCAAAACCTTCCGAATTAAACGTAAGTTGTTGCGTAGACAGCTGTGTAAAACTTGTGCGATTCGGAACGGAATGCAGAAACTGCCTAAAGTACCTCCGTTCTCGATGTGCTCACCTTAGTCTGAGCCAGATAAAAGTGCTTAATAGTACGACTGATTCTCTCTGGTTCTGCACTGAGTGTACGAATTTTCAACTCGTCAGATGTATAACTGTGTTGGCGCAGAACTACGATAGGCTAACAAAGATTGTAGAGCAGGCAGCAGTCGTGAAATCGGTCCCACATGAACCAGACAAACCAGGGCCTCAAACTCGATGCTCCACAGCAAGCTCCAATTCAGCACAGTGCAAGAGTAACCATCCAGCATTAGCCACCCCCGACACTAGCGTCTGCTCATAAAGATGGGTTCGCCAAACATTCTTCAACAGAATCACCCGCCACACTAAACATTGTTAGAGGGCCGACAACCTACGCGTCGGTTGTTGCTATCCATGTGACGGATGCACCTCTCATTGCAACCCCGCCCGCCGCCAAACTAGTTACTACTGCCGGTACTACCACCGGACTCAAGACCCCATAATTTGTCCAACCGCAAGTAGCAGCCACTGGTCCCACCAAAAATGAGGACATGAAACACTACCATAATTCTCTAACTGTTATATGCTCTAATGTGACTGAATCTGGGGCGAACTCAATAAAAGATACGATAGTAGACGACAAAAAACAATGGGACTCCCTGTGTCAACTAATAGGGTTTCAGGCTAAACCAGTCAGTATGATGCGTGTCGTCCGTCACCCAAACTCTGTACACTACGGCGAACCGCGGTTACTCCAGGTAACACTTCAGTCAGGCAATGATGCAGTGGCAGTTCTCTTGTCAGCCACGCCTCCGTACCACCATATGCATTGTTCGAATATTTCCAGATGTTCCTTGGAGGGAACGCCAGAAACGCAAACAAAATCCGGATGACTTCTGTAAACAACAAGACGCAAAAGCTATACTTGTTCACGGTGTCCCCGAGCTGCAATCACCAAGCGAGTTAGAGGTTAAAGCGCATGACTGGGATGAATGGCGTTTCATTCGTGAAGTACTCTCACTCGAAAATGTTATCGCTACTTCGACATCAAGCTTAGCGCTATCACCTAACTACAAATGGTGTGGTCCCCGAGTGCTGAAAGTATCACTGTACTCCGAAATGATGGCAGAACATGTGATCAAAATGTGGCACAAAAAGCGTAAAATGCTGCCATCCGAAATAGGTGTAAAGGCAATAGACACCGGGCCACAGATAGAGAATGCAACACAGCATGCAACTTACCAATACAATTCTGTCACCGTGTAGCTCAGAACGCAAACAATACCAAGACACACCGACAGCTGAAGGAGAACAGGATGGTCACCTTCTTGTTTGCGCTGAGAACGCTTTACAACAGACTGACCTGGCTCTAGGGCTTGCGTCATTGGTCTCACAAAAAACCGACCGGCGGCCGGCCCTACAAGGGTCGGCATAGACTTTCACCGGAAATCAGCATTCACAAACATGCTTCTGACCACTGATGCCGTCAGCTGCTTGTATACCAATGCACAAGATCTTCTCAGCAAGCTAACTGAACTTTGTATTCGTCAGGTCTCTATGCCTTGGGATCTAGTTATGATTACCGAAACATGGCTAAACACGGAGATCACGGATGTTGAGCTTACACTACCCGGTATGACTTCTATACGAAAAGATCGCCCTAACAAGGCAGGGGGAGTGCTTCTTTATTATCGATCTCACCTGCATGTTGAGGTCATTGAGGACGCAGAAACAAAACTCGTCGATCCTCTCTGGTGTCGTATGCACCTAAGACGTGGTGATGTGTGTTTACTAGCAATAGTTTACCGCCCACCAACGTCCACCTTGGAAATGAATCAATGCCTAGCTTCTGCGATTAAACTAGTCCTGACACGACCATACAGTCACGTCCTTCTGGTGAGGGACTTCAACCTGCACGCAATCGAAGTTCAAGCATGCACTGCAAACAATTTAAGGCTGGTTTGCAAGAGCTGATCGCCGATGTACCTCTGTACAACCATGTCACCTCTCCCACGCGATTCCGAACGGGTGACACACCCTCTGTTTTGGACCTTGTGCTCTCCAACGAGGAATTAATGGTCGACACCGTGACCATAGATGCACCACTTGGCCGTAGCGATCACGCGATGATGCTCTTCCGTTACATCTGGTACTCGGAGTACATCAGTGAGAACAACATGGAAACCTATGTCGTTACACATTATGAAATACTGTCCAACTTCGTACGTGGAACCGACTGGTCCTTCCTGGCTGAGAAGCCGCCCGAAGTTGCCTGGATGTTGTTTGTCACCCAGTTCACGGAGCTAGTGGCAAATACGTCAGCACGCAAGGTCCTTCGCTCTAAACAAGTGAATTTGTTCCTGAGGAGCCGTACTAGCCAATGCATGACCTTAAGGGATTCAGCATGGCGCACTTACAAAATCTGTCCAAGTAACCCGACCTGGGCTGCTTACACAACTTCACGGATCCACTGCGTCAAGTTGATCCGCGAAGACAAATTCCAGCACCAACAGAACTTAGCGGCGAAATTCAGTACAAATCCCAAGTTGCTGTATAGACACGTCAACAAGCTCCGCAGAGTGCAGCGCGGAATCCCGGTTTTACGTGCAACAGATGGTCTTGCGCAAACCGCACAAGATGCAACCAAGGTGTTTCGCCAACACTTCATCCATACTTTTCGGAGTAAACTATCATTTCATCCGCTTTTTACACAGCTTCCATCGACATCAGGGTTAAACCACGTATCGTTCACGGCAGCCAATGTGATGAAAACGCTAATGTCATTGCGCATGCACAGCTCCCCTGGTGTACACGACATCAAACCGAAGGCCTTGAAGACAGAGGCCATGAAACTTGCCGAACCATTAGCTGCGTTCTTTCAACGTCGTCTCGACAAAATGCAGGTTCCTACAATGTGGAAACATGGACTAGTCACTCCTATTTCCAAAAGTGGTAATTGTTCGGAGCCCTCGAACTACCGTCCAATCACTCTCCCCCAGTTTTATCCAAAGTAATGAAACGGATAATTGCAGAGGCGCTTATGGGATATCTTGAGAGCAACAATATCCTAATGTCACAGCAACGTGGATTCCGCCGAAATCGATTCTGCACTACAAACTTGCTGCTAGCCCGAGCAGGCTAGACATAGTCAGACGATGCTAGAGTGGGAGTCGGCGTTGTGTACCTGGACTTCTCGAAAGCATTCGATCGTTTGGACCACCGTATTCTCCTTCACAAGCTTCGAGGCTGTGGAATCCGTAACCCAGTGTTGGGTTGGATCTGCAACTTCCTCGCTCAACGTCAGCTGAATGTGTGAGTCCGCATCTCCATTTCCGACGCAACTGACGTCCAGTGTGGCGTGCCTCAAGGATCGGTAGTGTGGCCACGTTTATTCTTCACATTCCTTAACGATGTTGCCAGTGTACTGCAGTCGAATTTCTTGCTATTTGCAGATGATGTCAAAAGTTGGCATGATATCAGGAACATCGGATGATCACATGGCATCGAAGAGCGATCTCGACAGGGCTTATGCGTGGTCATCCGACAACGGGCTCCAGTTCAACGTGACAAAGTGCAAATTCATAAGCATACGCCATGAGCTTATGTATGAATATCGACTTCGGGACCAGCAGTTAGTGCTTTCCAAGAAAACGACCTTGGGGTGATCGTGCAGTACTATATTGGTTGCTCGAGACAGGCTGAAAAGGCATCAAAAGGAGCCAGTCAACATCTTGGACTCTTACGGAGGGCTCTAGGCAATTTTGAGCCATCAATTTTTCCGCAAATGCTGAACGCCTACATGAGGTCTCACGTGGAATCTGCGATCCAGGCATGGCGTCCCTGATGCAAGCGGGACGTCGATGCACTTGTAGCACCACAACGTAGAATGACCAAATTCGTTAGTGGATTGCTTCATCTCTCCTACTAATGCAGACTGCGGTCCCTGTGATTGTACAGTGGTGCATATCGACGTCAGCGAGGAGACCTAATCATGGTTTACTTAATACTGACGAACCCAACTCACCCATGCCGTAGTCTGTTGCAGCTGTCCCAAAATACTAACCTGAGAGTTCATCAGCTCAAACTGGCTACGCACTACAGTCGACTTGGTTGTCGACGAAACGTTTTCTCCCTCCGTGTGTCCCGTGCTTAACGGCCCCTCTCCGCAACGTGGCGGTGAGGATACAAGCAGAAGTGTCCATGTGAGTAGCCTGGATGTATCAAAACTGGATTAACCTATCACATCTGTCAAATGAAGAAACAAACCAGTGAGCGTTGTTGTTTCCTTTTTTATTTCTCAAGCACTTACTGAACTTTAACAGCTTTCTATAATATTTTGCGTCTGCACATCCCGTTCCCACTTAAAACCATCGTTATGCAGTAGTGCGTTTACCTCGATGGACGCTTGGAATGACGATTTACTTATTGGATGATCCTACAAATTTTAATTTTTACTCCAACTATCCTACGGGACTTGTCAAGCACATGCTTCTTTGACCCGTGATAAATCATTGTTCATTATTAATTGTTCATATGTTAACCTTCAGCTTATTTATCCATTGGTCATCTGGCGCCCGTACAAAGATGGTCTATTTTGAGTAAGCAAGGCAAATGACAAGGGAACAGTAAAGCCAGTGAGGTAGAATGCGTGCAGTCAAACATTAAAAATCAAACCAATAGGTCCCGAAACTATTTTAAGTCTGAGGACGTAAAATTTGGCCTAACCCGGTAATACGTTTCGGTGATGTGAGTAGACCAATCTATGTTTTAGGATAAAAAATCCCGTGATGGTTGACTTTTGACGTCCATCCCCACATGACATGATCAGCATATATGCGTGCAATCAAGACGGACTGTATAGGAAGCTTTATAATATATAAACAGAGGAAGATGATCCCACCTTGTAGAACATCGAGCTAAGCAGAGTGGCAGAGAATGGTTCCGTTAAGTTAGCTGAAGTGTTACAGTTTGCAAAGTAAACCATTGTGTGAGCCCCACCAGTCAGAAGCTGTTTCAGATAGATCAATGTTTTAACGCTCCCAAAGCATTTGAGTAGTCACGAAACAGTAGCCGCAATGCGCTGCCTTTTTTATTCAACGCAGACGCCATTGAATGTACGAGATACTATACATCATCTAGTGCGGTGCGGCCAAGTTTATAAGAAAACTCGTGTACGTTGTGCACGAAAGTCAAATGCACGAGTCGAAGTATGAAGGTCGCCCCGGTAAACGAACTACTGTAATCTGAAAAGTATCTAACTACGTGAGTACATTAAGGTGTCGCAAGGAGAAGGATGAACCGATAGGGAAACAGAAAATTGGGCACTGTGTGTGTGTCTAGGGTTATACAAATGTGTCTGTTTGGACTAGCCATCAAGCATGCTGACAAGGTACACAACATCACCTCTCCGCTTATTCAGGTGATTGTCGAAACCATATCCATTCGGTGGTCTTTGTCCTCGGCCCGTCCTACCGAGCTGCATGCTTTGCTTAGTTTCGTCAGTGAAGGTTGGTGACACATGCTCCGTTCGTATGATACTTGTGAATAATCTTCGGGCATTTACTGTGCGGCCATCCACCAGCCGGTAAGTGCCTGGCCCACATGCACGCGTTCTTCTTATCGGAGCTGATAACGTAGGCTGTCCTTTGATGCAGCGTTTACCTTCACGCGCCCGAATGTTCCGGGCTGGAGCGGAGTAGTAAGCTTCTGGTAAGTGGTCTGATATCGATGGAGACGATCTAACTCGTTGGAATTATTGGTTGCAGGAATCGAAACTGCGGCATTCAACTTTGTCTGTAGGGCGCGCCAAAGCATGAGTTCAGCTGGCGTTATGTCTGTGGCTATGTGGTGTGCGGTTCGGTTAGAAAATAATGCTTGTAGAACGACATTATCCCAACCTGTACCAGATAAGCAAATGGTTTGGATACTCTCTTTCAGGGATCGATTGAACCGCTCTACCATGCCGTTTACCCCAGGATTATACGGAGTTGTACATGAGTGTCGGATGGCGTGTTGTAGGAACGAAAGAAACTCATGGCTTGTAAACTGCGGCCCGTTGTCCGTCACTATCTCCTCTGGTAACCCGAAACGGGAAAACATGTATTTCAGCCATCGAATAATACTGGCAGTAGTCACCTCTGCACACAAATGGACTTCCGGCCAGTTATCGTAAAAGCAGGTCCCCACCAAACAGTTTCTTTGATGCTGAGGCGCTGAGCTAAATGGGCCCATGATGGCAAGAGCTACCTTGCTTCACGGTCGCATAGGATAGTTAATGGGTTGTATACAGGATGAAACCGGCCTTGCACTCTTGTCTGCCCTTTGACGTGAAGAACAGTCATAAACAAGGTTTGCTAGTTCGTGTGACATCCCGGGCCACCAGAAGCATGCGTCAAGCTTATGTTTCGTACGAAGGTTACCAGGGTGGCTTTAGTGAACACAGCATAATCTTTTGCATCAAGCTCCCAGGAGCCACAAATTTTCGCAGCGCATTAAACATCCATCTATAAAGGAACGTTTATGACGCAACACGTAGTACGGACGAAACTCGCCTGTGATCTTGTTATTTCGTGGCCAACCATTTAGCAGAAACACTTGAACTCGGCAGTGTCTCATCTTTCTGAGTCGCCTTCTGGAGTTCTTCCTTAGTCAGGATTGAGGTTGGTTCATTACACAGAGAAGACACCAGTAACATCTCATTCTCATCTTCATTATTTTCAGTTTCGTTGAGTGGCAGTCGAGAGATCCCATCCGCTATCTGGTTTTCGCGTCCGGGACGGAATTTAATTTGAAAATCATATGTTAACAACTGTGCATACCAGCGATGTATCCGAAGTGGCCTGATGCTATTTATTCCCCGAGTAAGTAAGCTAGTTAGCGCTGCGTGGTCTGTACGAAGCGTGCAGCGTCTTCCGAACAAGAACAAATCCCACTTCTCACAAGCCCAAACGCAGGCAAGGACTTCTTTTACCCGGGCAGAGTACGAAAACTCTTCCACCGACAACTCTGGGAGCATATGCAATAACTCTTTCATGCCCATTTTGCATTTGGTATAGTACAGCACCCGACCCAATGTTTGATGCATCAGTAAAGAAAATCGTTGTGCACGTCTCGTCGAAAATCGCCATGAATGGTGTGGAAGCAATGCAGCTTTTTATCTCGTCAAATGCCTTTTGTTGGGGTGACCCCAAACAAATACACTTTTCTCCTTTGTCATTTCACGCAGTGGCTCAGCAACGTTTATGAAATCCTGCAGGCAACGTAGGTTGTAAGAACCCATACTTAGAAAATGTTTTATTTCAGTGGAGTTCTCTGGACGAGGAGCCTCGGTGATGGCACGCGCCTTGTCATAACTCGGCTTCATATCGTCAGTTGTGGCGCAGGAACTCGATTTCACTAGCATTAAATTTGCACTTCTTGAGGTTTAACCGGAGGGTAAGATCATGTAGTCGACGTAACACAGCATCCAGTCGTGAATCACGTTCTTCTGGAGTCCTACCGAATACCAGATGTTGTGCATGTACCGTACGTTTGATAAGAGTCTTTCGATTTTGCTCAGTATCCGTAGGTCAGCCGCGGAGGTGAGGGTGAGATTGGAGCGCACTAATTTGCCGACCCACCAATGGCATGTAAGTCTACTGTATTTACTCACCCACGCATGTCTGGGGGTGTGAATACGACGTGAGGACGGATTGCGGTGCATGTGTCCTTGAAATATGGTTATTACCCTCGGCGAGTTGGACACCGGTCAGTTCAGGTTGGGTCGATGCCGACGTTTTTGGCTGGTGGTTTGCAACATCTCGACAGCAGTGCATAATGCACTGGCTATCGTGTTCAAATGTTGCTGGCGCATCGACAGTTGCTTAATGTTATCCCAGCAAATGATAAAAGGGTTAGTGACAACGCTGTTGTAGACTGAATGTTACCTTCACATAAACCACCTTAGCAAAATAAGAATTCGTAACAATTAGACGGTGAAAATATGAGATGCTACTTCTGCATAAATGAGTCCGGAAAAGCTGTCGTTGACAGACTACTCCCGTCACAGTCTTGATAGCAATTGCAGGAACCAAGTGGGGTGCACGCTGTCTAATTTGTTTAACAGTGACCGTGACGGTGTAACATGAAAGGCTGACAGTGTCGCTCAGTCTCTCAGGAAAACGTAGGTGTATATCAAACGAAATGATCGTTACATGCTGCCGTGTATGCCAATTAAGAGACTACTCGCTGCACGTGTTTGTGGAGAAGGACTGCCGATGAAATCGGCAGCAGTCCTTGCAACCAATTTTTTAGACGCAATTGGTTGTCCTATCTGCAAGAAGTGGGTCTTTCAAGCGCACTAGTGTAGAGCGGAGCGTTTGGCCTTTCTGGAAAATTAAGCTTATGTTTTCTTTATTTAAGACCCTCTGGATGGCCTCTGAAGTTCCATCTTTATAAGGAATATCTACCGTCCCAATCCAATCGGTGGTACACCGTGGTTGAGGATTTAAAATCCGCTGCAACGGGTATCCGCCTCGGGTATCCACTACCAAGCAATTAGTTCATTGCTTCTTTCCGCGCTGCCTTCCTATCTTCTTCCTCTGTGCACAGAGTCTGGGCTCTGTGAAACAGTGATGAGACGATTCCAGAATACACATGCTTTGGGCGACCTGAACTATAGTAGAATACACCATCTGTCTCCGTCGGCTTACGATATATCTTTGTTTTTGGACTACCCCCATTCCTGTGAACTAAGCAGTCAAGGAAAGGCAATGTTCCACTGTCAGATTCCAATTCCATAGTGAAATGTCTGGTCCCCGCTTTGCAAAGGTTAAACAGCTGATCACAAGCGTCCCCATCCTAGCGTATCATGATCCATTACTTTCCTTGATATCCAGTGTGACAGTAGGCGGTTCGGCATCGGTGCCGTACCAATGCAAAACGGAAAGCCCATTGATTTCCGCAGCCGAATGCTAACGGAGTCCGAACGTCTGTATAGTCAAATCGAAAGGAAAGTATCGCGCTGATGTATGCTGTGAAGCGTGTTACTGAATAGACATTCGACCGCCGAACTGTCTACCTGCTTTCGGTATTTATTTATTACCTCGAATTGGCAATCACTTAAAACGTCCTAATGTTTGCCGACGCCATCAAGTGTTGGCGTAATCTTTAGGTAAATGCCGACCAGCAACTGCTTCAGATTGATCTGGACACGGTACATCGCTAGCCATTTTATAATTTACTACATTTCAAAGTGATTAAAGGCAAAATCATCTCCATAAGGCACAACACCAGTTACTCATACAGCCTCAGAACTAGGTACTGCAGTAATCTTCCATCGAACTTGATCCTTGTGTGCTGGTTCAAGATGAATCGGGTTGCTCCAGGAAGTCCGAAAAGGCCACGTAATTTGATAATTTCCATCTGGGTCTGTTGTTGAACAAAGGGACATTTCTATTTCTTAATTGGCATACACGGCAGCATGTAACGATCATTTCGTTTGATATACACCTACGTTTTCCTGAGAGACTGAGCGACACTGTCAGCCTTTCATGTTACACCGTCACGGTCACTGTTAAACAAATTAGACAGCGTGCACCCCACTTGGTTCCTGCAATTGCTATCAAGACTGTGACGGGAGTAGTCTGTCAACGACAGCTTTTCCGGACTCATTTATGCAGAAGTAGCATCTCATATTTTCACCGTCTAATTGTTACGAATTCTTATTTTGCTAAGGTGGTTTATGTGAAGGTAACATTCAGTCTACAACAGCGTTGTCACTAACCCTTTTATCATTTGCTGGGATAACATTAAGCAACTGTCGATGCGCCAGCAACATTTGAACACGGTAGCCAGTGCATTATGCACTGCTGTCGAGATGTTGCAAACCACCAGCCAAAAACGTCGGCATCGACCCAACCTGAACTGACCGGTGTCCAACTCGCCGAGGGTAATTAACATGTTTCAAGGACACATGCACCGCAATCCGTCCTCACGTCGTATTCACACCCCCAGACATGCGTGGGTGAGTAAATACAGTAGACTTACATGCCATTGGTGGGTCGGCAAATTAGTGCGCTCCAATCTCACCCTCACCTCCGCGGCTGACCTACGGATACTGAGCAAAATCGAAAGACTCTTATCAAACGTACGGTGTACTATTTGACCAGGTAAATTGGCAAATGAGTGAACCACAAACTTTTGCCAAGCTGCTGAGGCTGAACTCAAGCCCATTGGCAAGACTTTGTACTGAAAGCGTCCGTCCATATTCAGAAATGCGGTCAGCGGTCTTGACTCCTTAATTAGAGGCATGTGAAAGAAAACCTTCCTAAGGCTTAATTTTGAAAAAAATCGGGCGCCCGCCAGTTTGACTAATAGTTTGTCCGCGGTTGGAAGCAAACACTTTTCTATCAAGATTTGACGATTAAGGACCTGCAGGTCATTGCATATTCTCACTGTACCGTCCTTCTTGATGAGTGTAACCATAGGGTGGACCCATGCAGAACGGTTAATGGGTCCAAGGAGATCATCTGCAATCATTTGCCGTAATGCGGACGAAACAGTCTCTCTTCTGGCCAAAGGAATTGGACGTGGATGAACAATAGCTACCGGTTTAGCATCCTGCTTCAGACATATGCGGTGGACAGAGGAGGGATTGCGCCCTATGGTTTGTTCAAACAGTTTCGGGTACTGTATCTGTAGGTGTGATAGGTTAATTGTCATGATACGCATACGAGATAGGGACAGCGTGACTCCCAGCGCAAACATAACGTTGCGTCCGAGTAGGGGACGGTTATTTCCGCTGGTGACGTACAGAGCAATTGATGAGTTCACGGCTCCAAGTTGCAACACAATCACCACATATCCCCGTATTTCTACCGGGGCCTTTGTATAACTGTCAAAGCGATAGGTTGAAGGATGTATAGGCATGTCATGTAGGTGAGTGTCACAAAAAGTACTCGGTACTATAGTGATAGGAGAGGTTGAATCAAGTTCCATCTCAACGTGTTCTATCGCATGCAATAACTGGAGCAGTACGAATGTCAGACATTGGTAGTTTAGGCTCTGGACGATTGGAACGATAGTTAGACACTGTACCTGTGTTATAAATGGAAAATACATTTTCCGAGGACTGTAATTGCTGACTAGAAACGGAATCTGTAGGATGCAACTGAGAAATACGTACTGAATGACAACAACGGGAAAAGTGTCCATGCTCACCTCACTTTTTACAACCCATTTCTAAGGCAGGGCACTTGGTAAAATTGGCTTTACGCTGTAGGCTACCGCAGCGGAAGAATTTCCTTGTGGATTGGAATTCGGTTGGCGAGCGATGGATTTTGGCAACCTCCTGTATGCCTGCATGGGTAGCGAAACATCGCAACTGTTCGGCCGAACATGTGTTGAGGCGAGCTAATTCCACAGCCTCATCCCAAGTCAATTTGGAGGCGTCTTCGGAAAATAGGCATTCCCGAATTCGGTTACTGGTAGTTCCACTAATCAACTGCTGCACTAGCATTACGCCCTCGATTCTATTTTTCGGTATGGTTGGATACTCGCAAGGTCGTACACCGCGAATGAGGCGAGCAACGAAACCGTCTGTTTCCGATGGTTCCTGTGTAAGTCGGCTGAAATTGAGGCGAGCCATGGAAAGGTTTGTACGCTGGCCCCATGACTTGTCCAGCACATCTAGTGCTTTCGTTAAGGTATCTTGAGACTGGAGCTCCAAAGCATCGAATTGACGTTGTCCGTCATCACCGAGTAAGTGTCTGAGAAGCTCCAGTTTCTGGCCTTCTGTGTAGTTAGAAGCCGCAGGTAATATGTCAAGGTAGTTTGTAAAGGAGGTTTTCCACTGGGCCCATACACTTTCGGTAGGACGTAAGGGCGGATTAGACCAGTAAACTGTAGGTGGATGTAATTCCATGTCGGAGTTTCGTGAGCCACGACGCCAGTGTTGTGTACGAAAGTCAAATGCTCGAGCCGAAGTATGAAGGTCGTTCCGGTAAACAAACTACTGTAATTTGATGTGTCTAACTACGTGAGAACATTAAGGTGTCGCAAGGAGAAGGATGAACCAGTAGGGAAGCAGAGAATCAGGCACTGTGTGTGTCTGGGGTTGTATAAATGTGTCTATTTAGACTAACCATCAAGCATGCTTACAGAATGCACAACACATTACAGTGTCTGATGAGGGCGTCTGGAGATCTGAGGGACATGTACTTTCCAAAAGACAATCATCATCACGGACAGACGTGCAGTCATGGGATCACGTTCCCACTCCGTTACAGGCGTTATTCTTACGTGTCTCCAAATGTCAGGAATTGTGCCACTCAGAAGTCGCCGGTTGAGCAGAACCGTTAAGGGTACGGCGAGATATTCCCCGTATGGCTACGGAACCAATGGTGTTGACTTATCAGGTACGGCGGTCTTAGTTATCATTACTTTTGAGTTCCCTGTAAACATAGGTGCAATCAAGGGTGAAGACGTAACCAGCGTTGGCGAAGGAGGGCAAGGAACAAATGGTTTGTGGCATCTGTTCCCCGATTTGCTTATCCCTGCGAACTCCATAGGGCATTTAAAGGACACATGTGCCTAAGGAGAGGTCATGTGTCCTTTCCACTGCATTATCTCCAGCTCCATCCATACATATAGATTTAACCGGAAGGAATAAGACCGGGAAGATTGTGGACGGGAGCCACGTTTCATCAACCGAGCAGGCCCACACTCCTTTTACATACATAGCAGCAGCATTCCTGTCTATCTACGTGGGGTGTCATGCCATCAGACGTACATAAGGTGTTAGCTAGACCGTAGCTTGTTCCAGACTAAATGGAACCATTCTGAGTCTAGTAAGGCCACCAAGACTGTTCAGTTCATCTCGCTCAGCAACGACCAACCCTCTTTTGGATTCAGTTTTATCGAGTTAGCGGTTTTTGGCAGGTATGCACCTTGTCAAAATTAACACAAAACCCAGCCAAACCGCGGATATCACTCAACGACCAACACCTGAAATGCAGAAAATCAACGCGCACATGTACAGATCAACTGCATCGGTGCTGAAGCACAAGCGTCACATCGACCGCATTATTGATCTGGGTTAATGAATGTAATTGAAGCTGATGCAACATACTTACCCAGCGATGCGCTGATGGTGTTTACCTAAGCATCTGACTCGTTGCCGCTTTCATACCAGCCCAAAGTGCGCACGTTGGTGATTTAACAGGGTAGCTTGGGTGAGGCACTAGCGACCGCATGTGCTACAGTACCACGCACTCGACGTCCATGGCCTAGATCCCATTGGCGTCTGTCGCTTCCACAAACGAGGTTTCGCTTCCTTATGCTGCAAGCATTGTATGCAACTCATCATCATCATCATCATCATCATCATCATCATCATCATCATCATCATCATCATCATCATCATCATCATCATCATCATCATCATCATCATCATCATCATCATCATCATCATCATCATCATCATCATCATCATCATCATCATCATCATCATCATCATCATCATCATCATCATCATCATCATCATCATCATCATCATCATCATCATCATCATCATCATCATCATCATCATCATCATCATCATCATCATCATCATCATCGTCGTCATCATCATCATCATCATCATCATCATCATCATCATCAGCATCGTCATCATCATCAGCCTCGTCATACGCGTTAGGTATAGGTGGGAAGCACCTCAACTACTCTGCCACAATACATAAAAGAAAGAAGAGGAACATACAATATATTTAAGCTGGCTGAGCTACCGGTAGCAGATGGGTATCGTTCCGGTAAGCTACCAGCCGGCTGCTATGAAGTAAAAAATTTATTATGCAAATTTATGTAAGGCTAACTTGTGAGATCTTGGTTGGAGGGGAGGCTAAGAGGGAAGTGGTGGGACAAAGTAACTTACAGCACGAATGCCACTGAGGTCGGCTCCTAGCCATGTCAGCAACTGTATCCAGCCAAACCTGTTCACCGTCATTCGGACCCCAATCTCGGAGTTGTGACGCTCCAACCGAGGCTAGCTCCGAAGTGAGGGACTACATTCCTCCGGACCAAGTCATCGCTTGGCTACCTCTCCTCTTCTTCCATCCACACCCCCGGCGCATAAACAACGCACGTCGCGGGAGTCGGTGGGCTGGCATGCGTAAAACCTGGCTGAGCCATCGGAGCCTGGTGCTTGAAATAACGGTTCGGAGCGGTTCATTTCCTTTTCCTGTGTCGTAAACAAGGCGTCGAACATGCTCCTTGCTCTCTCGGCATTCCCACCAGATGTGAGCCAAATTGCGAAGGCACGGATGGCCGAACGCAACTAGCGTCTTTTCTCCGTTGATCTAAGGGATCAGGTTTCACAACCGTACAGTAGTGTCGAACTTACCGCTACATTGTACACTCTACCCTTCAGGGAAAGAGTAATGTCGCGGCGCCGCCATAGGTGGCGAAGGTTAGCAAAAGCGCCCTGAGCTTTTGCTATACGGTTCGTGATCTCACCTTCAAACCCACAGGCGCTGATACAACTTCGCTGGCAGTTGAATTTTTGAACGACTTCTAGCTGATCCCCACCAAGGGTTAGCGAAAGTGGAGGTCCAGGCCAATCTTGGAGGAACGCTTTGCACTTCGAGGGTGTGAAACAAAGCCCGAAGTGACGGACAGCTAGTGCTAATCTGTCCATTGCAGCTTGGCACGTTAGTGAGCTGTCACAGACTAGGTCAATGTCGTCAGCATCCGCACAGTCAAGAAGTCTTTCTCCTGGGAGCAGATCCACACCTTCTAAGTCGTGTCTTGTGAACGCGATTTCCATGACTTCGTCATTAATGAAGTTGAAGAGGAAAAGTGACAGCAGGTATCTTTGTTTCATACCGCTGGAGATGTTAAAGGGCGACGACAGCTTTCCGTAAGCCCTCACTCTGCTGGAGCTACGCGTGTATAATGCTCGGATAATATTTACATATTTCTCGGGCACACGTTTCCTGGCTAGATAGTTTCAAAGGGCACGTCTATCCGCCGAATCGAATGCACCTTTGATATCGAGGGATACGACAACGGAGGGCCGCCAATAAATGTGACGGCGCTCTAACAACTGACGCAAAATGAAGATGTGGTCAATGCAGACGCGACCTGGACGAAACCCTGCTAGCTCTTCACTATTCTGGTTTCCACGAATGCCAGTCAGTCTGTGAGGCATGACAGAGGCAAACAATTTGATGGCGATGGAGATCAAACTGATTACTCTGTGGTTGCCGCATTCCGACTGTGAGCCTCCCTTGAAAATTGTGACTATGACAAAGCGGCTCCAGTCGGTTGGAACAGTCTTCTGTTCCCACAGTTTCACTAGTAACTCGTGTAAATCATCCACATGAGTAGGTCCCCCGAATTTAAGAGGACTGGAGGAAGATCAGCTGGTCACGCAGCTCTGTTCAACTTCAACAGTCCGATCTCACGTCGACTTCTGAGCAAGATAGCCGATCCAAAGTGACAGCCCAGGGAGCAGGGTGATCAGTGGCCGGCGAGAAACCTGACAATTCTGATCGATTGAATTGCCTTTCAAATTGCTCAGCCCAACGCTCCAAGCGTTTTGGCAACTTGTGGACAGGCTGTCCACTCTCGTCACGTATAGATACATTAACACCAGGTCTCCTGCTGCCCGTTTCCCGTACCAGACGGAATAAGTTACGATGGATACCAAGGGCAGCGGCCATTTCCATCTCCGATGTACAGTGAGATCACCAGGATTCGCAGTCGTGCTTCAGGCTAGCACAGAGTTTTGACCGGAGTTTTCTGCGAGTCTCATTGTGTTCGCTTCCAGCCGGAAAGGTGCCGACGAGCATCGATAAGTTCCAGAGACTGCGAAGAAACCTAATGTCCAGGTTGGCGATAAGACATACCACATAAGGATTTGCCTGCTGCTAGTAATGTCTGGTGAACGTGAGACCAGTGAGCTTCAATTGTATCCAGTGAGCGCTTACTCAATTGCCATGTCAGTGCACTTTGATAGGCATTCAGGACAGTGGGTTTCGACAGTTGACTGGTGTCAATACGCTCACAGTGTCATCGTGGGCGTCCACCAAAACGTATCCGCATGTCAGCACATACAAGTGCATGGTTGGTGTCCACACATGTGCTCCAAATCGAGCGGCACTTCTGGACGCAGCCACTCCAGCGGTAACTTATCGCAATGTGATCGACTTGCGTCCGTAGCTGGTTCGAGACTGGTGGGCGTCAAGTCACTCTCCGGCGGGTGCTGTGTCGGAAATTAGTGCTCGCAAGAAATAAGCGAGCATCTGCGCACAAATGAAGTAACCGCTCACCGAATTCAAAGTTGAATTTAGCGAACACGCTGTGCGGTTGGGTTGCGACTCGCAACCTCTATTGAGACTTCGGTGCACTTTGATGTAAACCTCGGTCATTCCGATCGCGAGGACCGTATCCGGAATGGAAATATTTGGGTCTTGCTCCTCCCAACAGTGGAGCAACACCCAAATATTTCCAGAACCGCTCATCGTTATCATTATAGGAGCCCACCATGTGGGCCACCCAGATGCATTTCATCAATAGATCATTTTCCAACTTGAGCGTTCAGATCCCCAGCCAGCACACCGGCGTCCGAGCTTCTTCTGTGGCGAAGGAGCTCGTAGAGTTGGCGGTAAATGTCGTCTCTTACCGAATCATGGCTAGATTTTGTGGGTACATAGGCAGTGATGACGAATAGACACCTGCTAGTCTGGCACGATTCGAGCGCGCAACTGGTTACGATACTCGCATTGCCTTCCAACACCTGCACTCAACATCATTTCGTGATAACTTCGGTATTCATGTCCTGGTAACGTAGCATCGGTTGTCCCACATTCCGCTTCCCTGCACTATGTTGACTATATCGCTGCAACTTTGGTATGTTAGACGAGTCGATGCGATGGGAATGTTCCAGCCACTGCAAGGGTCGTAGCAGAATTAGGCTGTCCAGTGCATACATGCCACTGCTGTAGGGCCCCTCCGTGTCTGTAACTCCGTCACAATAACCGGTGCGCAGAATCCGACGCAGGCACTGTCGGTGAAAACGCTCAAAAAGGATGACATCCTTCCGGTACAGCGTTCACATTTCGTTGCAGTAAGGAACGAACGACATCATCAACCGGTAAGCCATCAGCTTTGTACCGGCAGTAAGCCGGTGATACCTCCATACACGATATTCAGTTTTCCAAATGTAGCAGCCGCCTTCGATACGAGTATGAGCAGCTCGCTCATCAACTGGGTGTCAATAAACAATACGCCCCCAGGGTAGCAAAATCTCGAGGTGGTTTCCAAAGCCTCAACACCAGGGTGGATTTGCGGCAAGCCCAGAGATTGCACTTCTGGAGAAGGCTGAAGAAGACAAACAGTCTAGCTTGTGTGGATGGTGAGCACGAAGTTGGCCGCTGTCGAAGCTAGAACCGTAGTCATGCGCTGCAACTCGTCCGCACTGTGTGCAAGCAACGCACAGTCATCAGTAAACAGCAACACACGAATGGTTGTCTCACAGACTAGGGCTTTCGCCTCGAAACGATAGATTTTCTGCAACTCATCATCAATACTGTGCTCCTGGAGACACCGTAATCACAAGCAACATCAATAGCACATTATTGAATGAAGTGAATATTAAACAGGAAAAGAGATAGGCCATCGTCATGTTTCACACCAGACAACAGCAAACTCATCCGAAGTTTGTCCACAGAGCTGCACTCTCTGCCGCATACCGCTGTGCAGACATACTATTAAACTTACAAAACTCACTCGGACAACCAAACTTACCCAACACCAGCCGCAATGCCTCGCGGTTCACGGTGGCAAATGTCATGGTGAAGTCAACCAACAGCGAGTACAATGGCTGGTGTCACTCTTGGCATTTCTCTTGCAACTGATGAGCCGCGAACACCAGATCTATAGTGTTGCTGCTGCTGCCCGAACGGAATCCGCATGGCCCTTTCGCCACGTTCGGTTCAACGACCAGAGTGAGGAGGTGGTTGAGCGGGATTCGTGCGGTCATCTTCATTACACAACTTTGTAATTTGAAGCCAAGATAATTTAAACGACAGTGCTTGCTCCATTTCTCTTGTACAGTGGCATCCTTCAAGTCAGTCAGCACTCCTACAAACGACGCGCGTTGGGCCAACTCGAGCAGTGCAGGTATCAACGCGAGTCCGCCGTGTTTCAACACATCAGGCGGTATCCCTTCGGTTCCAGCGCACTTGCCGCTTCGCAGCTGCATCACATCCAGTGCTTTCAGTAAACATCTTTACTTGCTGTGGCAGCCCGTGCAACATAGACTAGACAAAATATCTGTACGCTTGTTCAAGAGATAGTCAAAGTGTTTGCGCCAGATCTGCATTATCTCTGCAGCCTGTGCACAGACAGCTCCTGAAATAGGATCGAGCATCATCCACGGTGGCTACAGCTTGGGTCCATACACCGCCTTTACATAATCTGAGAACTGCTGAAGTTGGTGGCGCTTAGCCTTCACTGTCTACTATGCATTTTTAATACGACAATGCTCTCGTGTCAATCACCGTCGGTGTTTGCGAAAACCACTTCGTTTCGCGCAGTCAGCACGGTCCGGCACATGTGCAGCGAATACTGCATTCTACTCCGACACCAATACACCAATGGTCACATTGTTGTCAACAAACCAATCAGACCGCTTACAGTTAGCGAGCCCGATCATTTTCTCACCTGTTCACGGGTGTGGTGCCACAGGTCACCCATCGAAGTGCCAGATAGGACATCGCGTGTTGCTATCGCATTCTTCAGTTCCATCCTCTTCTCAGCAGTATCTAGGGAAAGAACATTAAACTTGCGCCGATGCACGGCAGGTGAACAATACGAAGTTTGACGAAAATATATGTACAATTTGCTCAGCACCAACTTGTGATCAGTGCCACACTCAGCTCCCCGCACTACACGTGTCATGTGTACTTCGCGTATGTCACGCTGGCGTACGCTGATGCGGTCGTCCAGGCGTATGTGACCACTCCGTGGGTGTGTTCAGGTAGCCAAAATCACCCCACCCAGGGTAAACATTGTGTACATGATTGGCACAGTGAGATCAGTCGGTCATCGTTCCTATTGGTTGTGCCAATTTGTCACGTGTAATGTGCATCAAGCTCATGGAGCTTGATTTGGACAGCCAGCCGAATTCGCCTAGTGCGGTAAGATTAATCCCGTAGCCAGCGAGTTACATCACGACTAGTGCAGCGCGTCACTCGGAACGCTCACTAACGTTCCGGCCGAGCAATGTGCACACGTTCCATCACCAGGAATAAGAATGTGCCGGGCAATCGATTGTGCGGTGACCTGCAATGGAGGAAGTAGTGGGTTTAAAATGTTTCGGAAAACTGATAGCTTGGGTTGATAATTCAGTTGCTCATTCGTTCGCCGAGGGAAATTACACTTCACAACGCAAAGATGATGCCACCTCGTATGGCGGTGAAAGGTTTTCGAACAACATTCGAAACTCGGCCAACGAAGTAGTAACTGAACTAGTGGGTTACTTGAAAGGAGGACTGGGACAGCATATGCAGGGGAACAGGGAGGCGTGGGCAGTAGCGTGTTTCACCTATCCATCCTGCTGTATGCAGCAGATAAAGCGACCTCTTGCGCACCCCCTCTGTTACGTGACGGCCGATGCGGCATGAGCTTATCAGTATTGGTACGACTCATGGTTTGGTTTTGGACTGATGTACTGCTAGGAGGTCCACACCTGACAGGAGAACGACTCGGGTTTTCAGCTAAAGCTTTGGATACAATGTACTCGCGCCTTGCGCAATGAGTCAATGACCAGACTCACGCGAAATGGTTTGTTCTGCCTTTGGCTAGAGGGGTGTAACCCAACTGCCAAGCAGCTATCACCACGAGGAAGCTTCCGCGGCACGACATTAGCGGCATCGAGTCGATGATCTGTCAGGAACTCGCCAATACAAGCCTCAGCGAATCATGGATTCTCCCGCCATGATTAGCTGCATCCGATTCCGGATTTGCCTGTCACTATGGTCTCCGTACAACAGCCACAGGACGCCTGTGCCTACAGAGGGACAATGAGTGGCTTGCGCTGCATCACCCACAGCTCTATCCACACAGCCCATTTCCAGTGTAAACCCGAAGGAACAAGAGCGGGGGAAATGTGGATGAGAGACACGTTTCATCAACGGAAACGGCCAACACTCTTTCGACATACACAACAGCAACATTCCTGTCTACCTAATTTAGACATCATGTTATCAGACGTACACAAGACGATGACTGGAAGCACACTTTGACATCTTTGATAATACATGCCGCATTTGACTGGAAGTAGTGTATATTTTAAGGAGACTGATAGAAGATCATGTGGAGAATGGATAGAAACTCTTGTGGAATAAATGCTGTCATCCGGGTAGTAACATGAGTCGTAACCGCAAGTCACCCGGTGTGATATTTACGTGAATTTGGAATCACATGGTTAGATTATTCAGCCATTTAATTCGTCGGAAATAGAGTTAGCGCAGATGGGTAATTTGCCGCATTCGAGTGGCGTTCCATGCGATCGAATGTGTGAAACGCCTTAATATCCTGGTCCCAAATTGGTTGGTAACCGCGACTATAATTGTCGAATTGCACATGGTGTGGAAACAAAGTGATCGGGAAAAATAGTCAATGCATTTGTGGTTGTCCTAGCTTACCAAACGAATCAACGTTCACAATTTGTGGGAATAATTAAGCCTCCACCATTTGTCGCAAGCCCCTCTGGGTATCCCACTGTGCACAGCAATTATTTAAACCGGGAAATGGAGAAAACAAAACAGACATGAGGGGTGGTCCACAACGTCACTTTATTCGAAATATCGGTTTCTCAGTTTATTCTCGACAATATTGGTCTGCAGAACATAAAATCACATGTTTAGAATGGTCATTCCGTAGCATCCGTTGCGTGGATGGACTATGGAAGCGTATTCTCAAGGCGAACCGCGATTTCGTTTGAACCGACTTCAGTCAACTCGGTCAACGGGGCCGTATTTGGAGTAGTTAAATGTTCGGCGCTGTTCGTTCATAAATATCAAAATAGCAGGATTCCTGGGACAAACAAAGTGCCAGATGGACGGCGCCTTAGCCTCCTCGTGTTTTCTCCCAACACACGAAATTCGAAGCAATCAACTGTCATATGAGATATTTCTAGTCATCGCCTCCTACCACCGTATATGGATCGGGGACGAACACTTACATTTGTAGTAGGGCATAATTGGTTGAACTCATATGTTTTCCTCCGAAAGAATCATGGTAGTTGTTGGGTATTTTTGTGTTTTAGTATACGCACGCTCTTTACTAGAAACTTAGGTCGACACTTTTGAGAGCACAATATCTGTGACGATACTGGCAACCGTTTCGCACCCATCAAACATGAGATAATAAGACCACTGTTGCAACACGTTGCCTTTTCTTAGGAGAACTCTGTGATATCAGGAATTGCTCCCGGTAAATTCGGGTGACCAAGAGATTATGCCTGTAACTGAATCTCAGAATACATCAACAGTAAGCTAGTAAGAAACTTAGCAATTTTAACCCAAAAAGTACATTCTGCGCCCCGTGGAAACTATTTATGTATGACTTTTAATCCCTATCGAGTCTGCACACAGACATATGTATGTCAAGTTGTTCACTATTGGGTATCGAGTTACTTCCATGTGTTTGGATTGTGACGCGCAATCGGAAATGGGACCGCAATTTGATGCGTTGTCACTGATCGGAATAATCAACGGTCGCCTCAAGATAACCTGTGATCTCAGTTTACATTGTGCCTCGGAATTCAAACGCAAAGGAGCATTCCAAACATTAGTAATGCCCTTCCGACCTTTCATTGCAGACCTCAATGGTCTGGTGATCAAGAAGTCAGCCATCAACCGCTAACTTCACGGTTCCACTAGCAGCCACACAGGGAATCCAAACAAGAACGAAACTGGTGATGCTGTCTGTGATAATTTATGCTTAGACTCAGGAGGCCCTAGTCCAACAGAACTCTGCATATTTATTTACTCTCTGCATACCCTACCCTAACTCTGGTGAGTGACATAAAGATGAAGTTTCTAATTACTTTCCCCTGGGTAGGTCTCTAAGATAAAAGCGCTGTGTATCAGCAGACCTGAATTAAACTACATGAAGTTGCGGTCATTGATGTAGACAGCAAACGACTTACTATGATTTCAACGAATGTTCTTTGAAGTGTTGGATCTAGAGAGGACTATTGACCGCCTATGTCAGTTGGGCAATGAGGTCAATCAACAGAGAATTATGGCACAGTAGAAGCTTAAAGTGCTTGCAAGGGTGCATTTCTAAACTACCTCATCCCCGTTAAATAAACCAGAGGGCAAGCAGCCAGTGATTATTAATTGAGATGATCCCGTGACCTGGGCCTAGTTGCAGGTTCCGAGCTGTCGACGCTGTAATCGCGATGATATAGGTTAGGCCCAAAATTTGGTGTATCATGCAAAGATAACCAGCTATTTGCGTCCTCTAACCATTGACATGATTCCAGTTGTCACTCGGAAGGTTACCGTGCCTGTGACGATGACCTGAGATCCCTATACCTCTGTTGTCTATGATCAAATGGTCTACCAGTGTACCAATTGACCGTTCTCTGCGCCAATACGAATACTACTTTATTTTAATGACTAGCATATATTCCGGAAAACCTCGCTACATGTGTAACACCTATCACGGGAAATAGACGAAAACATGCTGCTGCTATCACATTTTCAGTCACCCACGGTTTGCTTATTCAGGTGTTAACCCAATCGGTGGCATCCAGACTGCTGCATCACTACCTCCCGTTCATCTACTGCATCAGTCGCTTGAAGCGACTGTGTGTCACTGAGGAAAATGTAGGGGGTTGTGTGCGGGACTGTGTGCACACCTTCAGCTTAGAGTAGCGGTTAGCTTCCCGTATGAAGCGCAGCCCTGAGGACCATAGGACTCGATTGCCCTGAAATCATTTCGGAGCTAAATGACACTCAGATTGGTGAACGAGCCGACCTGTTACCTACACGCTCTGCTGCGTTAGGAATGTAGCTCCGGTGGCACATGAATGCGGGACGTGACACTGCTATGCGTTAAGGTAGGTTATGGTGGACCAAGGACGGGTGCTACAACGCTAGGTGTTAGTAGTAAAGAAGTACCAAGAAAATCGAACGGTAGCGGGTCCACAACGGACCAGGCTAACGCCCCAACGGAAGAGAAACGCTTGGGAACTGCGCGCGAGTAGACGCAGAAACGTTACATGCCACGCAATCCCCAGTGGAAGTTTTGTTTGTCAGGACGGACGCGTATGGCACATGATGTTCATTTCATCTTAGGTTCCTACTAGGTGATGTAAGAATGGGCCTGGATCAAATTAAGAGCGGCCATGCTCCTTAAACTTAACCCGTCAGTAGACCTTACCAGGAATTATGGACGCTACCTGTATCAATTTTACGCGCTGTCAATCGTCGTACACTCGTCAGCATTTGGAAGCGTAAGAACCATTTAGCTCTGATGATTTATGTGCTCGTGTTGTGAGTGCCAGTGTATGGAAACCTTGAGGGTGGCAGCCAAGGCGTTAACTTAATCAGTGACTAAGATAATGTTCCGGACTAGGATGCCTCTGAGAACCAATGAGATCCTACCCGGAAGTAGCCGTAGAGTGGCTTGTCTATTTGACCATGTCACCATGTGTCAGCGAAATATGTGCGGATTGCCCTCGTTATACGTGCTACAGCTAGTCGAATGTGAAACGAAATATACATATTTACATGCCAGTTTTTTCATCGCTCTCCGCAAGATCACCTGCATTTATGTTAGAAATGTATGGTAAAGTTCGTACGTTGATGCGACAAACTACCTTGGCAGTGCCAGCTCCGAAAGTTAACCATTTGCAGCATCAATTGAAAGAGTGGCATACAGTCCAATATGTAAACAGGAAGTGGTCTGATTGCCCGGACAAAAACAGTGCAAATACTACAATGTAGTATCTGAAATGTGATGCCGTCCCAGAACATTCCCTTGTTATTCCCGACGCCTTATTTTGCCACCAGCGGCTGTCAGGTAAAAATGGTGGGCTCCGGAAGAAGATACCTGATGCTTGCCTCATAGCAGTTGCCTACTGGTCTACCAACACATCCGCAGACAGCAACGATATTCTGTTGGGCGCTCTCCACTATGCTGTTTCAAAAAAGGGACTCGCACTACTTTATAAGGTTCGACTTCAAGGTACCTACAACAGCGTCAGCCGCCCTCCCCCCAGTGGGCCATACTTCGAATCAAAAGTTCATGGATATGGCAGTTTTTATAGCCGTACGATAGACTAACCAGACACCGCGGTTCACACAAGCCATCCGGACTCAATCCTGACTAATTAAGTGTTGATGATTAGGTCCATTTTATACGACTCTCCGCTAGGCAGTAGCAATTCCTCGGTCCAACGTTTGCCTGTGTGTGCTATGCCCGTATTACTGATAAAAAATGCGAAAATCAACCAACTATTATTGACAAATTCAAGCTTCACAACCTGGTAATAACGGTTGACTGGAGCCTTTAGCTGCACAGTACGGCGAACGAAGTAAGAAATGAATTTAAAGGTACAAGTAACGGGGATAAAGGTATGCACAAAAGTTGTACCATTACCAATATTGCACCAGAACAACATCTGGACCCGAAGCAGAAACGTAAATGGATAACTAGACTTGACGAGATTTCGAAGCAACATGCACTAGACCCATATGATGCCACATGGAAGAACTACAAAAAAAATCAGAAACTACTGCACGTTGCTCATTAGAGCCGACAAGTAAGATTGGCACGAGACCGTGGTACTCAATTTAACGAGCAACACCAAGCTATTTTACAGGTATGTGAAAGACAAAAGGTTTAGGACTGGAATACTATCACTGTAACACGACATTTACCCTAACATCTGTCGGAAACAAACGTACGTCAGGCCACTTGTATCTACTCTTAGCTTCCTCCAAACGGTTGGTTGGTTGTGCGGATACAGCGTCCGACTAACAATGTGCTACTAATAGTAAGGCCGGTCATAAATATTTGCGGTAGGTTCGTTACTAAACCCAGAAAATGTCGTCGGCTTATCCAGCATCACCTTTACCCCGGCAGCTGTCGTAAGCAAATTAGAGCCGATCCGAGAAAACGGGTCCCGGGAATCGACTAGATCTGCTCAAGTATCCTTAAAACCATCGCCCGCACCGCAGCAGTAAATCTTGCACCTCTTTTGCAGTGTCTGCTTGAGTCCCATACACACATACCTGAGTGGCAACTTGGAACAATCACTCCGATATACAAAGGTGGTGAGCGATCGCAACTTGCTAACTGCCGATCTATTACCCTCCTAGCTGTTTGACCAAAAGTGCTCGAAAATTGAAACAAGCCAAACAACATTGGAACATAAACAAACGGTGATCACAGACAACACAATGCATGTGCTATCACGGTAGGCTCAGATTCACTGCCATTCCCTTTTGAATGCACAGAGGTGGTCGTTCGCGATCGATAACGATAGCCTCCAATAGCCTAAGGATTTGGGGCCGCTGATCGCGAATTAGGACTGTGATCGACTCATCAGGATTGACCTGGTGACCGGTAGTCGGCAAGTGCCTGGTGACTGCAGAGGTAGCTCGGTTTCCCGAGTCAACTGATTCCGTCGACACAGATACCATGAGGCTGCGTAACCACTTTGGGATGTGTTCCTTGATTCTGACAGCTAGACTGCGTACAAGGCACCCGACGCAGCTATCTCCACAGCTACAGGTAAATTTGAATAGACAGTGGAACGTGAACTGATTTGTCATCGGTTTTTAAATAATACACAGCATAGGTCTAATCGAGATGAGCAGCTGCAATTCAGCCGTGTAGTACGCTCTTTTCAATGCTGCACTTATGCGTTTCTGGGTGACCTTCATCACATTGTCACATTTGGAAGGTAACTCAATGAAAATGGACTTCTTTGAGACCGTTAGCGTACGAGCTTTCTCGTCTGTGTTACACTGGTGCTCAATAAACTTTAACGGATAAGCGTTTGATTGCAGCGTGTTGAATAGCAAGTTCTTTTCTGCTTTCATGGTGTCTGGGGTACTAATCATGTTGGTCCTATAAAAGAGTGTCCGGACAAGAGTGTTTGTGTTTGATTAGAGAAAAACGTGTGAAATACAAATATTGGCCAGTCCATGTCGGCTTACTGCAGACAGATCTTCTGATGGAACCATCTGACCGTCGTATAATCAGCACGTTTAGGTACGGAAGGCAATTGTTTTGCTCATCGTCACACGTCACGACAAGGTTTGGATACATTCTGTTGAGAGGCTCGGTCGCATGCGCTATGTTCACCTTGGTGTCCATGGTTAGCAACATGTCATCAACATAACTCTATTATAGTGTGGTTGAGTGTTCGATGTAATCTGCCTTTTCTTTAATCATACCCTTGAATACATACGACAATAACGGACCAAGTGGGCTGCCCATCGTCACCCCATCAATCGGCCGATAAGCTTTCCCTAAGAGCAAAAGTTGACGTTTTGTGTGCACGAAAAAATCATGCTCTTCAGCAGTTCTGTAGAAATTCGTATTCGAAAGTTATCTGTTGACAGAAACTCCCAGTGGCTCTGAGCTTACCGTGGTAGTCCATGCATTTTGATATCTGTGGTCAGCGTACGTTTATGTTCCAATGTTTCATGTTTTTATGATTGATAAGAATGCACGAAATGACGGCGTCATCTCACAATCTATGTCTTCTGATTTTTATATTTGAACAGTGATGTAGTCGATAATCACAGATGAACTGAAGCAATATTTTAAAAGTCTGAAAATCATTTCCAATTTCCGACATGATTTCAGAGGCAGAAGATCTTGTGTCATCAAACTGCTGAGAACTCATGGACCAGGGGAACTGACGAAAGAGTTCCCCCAGATGTGGTTTACTTAAAATGTTCTAAGGCTTTCAGAAGAGTCAATCACTTAGTTCTCCTCCGAAAGCTTGGTACCTACGGTATCAAGGTTTACATGCTCACCTAGTTGGTGGGTTATCTAAAAGGCAGAACAGTCAAGAAAAGAATTGTCGACACTCACTCCGAAAACCTGTGCGTTTCCAGTGGTGTACTACAACGATCCGTCCCCAGCCTCCTGCTGTTTAGTCAACATCAATGATCTTTCAGCAAATATTCAATCACAGAAGCAAAGATTTCCAGTTAATGCTAAGATCAAGAGTTATTCGCTCAACATCCAAATGATCTGAACTGGAATAACGAATAGGCAGAAATGAACCAAGGGCTATGAGGCCCGTAAATTGCCACTTGCTGACACTGTGTAGCAGCCTCAACAACACGTATCTTTCTGACTAGTGAAAGGGACTCAGGTACCATCGTACAGGATAGTTTGGGCAAGTCGATCCAATGTTTGAGGGCAGCAAATAAGACGAACCTAACCTTGAGGCCTTTTGAGGCGAGCCCTCGGTACGCTTAAAAAACGCCTAGTACCTTTGCTAATTACCTCGTAGTATCGTCTCCACGTCAGACATGCGGTTTAGACCTAGGGTCCATGTTTTAGACGAGGAAGGACTATTCGTTTAATTGGTATGTTCTCCGCAGATCAATGGTTTCGTGAAGATTTTGCCCTCCTATACCGAATACTGACATAAAGTGATCATCCATGCAAGTCACTGCTAACTCCGGCTCTTCATAAACAATGCCGAGGTCATCAGCTGAAATTATCGTCTGAACACCCCAGTCTAGGCTGTAAAAGATTTTTTACTCTCCTCGAATCCGTTCACACTGGACTTGAATGCATTGCCCTCGCATGTGGTGAATGCATCAAACATCGTGATACTCGAACGACTAGTAGAACTTTATCTGGGTGATAAACGCTGCACTAGAGCATGATAAACTGCAATGTTTAGTCTACTGATATTTCACGTGTCACGCCCGGACTATTTGCTTATAATTTGCTATTGCATTTGCGATCCCGTAGGTATTGCAAATTTAGTGCTTTTTATCCTATCATACAGTAAGTAACTACAGGACAATTTCGTTCCAGAGTTGGTCACTTTTCTGCTCATTTTCATCATCTTCCCACCTTTTGGCTGATGGGGTGATTTTCTGTCAAGATATGCGCCTTTTCCCATGGACTTTAACCTCCTAGACTACTACGCCTCTGCTAGCGGTGCTATGATTGCACTTCCGCCTCGTTGATACTGTAACCCGTGAAACTGTATCCGTCAATTCCACTCCATCTTTCCGTTGTTTGGTGCTGGATTTGCGGTTATTATCATCACGGCTTTGCAACACTTCCTCCACAAGTCGTCGATGATCTCGATGATATTCTAGAGCTTCACGCATCAGAATACTTACGGGGAAACTAAGGCAGCCGTTTCAAAGCGGATTAGTATATCAGACTGCGGACATGTCATAGAGTTGCTTTGAGAAAAGGAGCTGAGTGACTTAAAACCATTTCAGCTTCTGCACAAGACCAGAGTCTAGCCAAAGCTGCCAAGGTTGTTGCTTCGTTTCTCAACGAGATGTGGCTTCGCCGTCTCCCACGCGAAATACAAAACGCCTGATACGCTAATGCAGATGCAACTCTACCTCAGCTAGATAACACGTCTGACTGTAGTTGGGAATTTTATGCGCGGGTCACGCACACTCAGCCAACCAAGGGCGACCACTTGACGAGATGGTAGTTTCAGGGAATTATAGAAGGTACCGTTCCAGAGTTGATTCTGTTCTTTAAGTCCTAAATCTCTGTCTGGATCCCCGTCGAAGCCATACTCTTTGCTGGTACCACAGATGATTCGGTGAAGACGTCATATCCTGTCATCTACACTGCTCTTTCCCTCGTAGGTTATAAGAAAACGGGCCGACCAGAACGTAGGAGTGACGGACGCAGCTCGTCGCCACAGCCGCGTTTTCTTCGTCACCGATCGAGTAAAAGTGTTCGCTACTTGGTGGACACAGTTGCCTAACTTAACGTTATTTCACGCGTTATTTCCAACGAGAAGACGACTGGTTCATTGTGCACGGCTAATGGAACAATCATTCACGTGTATGGTCAACGTTAGCGTATGCTTAAGTTAAGCCTGCGACGTTCTTTAAACGGATTCTCCTCGTCGCGGATGTGCAAACGCCAATTCTTGACCTTGAATTTTTGCAACCCTTCGACTAGGTTATAGAGACGAGACACTGTCGTTTGGTCGGTAGTCACACAAGTTGGCAGTTTTAGGCATGTTGCCCGAAATCCAGTCAAGCAGTCCAGTATACGTCAACCAGTCGAACTCAGCTATTGGTCATATGCTTCTCAGCGCTTCCCCGCTGGTCTTGTTTGCAACAACTTCGCTGACATGCGCTTCTGATGCTGCAAAGCTATACATAAAGAAACGTCCGCCTGTATTCACGAAGCCAGGAGAAGATACTCCGCCAAATCGAAGATTGCCCGCTCAGATTTGGAGCAGGTGTTTTGGATATGCATCCTTCTTCCCTCTATAATCCCGAGGGCGTCGCCACTTCATATGCTGCCTCAAAAGTCAGGAAACGCGCCGGTATGGTGAGTATCGCTCACTTAAACACGTAACCATCTCCGACCACTATCCTATTCTTCACATTCATGACATCACGGTTATCCCATGTGGCCCAAATGTGTTTCTGAAAATCGACCTGGTGCGCGCTTATCGCGAGATCCTGGTTGCTGGTTGCTCAGATATACCGAAATCCACCGTAATCACGCCATTTGGGCTCTGCGAATTTCTACACATGTCCTTCAGTCTTCATAACGCAGCACGAAGTTTCCAACGATCCACAGTTTCCGTCACTAGAGTTTCGGTTTTGTCAATCCTTACATCGACGATATCCCAGTAACAACCGCCTCCGAAGAACAACCAGCCGAACCCCTTAAAATCCTTTTCTGTACCTTGGCCACTAATACCGTCACTACCAATGCAGACATGTGCGTTCTTCAGCCGTCGTCTATTGAATTTCTTGGACACCATATCGAGTAGCATGGCATTCCTCCTCCAAACCATAGTGTCGTCGTTATTACAGATTTTTCAGATAGGACTACTTTGGCTGCCATTCACCGCTTTTAAGGCATGAAAAACTACTATCAAGGTTTTCTTCATCACTATGCCGAGTTTCTATGCCCACTGACCGATATAACCTGTGGATGCAATAATGGCAAAGTTGTAGCGCTTGTAAATTTATTTATCATTGCATTGTACCTTCTATTCCTATGCGCAACAACTTATTGTACATTGACCTTGTATAGTTGTTTTGATTGATGAATAACACACCTTTTGAAGTTCCGCGAGCTACCCGACATGTTCCCCTGTGTTCCTGTGTAGTGGAATTCGTGGCCTTGTCGATCACCATATTCTAACCAAGAGCATTATCCATTCACAGCCCTCGTTCCGTCCAAGACGGATTTACCAACGTCGTTCATCATTCGTCGGAGCTGCTGACGCAAAGTGACGAGGAAGTTGTATGTGGTTGGACTGTTAACCCGACATTGAAAATCCTTCTGTGAGTCTTGTCATTTCTGTTCATACTTGCTCATTGTTATTTCTCCTTTTGGGTCCCAGTCCACTACATAATTGGTGACCCCGAAATCTGTCTTAGCACTTTCGTTTATTTTTAAGCTCAGAACTCCCGAATATTTTCTTTCCTTCTCTCGCAAGACAACTATGGAATCCAAACCTAGTACGAGTACGGAACCCGGTGAAAACTATATTTCCTTTAAATTACCTGCTTTTGGTGCATCTAATCCTCGCGTTTGGTTCACACAAATTGAGGCATATTTCCGTTTTCGTAGGATTACCACACAAGAGACTATGTTTTCCTATGTGGCTACTCAGCTTCCCACGGATATTGCCACTGAAGTGATCGACGTCTTAGATCCAATGCCAACAGAATTTCCTTACGATACTCTTAAAGCTGCTGTTTTAAAACGCACAACCGCTTCAGACGAGTCTCGCTTACAGCAACTTCTGTCTGGCGTCGAACTTGGCGACTGCTCTCCGTCTCAATTGCTACGACACATGAGAACCTTAGTTGGTAGCTACAAAGTTGATGACTCAATCCTGCGCCAACTTTGGACTAAATGTCTACCACCTAATACCGTCCTGGTCTTGTCAGTACAAGGTGATGAAACTTAGCTTGTTAAGTTGGCTGAACTAGCTGACAAGGTACATGAATGTTTTTCAAGCATCCCGTTAATCAAATCTCGCAGTCAAATAACGCGACCGAAGGTACATCCTCCACAATGGATAGGCTGCAGAACCAGATCGAACAGTTGACCGCCCAAGTTTACGCCTTTGCCAAATACCTTCATCGGCGTCATAAGGGATCACCGGGTCCTAATACACGTGCTTGCTCAGCCAAACGTGACTTTCAACGGAAGCGTTTCTGTTATTTCCACAAACGATTTGGAGATGCCGCACAGAACTGCAGGCTGTGTTGTTCGCACGCAAAGTCTTTCACGTACAGGACCAACAGGGAAACTTGCCGACCATCCAGTAATGACGACAACTGCCGCTGGCCAACACCACAGTCGCCTGCTTTACGTGTTTGACAACTCAACCGGCTACCGTTTTCTCGTCGACCGGGTGCCGAAGTTAGCGTTGTACCCATAGGTACACACAAACGCAGACTTTCTCCCGGTCATGTCACACTGCAGGCGGCTAATGGTACAAAAGTTCAGACCTATGGCCGAAAACTGTCACCATTGGATCTGGGACTCCGACGTCAACTACCTTGACTTTTCTTAATCGCCGACGTCCAGAAGCCCATTCTTGGCATCGATTTCTTAACGAAGTATGGCATTGTTGTTGATCTTCGAAATAGGAAACTCCGCGATAGCGTCACCTCAATTACTGTCTCCGGCAAGGTCCTCGCCATCGATTCGATTGGCATTCATTTGGCTCTGCCTTCAGACAATTAGTTTACCGCGCTACTGAACAAGTTTTCGTCTATTTAGCAACCGATCAACGACGGTCTTCAGTCTAAACACGAAATCCGCCATCACATCGAAACTAAAGGCACTCCTGTCGCCGCCAGACCCCGACGTCTGGCTCCAGACAAACTCGCCATGGCCAAAGCTGAATTCGAACACATGATGAACCTAGGCATTATTCGTCCGTCGAACAGCCCATGGTCATCCCCACTTCACATGGTTCCGAAGAAATCCACGGAGGACTGGCGGCCATGCGGCGACTATCGCGCTCTAAATAATGCCACTGTTCCAGACAAATACCCGATTCCCCTGTCCATGACTTTTCTATGAGCCTTTACGGGAAACGCCTTTTCTCTAAAATTGATCTAGTACGTGCTTATTACCAGATCCCAATGGCTCCAGAAGACATACCTAAGACCGCAATCACGACGCCATTCGGTCTTTACGAGTTTCTCCGAATGCCGTTTGGTCTCCGGAACGCTGCTCAGACTTTCAGCGATTTATTGACCAAGTCCTTCGTGGTCTTGATTTTGTCTTCGCCTATATCGACGACATTTTGGTGGCTAGTGCGACCGAGGAGGAACATCTGTCTCATTTGCATCAAGTTTTCGAACGTCTAGCTCATTTTGGTGTCACTATTAACCCTGCTAAATGCATTTTTGGCATGCCTAACATCGATTTTCTTGGACATCACATCGACTCTACAGGTATACGTCCACTTCCGGACAAAGTCACTGCCATCACCGACTACCCTGTGCCTCAGTCCGTTAAGAGCCTCCGACGTTTCCTTGGTGTCATTAACTATTACTGTCGTTTTATCCCGAACTGTTCCGATGTTCTAAAACCGCTTACCGATTTGCTGCAACGTCACCCGGAAAAGCTAGTTCTATCACCCGATGCTTTAGCCGCTTTCGAAAAGGCCAAACAATTGCTAGCAACCGCGACTTCGCTGAGTCATCTGAACACTGACGCCAGCACCAGGTTAGTACTTAAAACCGACGCTTCACAATCAGCTGTCGGAGCTGTTTTACAGCAGGTCATAGACAATGAAGTCCAGCCCCTGTCTTTTTTCACGGAAGCTTCAGCCAGCACAAACCAGGTACAGCACGTTCGGCCGCGAACTTTTTGCTGTTTACCTCGCCATTAAACACTTCCGTCACATCCTCGAAGGACGACACTTCATCGTTCTAACTGACCATAAGCCACTTGTGTACGCATTTAACTCGCCAGCTGATCGCTACTCCCCTCGGGAGACACGGCATCTCGATTTTATTTCGCAATTTACTTCCGCCATCCACTACATCGAGGGGCCAAGCAACATTGTTGCTGACGCGTTATCCCGCACTGACATTCATCAACTGTCGATATCGTCCGTAAACTTAGAGGACGTTGCTGCTAATCAAATCGGTGACTCTGATTTCGAATCTGTTCGCAATAACAAAGCACTGAAGTTTGTCCAGTTACCTCTGCTTCACTGTGATTCGCAAACATATTGTGATATTTCCACCGGTAAGCCGCGTCCATACGTCCCATTGTCGTACCGGCGGAAGATTTTCGATCATCTTCATGGCCTTTCCCATCCGAGCATCCGTGCTACCGTTAAACTTATCACGGATCGCTATATTTGGCCAAACATGAATACTGATCTCAGACAATGGGCAAAATCCTGTATACAATGTCAGACGAATAAAGTTCATCGTCATACCATTACCACTCCAGGAACTTTCTCACTTCCAGACGCGCGTTTCAAACACATTCATCTTGATATAGTCGGACCACTGCCTCCTTCAAATGGTTTTACACACTTGTTGACTTGTGTAGATCGTTTCACTAGATGGCCACATGCCGTCCCATTGCGCGATACCTCCGCCGAAACTGTCGCTCACACTTTCCTGGAATCGTGGGCATCTATCTTTGGTGTACCCGCGACCATTACCACCGATAGGGGACCACAGTTCACGTCTACCTTGTTTCGTGACCTGAATCGCCTCATGGGATGTAACCACCTACGCACTACCGGGTATCACCCTGCTTCTAACGGCTTGGTGGAACGTTTCCATAGACAGTTGAAAGCAGCTATTACTGCCAGCGCTACTTCCTAGTACGAAGCCTTCCCCATCATGTTGCTTAGTGTGCATAACATCATCAAGGAAGATATCGACTGCTCTCCTGATGAGTTTGCGTTCGGTACAACCCTCCGACATACCAGTGAGTTGAGTATCGATTTCAGAATTACTGGTGAATTGGATTCCACTTCACCTGTCGCCCGGCTGAAACATCATATGAGTCAGCTACAGCCGTCGCCGACGAGAATGACATTGCGCACACCTCGATTTCATAAGGATTTACATTCATGCTCCTTTGTATTCGTTCGCGTGGACGCTGTTCGCAGTCTTTGCGACCGCCTCATGAGGGGCTATTCAAAGTGAGCTCGTGATATGACAAGTATTATGTTGTGGATCATAACGGCACGTGTGATTATGTCAGCCACGACCGTTTGAACGTTGCTTTTCTGGAGGATTGTTACAGCTTTGCTTCTGCTTTTGCACACTCATTCCCGCCTGATACTGGTACTCGCACCGAATGTACTCGTACACATCCAACGACAACTACACCTACAGACTCTGCCCGTATACCAAAACCCCATACAACACATTCCCGTTATGGTGGGACTAACCAAACTCCTGTGCGTTTCCTCGACTACACACACTGGCATTATTGAGCGTTTTCTCTCTTTCGAAAGCTCTGGGGGGAGTTCTGTAGCACTTGTAAATTTATGTATCCTTCATTGTATCTTCTATTTCTATTCGCATCAACCTATTGTACATTGATCTTGTATAGTTTTTTTGATTGATGAATAACACACCTTTTGTGGTTCCGCGGGCTACCCAACATGTTCTCCCTGTGTGCCTGTGTTGTGGAATGCGTGGCCTTGTCGATCACCATATACTAACCAAGATCATTATCCATTCACAGCCGTCGTTCCGTCCAAGGCGGATTTACCAATGTCGTTTATCATTCGTCGGAGCTGCTGACGCAAAGTGACGAGGAAGTTGTATGTGATTGGACTGTTAACCCGACATTGAAAATCCTTCTGTGAGTCTTGTCATTTCTGTTCATACTTGCTCGTTGTTATTTCTCCTTTTGGGTCCCAGTCCACTACAAAGTGGCGTTGATAGTTGCGGCTTCAGGCGTAATCAGGACCAGTAGAGAAGCCTTGACCGTAGCTGTTATGCTCCAAAATTTTGAAGCAAGCGCCCCGCTAAGCGCCACTGTTGCGCTGTCTTATAACAATTTACGGAAGAATACTGGAAACCACACGCTGTCTACTCGTGATGTTTACAAGCTGCAATCGGTAGCGCATTCACTGGCTGCATTAACACTTCCATGAGCCTCGAAGATGACCTTGTACCCGTGTATACGGATGCTGCAGTGACGCAACTCTTATGCAGGCTATACCTCGCTTAGCGGATCCGCCAAGTTATCAAGTCAATCAGCCCATCGTCCAAGCTGGAGTCTAATGGAATTCCACCAACCACCATTAAAGTAGGAGAGCCTGATGTTTACTGCTCCTGATGAGCATGTTCACCCAATCACTGGAATCTAGCCACTTTCATGAACAATGGAAAACGTTATTTATCATGCCTCGACACAAAAGAGGTTTCAAACAAGCAATTGAGTAATACTGACCAATCCACCACACTCTAATAATCGCCCGGTTAGTTGAAAAACCGGTCAGAAAAGGCTTGACAAACGTTGTCAATACTTAGGGCTTGCTAAATACTTCGCAGTATAGTTTTCTTGACAGCCATCGTGGACCACCACAAAGCAGAAACGATCGCTTCCGGCTATGCAATAATAATTTTATCCCTGGACACTAAACCGAGTATAACACACGCGCTTGTTAAAATGTTAGAGGCCTTTAGGATCCGTTGCCCAATACTGGGTTAGCTATAGTCACACCTGCACACTTTAGATGACTATCAGTGTTCTCCACGCCCATCACTAGTGCAACCACCCAAGGAAGCGTGCTCTGTCATCCACTGTCCCTACTTGTTAAGTTTGGCATTTAGCCGATGAAGGGAACAGAACACGTAAACGTAGTATGGAATCGATTTACTAAAAGCATCCTGCGTTACAGCGGCTAGAAAAACCGGAAAGCAAAACCAATGTAATAAGTAAAGTCAGGCAAGGTCATCCTCAACCAATTATGTGAGACCTGGGTTTACGAATCGATACTCAAGTGCATAAGTGACACCCCTCTCCTTCCTGTTCAAGACTGTACACTCCGGGTTGGTACCGATCAACTGGCTTAGGCGTGCGTTTTGAGCGTCTTAATTATGGTTGTACCTCATCCGTTTGTGGTCCCTGGTTTTGTGAAGCAGATTCTCCGTCCGTTTTTGGGTCAGTAGCAGTCGCTTTTTTGATTCCGCTCCTGTGGTTCGTTTGAGCGTGGCCGGATATGGTCAAAATGGCGACGCACTACACGGCCGTCCTCCAGCTGCAGCTTTGCTTGGTTACTCGTGGAGGACATGAGTGTAGCAGGTTGCCAGCTTGTTTCGTGAGGCAGTCTTGTGTATACCGGATCAAAAGCTTTAAGACAAGTTTTCTCTGACATCTTTTCATCCACATACATTTTCTCCTGCATTTCCTCCATTCTCCTTCAAGGGTTCGGAAAAAGTAGGTGCAGTCTCCTTGGTAGTTGCCGACCAAACATTAATTCCACGGGTGACTTCCCTGTCGATTCAGTCGATGTCATGCGGTAAGACAACAAGAGGCGATCCAACTTAGTTTACAGGGTTCCATGAGTCTGCTTAAGGAGACCTTGCTTAACAGTCTGGACTGCACGTTTTACCATTCCATTCGACGCGAAATGGCACTGCGCAGACTTACTATGCTGTATTTCGTTATTACTCAGAAACTGTTGAAACTCTTCACTGGTAAATGGGGTTCCGTGGTCGGTGCATGCTGTCTCTGGGCTACCGAAAATAGCGAATATGGAAAGCATTTTTTCTACTGTTGCTGTGGAAGTTGCATGTGGAACTGGGTGTACTTCTATGCATTTAGAAGGGTCACCAATCAAAAGTAGGCACATCAACCCATTAATTGGGCCAAACTAGTCGGCGTGTACCCGCTGTCAGGGCCTCTTCGGCCGACGCCATGGACGTATCGATGGGGGAGAGTTTGCCTTTGGTTTTTCTTACATTGTTCGCAGTTTTCAGCACCCGCCTTATATCCTGGTCAATGTTCTGCCACCAAAAGTAACCACCCGTCAGCGCCTTCATCCTGTTCACGCCGGGGTGTGCGTCAGGTGGCTTCCCCAGCAACTGAAGCAATAGTTCTTCCGGCAGAACTATGCGCGAGCCTCGAAATATACAGCCGTCGTATAGACTTAACTCATTCCTCCGACAGGCGAATGGTTTCAATTCCTCTGACGTGCTTGTAGGCCATCCGGTCATCAAGAACCGTTTCACCATCGACAACACAGGGTTCCGGTCCGTCAGGCACCGCAACACATCACTCCGGATGGGTGTCATTTCAAGTTGTTGCATCAAATTTATAAACTCCGTGGTTTTTGTGCCATGCCGATGCGGGAGGCGACTAAGTGCACCAGCAGTGGTATTACTTGGTCCGTTTACGTAGTGAAGTTTGTAGTTATATGCGCTCAAAACTAGGGCCTACCTTTGCATTCCAGGTGAATACATCTGTTGGATTCCTTTCTCTTGACCCAGAAGCGAAAGTCGTGGCTAATGGTTGGTGTGGATATCAAACTCTCTTCCCCAGAAATACTGGTGGAAATGGTTACCTCTGAAAATAATCGCTAAGACCTATCCGTCAAGTTAGGAGTAATTACTTTCAGAGGGTTGTAGCTTGCGAGAAGCAAAAGCGATTGGACGAAGAGAACCGTCATCCGTCCAGTGGCAAAGGACTGCGCCTACTCCGTGTGGCGTAGTGTCACAATGCAGCACTAGAGGCCGGCTCGGATCGAAATGCATGAGATCCGGGGAGGCGTTGAACACTCTTTTTGCATTTTAGAGGCCTTTCTTTTATCCCGCAGTTTGCATCTAACACATTAGGGATGACCAAAGTATTAGGCACGCACCGCCTTCCCATTAACGCCTACCAAGCTGTTTCTGACGACATGGTCGAGATTTTCCACAAGCAGCTCAGGACGTCCTTCAGTGCAGTGGACGCACTTAACTGAACAGAAGCCTTACCGATTGTATTGTTGAGCATCCGCTTAACAATCGGGACATGTTCAAACGTGTAGCATCGTATTTGTCTATGGACAAGCCCTGTGACTTCCTGGAGATTTCTTCTGCGTTCCCAAATCTGGTCGTTAAGACCCTACCAATGCCCAACAACTAGCTGCCAGGCTACGCTTATCTCGACTGTTTGAATCCGAAGAACCCAAGCACAAATCTCTAATTTCCCAAGACCTGTGTAGTAGCTCTCACGTTTTTGTTCGAGTTGACGACCTCCGCAAACTGTTGGAGCGCCCGCGTGGAAGGCTATGTAAGATCATGCATCGCTAAGAACGAGTATACATCATCGAACACTATGGCAAACACAGAGCTATTAGCAGCGGCCGGATGAAGTTACCTCATTCCGAATTCGACGATGATCTCGAAGACGACCATAGGTCACCAGTCCCGCCACTTCCAGCCGAACCGGACGGGGTACCAGTTGCCATGTAACAGACTCCGCCACACGACACAGTTCCGAAAGAGACCGTGTTCACAAGCGTGCCGCAAAAGTTGACTAGGTCCGGTAGACGAGTTCACCGGTCTGCACTTCTGAGACAGAGGCGTATCAAGGGGGCGAGGGCGGTCCGTCCCGAGCGGCATGTGATAGTGGGCGGTAATTTTAGTACCATTGCTTGTTTGATAGCAAATATAAAGAGCCTAATTCTCAGCTAAGCTGAGGATTGAATATGTTACTGCTACCGTATATGATCAACAACACCTTTACGCCATGTGTCACACCTGTGCAAATGTACTTCCCAGCGACCTCCTTATTAGTCTCATTGCGGTCACTTCCACCACCTTTACCTCAGTGTCCCAAATGATGAACCACTTCACTGAAAACTAAAGTGCAATTTAACCTGAACCGGATGTGTGGCATTCAGGCGGCTATTCTGCCCTCAGTCAGGGCGAAAAAGTTGTCGCCGTCTCTAGGGGGTAAAAGTAGTTGCTACACCACTGGTCTGAGAGACTAGCGTCCTTGTCCTTTTTCCGCACTTCATTTTCCTTTCGGTCAGACCAAAACACAGACACACACAGAACAGCAAATTGTTTTTAAAACAACAAAGAACATGCTTTGTTGAAATCAAAAAGAATTTGCACGTGTAATACATCGCAGTCTCCTCTCAGTCATCAGATTTCGACACGTCTTGAAAAGAACCAGCCATCTGTTTCGACCTTCTGGGTCTCATCAGTGGTGCCTCTCGCTCCGACCCCTGCCGGGTTCCGAAGTGGTGACTTCCGGATACCAGCTGCTAGTGCAACTTAGTCATAAGTGAAGGCCGCGGACCTGCATGGCTGGCAGTTGCCTATGATATAGCTCAGCCCATCCTCCACTACCATGCCAGTTACAAACTGTTCAGAAAACAACCCTTGGCCCCGCGGAGCTAGGACGTTCCGCGTAGAGACTGTGAACGACACTGTACTTAGAAGCTATACGAAGGGATTTTTTGTTATTAATGAGTAGTGGAGAATTTGGTATGAGTGCGCAGGTAATTAACAAGCTGCTGGCACCCATATGTCTTGGAGTGAGAACCCGGCATGGGTCCGAGGAAGACGCTCCACTGATGCGACTCAGAATGTCGAAACAGCAGTATCTGGTGCATTTTCAGACGTGTCAACGCCTATTGACTGTGAGGAGACTGCGACAAACTACCTGCGAAGCCATACAAAAATCCCCACTGCTCATTATTAACAAATGAAAGTCCAGTCTTAATGTTTAACCGCATATAGTAGGTGTTGTCGTCGTTCGTTTGCTCTGGTCCATTGTGCGTCCCTGACATCTCGCATTTTATTTCCTTTGCACAACACTAAACTTTGAACGCTCAAACATTGCCAGACATACAGTGGTCAAATGATGTGTGAACGATAATTTTTACCACCTTCTTGTACCAATAGACCTGCAAGATGTGTAACGCTACAAAGCGTTTGGAAGTTTAAGCCACGTGTATCCCAACAGAATATCAAAAAATCAGGTCCGGATCTGAGATAACGGTGTTATTTGTACAAATTCCCCGTATCAAATTAGAAATACCTTACCGAGTGCCAAACTCAAAGGTTTGCCAGCAATTCGCGCTTACATTCACGAGAGACCCGTGAGTTCAGGCTTTCAAAATAAACAATGGAATCAAAGTGAGAGACACAGGGCTTATGGTAAGTAGTCAAATGTACCAATGGTATGCGTCTGCCAATGAAACGTGCTGAGGCAAGATCTGGTACACTAGCTGTACGAGCTGTGAGAATCACACAAATAGAGCAACACAAGGGAAGCAGTGCCATGTCAATATGTCTGAACATAATGGTACTTGTGCGTAGGAGTGAAAAAGAGGTAGGACGTGGATGAACTGGAAATCGGACACTGCGTCACACATCAGGGTACGTAGTGTTGGGACAGCAAAGAGACAAGGGGACAGGCACACGAATTATGCTTGCTTGGTGATGAGGTTGAGCAACGTAGAAGTAGGCATTTGACAGGGGTGAGATTTGGGTGGTCGCAAATTCGTTCTAGGTTGCTCACCAAAATTCGATCAGGATTTTTCATCAAGCCTGTTGAAAAATTACCTCTGGACTTCCCTACACCGGCTACGCCTACGCTAGAGGTCAAAGGGATTACACCGGTACGTCTGAGACCTCGCACTTCGGCTATTGAACTCACAGTGGCCACCCTGGAGCGGCAGTCAGAAGACCCGCCTCCCACTTGTGGAGACCCGACTGCCGGGACTACATTCCTACTTGTGCCGCTTCTTTCCAATACACACAGCTTGCGCATATGTCTTGTGAATAGCTCATTCTTTGTTGTAACAATTGCAGTCCTGACAGGCCGGTCTTCAGAGGTCATGCAGTGGTCAAAATTCCCATGGGGCAGCGCCCCGGGAACTTGTTTCTGAAGATACCAAAACTACATCACGAGGTCTGCAGTTCCAACCCCGACGCAGCCACCTTTGTCTGGAGTGCAACAATAGCAAATACTCCGCGACGCACCTTCGCCAAAGGGACATCGTCAGATACTTGACTTGTCGCCAACAGAATCTATATTCTTGGGATAAATAAGCCGTCTAGAAATGCGATGTGTTAGGTCGAAGTATCAGCTAGTCCTTAGGGGTGGGTACCATACGATTGCTCTGTGAATACGCCAACCGGCCACTAACACTGAGTAAGCCACCACGCAGTATTGGGTGAAGGCGGGTCAAAGGGCCACGCCATATCTCCGCCTTAGACTCCAGTGAGTCCGTATTCGCACTTACGAGCCGTTCTAACTCCGTTACATAAACTTTGAGTTTGGCAATTCATATGACATCGTACTCTGCTTTGTTGTGTTCATACAGGGTAATTAGTCGATTGCGGCTGCGAACTCGAGCAAAAGCCGGGCCACGCATCACCGACACACTTCATAAAATATGACCTAAGGAACTAACTCTTTAAGGCTGTTAGCGATGTGCTGCCTCTCGACTTTGCGCATAACAGAGAGCAGTATGCGGTGTTTTAAGCGTGAAAGCCAGCATAAACAACCGCACCTTATCAATGTTCGGATGCAGCACAAAAAATTAACACTTGTGGCCCATGTCCTGTCTCCCCAAGCTTGCGAATGCATAGAGGAATCTTCAGAACATCTATCACTTACATTGCACATAGCCAGGAACTCAAGGTGTTACTGTATTCACTAGTGACAGTCATCCAAACACAGTTTGTCTCGACAAAGCCTTTTAAGTAATAACTTGGCGGGCATGACTTAAGAGGCAATAAGACCTAAGGGGTCATAACTCAAAGGCACTGCAGACAATATACCCTTTCTCGTATTCAGCCTCTCTAGTAGTGTAAACTGATAGAGAATGTTGTCCTCACAGGAGTCTCCGGCTTTCCAAACTTCCACCTAACCACCCCAGACACTCAGCTATCTGCTTACCTAGCGAAAGAAGGCATGCCCACTGTACGCCGTAACGGCGCTTCGCAGCCGTGAGACCATCACCAGTCGCAGGGGAGTTGAGTATGCCGCGAGGACGCCTACCCCTACGCGGATTTGAACTCGCTCCGCAGGGTCACGGACAAGGTTGTTACTCCTAGGCTACGATTCGGCCCAGCGACCTCTGCTTGCGGAACCGCATTGTCCACCTCTCCGTGATCACAGACCTAGTTGCACAGCTTGAAGTCACCCTTACTTAGCATCTTCCTTAAACCCGAGATGTACCGTCCTCGTAATGATGGATTACTTAGTAAGCGTTGATGCAAACTGTTCAACCTACGGCGAGCTGCCTCGTACGTGTTGTGAACATCGGCACTCCGATTTCTCCAGTGCAGGGCTATCTCGTGATGCCCATCAACGAGGCGTACGGAACTTTCGACGATAGAAAGGGCTGCTTTATCTTCTTCGGATAGTGACTGACTACTCAAACCAACATGCTCGAAACTACTATCAAACAAGACCTTGGGCTGCCCTTCGAATGGCATATCATCTGTCTGTACACAATTCACGGATGTACAAGGCTGAATACTCTGACCAACAGGCCCAAGCAATGTCCAACTAAGTATAGTTTTTCCAGCAATAGATTGTTTTCGTCCGGCATCTCGTCGTTCAATCTGCCAATGGGCTTCAGGACCATCGCCCCCCGCAGTATCCTGACCCTAGTATCTCTCTAATCAACCTAGTTGACGTCCACCAAATGTGGCCACCGCCCAGCTAACTGAGTGACAGGCGCTGTCACGGGTTGCAACACTAGGTGCTGTAAGCAGTATGCATGGTCTACAACAATACCATCGGAGCCACTCAAAGAGGAAAATCGGAAACTAGCATGACCCACGTCCAATAAGGTACAGGCGTTCACTGTTCGCATTTTCAAGGAAGCATACTCGATCCTTATTCCAGCCTCCCGTAGAATATCTTCCTGTACCAGACTTACATCGGAAGCACTATCTACTAAAGCATAGGTCTCAACGGATCGCAAGGGGCCAATCAAGCGCACAGGTACCACTCCGAGCGAGACCTTTCCCTAGAGTGCTGTAAGTATTGTGGCAGTTGCTCGGTTCCTTCTTGGGAGGCCTCTGCATTGACTCGTTATACAACAGCGAGTGATGTCGCCTCTTGCATGTGGCCAGGCTGCAACTCTTGCTGACCCGGCAGCTGGCGGCGCGACGACTAGTCTCTAGACAATTGTAACAACCGCCCTTGTCTCTAACTAGATCCCAGCGCCTGGCTACATCCAGAGCTGTAAGCTTAGGGCACGATGAGATACTGTGATTGTCGCCACAAGCAGAACACAGTGATTGTTTTAGCGTTTCTAACGTGGTGTATAGAGCGAAATTGCGATCGCTTCCTTCGTCCCTAAATAATCTTTACGGCCGAGCCTCATTCTGCTGTCGTGGCATATTTGCGGTCGCTATTTGTCTAAAGATACTACGAGCAGCACCAGCTTCAGTGGAGACGAAGTCCACCAAGTCTTTAAAAACAACTTCCCTTCCGTCTTGAACTATTGAATTTGCTGTTCTCGCCCATCTGGTTTGCAGTGCGTTTGGGAGAACACGGACTGTTCGGTTGACCGTAGCCACTGGGTTTAAATTGGCAGTAAACTTCATCAGAGACAGGGCCATATAAAAATTGTCGAGTTGATGGAAAGACGCAACAGAGCGTCGTGATGCCCATCGAGTGGTCGCGAACCAGTAAGCAGACCATCGATTAACGATCAGACAACAACATGGCCCTGGCCAAAGCGCTCGCGGAGGATAGATCTAGCCTTGCGATTGGCCTGTTCAGGGGGCAGCATTACACTCCGAACAATAGCCTCATTTGCAGGAGTCTTGCAATAATAAACTAGATAGAGCAACCGCTACCCATCGCCACGCAAGCGGCTCGCAAAAAATATTCAAACTGCTTCATGAACCTCCAGTAAGCTGCGGGATTACCATCAAAATGGTTCCAACTACGCTTTCGGCAAATCTAATGAAGTACGACAACCTCCTGGTAACGGTTGGTGATATGGTATGGAGGTAATCCGGTGGCACGATCTGTTGACTCATTCGATCCATCCTAACATTGGGTACGTAACTGGAGGTTGCGAGGTGATCGGGACAATCAGAACTCCATTCCATTTCTAGCCTCAACTTAGCCATCACTAACTCAGTTTCAGCAGCTGTACCCACGGACGCCGCGGATTTTTGGATCAACGTGTGCTGGATACTACTTTTACCTCAGATTACTGTATTTGCAGCGTTTTATCTGTGTGAATTGTGCACCATTATTCTTCTTTTGGCGTATTTTCCGAGCGGTGCAAATATGGGAGCTATTCTTTGGCTAATTCCGGAGATCTCACTGATTTGCCATACTACCATCTCTGTCCGCCATCTTAGATTTGCTCTAGCTTGTGATGCCGTCTCAAGCTACTTGTGGTTCGTGTTCGAAAGTTGTGGGAAATAAGGCTCGTGCACTTCGATGCTACAGCTGTGATGTTTTGTTCCATATTTCGTGCATTGGCTTATCCGTTGACTTGTTTCGAAAATCGCTCGACATCCGACATCGGTTTTTTCAAGTTATATGTGATAAATGTCGCGGTACAAGACATCAGAATACGCAGCGACCGCAAACAACTACGGAAAAATCTCTCTTTCAGATAGGAACAAACCGTTCACCACGTGGGACCAAACGCCCTCGTGAAAGTACCTCTGTCACCTCGCCTTCTATTGTCACTCCGCGATCTGCACCACCACCAGCGTCTTCGACCCCGGCCGAACCCCAGGTTCAATGTTTCCCACCGATGGAAGACTCAGACTCAGAAGCTACGAAATGCCGCTTCACTGATCGGTCCGTGAATTTCTCAGAGCCTGTCTGTGAACTGCTGAACACCGAGGATCCATGGACCACTCAGAAGCGCAAGGGCCCACGTAATCGAGTTCAGACGTCACCTGCTGATAAACAACTACCCAATCAGTCAAGCGCCTCTAGTTCTGCTCCCACAGGTTCATCACTGATTTCGCTGAGGCGTCATAATCTCATGGTCTTCCACGTACCGGAGTCAAAAGATGAAAACCCTCAGATACGTTATGATCACGATGTTGAGTTCCTCCAGGGGCTCATCGATAGACTCTTGGATGTGGGCGAGGACAGTGTGACGATTAAACAAGTAATCCGACTTGGCCAGAAAACTAACCAGTCATGTCGACCTCTGAGGATCACCTTTGCAAATCCTAATATGCCGCAGCTCATACTGTCTCGTCTGTCAAGGCTGAAAGGCATAAAAGTTCACATCCGCCGAGATTTGGAACCCGAGGACAGGGATCGTTTGAAGACTGCGGTCATTGAGCTCAAACGCCGTACAGAGGAAGGTGAGACTGACTTACAAGTTGTAAATTTTCGGGTGATCAAGAAGGGTGTACGAACCCGTATCAATCGGTTGCTCAACCTCCAGGCACGTCCCGCAGTACCTCCCAGGACCTCCGTGTCGCATTCGCCAACGTGTGCAGCCTAATGAACAAACGTGACGAACTGTGGCGCTTCGCTGTCTCGGAGCGGCCGGACATTTTAGGCTTTGCAGAGACATGGTTGAACTCCGACATCATACCCCAAGAAGTCGTGTTGTCAGGATACTCTTGTTTCCGATGTGACCGAAAATCAAAGGCTCACGGTGGTGTTCTGTTGTACAGAAAATCGTCACTATCTGGCAAACGTATCAGTACCTATCGGAGCGAGGATAGTTTATGCGAGCAATTGTGGTGCACAATCCGTCTCAGGCGCGCAGAACTAATTGTGGGGGTTATCTACCGGAGCCCATTAAACCGTTGCTGCGATTGGATACCACATGTACAGAAGCACATGAGCCGCCCTCAGTTCTTACTGATGGGGGATCTAAATTTACCTAAGATAATTTGGCCAGATGTTCGACTTCTTCCCGGTCATGGCAACGTTGAGGCTCAATTCGCTAAAATGACTATTGAAATTGGGGCAACGCAACATGTCATCCAACCGACGCGCGTAACTCCGTACTCGGCATCTTGTCTGGACCTAATGTTTACGAGCTGCGAGCAGAAGCTAAAAGAGATCAGAGTCATCGAACCTCTGGCGAACAGTGACCACTGCTCTATTGTAGCAAGCTTAGAACTGTCGTTACCATATTACAATCAACAGAAGCCGACATTCAACTATTGGAAGACGGACTTCAACGGACTTGTCCAAGCCGCAAGTCAGACTGATTGGACACTACCACATGATGCGTCACTTGAGGCGTGGTGGTCATTAATAAAGGGGAAGCTTAACTCGCTCTGTACTCGGTTCGTTCCCCTTAAGTATCCAAAAATCGGACCTGTCAAACCGCATTGGTTTGATAGGGATTACAGACAGTTAGCGCGACGACGTCGTAAACTTTGGGATAAATACATCAGCTCGGGTTGTGATGAAGATTACGCGGTGTACAAGAAACAGCGTAACTTATGTAACGCCGCAAAGATCAAGAAACGCCGGCAGTTCGAAGAGGAACTAGCATCCTCGGCCACAACTGCACCCAAGCGAATATTTGCCTACTTGAAACGTCAACTGAAACCTGGAGACGACCTACCGGTCTTAGAGAGCTTAGACGGGAAGACACTCATTTCAAGCGCGGAGCGCGCGGACGCCCTGGCTACGCACTTCCTCACTGTATTTTCCAGTAAACCGGCGGCTGTTCCAGTACCAGCACAGGTTGCGCCAGTCTTGCTCGACAGCCTACAATGTGATGCAGTCGAAGTACATCAGCTACTCGTCAACCTCAATGGTGCAAAGCCCCCCGGGCCAGACGGACTTCACCCACTAATACTCAAGTCCCTTTCGATTATCATCTCACCAGTTGTGACAAACCTTTTCAATAGATCGCTCTCTGAAGGATCTGTCCCCAACGACTGGAAATGCTCGATAGTTAAACCGCTTCCCAAGGGTGGTGATCAGAGTAAAACAGAGAACTATAGACCGATCTGTTTGACTTCGGTATTATCCAAAGTTCTCGAGAAGGTTGTGAAAAAATGTCTGCTGTCGTTCTTCGAATCGATGGACATATTGACGCCAGCGCAACACGGCTTTACGAAAGGGCGATCCTGCATCACCAACTTGATGTACGCAAACCACCAGTGGGTTCGAGCTCTCAATGAACAGAAGGATGTTGACGTGGTGTACATCGACTTTAGTAAGGCGTTTGATAGAGTGAACCACGAGGTACTCCTTCGTAAACTGAGGACATACGGAATCGGTGGCACGTTACTTCTGTGGATACAAGAGTTTATTGTGGGACGAAGGTTTAGAGTACAGGTCAATGACTATCCGACAGAATGGTTCCCATCGACCAGTGGCGTGCCTCAAGGAACTGTACTTGGGCCAGCATTATTTCTTATTCATATCAACGATCTTCCGCAGCAGCTCCAGTCACCATGTGTCCTGTTTGCAGATGATTTGAAAATCTGGAGGATCATTGAAAACCAGGACGACTGCGCTCGCCTCCAGCATGACTTAGAGCGACTGTCAACATGGTCCACTGAAATGCAACTCCCTCTTAACGCAAGCAAGTCGGAGTTCATCAGTATCACCAGACGTCCAGCCACTCGATCATACACCTTGGACGGCCAGTTGCTCCATCCCAACACATCTGTCAGAGACTTAGGAGTTCTCTCACGACATGATTTAAGATCACTAGAAAATACAGAGAAATTGTACCGTGCGGGACTTCGTATGCTCTGGGCATTACGACGCAGTTTCTCCACATGGTCCGAAGAAACCGTCCCTCGTCTATTCACCTCGCTCATTAGACCAATCCTTGAATACGGTGCCCCAGCTTACCATCCGATAACCCTATGGGAAACTGAAAAATTGGAGAAAATACAGCATATCGCAACTAGAATGATACCAAGTCTACGAAAGCTTCCATATGAAAAACGTTGTGAAAAGCTCGGACTCTACACACTATCCTATCGCCGAGTAAGAATTGATCTTATTATGACCCATCGAGTACTACACTTGAATCACTTCCCCATACTACGGCCAATATTTCACCTGAGAGAACCCTGTAACACCCGAGGACATCGTTACAAACTCAGGGTCCCCAGCATGAACAAAGTATCACATCAGCTTTGTATCGAACGAAGAATCGTAAACTTATGGAATACACTACCAGAAGGATTAATAGAGGCCGATTCTGTGAAGTGTTTTAAAACCCGTATCGACGATTATTTTGCAAACCTGTGCTTTTGTGAAACGATGCACATACAGTGCCAAAAGAAGACATTGTATGTCCGGAAATAATGACGCTAGTACAAATTTCTAACCGAACACGGATAAACGATTAACGGACCAGACACAACTGCTGATAATTCACAAGTAAATTTTGATTTTTCGTAATTCGATAGAGTTGTACAGAAACCTTTCTACTTGCTCTTAAATACAGTATCAGTATCAGTTTAAGTTCCGCTAGCCTTAAAGCTGCACGCGCAATACTTCTGCAACTACTGTGCAAACCAGAGCAAGAAAACATGTCATCGACGATATGCAAATTCTCAACTTGCCGGGATTCATTCATGTCCACCTTGATATTCGCGGAGGGATTCTTATTTCTTGGCATTGTGCAATCCGACGAGGCAGACGTTTCCAAAACAAAGGAATCTTGATCACTTGCTCCAAATTCAGGGATCGTTAAGCACTGTAACGCTACATAGCATTTGGAAGTTTAAGCGACGCGTATCCTACCATAATATTCAAGGAAAAGCAAGTCCAGACATAAGATAACGGGACTATTTGTACAAATTCATCGTATCAAAATAGACATTATCTTACCGAGTTCCGAAATCAAAGATTTGCCAACAATTCGCGTTTACCGCATTTTTCGGGCTTATATTCTCCAAAAATACGTCACTGCGCCTTACGTATGAATATTTGGGCTGAGGCCTAGTGATCTCAAATCAGTTTCTATGTTCACACCGCGCTGAAAATTCTGTCCAAAAGTTTTCTTACGACGTTGATTGTCGAAGCATAATCACTGGTCAGGAACCTCGTGAAGTCAGCTTTCTATGTTGTCTATAACATTTCCCGCAATGTTGTATAAAAGGTTCAAAATCTTGCAAATGCGCAAAATTTTGCAAATAAAGTCCAGAAGTTTGCAAACGTCCAAAATTTTGCAAAAGTTGCGATTCGCTAGCCGCTCAGAGCCAATCCTCTGACTTTAAGTGTGTTCTCATTGGCCGGATGTCAAGATTCGGTGCGTTAGTCTGGGGAGGTGAGCACGCTGACCGTTGACTGGGTGAGAATTGGGAGTGAACCTTAGAGGCGTGCACTTCGACGGTGCAACGAACTTGTATGTGCCCCCCTCACGTCCGAAACGGCGGATCACAATTAGTCTGAAAGCAATGAACAGCTGGAACATAAGCGCATCACCGAAACCATATCTATGGTACTAACGTCGTCGGTATGCCTTTTCGCGTTCGACAGAGTATCTCATCAGACATTCATGACCGAATTCTGGGCGCCTTCCTCAATGGTGATGACTGGCAACTGGTGGCAACTGTGCACAACGTCAAATATCAAACAGCCTACTCCTGGATTCGTTGTTCTCTTGAACAGGGCTCGAGTACTACGCAGGCGCGGTCGTAAGCGGATTCTGTCGGAGGAAGACGGAACTGACATCCGGGTATGGATCGCAAGGGACTCAACTCTTACGCTACGGAAACTACGAGTACGAGTACGAGCAGAAATGGACAAGGAGACTTCGTAGTCAACAATCGCACGGCACCTAGATGGTCGATTGATAACTATGAAGAACATCTATCAGGTTCCCGAGGGAATGAACAATGAGCGAACCAAGGGGATACGCAGGGAATTCGTTCAGCAGTTTCATTAACTTAAGAGCGATGTTAAGTTCTTCAATTGGATTGACGAAGCGAACTTCAACGTTTGCTGCAAACATGCTCGTGCTCGGGCGCCCAGAGGGGTGAGGGCCAGTTGCAAAGTTGCCAACAGTAGAGGCTTCAATTCGCATTTAATCGGTGCACTCACAATGGAAGGGAAAGTGTCGATGACCACCCGGAGAGGCTCATTCACAGGTCCCTATCTCTCGAATGACTGCGAAGCTATTTAGACAACCTGAAACGAAAGATGGAGCTCCGGCAGGTTGTCGTGGTGTGTGATAATGCACCATGTCACACAGGACTGGAAGAACTGTCGTCAGTAGATGGATACGATGAGTAACCATATTGAGATTGCGCCCAAACTCTCCGTTCCTCAATCCGGTCGAGAATATTTGGCAGGTAGTGAAGGCCAGAGTGAAGAATGAGATAAGAGTACACTACGAGGAACCTCTGGCCGGGGATCTCCAGAAACTCATGACGCAGATGGAATGGACGCAGCAGTTCTTTGAACGCATTGCCAGAGTAGCCACCAAGGATATCAGCGTTGTGGGATGTCGTAATGCTATTCGATATATGTGTGTACATTTTCATAATTGCGTAGAAATGATGACATGTTTTGATCATGTTACTGGACCATTTTTTACGTAGCTGGTTGTATAGCACAGCACTGGCAGCGAGTATGTATAGGTGAGTATTCACAGTGTTTTCAAAATATTTTGTGTGTTCGTACGGGGTTAAAGCGATCGGTGATGTCTAGCGCAAGTGAATGACACGGGACCGGCTTCCAGTGAGCCATGCCCGAGTGATATGTTCAACTTATGGTCCTTTTCGTGCTGGTATTCGCTGCGCCGTACTCTTTCATGATCAGCCTGAGATAACGTAGGTACAGTTTTTTGTTTGGAAAACTAGGATATTTGGAAAGCGCATTGTAGGACCAAGTAAGCCTGCCGGGTGAAGCAACCGTCAGACATATCACAGTATGGGATATCAGCGTGGATAGTTGAATAGTAAAGAATAGGAAATTACTGCGCACGTCATATTGTAGCGAAAAACGACACGACAGGGGGTAGACGTTTATTGCACACCGAAAATGGGCACATGAGGGTCTCGTGCGCGCCTTTTCCAAGAGTGAGAGTAACTGATAGATACGTAGATGTGAGTTGGCAAACGCTTCCATTGCGAGACAAGGTGTCGCCATTGAAGTTGAACGAATGAATTGCGTGTCTAATGGAAACCGTTTCTGTGCGATGTTTGTCCGCTGTATTTGAGTACACTGGCGCGTTACTTCGTTACCCGATTGGAAGTTGGTCCGTCAAGTTCGGAATCCACATCAGCCGGTTCGGAAGCTGTACTTTAGATTTAAAAGCAATCATTCATACAGCAAGCCCAATTTAATTTGCGTGCCAGAAAGGCCCAAATAGCTGTCCAGTACGACTTGGATGATCCCTCGTTTGACCCAATAGCGTGCGTAAACAAATGGGGGTGCACTTGGCGTGGATACAGTGGCGTAGCAACTACTCTTGCTGTCCATGGCGGACGTAAAACTGCCGCCGTTCTCGCAGTTGTAAAGCTCACAACTGAAGTTGCCATTCAATATTTCGTTTCACATAGCAACAATCACAGATTTAATTTTAGAGTGCTGTGGTGAATGCAGCCCTTTGCATTGTTAGAATACTCGTGTTTCTAAATGTACAGGCACAATTTTCGTGCACTACTTGAAGACGCTGGCATCCGAGCTGAATAAGCGCTCATCGAACGCAATTGAACAGCACTGGTCGAAAATCCGGCAGAGTTTGTTAGCAACGCGTATGTCTTAATGTGGCAAATCAGATCACCAACCTAGACATTGGGTCACTACGTAGTCTCAGGAAATTATAGATGCGTGCCAACGTGTTCCGGCTGATAGCGAACACAAGGAGACTCGTAAAGATTTCAGGGCGAAACTGCTTGCTAACCTGAAAAAAGACCGGGAAGGCTGGTGGCCTAGTGGTCTACACGCCTTGCTTGCAAGCATACGATCACCGGTTCGAATCTATTTTCCTGGCCTGCTTTTTCATCCTGGATGTCTTCTCGGTGCTCACCCAGTGTCTGAAACCCCCGTCCGTCGAAAAAAGTGAGTATCCCGTTGACTAAGTGTTACATTGAGCCAAAACCGTCGCCAGGATCATCAAGTGTCACGAGAACCGATCATCGCTTAAATCCTCATGATATTTGTGCCAAATGTCTTTGCCTGTTGTGCAAGTGCGAAATACTGCCAAGCTGCCGGATTATGTACGGCACATATATCGCACAACACGACTTGGATGCCCAAGAATCCATTACTTCAGCTTTTATAGCGCTTGTCGAAATGATTCCAGGTTGTTAAACGTGGTACTGACAGAACATCAGATACAGACAAGCGAAATTTTAAAGTCATTACTACCATCTATCTAAGCTCAGGAAATGTAGTATGCGAAAGTGCAAATTTCTCACAAGGAGTGTTTTCAACCTGCAGCCGTGCGAACATCGGAACTCTAAAAACTACCCACTCTGAAGATATCTTCCACGCACAAGGATACGTAAATAATAATACTGTCGTTCACATTCACTATGTGGTGCATTCCATCGCTCACACCCTTGATCCTTGTGTTCACTGTGAATATGTTTTTGCATTCACACGAGTACCGACACTTGTGTACACCGCACACAGGACACAGTGGCCCCATAAGCGACGAGTACAGTTTTAACACTATTTCAGTTGCAACATTTGACCGTTGTTTAGCCCTGCCAGCGGTGGACAAGTTGACTGTGTGTTAGTCTGGACTGGATCAACGTGGTGGAATTAAACTACAAAAGTCTAACCTGGAACGATTTTCCGTACATTTTCCAAGTCAATGAGCTTCGCGCTTCGCGCTTCCTGCAATACGTCATTCTCCGTATCCCCGTGGAGTAAATATTGCCTAGAAATGCAGCTGCTCAGTTCCCTGCTAATAGAATATTGCCTCATCAAAGAATATGTTGGAAGGAGCGTTCATGGTCCCGCATGAAACAAATTGGGCAGCGTAACCACACTTGTTTCCTGCAACGGCGATCAATACTGCGATGGGGGAATAGGCTATGCGGCAGTGAGTAGTCTTTAGGCGGCATAGCATTTCAAAATTCCCTTCTCAAAACGTCACATTTCATATTTGCAAAACCTAACAGTAAGGAATGTCTGTTTTGCTAATGTAGGTTGTGGGAAGGCAACTTTCAGTTTGCAAGAGGGTTGTAAATAACCTTTTTGTCACTACCTGGGATAACACTAAGCACCTATTGCATACTCCTTGCTCAGACCAGTTACGCCTGTCGAGGCGCCACCTCAATCCTATACAGTAGCCGGGTTATGAGGCACTGCTGTTTCCATTTTGACAACACCGGTCTCCATTCCAGCCAGCCGTACACAGCGTATGTATCGATTGGTGCGCTTGCTTTGTGACGTGACGTAGGTTGACTCCAACGTAACCATCCGCGCATGCTCTAGCGTTTTCACGAGAGACGACACTGGGTACATGTGTACGTACACAGGTACCCACATGCATGCATACGGTTATCCTAAACCCAGGTGCGGGTGTGACATTTTGAGATAGACCAACATCTACTATTGGACAGTTGGCAACTTAGTGCGCTCTACCTCACACCCGAAGAAATGACCCTTTGTCACGCATTAACAGAGTAGAGTGACCAGAGTATTGGGACATGCGGTAGTTCTCGTTTGCCAGGTTGATGGCCAGAAACTAGCACCCATGGTTACTTTTAAGAAGAAGACTTCGCCAAAAAGTATGTTTCCCGTTGGGGTCATCATCAAGGTCAACCCAAAAGGCTGGATGGACGAGGAGAAAATGAGCGAGTGGCTGAGAGAAGTTTACGTCAAGAGAGTAGATGGCTTTTTCACACATCTGCCTCCTTATTGATCAAAGATTCTATGTGCTTCCATCTCACCGAAACTCTCAAACGCCTTGAAAAAAACTAATTCGGAGCTTGCCATCGTTTCAGCAGAATTAACCGAAGAACTCCAACCGCTAGATATTGGTGTCAACAGGGAGTTCAAAGTTAAATTGAGAGCCACGTTGGAGCATTGGATGACAGAAGGTGAGCACACATTTACAAAGACAGGGAGGCAACGCCGGGCTAGTTACGCCACTATCTGCAATGGTCGTCGATGCCTGGGCCAAAGTATCGGTCTTAACTGTCGTCCGAGCTTACACGAAGACCGGAATCATCAGTGAACAGCCAAGCAACAGCAACGAGACTGACCCAGATGATGACTAATGGGATCCGGGCTTGTTTTATGCCGCTATCGCCCAACTGTTAAACTCCGACACTGAAGATGAAGAAGTTGACGGACTTGTAGAAGAGGAATGATTGAAAAAGTGAGCGTACTTTTCACTGTTTTATGTGTGTTACAAGTGAACAATATGAGTTGAATTAAGTCTGACCTATCCGACTATTTTGTTTCGTTTTATGCGCCTAATAATCCGGTGCACGTTATATATAAAATTGGATCCGTTCACGGATACTGCGTCTTTTAATCCGGTGCGCCTTATCTTCAGAAAAATACGATAGACTCATGAGTGACCCGTGAATTTAGGCGTATAAAAGAAACAATGGAATCAAAGTGAGAGGCACAGGGCTTATGGTAAGAACATATTCAACTGTCAATAATGGAGGTCCGCCGCTGTCATCCATGGCGAAGTGGCACTAGCCGCTGGCATCCTGAAATCATGGGGGTGGAACCCGTCAGGGGTCCGCTGGGAGGTGCACCACTGACGAGACCCAGAAGGTCGAAACGCCGGCGTCTGGTGCTTTCCAGACTAGTCTAAGCCTGCTGATTGAGAGTAGCGATGATGAATTAACTGAATTATGCCAAAATCCTCACTACTCTTCAGTACTATAAAATCTGTCCGTATAGCTTCTAAGTCCTATGCGGTGCATTGGCGCTATGCTGAAAATCCTAGCTTGTGAGGCTAGCCATTGTCCTCTGCACAGTTCCTAACTGCAATGACAGTGGAATATGAGCCAGGCTATAACATAGTCAACTGCCAAGCACGCAGGTCCGCGGCTGTCACCCATGGCGAAGTGTCACTAGCTGCTGGCATCCTGAAGTCATAGGGGGCGGAACCGGGCAGGGGTCCGCTGGGAGTCGAACCACTGACGAGGCCAACAAGGTCGAAACGCAGGCGACTGGTGCTTTTCCAGACTAGCCTAAGCCTGTTGATTGGGAGTGGCGATGATGAATTAGCTGAATTATGGTAAGAAGACAAATGAGCCAATGGTATACGTCCGCCAATGAAACGTGCTGAGGCAAGGTCTGGCACACTAGCTGTACGAGCTGTGAGAACCACACAAATCGAGCAACACAAGGGAAGCAGTGCCATGTCAATATGTCTGTGCATAATGGTACTTGTGCGTAGGAGTGAAAAAGAGGTAGGACGTGGATGAACTGGAAAGCGGACACTGCGTCACACAGTAAGGTACGTAGTGTTGGAACAGGAAATGGACAAGGGGACAGGCACACGAATTATGCTTGCTTGGTGATGAGGTTGACTAACATAGAAGTAGGCATTTGACAGGGGTGAGATTTGGGTGGTCGCAGTTTCCTTCTACAAGATGGGAGTCCTCTAGGGTCCGATCGCACCTGTGTTAGTCCAGCAGTTGCATCGGGTCTCACCATCTGGTCCCTCAGAAGGCTGGCCGGCGACGGACTGTTCCCACTAACCTAGAAGGGCAACCCAAAGTGCCGTTCTAGGAGGGTGACTATGTAACGACTTAGATCTTTCCCCACACGATTGTAGGATGAGGTGTAAATGGTACAGAATTGTATTTTCATGTTTTACCATGGGAAATTAAGAAGTTCCGTTGTCGCATGTTGACTACTTTGACTTATATACATGCAAATCCGAAATGCCTCCGACGCTCCTAGTACACTTCTTATTTTCTTTCCCAAACCACTTTTCCTTGGGTGCTGGTCAACCTAACAAGTTTGTAACTTTCGGTAATAAAGGTGTATCTCGCCCCGATTTATTCGCTTTTGTCTTTTCCCAAACGACCTTTTGGTTGTGCGAATATAGCGTCCGACTATCAATCGTGCTAGGGAATCCAAGTTAGCATCGAGTCATAAGCGTACTTTTGAGTTTTGGAACACGCGAGTTATGTATATTAGTAAAGGAACAGCTGAGGTTAATGTTATTGCGAAGATAAGTGTATTGGTTAACTGCCACCCATGCTTCAAGTGACTGATTGTCCTTTAAACCAAAGGAACTTCGGCGATCCAAAGTGCATACAAAAGAATTGAGTTGAGCCAGGGAGACTATCCAGTTAGCTGGCCGCAAGACCCGAGTGTCTGCATCCTGAGGTCCCACAAGTGTACAACCCATGTTGAAGCTGACAATACGATCGAGAACGATTAGGGAAATTGGACGATCTAGGCGAATGTGGCCTGCTATCAAAAAGTGCTGAACCATTTGCCGGAGAACCTGCTGATTTCAGCGCACGTAAAATCATCACAGACTTTCGAAAGGTTTAGAATATAAACCTGTTTTGTATGTGATTTTGACGCAAGAGCTTTTCCAAGCCAATTAAAACTGTATAGATTTGGATTATGGAAACGTATCCACAATACAAGTTACTACAAATCCGATTTTTATTTTAATCTGCACGAAGTCTTGCGTTTCCATTCTGTTCCAAGCTTATTCAGAGATATCGGGGTTTCAACGGACTTCATGCGAACATCTATTGAGGCAGATGCACAGAGCAGAGCGAGGGGTTGATTGACTCGAACGTGCCCTTGAAGTTTGGGAACAAGGCTACACTTGGTCTACGACAGGTGTGACACTACTCTACCACTTATTGCACAGTGAATATGTAGTATGTGAAACACCGTTCACATCGGATTTCCGCCTGTTTCTCCCTCTCTTCAGAGCTTTTCCACAGTAAGGTAGCGGAGTGGGAAGCAGATAAGCAACTTTTACACCACCTGTGGTGAGCTGATACCCCATTCATTAGCATATATGTTGTTGCTTTTCGGATGGACTAACTATATTTGGCTGGGACCATCTCTTCCTTTCGTATGGTGTGGCGCAGCAACTGGTTTAGCTGCTCGGGGTAGTCGTAAGATTTTCGCCCCTCTAGTAGTTGTAATGCCGTATAACCCAACAATTGTGAACAGCTCTCCAATATTTCGTTACATGGAACAACAATCAAAGATCTAATTTTAAACTGCTGCTGTAAGTGCAAGCATTTGTATTGTAACAATGCTCATGTACAAAATATACAAACACACCTTTCGTGCTTTGATTGCAGAAATGGTATCGATAACACTATCGAAATTCAGTCCATCGACAAGAGAACTGCGAAGTCCGTGAGCCATGTCTGGTTTCCTGATGATATTAGATAACTTATAAGCTTGTGTTTTGAGAAACATCGAACACAGCTCCTAATGCTAATAGCGCGGGTAAGAAAAATGCGCAGACAGATGGCAACGTTCGGCGCAGTTTCGCCTAGATGCTATTTCTGCATGAAGCACAACACGTTAGAGGGTCTCTTGAGTTGGTCGTTTCCCGAAGCTTTCATAAGATACTGCTGCTGTATCCCTTGTTTAGTACTCGAGAGAAAAGAGTGGCACTGCTGCAAACGTTCACTAGCACATGCGGAACACTGCACATGTTAGCCCCTGTCCAAACACGCTCACACGATACCAATCCATTTTCATGTGCCATGTGATTGGCTGAAAGTTTGACACACGTGCCCACTCTAACAACTGTAATATTCTTCTTTCGGCAAAGAATTTCTCTTTTTCTATATGTTCCTCAACTTCGCTATACTGAGCAATCATAGTTATCATCAAGCAGATTCGATGGCGTAAGGAAACCATGTTTGTTTACAACTTCATGAATTTGCTGAAATCCAAGACATATTCCACCAATCAGTCTGTGTGACACAGAGCAGTTCTTGTTTCGACTCAAAACCAAATACCAGTGATGTGTCAAACAATGTATCACCATTCATTCGTTCCCTTTGGTGTAGTTGACATTCCATGCTCAACCCAAATTCTAAGCAGTTTTCTGATTCACTCATTGTGTTATTCACCACCTGCTCTCCATTTTGAATAAGGCAAACTCAACACTGCGAGCTTGATAGCGATTTGCTGTAGCTCCGAGCCTTTTGTTTAGAGATATTGCTGTGAATCTTTGATTATTGGCAGAACGAATCTTCAAAGGCTCAGAAACGAAGTAAACAGAAACCACAGAACCAAGATGAGAAGTGAAGATGAGTCATGTTGTGGTTGAATTCCCTCATTTTTCTGCTAACTGCTTCAGAGCCATGACAATTTACAGCGTCTGCTCGACTACTTCATCTAGTTTACGCAGCCGCTCGATCTTCGGACCGGTCACTTGAATCAAGACGTTCCAGCAATGTGCAGATGTAGGTAAGAACGAGAATAACCGTACTATTGTACCGAAAAATGATAGCAAGAACCGTCGCAGAAGCTGCAGCTACATGAACCACAGTCAAGGAATGGCTTGTGCATAGCACAATATTGCTGTTGGGTTGAATTTGCAGATACGTCTCTAGACACTCGACCGGTGGCCCGGCAAAACCGTAACATTTTCAAATGCCTGATCACAACAGTCGTCCATCTGAATTCCACCCTTCTCCGATTCTCTCAAAATCAGTCCAGAGATTTCCTCCACACTTTTGTTGTTGATCTCAATTAAACGGCGAAGCGAATCCTTAACCTTCAGTACATTTTCATCCATTTTACCTAGCGGAATGCCAATTTATCCTGATTTTTGTGAGACATTTCGGGAAGGTCATCAGAAATAAAGCAAGCATGCTTGTTTTCTTTGAACTGATATGTGATTATCTTCCTAACCTGCTTAGTCAAAATGCTCACAAACTTAGTTTCAATTTCTTGAGACAAATACGGCGTGTTAATTCTCTTGATCCACTGAATTGTCACTAAATATTCATGAAGAACAGTCATAGTTGGCCAACCAATGTATCAATTCTAAAAAAGTTACCTTTATTTTTCTATATTCCCTTATTCTCCTGAATATATAGCCTCAGTGACGACGGAGTGCCATGTTCTGCTTGGAGAAAAACCTGACGATGTATAGTAATCTAGCTAGAATTTCACATCACTTTGTTTCCTTTTCCACAAGCGTTTAATACATTTTGTCAATTGGCTTTTCTTCGACTTGCCGGATCTCTAGCTCCTTGCAGTTGAAGAATGACAATACGTACGATTTACTAGATTCGTGTTCCTACACTTTTGGGTTAAATTGCCAGCAGTTTATGAAACCCTCATCAGGCGAAATTCTAGACTGTCCTATTGAAAACAGTCTGCAGTAGAAGCAAAACGGGGTTTATTTGGCAGAAGAATACACATTCTACGTTTGCAAGCTTTGCTTCCGTTTCGAAACTCCTGAAAAAACAGTTCGTTATTAGATTATTAACTCCATATTTTGTAATCATCTGTGCTCAAAATGCCGCCTGGGGCGGGTCACTTTCCGCCTCCTTGCTACGTCTCTGCTAAGATATTCGTTCAAACAAGTGGGTCACTGCACAGTAGAGGATCTAATGGTCATCCATACCTAGTGACGGCGTAAGAGGATTTAGAAACAAGTTTGGGATGTGATGGCGCTGTGAATCTCAGTTGCAACAAAAACAGGAACCCCTCAACGAAATGGCTATGGTGCAACCTGTGTATCTTGGTCGAGGGGTTCCTATATAGCCCGAGGTCAACTGAACTGCTCTTGAAAGTGCTACTAGATGAGCGAGATGAGCTTCATCATCGGTCCTCTCTCCGATTATCTCGCAGATAGTTGGCTTCCTGGGATCGGTGGAGCCGTTCAGCTGGAAGAGATCAGGACAGTTATCAAGTGGACTCCCGCAACTCGAAGCCTGATGTCAGATGGCCTTTCGGTCTAAGATTGCATATTAAGAGATAGCTATAGAATATGCGAAGTCGCTGATCCATAAACGTTACCTAAAAGTATACAGGACTACTTCGGTCATAGTAGCCAGAGTGAATAAAATTTCAACATAACCGCCATACCGAACGACAGGAATATGGCTGAGGCCGGTCATGTTGGGAGGTAGGCGGTTCGCTTTTATTTGAGACCACCGTATAACCATACTGGGTGACCGTATTCAATAGCCCCAAGGCTCATGAACAGACTAGCATTAGGCCTCAAGTATTCGACTTGCTAGCGATGTGCGTTTCACAAAGCAAAAATTACTTGAGGTTTGCACAGATGGCGCACGATTGTCCGTATGCTGATTGATCGCTACACACAAACACAGTTACATGGAATGAAGTAAAAGTACAGATCGCGATGACACAGTAATGCTGAGTTTGGGTCTCTGTTGTACAGTTGACTGTTCGCTTCTTCGGTGGAGTTGAAGATTCTACTGCTTGGTTGCAACCGATTTTGGTCGAGAACCAAACGAGAACCGTCCGCCATCATTGTAGAAAGTGGAGGCGGAAAGGTGTCGCTAGCTTCAAAGCTAACCATTCGTGTTGCATCGGAAGTCAGCCTCAAATCCAGTAAACTAGCCTACCCACGCAAAAGCGTTCCTCAGTCGAACGAGCAGGAAATCTATTTGGCATTCAGCGGCGTGGTCAGTAACCCTAACCCAATCATATTGACAATATGGTGAGTCGACCAAGATCAAGACGTTCGTGCCATATTCATAAATGCGACACAAACGCCCTCAGAGTTTGAGTTGAGAAACCGAGATAATAAAAGTTCTACCGCTACCGGACTATAGGCGCATAATGTGGTCCCTGATCCCTTAGTGTAAATAGTGGTGAACGTAAACTTTTAGACTGCAGATGCAAGTTCTGCTTGGTCGAACAGAGTCCGCCTTGCAGTCTACCAAAAGTCGTAGTGAATCGACAATAATCTCGTGCCTAATAGCACTACTCTTGGTTGCTCATGCGCATTCCCTAAACACTCTATTGTACGCGACATCGTGAAGCATTGGTAAGGCCTAAAATAGCCAGCAACTTTTCACACTCTGGTAGTCGAAGGTCTCCGAACTATTTTGAACTAATGGAACCGCGACACACCGGCCGGGTTTACCAACACGTCCATCATCAGCTAGTTTAAGTAAACAGGTGTCCCTTATAAATGGACAAGTTGAAGTTTTCCTGCACCATCATATCTACCTACATAGACGCCGACTTTGAAGCACAAATCCGGGTAACATTTTTGCTACGTGGGTGGGCCCACCTAGTGCTGGTGAAAGAGCACCCACCCCTTCAGGTTATCAAGTGAGTAAACACAAGTGATACAGCCAGTTCGTGTGTTTCTGGTTGACCAGTTTCTCAACGATTATTGCCCCTTCCGTTTCCCATATACGAACTGTCAAGTTCCACCGTCTTGATAGCAATCGTGCAATGTTCACACTCTGTACCACGAAACGTTCACTCAGGCGTTCTAGCGACTGGTCTGTGCAGTGGGGGTGGTCGACGGAATGACGGAAACGAGTGAATTGCCGAGATGCACAATCCCAGGTGAGGCAGGGGGCTAGCGCGCTTAGGAGAGCGTGTGCATTTGCACAGGAGCGCGACGCAATGCGGACAGCCTGTGTTCTAGTGTGTTTATCCACATTAGCGAAGGGAGCATTGGAAGCCCTTTGGTTTTGAATCTGTTGGGCTGACTGGACAGACAAGCGCGTTGTGATCATAACGCCCCACAGAAGCAGTAGGATTGTACTTTTCCAGTTGAGGGGAGTCAAGGCAGCACCGGTTTGCCAGACATGGTTTGAAGACCACTTAAGTGCCGAAGTTAAATGAGCGATGAGCCCGTGGCGGGGGTGGAATATATTATGCGCGCTCATGCGCTCACAATGCCACCCTGTCAATCCGGTAAGGTTGGATAGGCGGAACCATTCGCAGAAGCAAAATAAAGACTGTAATGGCACTCCAAGGGGTGCAGTGCAAAAAGTCCAGAAGAAAACTGAACGACGCGTTCTCCAATGATTGTTCCCAATCAGTACCGATGGTCATGATCACGAGAAGTCAACACAACTGTGCACCGTGACCCTGTTGGTCTACAGCAGTGGTTCCCAACCTTTTAGACGCCGTTACCCACAAAGGGGGTTGCCCACCAGACTTTTACCCCCAAACTTTCGAAAGACTACTACGTAATAACTATTGCACATTCCGCTCTAAAGTTCAAAAACAAATGTCATATGTAGTTTCACGTGCTCATGCAATTGAACGAAACACCCCTTCTCACTACATAATTATCCGACTTAAGTACGAGAAGTGATCGGTATCCGGAATCTCCCTCGACAAATAAACGAAAGAAAACAGTACTTTTAATTCAAAATTCTATGCAAACAAGCGGCGATATACATCAATGAGACGGTTGGTATTGTTTGGTGGTAACAATTTCTGGTATATGTGGTGCAGTTTCGGCCAATGCACATCGCAAGTCGTGCTCCAAGTTCATTCGATTTCTTGCTTTTGTTTTCATTACCATCATTGTGGAAAATGTACTTTCACATTTATAAGTTGTTGCAAATGGGATCAATATTCTCAATGCGCTTTCCGACAGTAATGGATACTCTTCACCTATCTTTGCCCAAAATGTTTCCAGTTGCGTGCTTTGGAAATCTACCTTCAATCCGCTGTCCTCGTGCATTCCTAGGAATTGTACCTTGATTTCGAATTCAGTATCTGGAAATATTCCTTCAGCTACTGTAAACTTAATTGGCGAGTTTCCAAATCAGGAAAATATTTGCTGATGGAATTCATCACTGATGACAAGTGGCAAGATATTTCATTCGTGAATGCGCATTTTTCATTTCTTTCAACGAGCACCTTCGTTAGTTCTGGAAATATCGCCACGCCGTCAACATCAACCGAGCGCTGGTAAAGCTGCAGTTTGCGAAGGAAACCGGCTACTCTATCCTGAGCGACTAAAATGTTCATCATATTCCCTTGCAGGCTGAGGTTAAGCGCATTGATTTCTCCAAAGAAATCAGCAAGATAAGAAAGTTTCGAAATAAACACGCTGTCCGTTATAATAACGTGTAACTCGTTTCCCTTACCCTTATGCATCTCTTTTCTTCGAAGAAAGATTACAATTTCCTCTCGAAGCTGAAGCACTCGGTGCAACACCCTGTCTCGTGACAACCAACTCACTTCTGTGTGCAATAGTAGCACGTCGAATTTGCCTCCCAATTCATTGCACAACTCTTTGAAGATTCTTGTGTGGGTCGCACTACCGCGGATGACATTTACTATCTTTACTACTTTGGTTAACACGTCAAGTAAAGCAGGTGGAAGAGTGCTCACGGCTAAAGCATAACGATGTATGACGCAGTGACTAAAGGTAGCGTGCGGAGCAACATTTTTGACCAATGTTTGGAATCCGGAACGGACGCTCAACATGGCTGGTGCTCCGTCTGTACAGACACCCACTAACTTCGATCACAGTAGCATGTTTTCCTCGAGGAACTTCTTTACTATTCGGAAGACATCTTCGCCAAGCGTAGTCGTTCTCAAGGATTCTGAGAACAAATACTCTTCTTTGAAGCTGTCACTTTTTAGGTACCGAACATACACAAGTAGTTGGGAACAGGACGCTACGTCGGTCGACTCATCTAACTGGATTGCAAAGAAGGGACTTGATCTTATTTCGTTGAGCACCGTGTTCAAAATTTGTTTGCTCATGTCCTCGATACGACTTTTGATGGTGTTGTTCGAAAGTGATACCATATTAATCTTCTCCGCATGATGTTCTCCAAGAACGAGCTTAACCGCATCCATTATGCAAGGTTTGATGAGGTCCTCTCCTATGGTATGCGGCTTCTTGTTTTTGGCGATTCGAAGCGCAATGCGATACGGAGCTTCAAGGCCAGCCTCATTTGCCTGAGAAAAGGAGCTCGATGTATCCAGGCGCGAAAGTTTTAGCGCAGCTTCTTTCCTTTTAAAGCATGTAATATCTTTTCCTATCAAATGCGCATGGCTTCGTTCGAAGTGCTCTTTCAATTTACTAGGTTTCATACTCTCCGCCGTGAGCACTTTGCTGCACAAAACGCATTGCGGTTTCTCAACATTTTTATCACCGAAGTTAGTGAAGCCCCACTGCAGTAATGCTTCTTTGTAGGACCGCTATTTTCTGGAAGACGTATTCCCTGTAAACAATTAAGTAGGTAGATGTTATAGATATATATCATTTATAGAAATTAATCTCGTTATTCCATGCAGGTGAAATTATCGCAAACGTTCGCAGACAAATATATTTTTGTCGGCATCAAAGCAACTGAATGAAAATGCTCACCTGCCATGACTTCTCGTCAAAAACAACTGCTCATGAAAGTGATCAACATAACACCTAATGGTCACTGGCGTCCAATCTGCTGATTCTATGTTGGTTGTGATCCAATTGTATCGTTTCTCTGCCCTTTCAAACGCCTACCGTTATCCCGATTCAGGCCCTCGCTTGACCGCATCGTGTGTGACTCCTAATCAAACATGAACATGTGTTTCATTCCTCCGTTCCACGTTATTCCTCGACATTTTCCCGACACCATTCTGTATCTATACCTAGTGAACACTAATCACCCTTTCTCGCCGTTCCTAATGTCAAACATTCACCTGTGAACATAACTGGTACTTTGACCAGTGCTGAAACGATAGTTTGCTATCCACCCCGTTATTCGACCCGGTGAACGACTGGCTTATTTGAAAACACGGCAGCAGTTGTGGCAGTCGACAAAGGCGCCATGCCGTAGTAGCTACATTGACTGATGGCTAACTAAAAATGCTGAGCTAGTTGCGATGTGTGATTTCGTTATTAAGCTTATTTCACGAGTGATTTGTGACCAAATCCAAGTATCGGTATTTACCCCTCGGAAAATGCCATTTTACCCCCTTGGGGGTAATTACCCCCAGGTTGGGAAACCCTGGTCTACGGTATAGTCCACGGAAGGAACAGGTTGGTGACCAGTGAGTACGGTTCGTGTGTACGCTGGAACTAGTGCCATGAGTCTCATCTCCAACCAACCTGATCCTGGTAGCTTCGTTCAGACCAGTAACTGTGTGACTCGTGGCCGTGACTGCATGAGTATTTGTTGCACAGTGACATTTAAAGCGATGGTCGCCCTGTCGTACTGCTAGCCTTCAGTTCCTTGTGTTCCAATGATTCGTGACGTGAGGACTAAACTTGTAGATCGAAAATACTTTCCACTATGGATTCGCGTACTCCAACGCCTGTGATTTGACTTAATCCGTTGGGAGTCTTTGTGTTAGCGGAGCGATAATAATTCAGTATGCCTATGGAAACGTTCATAACTACAGAATTCCGTTTCGCTGTGTTTATTCACTGGTATCTGCTCTAACGTGTCATTTCGTCAGCTCCATTGGCCGTTCACGACCGCCTTTACTGGATGCGGATCACAGTTGCACACAGTTGCACAGTAGCACCAGCACAATGCGTGCGTCGTAACGGTCATTATTGGGTCCGTCTAATCGGGCGCTTTCAGTGCTCTGATTGATGGCTACACTTACGCATCTTGATATATAACAGCGTCGGTTTCACTGAGCGCTGCCCCTACTCGTGCGTGCGCTCACTACCGCGTTAGGGGGTAGGATAAATCGTAGAGGTCCGACATGACAGTGCCTCGCTGACTGGCTAAGGTGCGCTATATTTCATCATCTGCTTGGGTCCGGATACCGGCTCTTCCGCACAGTCGAAAAGCACCAAATTGGGTTGGCTACTCACTTTGTTCATGTGCGCCGAATTCAAACAAATGATCGCGCACTCAATCGTAGACCTGTTGATGACTCACCGATTTCAGGAGCTGATTTCATGATACGTCACAACCCAGTCCATGTAGCTGGTCACTCCCCAAGTTATGGCACATTGCGTAGGGACGAGCGCTGCTTGTTTGCTTAATACGCTCAAAATTACAAGCGTGAATACTGCGTCTATACACTCCTAGCCATATTCAACACGCTCCTTACCATGTTACACAGGCTTCAATGGAAGGTGTCGGAGGTGCACACTGACCGGGGTGACAAAAATTGCAAATAATACTATCCGTGGTTCTGTGTCGGAAATGCCAGACAAATCAGCAATTATTTGAACAAAACCCATGAAGAATTCAAGTAAAAATTGCTTGAAACGGCTAAGATTTGCCGCTACTGATCCAGACATGACATCCCAATTTGAGATTGGGTATTAGATGTGTCGGAAAGTGAACCCGAAAGGGGCCGCAGAGATTAGAGAACACAAAACAAATGCTGCACATAGAAAAGAAAGGTTGGACGATATCTTGCACAACTTGCTCGATATCACACTGCTTCTCACCACGCAGAAGCTGGCATTCCGGGGTCACAAATGAGATGAGTCTTCATTGAATAAAAGAGGGTTTCTTGAAATGGTTATGATGCTTTCTAAATATGACCGTGTGGGAAGAGCATCTTATGAGATTAAAGTGAGGCACATGTAAGCTTAAAGCACCGACATCTTGCACAAAAACAGTGACTTTATACGTGTCCTAGCTAATCATGTGAATGAAAAACTTGTCATGCGCCAGATATTTTTGGATCCTGTTCGATAGCAGACCTGATATACCACACACTGACTAAATGTCCAAAGTGATCGGATAGGTAAAAGTCAACCATGGGAAAGTTAGAGAGAAGTGTTTCTGGAGTTTTTTTTCCTATAAATTGAAAAAGGCTGTTGATCTCAGTGCTGATATACTTAGAAATGCGGAAAGTGATGGACCTGATATTATGATGTGCCGTGCACAATGTCACGGTAATGCTGTAGCGACAGAACAACGCGGCAATGAAGCACGGTCTTTATTGGCCCGAACACACACCACCCTACCAATCACACAGGCGCACATTAATGAGTCAGGTTTCTTTCCCACGTTGCACCATCACTCCTGGCCTCCGCTCGTGGCACTTCTATGCTCCTTCTGGGGGTACGGGAACGCATCTTCTATGTCCGTTTCGCCCGTGTATCTTCGCTTCCACGCCGCCGATTCTGACAAGCCCGGAGTCGTTCGATAGCGTGCGCTTTGCTTGACCGTGGGTATATCACTCTCCCCGGGGTTGTTTCTTGAAGATGCGATACCGGCGGTTTTGTCCGACTTATTGCATCTTCAACAAATTCTCCACCTGCTTTGCCTGCCGCGGGCTCACCCACGGATGCCGCTCCTGTCCCGTTTTCGTCCCGTTCTATCGGGCATGGGTTTCTCCAGCGAATCGCCCTTATTCGTCCGCCTCCGTTTTAATGATCTAAGCGTCCTTTGGGCAAGCGCTGCCTTCCGCCTCCCTACAATGCTACCACTATGGTCGGAATCCATGGGGATGTACAAGCCATTTTTAAAAGGAAGTACAGGAATACTGTCTTTACTGGGTGTGTAGATCATTCGTTTAACTAATGCAGTCAACGCTCTTTCGCTGAAAATGCTTCGTACGTGACTTTTTAGAACTGGAGACAGTATTTTCCTTCCTTGTTGCTTCTACTCACCGATGGGGTGTTTTAATGGGTTGCAATGGAGTCTCAGTAAAAAGGTTATCAAAAACGCACTGAAGTGCTCATTATGCTGCAGTAAAGACATCGAAATACAGATTCAATGAATGTGTGGCGTCAATTAAAGTTCTCTGTAATCCAGCTGAAAATGTGGACACAAGCGGCACAACCCGAGGTCTTTCCACTACTGTCTGGAATTTCACGTTTCAATGCTACCTCTTACCCAGCTATACCTTCAGACTAAGAGCTTAACTTTTGATAACGTGGTGACAACGCTAGAGACACCAAGAGTATCTGTACGAGTATCGCAATCATCTGATGGTGAAGGAAAATGGACAGTCGCTTTTGAAATCGGACAACTATGGGATTCCAGTGGGGGGCACACCCAGGCTCAGAAAGAAGATGAGAAGTGGAAAACCGAAAATGCTGAACTAACTCTGTGAGAAGAGAGCAAGAAGATGGTGCTTGAGTGTAGTGATCGTCTGAATTCAAAACTCCGGATCAGCTCAACATCCATGGAGAAAGTATCAGCCATGTTTGAGACTGTTAAAATCGAGTTTAGTATCGGCTACTGAAGGGGAATTACTAGTGTTCATTCCATAGCTGTCAACATTCTATGGTGAGTTGTCTGAGGGAGAGCTTTCTTTGGAAACTAGCTGTCGCCGGCCAAGCTTGCCGTGACTCGTTGTGGTTAAATAATAAGAAAGGTAAAATCCACTTTTCTAGTAGATTTAATTTCACCATGCTTGTTTGTATACAATATTTTTTGTTTTATACTCTGCGCAACTGTAGTGATTGCCAAGTTTGCCGAATCGGGGACATGTGACATTTCATTATCTATGTGAGAAGCAATCCGGGTTTAGCTCTAAACCGCACAATTTAAAAGATTGACGCTGAGCCTTGTTGGTGGTGATTGCGAACGTCAATCGAATTAGGGATTGCAAGCACTTGAATTGACATTTCATATCCATTGGAATCATAGTAATGCGAGGAATGGCGATATCTTCAACTTGGAAAGGTCCTGTCAATATTGTTGGTTTTTCGACTTTGCATAGTAATCCTTTTACTGCAAACTGCGTGCATTGCAAAGCCTTGGCTGGTTGCTCTTTTGCAACATTGACAATTGGCACACCAGTTTCCCATTGCAGTACGTTCGTTGGTATCCATGGCAGTTCAAGTGAATTCAACGATTCTGTTGGACAATTAATCGTTTTATCTGCCACCACAACTGTATCGAAAGACTTGTATGTGACTGTCTCGCTTTGAATGTTGCATGTCTCAGCGCTTGGCCGCATGAATAGCGCGTTCACACAGCCGATCTTGATTCTTATAATTGGTTTGCATATTATAAAAATTTTCCAACCAGTTTTTTATGCCAATAACTTGCAGAAGTCATGAGGCTCTGAACTTCTTCGTGTGGTCAAATCATCAGGCATCTTTTCGTTCCCAATGTCCAGTACTTGGAGTGATAAGATCTAGACTGATCAATCGCTTTGCAGCTGGACACGCATATTTGTAGTCAACAGTAACGTCTTCGCGTATCACCACAAAGTTGAGTGTTTCAGGCAAGCAATTTAATTCGTCCACTGGTGCCGCTCGGAGAATTACAGTTAATGTTTGCCTGAAATCTACAAATACTGATAACACGATTCCAAATGGTCTGATGTTTCCAGACAACTCTTGCAATGAGCTATCAAGCGCCTCGAGCGCTCTTTGTGAGCCATTTTGCATTCGTCCCAGACAATTTGAATTTCTGCAACACTCCCGTGCCGGAAGATTTCGAAATGTTGCAGTGGGACTTTCAACGAGTTGTGTGTTCAATGGCAATTTCACAGTGGAATGTACAGTTCCTCTACCTGGTAGCAATGTCGTAGCTATTCCGCATCCCAGTCCTTTCGTTCCTCCACTAAATTTCAAAGCCTTGCACTACGGACACACTTCAGGCATGAGAACATGCTGGCCAAAACCGTAACCAACAACTTGGTTATACCATAATGTAAGCCCATTATATTCGCGTGATTGCTGAGCACGGAACCGTGTTTGACACTGATCTGAGGTTTGTCGTTGACGTCTTTCAACCAGTCTCGGTTTGTCGCGTTCATTCTTTTGAGAACGAAGCAGGTCTGGAGCTGCAGTTTGCGATCGCCGTGCTCTTAACCGTACATCCTCAAGTCTGGCTGCATGTCGCACTGCTGCTTCTTTGGTATGTATTTGAGCTATTCTTTGTCACCTTCGCTTGTTTTCTGACTCCTGTCCTTGAACGAACGAGCTTGTTAATCGCACATTTGTGGACTCTGGAATTTTTTCTCTGTTTCTCAGTGGCATTTTGTCTCACACCACTGCACCTATGCCAGTTCGTCTCGTTTTTACGGTGTCTATCGCGAGGAATTGGCTGATGGAGCTTCGGAAAATCCGAAGAAGTTCTTCGCTTATGTTAAGAGACGCTGTGGTCCAACTTCGGTAATCCAATCTTTGATGCGGGCCGATGGAACTCGTGCGTATGCGGACTCAGATAAGGCTCGTGTACTTGGGGAACAGTATGCAGGGGCTTTTGTAATTGAGGCCGCCTTGACTGGCGTTGGACTTGTCCGCAGAGTACCCGAGGGTTCTTATTTAGCTGAGTTTACTGTGGGGAAACGCAAGTCCTTAAACTGCTGCAAGAACTGAACCCTTCCAAAGCAGCTGGACCTGATTCCATTCACCCGAAGCTTCTGCATGAGTTGGCGGTGGAACTGAGTGGACCGCTGACGATGGTGTTTCAGAAATCACTTGACAGCTGTACATTACCTTCTGAATGGAAGGAGGCTGTCATCTGTCCTATCTTCAAAAATGGCGACAGGAGTCTGTCAGCCAATTATAGGCCAGTTAGTCTGACTAGCGTCGTGGTCAAACTGCTTGAAAAGCTGGTGAGAGATTCGTTGGAATGTCACCTGAATAGATTTAATCTACTCAGTAGTGCACAACATGGATTCCGGAAGGGGTTTTCGTGTTTGACGAATTTGTTGGTTGCTCGTGAAGCTTGGGCCGAGGCAGTGGACAATGGCCACGTGGTGGATGTGCTTTTCGTAGACTTCTCGAAAGCATTTGATAAGGTACCCCACTTGAGGCTATCACAAAAGCTGAGCTCCTATGGCGTATCTGGTCGCGCCCTTCACTGGGTATCTGCGTTCTTGCAGGGAAGAGAGCAGTGTGTACGTGTGGGTCGCAGCTTATCCTTTAAGCAAGCGGTCCTTAGCGGTGTCCCACAGGGCTCGGTCCTTGGACCGATGCTGTTCTCCATCTATGTAAACGATCTCCCTGGAGAGCTTAGGGTATCATCCCTATTGTTTGCTGATGACCTTAAGCTATGGAATGTTGTAAATGTTCCGGGGGGTTCTGAAGCCATACAGCATGCACTGGACAGACTCTGGGACTGGTCTACTTTGTGGCTACTGCCCATAAATCAGGCTGTGTTCCATCCTTCGTATAGGAGCAACTTTCCCGCCTTCGAGCTACGTACTCGGTGGGGTCGAACTCCCCCTTGTCTCCAACCAGGTAGACCTAGGTGTCGTCCATTCCTCGGCTTTGCATTCTGGTGACAACTGGAAGAAGACCGCTAGTAGGGGTTTCAGAATGTTGTGGTTAATACGCCGTTCTTTCGGGGTACTAACTGCCGACATATTTGTGAAGCTGCTCTCAGCTTTCGTCCGGCCCCATCTGGAATACTGCGTCCAGGCTTGCCCGCCCTGCCTTGTTCGGGACAAAATGGAGCTTGAGGGGGTTTTGAGAGTAGGTACCAAATTGGTCGAGGGGTTACGGGGGGCAATCGTACCCCGAGCGTCTACTTAGCTTGGGTTTGTATTTACTGCAATACCGACGGCTTCGATGGGACCTAATCCTTACGTGCTACCTTTTAACTGAGAAGCTTGGACAGGACTTGTGCTGGCTATTTACCCCGGCTAGGTTGCCTTGTCTTCGCGGTCATCCCATGAAGCGACACAAGCCGCGTTCTGACGGATCAGGGTGGAAACTCGGTTATCGCGTAGAGTTGTTGAGCGCTGGAACTCGCTTCCAGAAAGTGTAGTCAGTGAACCTACGGTTAAGGGTTTCGAGCGTCAGTTAGACGCTCTTGGGTGGCAACACGAAACCTTTCCCGTA
>OX104065.1:68631441-68748311 GCA_944474145.2 Dicrocoelium dendriticum | reverse complement strand
TCTGTTCTCCATCTACGTAAACGATCTCCCTGGAGAGCTTGGGGTATCATCCCTATTGTTTGCTGATGATCTTAAGCTATGGAATGTTGTAAATGTTCCGGGGGGTTCTGAAGCCATACAGCATGCACTGGACAGACTCTGGGACTGGTCTACTTTGTGGCTACTGCCCATAAATCAGGCTGTGTTCCATCCTTCGTATAGGAGCAACTTTCCCGCCTTCGAGCTACGTACTCGGTGGGGTCGAACTCCCCCTTGTCTCCAACCAGGTAGACCTAGGTGTCGTCCATTCCTCGGCTTTGCATTCTGGTGACAACTGGAAGAAGGCCGCTAGTAGGGGCTTCAAAATGTTGTGGTTAATACGCCGTTCTTTCGGGGTACTAACTGCCGACATATTTGTGAAGCTGTTCTCAGCTTTCGTCCGGCCCCATCTGGAATACTGCGTCCAGGCTTGCCCGCCCTGCCTTGTTCGGGACAAAATGGAGCTTGAGGGGGTTTTGAGAGTAGGTACCAAATTGGTCGAGGGGTTACGGGGGCAATCGTACCCCGAGCGTCTACTTAGCTTGGGTATGTATTCAATGCAATACCGACGGCTTCGAGGAGACATAATCCTTACTTACCGCATTTTAACAGGGAAGGTTGGACCGGACTTGAGCTGGATATTTAACCCGGCTAGGTTGCCTTGTCTTCGTGGTCATCCCATGAAGCGACACAAGCCCGTTCTGACGGATCAGGGCGGAAACTCGGTTATCGCGTAGAGTTGTTGAGCGCTGGAACTCGCTTCCAGAAAGTGTAGTCAGTGAACTTACGGTTAAGGGTTTCGAGCGTCAGTTAGACGCTCTTGGATGGCAACACGAAACCTTTCCCTTTCCCTGACCATATCCATCTTCAAGATTTTGTTCTTATTCTGTCCTTCTCTTCACTCTTTGGTGTTATCCTTCATTTTCATGATTTTCCTTCCTCTTTATCTTCCATTTACTTCTACTTCGTTGTTAGTTCACGTAACCTACACAGCACGGACTGCTGGTACAGGGAAGGTGGGCAGTAATTGGTTGAACAGGGTGTGTTTCGGGTGTTTCGTTTTAGATCTATCAAGAACTAGCACATTCTCATTTCCTGGCTCAACGAATTGCTCAGGAAGGAAAACTCAAGGGATTTTCCTATCGTTCCAGTCCATCTGAATCTGAATCTGAATACCATTTTCTCGAGTATATTACCATGCATCCCACATTTACCTGGATTTGTAAACGCCGGGCAGTGTTTTACCTATACCCACGTGCAAAGGTTGCACGCTTTTAATCGTTTGACTCCAAGTTTCGTCTCACTCGGTAGAGCATTTCAACAGCGTTCTAGAAAACTGACTGGTTCCAGTCGAACACTGTGTGGATCAACTACAAAGTAATCCTCGTTTTTCCCGCAACAAGCCCTACTCAGCATCCAGGCCTTGCGATTGATAGACTGGGCCCGGCAGCTCCGTTAACCACACCACCATGAGACTGCACCACAGACACAACCGCAGTTTACCAACACGACAGCGAAGGCTTAGAGACTTCACCCCACCGGCACCATGCGACTTTGATCTCCGCAGAGACGTGACTCGACGTGTTTACGCTCTCAGAACCGTAATTTAACGTGTGTCAGCCCCACTATCATCTCGACCGACAGCCTTTGGATTCAGTCTACTTGCGTATACATTGCAACGAACGACATCCGTAGAATTGACGATCACAGTGGCACGATGGACTGTCCACGGTAAGCTAGACCTAAAGCTCCAGAATTGGACGTTGATTGTGGCGCAGAAAGCTTTGTTAAACTTGTGCGCTTTGGAATAGAATGCACGAACAGCCGTAAAAATGTCATCCGAGATGTGCTCGCCTCAGCGAACTAACGAATCTTATTAATACGACTGATACCTTCTTCTGTATTTAGTCTACGGCTATTCCACTCGTCAGATTTTTAGTTTTGTTGGAACAGAACTGCAATAGACTGCCAAGGATGGTAGAGCAAGCAGCCGCCGCGAGAAATGTCCCACACGAGCCACATGAATCAGTGTCTCGATTTCGATGCCCAACATCAAACTCCAGTTCAAAACATTGTGGCCAGGCCGAACATTAGAGCAACGCTCCAGAGTTAGCCACACCGATATTGGGGGCTGCTCATAAAAATGCATTCACCACACCTTTATCAGAGCCACGCGCCACATTGAATACTGTTAAAAGACCGACAACATACGCGTCCGTTTTTGCTAACCACTTGATAGGGAACCTCCCATCGTAACCCCGTCTGCTTCCAAATTAAGTTCGGTTAGTGCTACCAATACCGCCACCGGACTCAAGACCACATCAGTTTTCCAACCGAAGAAAGAAGCCACACGTCCCACCAAAAAGAGAAATACGAGATTCCATCATAATTTTCTGACTAGTATATGCGCAACTGTGCCTGAATCCGGGGTGAACTCAATAAAAGACAAGCTACTAGACGACAGGAAACAGTTGAACTCTCTGTGTTAACTAATAGGGGTTCAAGTTAAGCAGCCAGTATGATGCGCCTCGTCCGTCACCCAAACTCTGTACACTACGGTGAACCACGGTTACTCCATGTACCACTTCAGTCAGATACTGATGCAGAGGCAGTTCTTTTGTCAGCCACTCACCTCCGTACCACCCCATGCACTGTTCGAATTGTCCAGGTGTTCCATAGAGCGAACGCCAGAAACTCAAACTGAACTCGGGCGACTACCGCAAACAAAAGATGCAACATCGCTCATTGTCCGCGGTGTCCTCGACCTTCGGACTCCAAACGATCAAGAGACCAAAGCGCATGACTGGGATGAGTGGCGCTTCACCCTCGAAGTACTCGCACTCGAAAATGTGATCGCCAATTCGTTCTCAATTTTGCCGTCACCGCCTAACTACAGAGGGAACAGTCCACGAGTGGTAAAATTAACACTGCAATCCAACCTTGTGGCAAAAAATGTGGCACAAATTGCGTAAAATCCTGCCGTCCGCTAAAAATTAATAAATAGTTTAGTCTCGCGTGCCTCGATTGCATCGAGGCACGCTTTCTCAAGCATTATCAAGTTTTATAGACAATGTTTCGCAGTAGCCAAATTTCGTTACATGCATAAATAGGGAAAGTACATGTGATGAAAACATCAGAGGTGAAGTGGCAATTTTTTATGTTCTTGTGGGTGTACCGTAGTGTCTATATTCGTAAGCTGTGACTCTATTATGGTCGGTAATTGTATAAAATGTGGCATGTTAACCAGTAACATACTGGAGTTGTATGTCTGTATATGTGTGCGTGTATGTGTTAGTGGGCATTGTGAGTGAACGCCTGATGAGATTTATCGAAAAGAGTACTCTTCGCTACCCTGTGTTTCATTGTGAGTGAACTTGTGGAGTGTGATTGAATTCGTGAGTTTGTCTGCTGCGTTCGCCATAGTACGAAGGGATCAACGAAACTCTTCGGATTGGGTGATGTTTGTGAAGTAGGGATCCTCGGGAAGAGGAACAGGCAGTGACTTTATTTATTGGCGAGTCGCATCCGCCACATCGCAGTGTTGTTAAAGGGACCTTTGTGGCTTTGTATAGGGAGAATGCTAGCCAGGCGAAAACCCACCAACTCCTGGAACACTGCCGCCGAACTATTCGCTGGAACGGGCTTAACCCGAACCCAGCTGGCACCACGTGGGTTGTTCGACTAGCCAGCGTTAGACAACAGGTCACAAGTCGGCGAGATAACGCTGAGGATGCGACCCTTGTGTGCGCCTCCGTCAGCATGCCGCTCAGAACCGGGATGCAGTCAAACGGTCAGCTGAAGCATGCCTAGGTTTGCGGCCCCCCACTGACAACAAGAACTCTACATGCCAACCCGGAGTCAGCGATTACGTTCAACAAAAAACAACCAATAGCCCACTCCACAATCGTCGGCACAACCCACTACACAGAAACCAAATTTACAACCACACTGCTAACTTATGGGGCGCTCACCTTCTTGTGTATTAACACTCAAGGTGTTCTCAGTAAGTTAACCTACGTCCGTACTCGCCACGCTTCCACTCCTTGGGATATCATCGTGATAATTGAAACATGGATGAATACTGCAATCACTGATGTCGAGATGGCACTGCCCAACAGGTCTCCTCTGCGCAACGATCGGCCCATCAGAGGAGGCGGAGTGTTCTTGTATTACCGAGCTGACCTGTATATCGGTATCATCGAGATCCATATACGCGTTGTTGATTTTCTGGTGCAACCTGCAGCAGCGAAGTTCACTCCAAGGACAAAATGGAGGCGTCATAGGGTCAATGACACCCAGTGCGGTGACTCATGGTGTCACACCCTCACGACACCCCATGGACTTGCTCCGAGTCCACCAGTGCCAAATAACGGGACCATACGGAATCTTTAGTAACCTCTGCAAATGTACGTCCTATGTACATATATCACAGAAGAAAATTCGAATTCAAGGTTGGAGATAAACGATTGTAAGAAGTTAAGGTCTACATAGAAAATACGGTACTTTTTATTTCAACCTTAAGCGTTAACTTTCACTGTGAAAAGAGATAAGGTTGTGACCGCATTGGATTTGTACAATCAGCAACTGCCATAGTAGTATCCAACTGTACAAATCACGTCACATGAAGTCTCGAGTAAACCAGAACTTTCCGTTCCTGGCATTTACCCCTTCGAGCCGAACTTATTTTTTTTTACAGTATTTAAAAAATTAATTATTTGTGATTTCACTAACATTAAGCTGCTAAATTAAGTGTAATAGTTACTTTTGTTGAAAACATTGTAAATATAAATTTGGATATGATGCGAAATATCGACCTCCATTCCAAATAGGCTGAATAAGTACTGAACAATTTTTCCGCTTCAGCTATATACTTGTTTAATTGGTGGACCGAGTGTTCGCTGAGCTCGGCAGGTTGACTGCAAACGTTTCGTCACCACTACGAGGTGAGAATCAGAGATCGATTTCGATGGTCATGTGCTTGTCAAACAACACAAACTCAGACTAGCGGCTAGGAGATCGCTCACTCAGACTCAAGGAGACTTCGTACGCGCCACTCCGCTAATTACACGCGCACTGATGATGTCACCTCGAGTGGTGACGAAACGTTTGCAGTCAACCTGCTGAGCTCAGCGAACACTCTGTCCACCAACTGCACAACCTGAGCTACCAACATTTGCTTCCATATCATATACTTGTTTAATTGATGCGGCAACTGGGTAATTCCTCCCGTCCAAAATCCAGCTTACAACTAGAATTTAGTAGCAATCAGGGTAAGTCAAATCAGTGTTACTCGTGAAATTCCGTAAAGCAGTTCTTCATATTGTGGCACAGGTCAGCTCACTGTCTGGCCGTTACAATGTGGACGTTTGCATTGTTGCCGTGCAGTATCAACCACTGGTCAGTGACCCTACAGGATCTGGCCGAATTTTCAGTGATGTGATGGTCCTAGCTAGATTCTGACATTTCTTCACTTTGGATTTTGTTTCAATTGAGCTTGAAGGCCGTCCACTCTCTCTCTCTCTCTCTTCGACTTCTCTTTTCCTTGCATGTGTGCCTCAGCAGTTGTTAATCTGAAAATAAGCAAGTCTTTCTGTTTCTGTAGTGGCACAGCCAGTGAGTCACAATCACGTCGATAGCTAACCAGTTGCTGACTAATTCCATGTCGACAAAATCGCAAAATACCCGTTGTAGTATTTTCCTGACTTGATATGGATCCGCTGATAAGCAATCTGTACATCCAGAGCATCAAAATCACGCATGAACTTATTACGCAGGGTAATTATGCTTGGACATTCCACAGACACTTCTAATTGCAATGTTCTGTCCAATGGCTGAGCGTTGGCAAAAGTGTTCGCAACAAGAAATACTCTGTGGTACAACCATTTGGCAACTCTTCCTTCTACATGGGCAACAATTACTGTCTTTTCGTCAAACGTCCCTCTTCCTTTCTTCATGCCTGCCTCTTTGAGGAAATTGTGTCCATGTAAGCGATTTTGCTGCACTGTCCCGGGGGCTGGTATCCCCACTCATAGTGCCGAATGTAACAAAAAAAGTACGCCATACAATTGATTATAACATCTAAACTTTCCATCTCAGATAATACATTATGGTAAATTAGTAATAGCAGTGAACAGTAGTCGAGTAAATATTAGTCAGATTCAACATACTGCAACTTTGTAAAAGTCCTCGAAAGTATGAGCCAAAATTCGCGTCAAACACACGTCCATACTCATTGCTTTCAAGTAGTTGTAAATTCAAATATATCGCGAAGTGCGGTGACCTGTGACACTGACAGAATCAAACTACCTCCCGAAAAGGTCACAATCTTCACTGAAGACGAATATGTACATCGCTAGTTGCATTTGCAGGAGAAATGCTTTGATGCATTTGTCGTGTCGCCGCTGATGCCTTCACCCCACGACCGCGAGAAATCCAAAGACGAGGCAGAAGGAGACTTGTATAGATGAAATCACAGTTGTTTATATAGTTTAGAGGGCAAAATGAAGGGAAGCTACTAAAGTACACTTGAGCCAACCAACAGAAGGATAAACGTCAAATGCAACAGCGAATAAGCAACCGTGTACTCAAGAGCGAATCGCATATGTCCTTAAAAATAGCATCATTGGACTCCAAGCGTAAAGCGAACGTCCATTTACGGTGACGGGCACTGGCCACTCAGAATGACGAAATGAAACGCTTCAACAAAGGTCACGAAACAAACGAGAATAAGGAATGCAGACCCAAAAGTTGAAAACTAGTACAATAATCGTGTGACAAATAAATATTCCTTTAACAGAACCAAGTAGAAAAGTGATGAGAAGAAAAACCAATGGAATATATCCTTTTAAATGGCGCTGATGATAAGGACATGACGATGAGCGTCCATTAATAATGACGTGGGTGTACCAATCGGGCTAACCAAGTAGAGCGTCTAAACAACAGTCAAAAATAGAAAAAGTAAAGAATAACTATCAAGCTCGTTCACAATAAATGAATGTCTAATAGCTGTTCTCCTAATAGCGTTTTCATCACATGCGGAGTAAAGAGGGTAAAGCTGCAAAGTTGTTAACATGTACTTTCCCTATTTATGCATGTAACACAATTTGCCTACTGCAAACAATGTCTATAAAACTTGATAATGCTTGAGAAAGCGTGCCTCGATGCAATCGAGGCACGCGAGACTAAACTATTTATTAATTTTTAGCGGACGGCAGGATTTTACGCAATTTGTGCCACATTTTTCGCCACAAGGTTGGATTGCAGTGTTAATTTTACCACTCGTGAACTGTTCCCTCTGTAGTTAGGCGGTGACGGCAAAATTGAGAACGAATCGGCGATCACATTTTCGAGTGCGAGTACTTCGAGGGTGAAGCGCCACTCATCCCAGTCATGCGCTTTGGTCTCTTGATCGTTTGGAGTCCGAAGGTCGAGGACACCGCGGACAATGAGCGATGTTGCATCTTTTGTTTGCGGTAGTCGCCCGAGTTCAGTTTGAGTTTCTGGCGTTTGCTCTATGGAACACCTGGACAATTCGAACAGTGCATGGGGTGGTACGGAGGTGAGTGGCTGACAAAAGAACTGCCTCTGCATCAGTATCTGACTGAAGTGGTACATGGAGTAACCGTGGTTCACCGTAGTGTACAGAGTTTGGGTGACGGACGAGCCGCATCATACTGGCTGCTTAACTTGAACCCCTATTAGTTAACACAGAGAGTTCAACTGGTTCCTGTCGTCTAGTAGCTTGTCTTTTATTGAGTTCACCCCGGATTCAGGCACAGTTGCGCATATACTAGTCAGAAAATTATGATGGAATCTCGTATTTCTCTTTTTGGTGGGACGTGTGGCTTCTTTCTTCGGTTGGAAAACTGATGTGGTCTTGAGTCCCGTGGCGGTATTGGTAGCACTAACCGAACTTAATTTGGAAGCAGACGGGGTTACGATGGGAGGTTCCCTATCAAGTGGTTAGCAAAAACGGACGCGTATGTTGTCGGTCTTTTAACAGTATTCAATGTGGCGCGTGGCTCTGATAAAGGTGTGGTGAATGCATTTTTATGAGCAGCCCCCAATATCGGTGTGGCTAACTCTGGAGCGTTGCTCTAATGTTCGGCCTGGCCACAATGTTTTGAACTGGAGTTTGATGTTGGGCATCGAAATCGAGACACTGATTCATGTGGCTCGTGTGGGACATTTCTCGCGGCGGCTGCTTGCTCTACCATCCTTGGCAGTCTATTGCAGTTCTGTTCCAACAAAACTAAATATCTGACGAGTGGAATAGCCGTAGACTAAATACAGAAGAAGGTATCAGTCGTATTAATAAGATTCGTTAGTTCGCTGAGGCGAGCACATCTCGGATGACATTTTTACGGCTGTTCGTGCATTCTATTCCAAAGCGCACAAGTTTAACAAAGCTTTCTGCGCCACAATCAACGTCCAATTCTGGAGCTTTAGGTCTAGCTTACCGTGGACAGTCCATCGTGCCACTGTGATCGTCAATTCTACGGATGTCGTTCGTTGCAATGTATACGCAAGTAGACTGAATCCAAAGGCTGTCGGTCGAGATGATAGTGGGGCTGACACAAGTTAACTTACGGTTCTGAAAGCGTAAACACGTCGAGTCACGTCTCCGCGGGGATCAAAGTCGCATGGTGCCGGTGGGGTGAAGTCTCTAAGCCTTCGCTGTCGTGTTGGTAAACTGCGGTTGTGTCTGTGGTGCAGTCTCATGGTGGTGTGGTTAACGGAGCTGCCGGGCCCAGTCTATCAATCGCAAGGCCTGGATGCTGAGTAGGGCTTGTTGCGGGAAAAACGAGGATTACTTTGTAGTTGATCCACACAGTGTTCGACTGGAACCAGTCAGTTTTCTAGAACGCTGTTGAAATGCTCTACCGAGTGAGACGAAACTTGGAGTCAAACGATTAAAAGCGTGCAACCTTTGCACGTGGGTATAGGTAAAACACTGCCCGGCGTTTACAAATCCAGGTAAATGTGGGATGCATAATAATATACTCGAGAAAATGTATCTCGAGATAGAGATGGTAAAAACGAGACGAACTGGCATAGGTGCAGTGGTGTGAGACAAAATGCCACTGAGAAACAGAGAAAAATATCCAGAGTCCACAAATGCGCGATTAACACGCTCGTTCGTTCAAGGACAGGAGTCAGAAAACAAGCGAAGGTGACAAAGAATAGCTCAAATACATACCAAAGAAGCAGCAGTGCGACATGCAGCCAGACTTGAGGATGTACGGTTAAGAGCACGGCGATCGCAAACTGCAGCTCCAGACCTGCTTCGTTCTCAAAAGAATGAACGCGACAAACCGAGACTGGTTGAAAGACGTCAACGACAAACCTCAGATCAGTGTCAAACACGGTTCCGTGCTCAGCAATCACGCGAATATAATGGGCATACATTCTCGTACAACCAAGTTGTTGGTTACGGTTTTGGCCAGCATGTTCTTATGCCTGAAGTGTGTCCGTAGTGCAAGTCTTTGAAATTTAGTGGAGGAACGAAAGGATTGGGATGCGGAATAGCTACGACATTGCTACCAGGTAGAGGAACTGTACATTCCACTGTGAAATTGCCATTGAACACACAACTCGTTGAAAGTCCCACTGCAACATTTCGAAATCTTCCGGCACGGAAGTGTTGCAGAAATTCAAACTTATTGTCTGGGATGAATGCAAAATGGCGCACAAAGAGCGCCCGAGGCGCTTGATAGCTCATTGCAAGAGTTGTCTGGAAACATCAGACCATTTGGAATCGTGTTATCAGTATTTGTAGATTTCAGGCAAACATTAACTATAATTCTCCGAGCGGCACCAGTGAACGAATTAAATTGCTTGCCTGAAACACTCAACTGTGTGGTGATACGCGATGACGTTACTGTTGACTACAAATATGCGTGTCCAGCTGCAAAGCGATTGATCAGTCTAGATCTTATCACTCCAAGTACTGGACATTGGGAACGAAAAGATGCCTGATGATTTGACCACACGAAGAAGTTCAGAGCCTCATGACTTCTGCAAGTTATTGGCATAAAAACTGGTTGGAAAATTTTTTATAATATGCAAACCAATTATAAGAATCAAGATCGGCTGAGTGAACGCGCTATTCATGCGGCCAAGCACTGAGACATGCAACATTCAAAGCGAGACAGTCACATACAAGTCTTTCGATACAGTTGTGGTGGCAGATAAAACGATTAATTGTCCAACAGAATCGTTGAATTCACTTGAACTGCCATGGATACCAACGAACGTACTGCAATGGGAAATTGGTGTGCCAATTGTCAATGTTGCAAAGATCAACCAGCCAAGGCTTTGCAATGCACGCAGTTTGCAGTAAAAGGATTACTATGCAAAGTCGAAAAACCAACAATATTGACAGGACCTTTCCAAGTTGAAGATAACGCCATTCCTCGCATTACTATGACTCCAATGGATATGAAATGTCAATTTAAGTGATTGCAATCCCTAATTCGATTGACGTTCGCAATCACCACCAACAAGGCTCAGCGTCAATCTTTTAAATTGTGCGGTTTAGAGCTAAACGCGGATTGCTTCTCACATAGCTAATGAAATGTCACATGTTCCCGATTCGGCAAACTTGGCAATCACTACAGCTGCGCAGAGTATAAAACAAAAAATATTGTATACAAACAAGCATGGTGAAATTAAATCTACTAGAAAAGTGGATTTTACCTTTCTTATTATTTAACCACAACGAGTCACGGCAAGCTTGGCCGGCGACAGCTAGTTTCCAATGAAAGCTCTCCCTCAGACAACTCACCATAGAATGTTGACAGTTATGGAATGAACACTAGTAATTCCCCTTCAGTAGCCGAGACTAAACTCGATTTTAACAGTCTCAAACATGGCTGATACTTTCTCCATGGATGTTGAACTGATCCGGAGTTTTGAATGCAGACGATCACTACACTCAAGCACCATCTTCTTGCTCTCTTCTCACAGAGTTAGTCCAGCATTTTCGGTTTTCCACTTCTCATCCTCTTCCTGAGCCTGGGTGTGCCCTCCACTTGAATCCCATAGTTGGCCAATTTCAAAAGCGCTTGTCCATTTTCCTTCACCATCAGATGATTGCGATTCTCGTACAGATACTCTTGGTGTCTCTAGCGTTGTCACCACGTTATCAAAAGTTAAGCTCTTAGTCTGAAGGTATAGCTGGGTAAGAGGTAGCATTGAAACGTGAAATTCCAGACAGCAGTTAAAAGACCTCGGGTTGTGCCGCTTGTGTCCACATTTTCAGCTGGATTACAGAGAACTTTAATTGACGCCACACATTCATTAAATCTGTGTTTCGATGTCTTTACTGCAGCATAATGAGCACTTCAGTGCGTTTTTGATAACCTTTTTACTGAGACTCCATTGCAACCCATTAAAACACCCCATCGGTGAGTAGAAGCAACAAGGAAGGAAAATACTGTCTCCAGTTCTAAAAAGTCACGTACGAAGCATTTTCAGCGAAAGAGCGTTGACTGCATTATTTAAACGAATGATCTACACACCCAGTAAAGACAGTATTCCTGTACTTCCTTTTAAAAATGGCTTGTACATCCCCATGGATTCCGACCATAGTGGTAGCATTGTAGGGAGGCGGAAGGCAGCGCTTGCCCAAAGGACGCTTAGATCATTAAAACGGAGGCGGACGAATAGGGGCGATTCGCTGGAGAAACCCATGCCCGATAGAACGGGACGAAAACGGGACAGGAGCGGCATCCGTGGGTGAGCCCGCGGCAGGCAAAGCAGGTGGAGAATTTGTTGAAGATGCAATAAGTCGGACAAAACCGCTGGTATCGCATCTTCAAGAAACAATCCCGGGGAGAGTGATATACCCACGGTCAAGCAAAGCGCACGCTATCGAACGACTCCGGGCTTGTCAGAATCGGCGGCGTGGAAGCGAAGATACACGGGCGAAACGGACATAGAAGATGCGTTCCCGTACCCCCAGAAGGAGCATAGAAGTGCCACGAGCGGAGGCCAGGAGTGATGGTGCAACGTGGGAAAGAAACCTGACTCATTAATGTGCGCCTGTGTGATTGGTAGGGTGGTGTGTGTTCGGGCCAATAAAGATCGTGCTTCAATGCCGCGTTGTTCTGTCGCTACAGCATTACCGTGACATTGTGCACGGCACATCATAATATCAGGTCGATCACTTCCTACATTTCTAAGTATATCAGCACTGAGATCAACAGCCTTTTTCAATTTATAGGAAAAAAAACTCCAGAAACACTTCTCTCTAACTTTCCCATGGTTGACTTTTACCTATCCGATCACTTTGGACATTTAGTCAGTGTGTGGTATATCAAGTCTGCTATCGAACAGGATCCAAAAATATCTGGCGCATGACAAGTTTTTCATTCACTTGATTAGCTAGGACACGTATAAAGTCACTGTTTTTGTGCAAGACGTCGGTGCTTTAAGCTTACATGTGCCTCACTTTAATCTCATAAGATGCTCTTCCCACACTGGGTCATATTTAGAAAGCATCATAACCATTTCAAGAAACCCTCTTTTATTCAATGAAGACTCATCTCATTTGTGACACCGGAATGCCAGCTTCTGCGTGGTGAGAAACAGTGTGATATCGAGCAAGTTGTGCAAGATATCGTCCAACCTTTCTTTTCTATGTGCAGCATTTGTTTGTGTTCTCTAATCTTTGCGGTGAATATTTTCCATTTTCCAAGGCAATGTGAATGCCCTCCGGATATTTCATAATTATCCCCTTTCGGGTTCAATTTCCGACACATCTGATACCCAATCACAAATTGGGATGTCATGTCTGTATCAGTAGCGGCAAATCTTAGCCGATCTTAGCGGCACTTCTCTTACGACTGCCTACCTGACACTTTTTGCCTGTTGGTGCAGGAGGAGCAGACGGTTTTCTTGGTATCAGAAAGAAATCAGATATTAAAACCAACTTCCAAGATAAGCGCAGAAGGATGTAAGAAAAAGTAATCCTGAATTACAAGATAGGGATGGAACTAAACGTGGGTTGTTAGATAAGGCGCTACTCTGAGGTAGAATTAGTAAGAGACACGACTCGACCGAGCGAATCCTTATTGATACAACGAAATTGGAAAGCAAATGCCAAAACTCACCGATTACAATTTTGTGTGATCCTTTAATTTGCATCTCAGTTATCCTTTGTTTGTGAAAGTGGTTTGCCCTTGTACATAGTCTGCTGCCTTCAATGGCCGCGTGATTTACCGATTCGCTTCTGTTGGAATTAAAAACTTTCTAATAAATACGCAGCTCTATTCGGCACATTTAGCATGTAATCTTTATCATGTAAAGTTTGAGTCTGAGGAGAGTTACGAAAAAGGAGTATTCACTCCGTATCTGCTTCCTTTTGGTTCGTCGCTATTTTGAAAATATAATCAAGCCGATATGAAGGTAACGACAAACTGTATTTTCACAAACTGTCAATGGAAATAGATAACAAAGAGGCGCGGCAATACACAGAACTAAGAGTGAGGCATGAAATACACCAATTACGAGTGGTGAAGGCGGATGAACACAGTATCACCGTCTTCCAGGCAATAAAAGCCGATTTCGCGAGTATCAGATTCTAGCAGTATCTCTGAATTAATCTTCCGATGTCGCTCTCCTTGGGCTACCAGGTGGAATGAGGCGTTGGCGCGCAGCTTGAAAAGACGTCTCACCATCATGCGTAGGTGGCCAACGGTCATTCGTCCATGGATACGGCGTACAATTGGCTGGGCGGTAGGTGGGTTAGAGTCGTTTGAGATGGGCTGTTCCAGTCCACCGGACAGCCTTGTAGGTTGAAGGACGAAAGATATGCTAACCAGACCCTCTTTGATAGCGTGAGTGAATTTCTGTGGGGCAAACAGAATGGCGATAAATCGTGGGGCGAAATGGGGAAAAGGTGACAATATAGTGGGGTGTATGGAGGAACTAGCAAAAGCTAACTAAAAGTTGAGGCGGCAAACGCAAAGAAGAAAACTCATTTCAAAGAATTTAGAAACAGATGAGCGAGACAATACAATGGGCGTTGAATAGAAGAGGCAGATTGAGAGTGCTTCCACTACAGGCTTTGCTAAGTCGTGCGCAGTGTACCTGAGTACCGAAATCACAGATGCCCACATACCCCAGCATAATTGCGCAACGCTGAAGTTTGATAATTACAGCAAACTAAGCGACACCAGCCCGAGCGTAATCATCTCGATGGAGTTGTACAGACTTCGATGTCCACTTTCGCCCATAATACACTATTCAATAATGAAACAATGGCGACCTGAATGTGTACTAAAAAAGTAAGGTTACTGATATGGCTGTGCGTTGTCAAGCCGTCAAATGACCCTACACCAGCGTGAACCTGCTCTAATCGCGATAAAGAAGAATGCGGGAATTGAGCTGGTAGACACAGAAGTAAACCTATAGACGCGGAATAGACCCTGCTAAAACATGCCTGTTTATCCTGTTAGAGGCTCGGCTAGATTCACAAGCCAAAATCAAGGGATGGAGAAGCAGTGAATTGTATAGTTACCTTAATAGCAAAGAGTACTCCAGAGAAAATGAGGGAAGGAAAAATACGATAGATATTAGGCTTTCAAGTAAAGGATACGCCTCAGTAAATGTGGACAATGTATTGCCTGATGTAGTAGTCATGGAGCTCATCTATAAAAAAATACACGTACAAATCAGACCGAATCCCGCGTTCTGCGATTTTTGCGCAACCTGGGGGTGGATGGAAGAAGAGGAGGAAAGGACAAGCGATGGCCTGGCCAAAAAAAATGAAAACCCCCACTTCGAAGTTGGGGTTGGCTGGTGCCTCTCGATTGCCGGGTTGGCGTCCGAAGGACAATGAACATGTTTGGTTGGACACACTAGCTGACATGGCAAATATCCGACCACAATCGTGTACGTGTTGTGAGCTGTTATGTCCCTCAAGCTCCAACCACGAACTCACTGTTGATGCGAAGTATGAGACTTCATCATCATCCTCATCCTCCTCCTCCTCATCATCATCAACATCATCACCATCGTACCAAGGATACGAAGTCTAAACAAAGTACGTCGTACGAAACCGAAACTACGAACAAATAAACCTAGACTTAACGCACGGCCTGGCCAGAAGAATAAAACGAATTATCCTGTAACTGTGGTTCTATAAGGCATACCAAATACAGTACATGACTTACGAGTAGGTTTTGCAATCGTAGTGCGAGGGCAGAAATTGTAAAGCGTGCGGCAGTTTGCGAGTAGTATTTGGGCAGGTTCATAGTAATAGAATAATATGGATGGCCTTGAAACGTCAAGGGTATGCCAGTGATCGAGAGTGAAAGGAATAAATGTACAATATGGTAACTGATTGTTGCACACGGAGTGAAAACAATGTAAAATGAGCATAACAATTAGGGAATAGAGATACCGTATCCTCAAGTAAGCAATCCAGGTTGGGGATACATCAAAGTTCCTTTTGGACTTTACACTCCCCCAGCGGTTTCGTATTCTGGACGATGGCTTCCACATCATTAGTCTCTTCGTCCTGGTACGCTTCTAATAGGGATAGCAGTCTGGCGCCTCTTCTCAATACGCCTTTGCTTGTTCTCACCAGAGCTTGTCGAACTAATTGGTATTTGTTGAGGGTCATTTTGAAGTACACGTTGTGTGGATGGATTGCGACGCGCAATCTCAATGTTCACCGCGATTCCCATTGATGTGAATCTTGGCCTTTCGATCACTAGGACCGTAACTGATGAAGCAGCAGCAAATTGGGTGTTGTCCGCCTGAAACCACTGCACTCCATGACGCGTTTCGAGGTTATTTCCTCTCATCAGATAGAGATAGCAGGCATCGAACCTGGGACCATTGAGATGTTAGTTGTGACCGCCACCCCTAAGCCACCGGATCACGACGGGCAAAGCTTGGCACAACGGCAAATAACAGATTGGAAAGTGAATTTGAAGTACACGTTGTGTGGATGGATTGCGACGCGCAATCTCAATGTTCACCGCGATTCCCATTGATGTGAATCTTGGCCTTTCGATCACGAGGGCCGTAGCTGATGCAAATAAGAAATCGGTGTTGCCCGCTCGAAAACACCAATCTTTGCTCTTGATAACTTCCTCCACGACACCCTTAGGTCACAGAGCTCTTGGTGTCCGTAAATCACAAACTAAAACTAAATCGCCCTGTCTAAGATGTCGGATTTCAGTTAACCATTTCTGCCTATTCTGCAGTGTCGGTAGATATACTCTGATCCACCTACGCCAAGACATTTCGGACAGATGTCTTACCTGTCTCCACTTGCTCAATTTGATTGGTGGGTATTCAACTGACTGACCATTTGCAAGCGTTAAAAGATGCCGAGGCGATATAGCACCATGCGAATCCGGGGAGTTGGGTACCGCTACCAAAGGCCGGTCATTCAATATTCTTCCGATCTCGGTGAGTGTCGTTTCAAGTAACTCTTCAGTCGCAACCTCGCCGTTGAAAATGCTACGTAATAATTCACGAGTCGATCGAATCAATCGTCTCTAAAGACCTCCGCTATGGATAGCACATGGAGGATTGGACTTCCAGTCGACCTCTCTAGCCAACATAGACTGTGATCTTCGTCTGAGCCAGTCGCTTCAGAAGGTGGCGTAATTCTGCTTCAGCTACGTAGGAGTTCTGTCCATTATCGTTGTATATTACATGCGGCCAGCCGCGTCTAGCTGAAAACCTCGAAAACGAACATAAGAACGAATCGGTATCCATAGAGTGGGAAACCTCTATGTGAACTGCCCGTGTAGTCAGGCAACTGAACAAACAGCCATATCTCTTTTCATGTACTCGGTCACGTTTCACTATCAGCGGTCCAAAATAGTCGATCCCCACTGCAGTGAACGCTGGATGGTGGGTCAGACATCGGTCTGTTATAACTGGTACCATCAGCTGACTCAGTGGCTTCGTATGGTTAACGCGGCATTTGGCACATCAGAAAAGCACACGCCTTATGGATGAAACCCCACCCACGATCCAGTTGTGTCGAGGAAGATCGTACAAAGTGTGCTGCGCATCAGTGTCCATTGATGTCGTGGTAGTGCAGTACAAGAAGGCGAGTGACAAAGTGGCGGCCGGAAGTAAAATCGGATGCTTCGTGTCGTACGGTACCGAGAGTTGATCCAGCCATTCGCCCACCCGAAATATCCCATTAATGGCGAAGAGCTTGAGTCGTCTTAATCTGCATGACCTCAGTTTTGAATTTCGAACTGCTATGTCGGGTTCGTTGTGCGCAGAGGCGCATCTCCTCCGCAAAAACGTCTGACTGCACCAACCTAACCATCTGAAGCGTAGCTTGTCGAATTTCAGCAGTTTCTATCTCAGCTGGTTGGTCAGGTGCAGCGCGCCTCAGGTACTTGGCGAGGAAACAAGATTTGAATCGCAAGAAGGTAACGAAATATTTGCGCAGGGAAGTCCATGTCGGACAAGCCTTAAATTTATTAATCCAATTCTCCTCCAAAGTGACCAATAAAACATGACCAATCTCGGGTCGTAACTATTCAGGCGATAATTCATCCAGATTCTTAGGATGCATAAACCATGACGAATGGGTCTGAACTAAAAATTGTGGTCAATGTCACCAATGCTTTGTTCCCTTCTTGAGGGATGTCGCGAGTTCACATGAGGCTATATCAGTCGGATTCTGCTTCGAAGTTACGTAGCGCCACTGACTGGGGTGAGAATACTGTTGTATAGCGGTAATCCGATTAGCAATGTACGTCGGGAAACGCCCATTAACACTTCTAAGAAGCTTCAGAATTACCATGGAGTCTGTCCAGAATGTTGTGCTACAATAGAATGCCATCTTCTCGCCGACTTTCACACATTCAGTACGGCTGCAGTGAGCTCCAATCTTGGTATCGACATGGTTCTAGTAGGGCTGACACGCGATTCACTAATAATCAGGAAACTACTAACGCTGCCTTCATCAATCTCACAACGCAAATATAGAGCAGCACTGTAAGCTGCCTCAGACGCACCGGAAAAACTATGCAACTGCCCAGAAGATACATTGAATCCCAATGGATTAATACAACGTTCAACGGACAAGCTGTTCACACCATTGGCGTTTGATAACCATTTGTTCCAAGCTTGCTGATCCTCTGCGGGAAGAGGCTCATCCCAATCCAGCTTCCTTTTTAGGAAGTAGCATTGGAGCAATGAGGCCGACAGGATCATAGACTGAAGCTACAAACGAGAGGATGGCTCTTCGGGACGTTTTATCAAAAGTTTCAAGCTTAAAAGTTAGGTGGTCCTGGGTGACGTGCCAGTTTAAACCAAGCGCATTTGTAACACAATCGTCCTCAGTTGAATATCTTATTCCGGGAACCTTCAATTCGCTGTCAGGTAAATGCGCGATAACCTCCTTTCGATTGCGGATCCATCTCGTCAAATGAAATGTTCGTCGGATAGAATACGTGCAAGGTGTTTAAGGAGTTCAGTTGCTTCGTGAATAGAATCGACGCTAAATAAACAATCGTCGACACAAAAAGAGTTCTCCGCTACTTCTTTAACCTTTGCTTGGGATTCGCAATAACTGTCAACGATACCTTGTACTAACGCAAAGTTAGCACAGCTTGGTGATGAAGCAGCGTCAAACGGATGTACAGTCATGCGGTATTCAATAGGGTGTGAACAAATATTGACGTTATTCCACCACAGGAACCTCAAACAATTCCGATCCTTAATAGGAACCTTGACCTGATGAAACATCGTTTCAATGTCGAACGCGACGGCGATTGGGTGGAACTTGAACCGCAGAAGCCTCCCCACTAGACTGTTTGACATATCGGGACTAAGTAGAAGTTTAGGTAGAATTTCGTCACATCTAGGCTCACTCAGACAGCCGCCACAAGCCCGGAAAAGCACTGTACGCGCGTTTCATCCTTTCGGGAATCATCAGCAGTGCGCATTCCATCGGACCCTTGGTAGGGCTCGAAACCGCAACTCGACTGTTGCCAGTCCGTGGTTGAGACCACTGAGCTACGGGGGACGGCAACGACCATGGTGAATAAGTTACTAGATGTGATATAGCGCCGCTCACCATGGTCGTTGCCGTCCCCCGTAGCTCAGTGGTCTCAACCACGGACTGGCAACAGTCGAGTTGCGGTTTCGAGCCCTACCAAGGGTCCGATGGAATGCGCACTGCTGATGATTCCCGAAAGGATGAAACGCGCGTACAGTGCTTTTCCGGGCTTGTGGCGGCTGTCTGAGTGAGCCTAGATGTGACGAAATTCTACCTATACCATTCAACTCCCCCTACTACTCTTCTGTAATCAGTACACAGAACAAACTGCTTATAATGCCATAAGATAATTGGCGGCTTAAGTTTGTTAAGCTCGTCGCTTGGTGAGGGGGCTACCCTGTCCTCTGCACGGCAGTAACGTGTAAGTCAGTGAATAGTGAGCGGCGCTATATCACATCTAGTAACTTATTCACCATGGTCGTTGCCGTCCCCCGTAGCTCAGTGGTCTCAACCACGGACTGGCAACAGTCGAGTTGCGGTTTCGAGCCCTACCAAGGGTCCGATGGAATGCGCACTGCTGATGATTCCCGAAAGGATGAAACGCGCGTACAGTGCTTTTCCGGGCTTGTGGCGGCTGTCTGAGTGAGCCTAGATGTGACGAAATTCTACCTATACCATTCAACTCCCCCTACTACTCTTCTGTAATAAGTAGAAGTTGTTGATTGGGGGAAGTTCCACGGTATGAAGCTTGACAATCGAAGACTAGTCGCACTTTACCAGGCTTACGTGGATGCGATACCCAGTGGTGGGGTATGAACCAGGTTCCCTCTTTAATCTGCTGTTCCTGTAATTGAGCGAGTTCAGCATATCCTTTAAGTATATATTCGCCCACTGCTTTGGTGTATGCTTGGCGCAGGGCGGCATACTTCGACAAACGTTTCTTCAACATGGCAAGCCTCATCAGTGCGAAGTGCGGGTCATCTGGTGACCGAAATCTTCCGGCTTGTCACGGTAAGGCAATCTCGCAGTGGGCGTCAACCTTTCTTTTAGAAGCTTCTATTAGTTTCAACGCGCGTCCGTCGTTCACAGACATGGCTAGTCGTGGACTAACTAGCCCGTCAAATTCCCTTTCATACATTTGCTCTAGTAGTTGATGCAAGTCGCAGCGAAGTCAGTTGATCCTCCGCATTCGATCAAGTATCAGTGATGTGGATTGATGCCTCATAGTCTAGTGCTGTTTGTTCGGTCCCAGTACGATCCAGCCCAATGGAGATTAATGGCATACGGATCATCAGGAATCCCGCGTTTCTGATCTAATGCCCAGTGTAGGCATGGGTTATCGCTTGCAATCAAAAGTTCAACCATCCCTTCCAGCTCCGGTAACCGTAGATCAGAGAGGTGGAACCATCTATCGAAATCATTGCTCCTGTGTCTCGTTCCAAGTTTTTCAGGGAGACGACTGACTGACCTAACTGAATCCAGTTGAACCGCCATATCACCATCTATAGATCGAACAGTCACACTAACCAACTGGGACTCCACCTGGCATCGGCCAGCAACGGTGCTAATGTTAAGTATCGTCAGGGATCCTTGAACCCCGATAAGTTATAGTAATGTTGAATCAATCAGTAAAGTATCTGATCCATTAGCTATTAAGGCCAATGTTCGAATGGTGCTAGCAGGACCAGGAACAAGCATAGGCAACAAAACAAGCAATATAACAGAGCGTTCGACCTGACTGAGAGCAGAACTGGATCCTTCAGTGTTTTGTGTTCCGAAGTTGCCTCGATCAGCGTGGAATAACGGGTGGTGCAAGAGCTTCATTATCATCATCATTATATACGTCAGCTAGAGGTGGGAAACACTTTAGCTACTGTGCCGCAATACATAAAGGAAAAGGAAAATAAATACAATGGTTGCATGCCAGCTGAACTATCAGCAACGGATAGGCATCGTTCCGATAAGCTACCAGCCGGCTACTAGGAAAAAAGAAAAATTATTGTTTTACTCTATGAAATGAGATCGCAGGTGGAGGGGAGGCTAAAAGGGATGGGGAGGGACAAAGAAACTCATAGCAGGAACGCCACTGAGGTCGGCTCCTTGCCATGTCAGCAAGCGTATCTAGCCAAAGGTGTCCACTGTCTTTTGGACCCCAACCAGGAAGCCGTGACGCTCCAACTGAGGCCACCTCCGAAGTGAGGGCCTTCATTCCTCTAGACCAAGTCATCGCTTGGCCGCCCCTCCTCTTCTTCCGTCCACATCCCCGGTAAGCAAACAACGCACGTCGTGGAAGTCGGTGGGCTGGCATGCGCAATATGTGGCCGAGCCATCGGAGGCTGGTGCTTGAAATAACCGGTGCTGAGCGGTTCATTTCCTTTTCCTTTGGCGTAAACAAGGCGTCGAACACGCTCGTTGCTCACGCGGTGTTCCCACCAGATGTGAGCAAAACTGCGAAGGCACCGGTGGTCGAACGTAACTAGCGTCTTTTTCTCCGTTGATCTAAGGGGCCAGGTTTCACAACCGTACAGTAGGGTCGAACTTACCGCTACATTGTACACTCTACCCTTCAGGGCGAGAGTGATGTCGCGCCGGCGCCATAAGTGGCGAAGGTTAGCAAAAGCACTCCGAGTTTTTGCTATACGGTTCGTGATCTCGTCTTCGATCCCAAGGGCGCTGATACAACTTCCCAGGTAGTTGAATTTTTGAACGACTTCCAGCTGATCCCCACCAAAGGTCAGCGCAGGAGGCGATCCCTGCCAATTTTGGAGGAACGCCTTGCATTTCGATGGTGCAAAGCAAAGCTGGAAGCGGCTGACAGCCAGTGCTAATCTGTCCAGCGCGGCTTGGCACGTCTGGGAGCTGTCACAGATGAGGGCAATGTCGTCTGCATAATACAAGTCAAGAAGTCGTTCTACTGGGAGTAGTTCCACACCTTCCAAGTCATGTCCTGTAAATGCAATCTCCATAACTTCGTCGATATCGAAGTTGAAGAGGAAAGGTGACAGCAGGCATTCTTGTCTCACACCGCTGGAGATATTGAAGGGTGGCGACAGTTTGCCGTAAGCCCTCACTCTGCCCATGTTACGCGCGTATAATGCTCGGATAATATTTACATATTTCTCGGGCACACCTTTCCTGAGTAGACAATTCCAAAGGGCACATCGATCAACTGAATCGAAGGCACCTTTGATGTCGAGGAACACGACAACGGTGGGCCGCCAATATGTGTGGCGGTGCTCCAACATCTGACGCAAGGTGAAGATGTTGTCGACGCAACCACGACCACGACGAAACCCGGCTTGCTCCTCACGAATCTGGCTTTCACGAGCGCCAGTCAGTCTGTGAAGAATTATGGAGGCAAGTAATTTGGAGGCGATGGAGATCAGACTGATTCCTCTATGGCTGCCGCATTCCGAACACGAGCCTCCTTTGAAGATGGGAACAATAACGGAGCGGCTCCAGTCGGTTGGGACAGACTCCTGCTCCCACGGTTTCACTAGTAATTCATGTTAAGCATCAACAAGAGTAGAGCCTCCGAAGTTGAAGAACGCTGGAGGAAGATCATCTGGTCCCGCGACTTTGTTCAGCTTCAACAGTCCGATCTCACGTCGACTACTGAGTGAGGGCGTGGATCCAAAGGGACAGCCCACGGAGCAATGCGATCCCTGGCCTGCGAAGAATCGAACAATTCTAGCCGATTAAATTGCTTTTCAAAATGCTCAGCCCAACGCTTCAAACGTTTTGACAAATTGTGGATAGGCTGTCCACTCTCGTCACGTATAGTTTCACTAACACCAGGTCTTCTGCTGCCCGTTTCCCGTATCAGACGGAATAACTGCGATTGTTGCCAAGGGCAGCGACCACTTCCATCTCTGATGCACGATGAGACCACCAAGATTCGCGGTGTCACTTCAGGCTAGCACGGAGTCATGCCCGGAGCTCTTTGCGAGTTTCAATGTGCTCGCTTCCAGCCGGGATATGTCGGCGAGCGTCGATAAGTTCCAGAGACCGAGAAGAGACCCAATATCCATGTTGGCTATTAGACATACCACATAAGGAGTTGCCTGCTGCTAGTAAGGTCTGGCGAACATGTGACCAGTGACCATCAATTATCTCCAGTGAGCGCTTACTCAACTCGCATGTCAGCGTACTTCGAAACGCAATCAGAACAGCTGGCTTTGTCAGTTGGCTGGTGTCAATGCGCTCACAGCGTCGTCGTGGGCGTCCGCCAAAATGCATCCGCATGTCAGCACATACAAGTGCATGGTCGGTGTCCACACATGTGCTCCAAATCGAGCGACAGTTCTGGATGCAGCCTCTCCAGCGGTAACTGACAGCAATGTGATCAATCTGCGTCCAAGGCTGGTGGGCGCGAAGTCACTCTCCGGCGGGTGCTGTGTCGGAAATTAGTGCTCGCAAATAAGCGAGCACCTTCACACAAAGGAAGTAACCGCTCACCGTTATCATTACGGGAGCCTACACCGTGTTGACCGCCCAAATGCATTTCAGCAGTGGATAACTTTCCAACTTGCGCTTTTAGATCCCCAGCCAGCACAACAGTGTCCGTGCTTCTTCTGTGGCGAAGGAGCTGGGTCAGTCGGCGGTAAAAGTCGTTCTTTACCGAATCATCGCTACAGTTTGTGGGCGCGTAGGCAAGGATGATGAATAGACACCTATTAGTTCCGCGCGATTTCGAAGCTTGGAACGAGCCAGCCAATCGGACCGCACACATCCGGCTACTGATTGGAATCCAATCAACCAGAGCAGCTTCAGCCCGGGGACTCAGGGCAATGCCAACACCAGCTTGGCCGGTGCTCGAAGCTGCATCGTTATCGGATAGGTGCAATAAGAAAATACTGCTTGCGTCACCTGAAGGGGATCGCAGAGTGAGTACAGAGCTCGAGTCTTGCAGGTGGGTCTCCGATAAGCAGCAGATATCGATCGAGAGGGTCTTCAATGTTCAGGCAAGTACTGCCTGTTGACCGATCTGTAGTAATGTGCGTACACTGAGGCATGCCAATCTGAAGGAGGATCGAGGGCTCCAAATGGAAGCCAATGAACTGGAGTGGACCGCTTGGTTGGACATGGGCTTGTCAACAGGACAGGAGTGACGCTTCGCGTTAGCATGTGAGTTGAAATTAGAAATGTCTAGCAAAGCATGCTGGGGGAGGGCCAAGAATCGGGAGGTTGAAAACTGGGGGATAAAAGTGAAGTTGGAACGGGACGGTAAGAGTGAAAAAGCGTAAGTGGGGGAATGAGAAGACGGGAAGGCTTGAGCAGTAGCATCCAAACCCCTATCCACCCTGCTCGATGCGGAAGACAGAGCACCGTTGATTATCCTCTGCGGTGGCCAGAGCATCAAGAAATTGTTTGGCGAATGATTCATAGTATTGCGTGGGCAGGATACTGTCAGATTGCCCAGGCCTAGACAGGAGAAAAATTAGGGTTCTCAACTAAAGCTTTGGTTCAAAAACCTTACCGCATGGCAGCGGGTTTGGCGTAGGGCTACAAGGAGCCCGTTTTAAGGAATAAGGTGCCACCCTCATTCCAACCCCCAACCTGGAGGACCAGGAGGCTGAGTTTGTCTGGTCTCTAACCATTGACCAATCTGGTATGAGTGACTCGGAAGGTGCAAAAACACCACCCAACATAGCTCAATGGATTGCCGAGGCACACAAACCATCGCACCGCGGTAAGGTCCAGCCTCATTGCGATGGGGTGCAAGAGCTTACAATTGTTCGACCCACAACACCTTCGTGATCGGCAACTTGGTAGGTCATGATTCGGTTTGAGACAGAATTGACACAGTCGATGAGCGCGACAGAATTCAAGACGTTCGTGGTGGTTGGGCTTTCGGGAATCAACGCACTGAGATAACTAGTGACGTCGTTCACAGGAAACACATTTGGTGAAATTTCGTTCTGATGAAGTCGCAGTGTTTAGGCAAGCGGCATATCTCCGAGGGTTTAAGCTTTTGCCTCTATCGGTGCTGGTCGGTGGTCCGCAGGGACGTGCGGCAAAGGACAATTAAGTATCGATGACGTCTGCGGTTTCATGCACGAAATCGGTCAAATCAATGAAGTTCGGTTCTCTTCCGATGCGGATAACTCTGGTAGCATGCTCGACCCCCTTGAATTGCAGATGGTTGAGCAACATCCTGACGACAGACCTGATTGTTCTGGACGCGTTCAAATCGGATTCATACATCAATTATTTCAACATCAAGTAGCATGAACGCAGCTCCAATGCTAAACGAGACAGAGCCGAGAAATTGTTGGGCCTGATGCTAGGGCCATCAGTTAGAGCATTAATGTGGGTCCTAGCAATCATGTGGGGCCGTCCGAAGCGTTTGCGTAAAATGTCCATTGTTTCTTCAAAATATTCACCAGGGTCGAGTATTAAGCAACTTTCGATAGCTTCTTTGACTTCGCCACAACAGTATTGTATCAGATATGAAGTGCGATAGTTAGATGGGAAGTAGTTTTGGAAACATTGGCTTCGAAGCATCGCATAAATATCCAACAGCGGGCAGGATCTCCATCGAAGGTGATCAGTTCACGTTTTGGAAGATAGCATGACGCTGGATTTGCGTTCCGGACACGAGTTACTGTCAACTTGCAGGTCGGAACTAAATGCCCCCGACTGGGATGGAACCCGGGCACCAATAGATGCCGACGGGTAGACCAATTGAGCTACGGACGGGACAGGGGAGCCCTATCAACCGGTTACAAAAAAGGACGAACAGATGGCACCTTCGGGCGGGAGTTCACAAGCGCCGGTCGGAATAAATCGCGATCGTTCACAAACCAGCGCATCCGACTCAACTTCAGGTTCACAGTAGTCCTTAACGTCAACCGTCTTCGCCTGCAGCATGCGCATGCTTGTTAAAGCCGACTCCAGCAGAACAATATGGGATTCGGCTCTTTGAAGCATCTCAGCATCAGTAACGTCAAAATCATCAAGAGAATCACCAGAAACGGACATGGTTGCACTATCCAACTTATGTACGAACGAAACGAAGGCTAAGTACGTCGTACGAAACCGAAACTACGAACAAATAAACCTAGACTTAACGCACGGCCTGGCCAGAAGAATAAAACGAATTATCCTGTAACTGTGGTTCTATAAGGCATACCAAATACAGTACATGACTTACGAGTAGGTTTTGCAATCGTAGTGCGAGGGCAGAAATTGTAAAGCGTGCGGCAGTTTGCGAGTAGTATTTGGGCAGGTTCATAGTAATAGAATAATATGGATGGCCTTGAAACGTCAAGGGTATGCCAGTGATCGAGAGTGAAAGGAATAAATGTACAATATGGTAACTGATTGTTGCACACGGAGTGAAAACAATGTAAAATGAGCATAACAATTAGGGAATAGAGATACCGTATCCTCAAGTAAGCAATCCAGGTTGGGGATACATCAAAGTTCCTTTTGGACTTTACACTCCCCCAGCGGTTTCGTATTCTGGACGATGGCTTCCACATCATTAGTCTCTTCGTCCTGGTACGCTTCTAATAGGGATAGCAGTCTGGCGCCTCTTCTCAATACGCCTTTGCTTGTTCTCACCAGAGCTTGTCGAACTAATTGGTATTTGTTGAGGGTCATTTTGAAGTACACGTTGTGTGGATGGATTGCGACGCGCAATCTCAATGTTCACCGCGATTCCCATTGATGTGAATCTTGGCCTTTCGATCACTAGGACCGTAACTGATGAAGCAGCAGCAAATTGGGTGTTGTCCGCCTGAAACCACTGCACTCCATGACGCGTTTCGAGGTTATTTCCTCTCATCAGATAGAGATAGCAGGCATCGAACCTGGGACCATTGAGATGTTAGTTGTGACCGCCACCCCTAAGCCACCGGGTCACGACGGGCAAAGCTTGGCACAACGGCAAATAACAGATTGGAAAGTGAATTTGAAGTACACGTTGTGTGGATGGATTGCGACGCGCAATCTCAATGTTGACCGCGATTCCCATTGATGTGAATCTTGGCCTTTCGATCACGAGGGCCGTAGCTGATGCAAATAAGAAATCGGTGTTGCCCGCTCGAAAACACCAATCTTTGCTCTTGATAACTTCCTCCACGACACCCTTAGGTCACAGAGCTCTTGGTGTCCGTAAATCACAAACTAAAACTAAATCGCCCTGTCTAAGATGTCGGATTTCAGTTAACCATTTCTGCCTATTCTGCAGTGTCGGTAGATATACTCTGATCCACCTACGCCAAGACATTTCGGACAGATGTCTTACCTGTCTCCACTTGCTCAATTTGATTGGTGGGTATTCAACTGACTGACCATTTGCAAGCGTTAAAAGATGCCGAGGCGATATAGCACCATGCGAATCCGGGGAGTTGGGTACCGCTACCAAAGGCCGGTCATTCAATATTCTTCCGATCTCGGTGAGTGTCGTTTCAAGTAACTCTTCAGTCGCAACCTCGCCGTTGAAAATGCTACGTAATAATTCACGAGTCGATCGAATCAATCGTCTCTAAAGACCTCCGCTATGGATAGCACATGGAGGATTGGACTTCCAGTCGACCTCTCTAGCCAACATAGACTGTGATCTTCGTCTGAGCCAGTCGCTTCAGAAGGTGGCGTAATTCTGCTTCAGCTACGTAGGAGTTCTGTCCATTATCGTTGTATATTACATGCGGCCAGCCGCGTCTAGCTGAAAACCTCGAAAACGAACATAAGAACGAATCGGTATCCATAGAGTGGGAAACCTCTATGTGAACTGCCCGTGTAGTCAGGCAACTGAACAAACAGCCATATCTCTTTTCATGTACTCGGTCACGTTTCACTATCAGCGGTCCAAAATAGTCGATCCCCACTGCAGTGAACGCTGGATGGTGGGTCAGACATCGGTCTGTTATAACTGGTACCATCAGCTGACTCAGTGGCTTCGTATGGTTAACGCGGCATTTGGCACATCAGAAAAGCACACGCCTTATGGATGAAACCCCACCCACGATCCAGTTGTGTCGAGGAAGATCGTACAAAGTGTGCTGCGCATCAGTGTCCATTGATGTCGTGGTAGTGCAGTACAAGAAGGCGAGTGACAAAGTGGCGGCCGGAAGTAAAATCGGATGCTTCGTGTCGTACGGTACCGAGAGTTGATCCAGCCTTCCGCCCACCCGAAATATCCCATTAATGGCGAAGAGCTTGAGTCGTCTTAATCTGCATGACCTCAGTTTTAAATTTTGAACAAGGCGTCGAACACGCTCGTTGCTCAAGCGGTGTTCCCACCAGATGTGAGCAAAACTGCGAAGGCACCGATGTTCGAACGTAACTAGCCTCTTTATGTCCGATGATTTAGGGGCCAGGTTTCACAACCGTACATTAGGGTCGAACTTACCGCTACATTGTACACTCTACCCTTAAGGGAAAGAGTAATGTTGCGGCGCCGTCAAAGGTGGCGAAGGTTAGCAAAAGCGCTCCAAATTTTTGCTATACGGTTCGTGATCTCGTCTTCGATCCCAAGGGCGCTGATACAACTTCCCAGGTAGTTGAATTTTTGAACGACTTCCAGCTGATCCCCACCAAAGGTCAGCGCAGGAGGCGATCCCTGCCAATTTTGGAGGAACGCCTTGCATTTCGATGGTGCAAAGCAAAGCTGGAAGCGGCTGACAGCCAGTGCTAATCTGTCCAGCGCGGCTTGGCACGTCTGGGAGCTGTCACAGATGAGGGCAATGTCGTCTGCATAATACAAGTCAAGAAGTCGTTCTACTGGGAGTAGTTCCACACCTTCCAAGTCATGTCCTGTAAATGCAATCTCCATAACTTCGTCGATATCGAAGTTGAAGAGGAAAGGTGACAGCAGGCATTCTTGTCTCACACCGCTGGAGATATTGAAGGGTGGCGACAGTTTGCCCATGTTACGCGCGTATAATGCTCGGATAATATTTACATATTTCTCGGGTACACCTTTCCTGAGTAGACAATTCCAAAGGGCACATCGATCAACTGAATCGAAGGCACCTTTGATGTCGAGGAACACGACAACGGTGGGCCGCCAATATGTGTGGCGGTGCTCCAACATCTGACGCAAGGTGAAGATGTTGTCGACGCAACCACGACCACGACGAAACCCGGCTTGCTCCTCACGAATCTGGCTTTCACGAGCGCCAGTCAGTCTGTGAAGAATTATGGAGGCAAGTAATTTGGAGGCGATGGAGATCAGACTGATTCCTCTATGGCTGCCGCATTCCGAACACGAGCCTCCTTTGAAGATGGGAACAATAACGGAGCGGCTCCAGTCGGTTGGGACAGACTCCTGCTCCCACGGTTTCACTAGTAATTCATGTTAAGCATCAACAAGAGTAGAGCCTCCGAAGTTGAAGAACGCTGGAGGAAGATCATCTGGTCCCGCGACTTTGTTCAGCTTCAACAGTCCGATCTCACGTCGACTACTGAGTGAGGGCGTGGATCCAAAGGGACAGCCCACGGAGCAATGCGATCCCTGGCCTGCGAAGAATCGAACAATTCTAGCCGATTAAATTGCTTTTCAAAATGCTCAGCCCAACGCTTCAAACGTTTTGACAAATTGTGGATAGGCTGTCCACTCTCGTCACGTATAGTTTCACTAACACCAGGTCTTCTGCTGCCCGTTTCCCGTATCAGACGGAATAACTGCGATTGTTGCCAAGGGCAGCGACCACTTTCCATCTCTGATGCCTACAGAACCAGTAGAAGAACCCTGTCATCAGACGAATAATACCAGACCGCAGAGTACGGAATTCGAATCCAGAACACTACAGCGAAGGCGATGCACCGGTAGGCGAAGAATCGCTTCCAGGAGGCTCCAGGTTAATCCCCGGCTAGCTTCATACACAACGGCAACAGCTTCAGGAGGGGAGGTATGCGGGAATCAGATAAAAACATAAAAGAAAAAAGGGAAAGTATATAATGGTGACTGAAAGCTGGGCTAAAGAGAATCGCCTACCCCGTGCGGTCGATCAGGCAATCGATCGAGCGGACGAATGCGTTTTTCAAACACCCGCCTAATTGGACTTTTGCCTCAGAGTTGAGAGGACAGTGTTTTCGGCGGCATTTTCTGGCTACGTTGGCAGAGTTTTTGTTAACATGTTTTTCGTGGTCAAGGCTGTTGGAATTTTGATTTTTCTTCGGCTGGGCTAGAATTACTGCGGAGAAATTCCTGGGTGGTTAATTCGGAATAGCGAAAAGGGGAAGATCTAACAGTGCAGATAACCAATGAACATTGGGTTGGGTAGGGTAGGTTGAACACAACGGTATGTATAGCGTAGCACAGGGTCTGTGGTAGAAAATCAATAGACAGATGAGCGCATCACATTTTCAACGCTTCCGCGAAAGGTGAGCAACGTTGACAGCAGCGGTGGTGATCAAAGAGGCATTTTATCAATAGTTTTTAGGGTGGTGGTCACGTCTGTGGCTCGTATGACAACACTGGTAGCATTATGGCGCTACATACCCTCTACCGGAAGGGTATACTGATGATTTAGCGTTGCCAGATATGACTGAATTTTCGAAGAACCACACAGGACCTACCAATGAGGAGAGTAACTGATGAGTTGATCGGCAAATGGGATAAAAATATCGAATAAAGTGAATTGATCAACCAATTTATGTGAATGTTTGGCAATTGTGAGAAGAGGTGGTGCGTAAATAAAACTAGGTGACGGTACGTAGAAATGTGGTGTGGAACATGTGTTGAAGAACGGAGTGACCTGCGTTAGTTAATCTAGAAGGGATTGCGTATGGGTCGGGCCTGAACAAGAGGAACTGTTGTGCATATACTATCATTTTGTGGACTGGTTGTCTAGCGTAGATTGTAATATCGAAGTAAAAAGGATAAGGTCATTTACGATCTTTTCGATCAAAGTGTTGAAGACATATGGACATATAAGACAGCAGTAACTGTGTGTACTCGAACCCTACACTGATGCGTGACATTGAGCAGAATAACTGTCTTCCATACTTCGACATACTGTTCACACGGTGATTGGATGGGTCGACAGGTCAGTTTACCGAAAAGCACCATGGACAAGTCAGTATTTGCATTTCAAGAGTTTCTCCCCGATACAACACAAACGCTCGCTCTTTCAGACGCTATTTGATCGAGCACACGCAAGGTGCATCCCGGACACATTAGAAGCGGAGGAGGATTTGCCGTTCGAGACACTACAATCGTACGGTTGTCCGTTACCTTAGCGACATAGCTAAACGAGCTCATGCACCAGCAGTCCAAAAGAAGCCGGTCTTTGACGAACTGTCATCCAAAGATGAGCATATCATGGAAACCACCGCGAAACATATTGGTGCCTAGGTAAAAGGGCGTACAATGCAGATGAACTACGGTTGATCACATCAACAACACCTCAGCTTATGTGTTCCATTAGGACACCGATAACAAAGAAGCACATGTCCCATTGCTTACACAAATTCGCCGGTAATTGCAGAGACAGCTGTGTCGGGCGCACTGACCGAAGTTTAGGTGTCAGGATAAAGGAACACATTCCTATGGAATTGGTGACGGCGAAATCGGGTGAACTGAGAAACCGAGCTGCCTCACCAATCGCAGAGTACGGCCATCGAGTCAACCTTGATGAGCTATTCACTGTCCTGATGCGCAATCAGTGACCCCACACTCTTAAACTATAGGAATCCATTGTGGGAGATTGCGAGCGGCCGCTGCTTTGTAGACAGAGACAGCTGACTGTAAATCGAATTTACCGCGGTAATGCAATGTGTGCCGATTGGCCAACGACTGGCTGGTATCAGTAGTACGCCGGTACGGAGTACCGACGCCTCGCTGCCGCATAACCACGAACAGTTGCGCGTGGGCCAAGGATACTGAGAGGATCGTCCGGTCCCGTACGCAAGCTTGAACTCGCGCCCTCGGATTACGAGGCAGGTTTGTGATTCATTAGATCAAGGTTGTGACTGACGAGCTTGCGCGAAATGAATGAAGCATCTCATAGTTTAGGTTTTATGATTTTTATATTTACAAATCCAAAGAGACGAACCGGAATCTCAGACTGTAAGGATTTCCCTGCCACTGCTGGATGGGAAGGTAGGGCAAAGTAAAGGGAAACCTACCTCATGAGAAAACATTGATGATTCCCAGCACCCCAGTCCTAATGTCAACAGGAAGGTCCAGGGCGTTTTTGAGCCGTACGAAATAAGATGAGGATTTGGCGTCAAACTTGCAAGGGATGTTGAACAACAGGAGTCCGGTAGATCTTTGAAGACATTCAAGAAGAAATTGGAGATAGGGAACAGTCTGGAATTATCAGTTGTAGAGGTAATGTCTAAAGCAACCACAGATTCCAGCGACATAGGAATCGGAGTGATACAGAAGTGAAGCAAATGAAGTTGAAGCAAATGAGTACAGCAGCAGGATGTTAACACTATCGGGACGCAAACACCTGACAGCATTTGAAGATTTCGCGACTGTTTGAGCGTTGGGCAGATGGTGGCCGTATTTGATGGGGGGCGATTGCACGCCGAAATGCATCATAAGTCTTCGGAATGGATTATGTCCGCCATAGACCCCAAGGGGACGTCGGTGCGACGTGTGCTGGAAAATTAGTAACATGACTTCAAGATAAACTCCGTGCCGCGGAAAGTGAACTGAGCAGTAAATCTTTTGTCCCCGATGACAGAGGTAGATGACTTACCGAGAGCTGTTTTCGGTATCAATGGTATGTTGTTGGAGCAGGATTGGGGGCAGCTGACATCGGAAAAAAACGTGGTGATGTACTCCGGCACAAGTGATTCAGCAACTAGCCGTAAACAATAATCAGAACGAACGGGTAGGGTCCCCCGCGAGTATTCTTAGCATGTGGGCTCCAGCAGCCACCTGACTGTGGGTGCAATGCTCGCAAAAAGTACGTGCCTTAGGTTCAATCGTTTCTTTAATAGATTGGGTCTTAAACCAGATTGCACTTCACCGTTTCCCTCGTCGCAGATTGGCAAGATCATCTTCGCCGGTACACAAGTGTAACGAAGAGCCACAACAGCAGTTCGAAGTGATACACACGTCTCTAAGCATTGTGTGCAGAGGACTGCGCCCCCCCCCCCCCATCAAGAGCAATATGACCGGACAATCGGAAGCTTTGGAACATTGTAACTGTTGCTACAGCTGTGGAGCAGTGACATGTCTCTCCCTTCTCCCCCAACCTTGCCAACATAAACCATTGGGTTACTCAGTAAGGAATGATTGAGGAATCCAGGTATTATAAAGGGTTAGATGCTAGGCGGAAGAAGTGAGTGCACTATTTTTGAAAGTGAAGGTGACAAACACTACTTCCTAATGCTCAGTAATCGCCTTGGCAGTTTAAAAGTCACCTCGATCGGTGGCGGCTTGCAAAGAAAGTCGCAGCTCTGAGAGCTAGTCCTGTCCTCCGCAAGTTCACAACATGCATGACAGTGGAGAATGAGCCACGCCATATCGCAGTTAGACATAAGTCATGGCGATGCGCTGCCGTTGCCATGGCTCGGTGGCATAAGTCGCTGTTTCGCAACAGTAAGGTCGTGGGTTCGAATAAGGCAGGATTCGGCGAGTGTGTGCTAGGGACGAGTCACAATAGGACGAAACGGCAATCCGGCACGTTGCTGGATCTGCACTGGCTGCCTGGGTGGGCCTAACTGCGACGAATCTTCTCAAAAAGCACAATAACCCCCAAGTACTTTCTAGAGATAAGCAAGTTTCGATCAATGTCACCAATACTTAACATGAACGGTAAAAAGAAAAAAAAGAAGTCTAACAAGAGAATACCTTAGACTCTCCATCCTCGGGTGCACCTAGCTTCTTACATAGGAAGGAGAAAGTTGGATGAGCTTTGGCAAATTCGGGACTCATTCCGATGGCTTCATGATCATCAAGATACATACCACCGGTGGATCGCCACAGCGTGCAGTACCGTTTCAGATAATCCAATTCAGCACCTCGTCTTTCGTCGGCAGATATTTCAATTCGATTCAGCATCGGCAGGTGGGGCAGGCGGGCGATCAGTTCCTGTCGACCGGTTTGCCTATGCGAACGCAAAACAGACTCGGTTAACAGGGATAGGGAAAGCGATAGAACTAAAATAATTGATCCGACGAAGGGGGACTAAAAGTAGTGCGGGAAAAAGTGGTGATCCTCTATTGTAATTACAGCAAAATACATTCCTGGATGTAAATTCACTGAGAAGTTTTATACAGAAGCTAGAGGTCGGATCAAATGGAAAAAGTTTTCAAGTAGCAAGCAGATTCTGCTACGGTGAAAAATTGGCAAGTTTCAAATAACCCTTCTACATGTCACCGTCATGACTATAACGATTGACCAGTGGCACTCGCCACAAGCTGGTGTGACGCAGATAAATTTCAGTCGCTTGAGGCGAGTGTCCATATGTTTGGCTACCTTGAGGGTTGTAAGTTAAGCACGAATAACCAGAGCGTATGAGAATGCAAACTGATCCGTGTTTTTAGAAAATAATGAATAGTGGTGTGACAAGCGATAAGGGGTGACCTGGGGGAAAGTGTCGAGGACAAATGCGTATCCGAATGGAAAATGCAATTGAAAACAAAAAACACTCACGCATCAAAGTTCTCTAAGACAGGACAGTCTAGGAACAACAAATGGTTCAATTTTGGCAAATGAAGAAGTTGTGAAACAACCGACCAATCCGCGAATTGCGTCTCCTTTATTCCCAACGTGGTCAAATGACAGAACCACGAAGAAGGTGTATAGGGGCAAGGACCGGCGTCGCGGTGCACACAGGCTAATTGGTTCGTGGCAACTGGAAGTTCAGGAAAAGAAGAGATCGCATTTCGGTTCAAAAGCAAACAATCCAAGACGGACGATGGGCCAATAACATGAAACAGTTGTCTCAAGTCCGTCATTCCGGTATGTGTTAGATCCAGTTCGATCAGCTGACGAAGTATGTTTGCCACGTCCATTGGCAAGTCAGGTGGAACGTTGCCCAACTGAAAGTAGAAAGCAGATCACAAACACCGGCAAAAGATAGAAAGCATCAGTTCAAGTGAACGCGGAATGAGAGAACAGTAGGCTATCAGAAGTAAATGGCACGGACAGTGAGGAGTCTTGGTGGAACAGATAGTAGACATTGAAACGGGCAGCCGAAAACAAGTCAAATACGGTGAAGTGCTGTAAAAGTGCACTGATGGGGATGACAAAGGAAAGCCCCAGAACAACAAGACGGAATATGCATACCTCTAACCGATTGTGTCAAATAAGATCATTGTTGCGGCCCACTGAGGAATAAGCAGCAGAGGGATGATGATTAGAGACGAAAAAGAGCCATCTGGTCTTACGGTAGTGGGACTAGAACGTCGATAAAACTTCAAGATCGCAACCACAGAATTGAACCTAGGCGCTCAAACAATTTAGTTTGCGTCATTTAAATGTGTCGAAGCAGTGCACGTCCCATTGTCTATAAAAATTCACATGTATCTACGGAGACAGCTATGTTGGGCGCGCTGATCGAAATCTCGGTGTCCGGATCAACGAACACATTCCGTAGTGGTTCCAAAAACGGATGGAACATGCGACAGTTTCACCGGATGAATCAAGTAGCACGGCTGCCTCAGCAATTACAAGGCATTTGATGAACACAGGTCACCGGGTAAACCCGGATGAATCATTCACAGTCATCACGCGCATCCAAAGAGCTAACATTTGCAAACTTCTCGAGGCCACTGTTATCGATCAACAGCGCCCAACGCTCTATATCATCAACAGCTTACTGTGACGTTAAGCCTTCCGTGGTAGAGAATAAGGCACAATCTTAATTCCGTTGATCGGCTTATGTGAGCTTAATTTGGTTTCTTTGTTATTTGCATGTACGTGGCCGATGAGAATGCACGAAATGACTGTCAACCCACGACATTCGTTTTTTGATATTCTTGTTTGGAATTCATGTTTCAAATGTAGTTTAAGCATGGAGAAGCGCCGCGTGAACCATGGCAGAGTGCGTCAACCGAATCATGACACCATCCCATGTGAACCGAGAAGAGGAGCGGGATTAGACGTGTATTCCGGTGACCAATGAAGCGCAAGCAACTCTGTAGACATAGAATAACGTAGCGCCAAGACATAAGCTCGCCCAACGAGACGGGACCATAAGGTGGTGAGACAGTTTGCGTACCGCCTTGAAACATAGGCGCCTCCGGGTCCCTTGAGAACTACTCCTACAAGGTTGGTCAATGGTTAGAGGTCAGACAAACTCACTTCTTTAGCCCTAGTATAACCCTGAGAATGTCCTCTAACTTCAATCATATCCTGCATCGGCCGTCGCGCAGCTTATCAAGGGTTGCCTTATCTGCTGCATAAAGCAGGGCGGACAAGCGAAAACATGCTATAGCTGGCGCAACCTTTCTAGCTTTTCCAAAGGTCTCTTACTCCCCACTCGACCCCATTAATAAAACACGACAGTAGCCGTAATGTCACTACAGTTCTATCATTTGCAGCTATCTTACCGCACTATCCACTGGGCAGCTATCGGCAGCAGCTCCTTATAAGGAACCGCTGTCCTGTTTTCCTGGCAGCAATCAACGTTCGCACTCCAAGACAAATAGCTCAACAGGCTGCGCTAGTACGTACGTTGGACACACCGTGTATTTACGAGGTCGTTGAACTAAATGCATTTGGCTTGTTATCTCGCTATTGGTTACATGCATCCGGAGACGCTGACGCGGCAACCACAGGTCAAGCTGGAGGGGGCAATGTTCGCAGCTCCAAGTCTGATTTATCGTTGGTTGATTGGATCTCCGTGAGCAGCCGTTTGTGTGCAGCTCGTTTGATGGCATCAACTGAGGTTGATTCAGGAAGCGGTACAAGATGCTGTTTGTTTATGGTTTCCGCATATACCAAGTACGCATTCTACTGCGAAGTGAACATGCTACTGCACAGTGTTACCAGTTCAGATATTATAGTTTTTGCGGGGAATATGAATGCGTAAGTTAATCGTCTGAGCACCAAAGAAGCTCACCTAGGTGGTAAGTATGGAGTTAACTCTGATCGGCTGGACAACAGCGAAGGTCTGTTGCAACCGTTTGGGGACCACCGGCTTTTTATTAGTAGCACCGTAATTAGACACCGTGGGCAACGAAGTGCCACTTGGCGTCCACCTACAGCTGGCCAGCGATGGATCCAAATTAGACACGTTGCCTTTAAGTTACAGGTGGCGTGGTTCCATCCTAGATTGTTGCTAGCTCTGGAATACCTGCGTCGACTCTGATCATGCCTCGGTACATTGTCGTTTTTCCATGGAGTCTACAGGGAGGCGTACCAAGCGCCTACCAAGGTTGGCAACTGCCAGGATGCTCTGTGTACCGAACTTTCGCCCTCTCGTCCTAATGACACTGAGCTTCAATGGGATAGGATCTCCGTCACCCTGCACGAATCAGGAGCATTTGCTTGCGGCACAATCAAGCGCCACCGCCCCAGTCACTGGATATCCGAGAAGTTGAGGAATCTATGGTAATTCAGGGGAAAACTCCTGGCTGGCTCTGAGCACAAGGTAACTAGGCGGACTATTGGGTACGAACTAAAGCGGAGCCTACGTAATGACAAGGAAACCTGGTGGACCAGTCAGGTGGAGATAATGGGGGAGAGGCTGGAGTAGTAGGCAATTAACGCAAGCTGTTCCAACTGATCCGTAACACTGGTCCAGGAAGTGAGGTATCACGTGTCCTGATTCGCAATAAGCAGCGTCGTATGGCTCTTCAAATGGAGCAGTTTCGACAGCAGTTAAGTTCTCCCCTACTTCCAGAACCGTTCCTACTCAGCTGGCGCAGCCTGAACCATGACCGATTAATTCAGAAGCTCCGTCAGAGGCTGATGTCCGAAAAGCGATTGCAACTCGTAATCGTTTTCGAGATAGTACCTCAGATTCACTCAGTAAAACACTAGCATCCTTGTTCGAACAGGTTTGGAAGGAAGAAGACAGCCTAGTTAACTGGAGTGAATCGACTATAGTGGCAATATAGAGGAGGAGAAGTCGCACCAACTGTGCGGACCACAGGGATAATACCACAACGCTGGTGGTGATGAAATTACTGCCTCAATACTCATTCGTGGCCTCACTGCAGAACGAGTCCTGGATTAAGGAAGAACAAACAGGTTTTCGAGCAGGACGGGGCTGTACAGACCATATATTCACTCTGCGGCAGGTGCTAGAGCAGCGCCACGCATACCACAGATCGACAATAGTCGAATGCACTCTTAAGGGCGCATTCGACTCAGTCGATCGACGCATTCAGATGGAAATGTGCGGAAAAATGTATCCATGAATGATGTGAATATTTTACGTGCCATATGCTCGAACAGCACATACCGCGCCAGGATCTATGGTGACTTATCAGATATCTTCCCGACAGTAAGTAGTGTTCAGCAGGGTTGTCCAATTTCCCCATTTTTGTTCAACTTCGTCATGGACTCCATCATGGAGTGATCTTTTGCGGAGCCTCACGACGCATGCGTTGAGGCACTGCCTGGTGAAAAGCGGACGATATTGTTTTACTGTTTAACGATGTTGGAGAGGCATAATCAACACTGAATAACCTCTCCAGTGATCCCATTATTTGGCATGCGTTTCGCACCATCAAAAGACTGTAACAGGACCACTAGTCGCTTGATGACCTCTTGATTCTTGATAGCGATTTACTCGAGGTAGTTGATCAGTTCATTTACCTTGGCAGCTGCATCAGCAATGATGGGCGCATAAACAGTGAGGTCAGTTCACGTACTGCAAAAGCTAGAACTGTCTTCATGAATCTGCGACATTTGTGGCGTCAGAAAGGGGTTTTCCTCAGTTTGAAAGGTCGTGTTTACAAGGTCACAGTGAGGGCTACCCTACTCTATGGTGGTGAAACTTGGCCCTTCAATCCGATGACTTGCGATGTCTTTGAACATTGTCGTCGGCTAAGCATTGCTGGTGCCAGGTGGACCCAGTGTGTCCGCAACGATAATGTGCGTAGCCGAGTACTAGGTAATGACAACCAATATAGTGCCTTAGAACAACACAAAGCATGGGAGAAGTTGCGTTGGCTTGAGTATGTACTGCGTATGGCCGGTCATAGCTTACCGGGGAGGGTATTGAATTTTGCCAGATGTTGTGTGGCGCAATGCGGGCAAAAATTAACTTGGCAGCGGTAAACGAAATCACTGACGATCAAACTCGGTGCCGTTGGTCCTTGTAGCCTCCCAGGTTGGAGTTCACGTGACCTGTCTTGTGCTTGGCTCGAGAGGTTATAGGACCTGACTCGCAATCGGCACCAGTGGCATGTCTGCTGTCGTCTCCTAGTCGTACTGCTTCTTTAAAGTGTGTTTGGTACTGTTATTTGGGGGTAACGGCTGATTGTGAGGCGCGGCAGTGAAAACTAAAGAAAGTGCCTTGCTGATGCCGCCTTATCATTGAATGATAGCCAGCTGTTTGTGACGGCATGCTGTTGGTCATGAAGTTTTGCTTGGGGTATTCAGGTTTTAGCCAGGTCCCCCTTTTATTTTTCGTTTCGTAGATTACCGTGGTTATACGGCAGCGAAGCATCAGTTCAAACAGCTGATGTATTTCTGTTGCTGCTAATGTAGATACAAGGTTTTCGTACCGTCTTAGCAGTGTCGTAACAATAGTGAGGGATTTCTTACATAAGTTTTAGAGAATGTAATTAAGCATATCACATTCGGAGTAGTAGAAAGACCTAGAATCAGGACAATGAAAGCCCACAACTAATCGATCTTGGACCCCCATAGACAACCCAGTCAGGCTTGTCGATACCACTTCGGTAAGTTGCAAGAAGCGTGGATTGCTGTAACTTGCTAGCATTGAGAAGGCAGAGATAGAAGTAATCCGGTAAAAAAGGTGACAATATGCCTAAGTGTGGGTGACATCGGCTGTTGTCCTGTACTGTGTCCCAGATGCACCGCAGATGGAAACTCAGACCGAATGCAAGGTCATAGTAGGTGTTACCTGGTGGCTGAGCTGTCAGTGTGTGACGCTGAAAGACACGATGTGGAATAGCATCGTAGGTTGAAAAAGTAGGTTAGTATAGCTGAGGAAGTCAGCCACGATCAGGTGCTGCCAGTAACAAGAGGGGATACATGGAAGAGATCATCAACAACTGGACCTTGTGAACAGATAATACTCTACGACTGTGCATTCCGGGAGTAGGGGCCGTAAAGTCATCAGGGGATAATTTATTCAACCTATGTCCGATATTGAGCGTCACAGAAAACATAACTTATAAATACTTGTGTTCAAATTTTCCTTCAGACAGGTTCGTAAACAAAAAATCAGCATCAAGGAAAGCCATGCGTCGTACATACCTAAGTGTGAGATTTTATCGAGGAAATAATGCATATTATTGAGCTGCACCCAGCTAACTCAGAGCAGAGAAGTAGGGATTGAGGAATACAGTCAAGACATTGGGTGCATTCGCAACGCAATTCTCAAGAATACATGACATCTAACGATTGTAGAAAGCAAAAGACAAAGAGAAAAAGCAGTCAGTCGGTTAACATCCGTGATGCGGAACTCGGGAAGTGGTAGAACGCTGTGTCACAAACACGGTTCATGCTATTCAGGAAACTGATACCAGTCCCATTCATTTCATTGCTTCATTAAATGAATATGATGCCAACAGAGAGTACCCGGAATGAGCTTAATTTCCACAGTTTCATTTGAATGTTGCTGCCTCTTGTCGGTCCAAACAACTTTGTTGCTTTTCCGTGTTGTAGTTTGTGTTGCAACAGCCCATTCAACCTATTCGCCAGCCCTTATTTCGCTGAGTTCACCACCAACAGTTGTTTGGAATGACATCGATGGGCTGTCGTCGGTGAACAGCGACACAGGGATGCAGATCTGGGTAGTTGTAAACCAATGGCTTAGTACCTTTATACAGATCCCTAAGTTAGAGCGTACAAGCCTCCTCGACTCGATCTGAACGTTTGTAAGGTGGATAGAAGATAGAGTAGTTCAATGCTAACTTGTGATGGGGTGTCGTTGGAAGAACTCACCTCCCATCGGTATCGATGGCGAAATAGACCGCACCTATCTGTAATGTCACTAATGGATTCATCAAAGTAGGATCTGATGGTACAGCTCAGAAGGTCCACGACACCAACTAACCGGCTGTGAGTTCGCGTGGAAGAGTTAAGAACCCATGTTTCGACTTCTCTGTCATCCAAAACCGGTAACGCACTATAAGGACAGATCGCCTCAAAGGTAAATTAAATGTGTATGTGTCATACGTGAAAACAAAAGATAAAACGCAATGTTTATCAGCTAGCTATGGATTCGCCAGAATCAAAGAATGAATCGTGCAGGGCATCGGACGTCTATCCAGAGCAAATCCACACTTTCTTTAAGTATATTTCAGAACTATCAGAGAGAGGAGAGCTGGCTTGGAGGTGGGACCGGTTTTCGTCTTTGAATGGACGAAAAACTGAGTTTCGTATAGTGCGTTCGTTCCTAAGTAGCATTCAGCGATCAATGAGTTCGTAACAGAGAGCAACGGATTGAGCAATAATCATTAATGATAAGAGGGACCTGCGCGGTACCATCGATAGTCCTATATACATGTACACATATAGCAGTAAGTACAAAATCGGGGGAAAGTGAGCGAAAAGTGAGAGACAGTCATAAGTCACTGGAGTAAAGCAATGGTGGGTATGCTCGGCATATATTTTCTCATTCAGAGGTATTTCAAAGCGCGATGTGACGGCATAATGTGTAAACAAATACCGCCCACTCGCAACAAACATAGTGAGGAATAGGAAACTGCTTCCGATAATATATGCTGAACGAACAGTAAAGAAAAGCAAATGGTATACATGCATCTCGGAAGTATAATCGTTAGCGGCCGGATGAGACTAGTTCTCTCTCCGTTTGGCTGTCCCGGGGATCTCGTGAAGATAGCTCGTCCCGCAAGCCGGTTGTTATACAGTGGAGGCCCAGCATAACTAATAAAGATTGAGAACACAACGTGAGCAAGATGGATGAAGCAACAGCGCATCCAATAACCCTCGTTTCATGGGAGTTCGAAGCAACAATTCGCAAACATGAAGTGAACACAGAAATCGAGGCTAAGATAGTGCATTATGCGCCATCCCGTTGAGAGGACTCATCAAAAGAGCAAGAGACAAGTAATATCACATCACCCACCTTGTTGTAAGCAACAGTCAAGGACCGGAGGGAGGGCATCCATAAGAGAATTTGAGATAAGCTTGTCCAATCCAAAAGAGGACAGCAGACCAGCAACAACTGAGTAAGGCTCGGAAATGCTTTTGATAGTTGCTCAGCTGTACTCTGGTCTACGTCTAGATCGAATTTGAGGCGCAAGTTCTGCATTTCGGTTGCATCACAGACTTCCGAGATATTTCGATCATCAAAAACCGGAAGGCGCAGGTGATTGTTGCTGAGATTCAGAGACTTAAGCGACGGTAACTGTATGCATATCTGTCAAAGAGGAAAGTACCCGAAAGAGGATATTTCATACCTCAGCTACATCAATCCACCTGCTAATCATGCAACCGTTCAGATCCAGTTGAGTCAGAGAAGGTAAAAGCATTCCAAGAGTTCCACCTGTGCCCGGCCAAAGTGGTGCTGTTTCATTCACTGGTGGGCCTTTGAGAGCGCGGTAAATGGGGACCAGAGTGAAAGCGGCTGACTGCAAGTGAGCAAGAATAGACTGAGCACCTTGTGGGCCGCAACGAGAATGTCTGCTAACGGCTGTCGCACCGGTTTGAGAATGAGAAGGCGAAGGCCTAGTGAACAATTCGACCAGTATGGGCGAAGTTATACCATTGCAAGATCCAGAGTACTCCAATTCATCGTGATCCGTGTCAGAACCGAGGCGTGCAGTTAAAAGACCCGGTGTACTAGTAGCGTGGAAAACAGAATCTTGCTGAGAACCGTGAGCTGATGCATTGGTGATCGGCGTTGCTGTGCGACCCAATAGTTGACACTCTGCACAAAGCACGTAGCGAAAAACCAGAGCTTCCTCTAGACTAGTTCCCAAGGAGACTTTATCTGGTCTAAAAGCAAAGAAAGTAAAGTAAATCCAGGTAAAGAACACAACAAGATAATGGTGGCGTGCAGAATGATAGGCATTCATGTAATAAAGTACGCGGTTATGCGGTGAGCCTAAGCGCGATGAATCCAACCGTTACTAGTGAGGAAAAAAGGAACAGGCGTAAGTGCTGAGGCCAGAAAGAAAAACGGAACAATAAGATGAAGAATGATAGGAAGACAGACGGGTGGAAGCAATAGATATGATTCAACAGCGCCATCAGCGCTGGTATCGAGCCAGGTCTATGGTCATTGATGTAGACGGTAAGCATCATCACGACTAAACTATCGGGTCAATGTTACAGCACATTTTCGCTACGTCAACAACTGACCACCTTTGGGTTTTATCCAAGTAAACACATAAATGACAAACAATAGGAACCGAGATAGCAGTCGACTACATTTGAACAATATGACCATATCAAACTGAAGGTGGTGTCAAAGGTTTCACTGAGAAACGCCACCACGTAAATACGCGGCAAGCTAACTCGATGCTTCTACCCGATACGGAATATGTTGTGCAGACAGTGGTGGCCAGATGATTAGTCTCTTAGCATCTCCAAAGTGAAGTGGGCCTGAGCTCACCGAGGCGATGTACTCCCGGTTACAAATCGACAAACTAAGGCCACATCGTTCTGTGGATGACTAAAGCTGTAGAAAGCCTTACCGATCAGCCTAATAACCTAATCGGTGACTTGACCACCAGATATGATACAACTGCCATCAGGCCTGATGAAGAGCTTGTGTTAAGAGCGAAATGTCGCCGTAATACAAGAATGTACAAGACCAATTTGTGTTTTAAAAACCTTACGAGATTATAAATTTCGGATTGTTTCCAATTTTATTCCAAAAGGTTGAATATGCACAGTCTAATATTTGATAGACTGAAATACCGTCGTCTGCGTAGATGATCGAAACTTTGAAGGGGTAAACGGGTTATAATGACACGTGGGGTAAATTTATTAGTGACACAAACATCCTGCAATTGAAGAAAAAAAGCGTCGAACAGTGCGATACCACGTGTTAGTTTATTGTGTGGAACCTGCGTAGCCGTTAGATCCGATCGAAATGTCATCCATATACAATAGGTTTGTCAGCTGTTTACAAAGCAGTTTCCACCGCAAAAGAGGCAGGGAAGAAACAGTCACTTATGATCACAGTAGTGAAGAACTCAGACCGGTACCGCAGACCATTACCTAGTTCAGAGAACCGTGGCAAAAGTTGAAAAGAAATGATTCGTTCTTTATTCCTCGTGGCATTTCAGGAGCAGAGTTTACCATGCATCGTACACGGCCCGGTGGGTAGTGGCATAGAGGCAGAGTAGGGAATAGTTAGCCCACGTGCGTTGCGTCGATACAGAACGCCAAAAACCGATGCAATCATTTGCATAGAAGCAGTACTCGAGCTGAGAGGGACAACGTTGAGCTATTTGCATGTATGGTGTCGTCACAGCACTTAAGGAGAGGTGGTTCCCGTCGATTTGCCTCATTTAGAATGTAATGAATGTGGGCAGCTTACAGGACGTAGGGATAAGGTTAACACGACCACATTTGCACACTATCTAAAAGCCACTGCAAAAGATGAGCAGGAGGACCTGCAAATATCGGATAAAAGACACTTTATTAGGGTACGCCACAAGGTTTGAGTGAGATACCACAACTTTATCAGTGAAGCAAGTCGTCGAATCTACGCATCGTATTTTTTAGCAGCCCGTTTTGCGTCGCCGAGCTGATACAATTGGAAACATAGTCGGCGGCTTACCAACTGCAGATGGCCCGGTAGACTGCTGAAGAAGAAGCAATATGCAAACTGAAGAATATATAATGCTACACAAGACAGCAAGCGCTTGAAATTTGCGTGGGGGCTGAGGAATGGATGAGTTTTCGGCAGAAAAAGCAAACGAAGCTCAGCAACAGTATCTATCTTTGACTGAAGCCGTCTGCTAGTTGTCAGCACCATCACAAAACTGAAACACACGACAGCAGCGATTAAGGCTGACAGTGTTTGAGAGACTGTCAAACCCTCCACTAACCGCAAGGTCTAAGCACCAGTTCGATGGCACATTGGATTATGGCGAGAATGACGTTTACACCCACATTAATTGTCGAGCGTTTATCCGGCTAAATTTGGTGTCTGCCTGAGATTGAAACCAATCATAGTTTGCAGTCAATGACAGGCAAATAGAACCGCAGACATTAGATCCACTCCGTGAATTGGGGAATTTAGGATCGGTTATTACGAGTAATTCAGCATTATGGCCCAAGAAAAAGACCTTAGAGAGTTGACTTTAAAGGAAAAGATTAGTAGGCTACATGTTCTGGAAATTAGTAGCAAAAGAAAGACGACAGAGCATTTTGGAGTTAGCAAAACAATAGTTTGCGACATCCAAAAACAGAAACATGAGTACTTGGAGACCTACGATAAGGAAAGACGGGATAAATAGCGGAAGAAGCGGAGAACCTCACAAGATGAAGTCAATAAGGTTACGCTATGCTGGTTCAAGCAAATAAGCGCAGCTAACGCTCGAATTACCGGGCCGATTGCTATAACGCTTTTTCTTTCCCTCTGCTTTCTGCCACTGACCACTGTTGTACTGCTGCTAGCTGCCCTATGAGACCGCCAATGTCTGATTTCTCAGTCACGCGCCCAGCCAACCGAAGGAATATAAAAAGCCAGAACTCGGTAGACAGAGAGTATATCTACAGGATAGGTTAACTTTATTTATTGTTAACCGAAACACGCTACTAGGAGGTCAAGGTCGCTCACTATTCTAGGTCTGGTTTTTCAGCCAGTGTGTTCCATTCCACGGGTTAATCATATTGACGGAGTAGTTCGATTCCTTTGAAGCGCGCTGGTATTTACTGGCCGATGAATTCTCACTCGATTCCCAAATTCAGCCCCGTTTGCATATCAGTTATATACCTTTTCGAATTGAGTCACCTTGCAGACCCTACGAACTTGATCGTGCTCGTAGCTTTTCGCCCGGGGATCGATTTGCAGCCATTGTGAGCTTTTCCGCTTCCCAGCCTACCAGCATTGTGCATCTGGTGTTTGCGGCATTTGTGCTGTCTCACCAGGTTGCTGACACTCAACTTTCAGTCCGAACGTGTCTAGCAGAATGTTCCAATGTAAAGCTGGTGGTTCATGGGGACCTAGGGTTTTGCCACTCGGACTCAAGAAATGGAGAAGGCAGGAGCAGTAGGCAAATTACCGCAAGCTCTTCCAGCTGATCCGAACCACTGGTCCCAGGAAACCAGGCGTCAGTGAGACAGAGCGGGTACACTGATACACAATAAGGAGCTCACTGGGCAAAACACTTGCAAGATCAGTTCAGCTGGCCCCCTGCTCCCGGACTTCTTCCTACTCAGATAATGCAGGACAAGCGATGGATGGTTAGTTTAGAGTCTCCGTCGGCGGCCGAGATCAGAAATGCGATCACAGCCCTCAATCGTTTACGTGCCGCTGGCCCGGATTCCTTCCCACCTGAACTATTTAAGGATGGAGGTGAGGTCCTCTGCAAAGCACTGACCTCCCTACTCGAACGTATCTGGAATGAAGAGAGTGTCCCGGCTGATTGCAGCGAATCGATTATAGTGGCATTGTACAAGAAAAGCACTCTCATCGACTGTTCTAACCACAGCGGTATTAGCCTAACGCCAGTTGTGACAAAAGTACTGGCCTCGATTCTCGTTCATCACCTCACCGTGGAACGAGAATCTCCGACTAGAGAACAGCAGGCCGGTTTCCGCCCAGGGCGTGGCTGTATACACAATATATTCACTTTGCGATAGGTGCTAGAGCAGTGCCACGCATATCGCAGACCGCCAATAGCTGTGTTCCTTGATTTCAAGGATGCGCTCCATTCAGTCGATCGATGCATTCTGTTCGAAATACTTGCGCGAAAAGGTGTTCCCACGAAATATGTGAACATCCTACGTGCTCTATACTCGAACACTACCAGGCGCGTCAGGGTCTACCGTGGCCTATCGGATAGCTTTCCGACCACAAGTGGCGTTCGTCAGGGTTGTCTGATTTCCACACTTTTGTTCCATTTCGTCGTGGATTCTATCATGGAGTGTTCCCTTGCGGAATCTCACGATGTAGGCGTTGAAGTGCTGCCTGGTGAAACATTAGTTGATCTTGATTATGCGGACGATATCGTCTTGCTTTTCAACGATGTTGTGGTGGCACAATCAACCCTGAATAGCCTGTCTAGATTGGTCCCATTATTTGGTATGCGCTTTGCACCTCCAAAGTGTAAAGTGTTGCTCCAAGACCACCAGCCACTTTGTGACCCCTTGACCCTTACTAACGAGGAACTCGAGGTGGTTGATCATTTCACTTATCTTGGCAGATGCATCAGCAACGATGAACGCATAGCAACTGACGTCAGCTCCCACATTGCAAAGGCCAGAACTGCCTTCTTGAACCTGCGGCATCTTTAGCGACAGAAGGGAATTTCCGTTCGTCTGAAAGGCGGTGTATACAAGGCCACAGTGAGGGCCGCTCTGCTCTATGGTAGTGAGACTTGGCCCCTTCGGTCTGAAGATGTGAGGTGCCTTCAAGTCTTTGGTCATCGTTGTCTACGAAGCATTGCTGGTGTCGGATGGCACCATGTCCGCAACGATGATGTGCGTAGGCGAGTACTAGGTGATGATAATCATGCTAGCTCCCTAGAACAACAGATAGCACTGAATAAGTTGCGTTGGCTCGGGCACGTGCTACGCATGCTTGGTCCCCGCTTACTTAGGAGGGCCTTGTTTAGTCTCCCAAGTGTAGGGTTGCGCAAAGCTCGAGGTGGACAGAAGTTGACTTGGCAGCGGGAAATGAAGTTACTGACGACCAAACGGGGTGCCGTTAATCCGATTCGTCTTCCGGGTTGGAGTCCACGTGACTCGCCTGGTGTTTGGCTCGAGACTTTACAGGACATGGCTCGCAACCGACACCAGTGGCGCGTCTGCTGCCGTCTCCTAATCGGATTGTCTGTTTAAAGTGTGTTTGGTGCTGAGTTATCTGCGGGGTAATGGCTGATTATGACGCGTGGCAGTGAAAGCCGCAAGGAAGCTGTCTCACCAATGCCCCCTTAGTTTTGCACGATAGCCAACTGGTTATGACGGTAGGTTGTCTACACAAGGTGTAGGCGCCTTGACCCTGAATGTTCGCTTAGAGTATAAAGGTTTTCAGGTAAGTCCCCCTTCTCTCCCTCTTATTATTCTTTATTTCATACGTTATCATGGTTGTACGGCAGCGAAGCATCAGTTCAAACGGCTGATGTACTGCTGTTGTTGATTAGGTTTTGCCCTGGTTCTGTCTTAACTGATTGATGTGCCTAATCCACCTCTCACGTCCAACCATCACCTCGTAGATAACTGCCATTACTGCCGATAATAGCTCCGCGCAACCACCCCTTCGCGTTCGAAAATCCCGGGCGTAAATCATGTCATCAACATTGAAGTTACGCAGCCTGACTTTGCGATCTTTCTTCAGGTAACTACTGTCGGGCATTTCTATTCTCCTTGGTAAAAGATTATGGAACAACGTCCGGATCTTTTTCCAAATAGTACTTCTGTGTGGGATTTCCCATCAGGGGCGTTTGGGTTCGGAGCGTTCCGATACATGCATAGGAAAAATTGTATTGCATCCTGTGAAGCCCTTCTTTACAGAGTGCATGTTTGAACGTATCCACGAACCTTTCCGCCTGTGCGTTTGATTAGGGATGATATGGTGGTGAGAGTATCTGCTGAATTCCTTTTCCTTGCACCACTCGCGGAAAGAAATTGAGGCGAATTGCGTTCCACAGTCTGTCACTAACATCTCTGGCAGACCACTTGGCTGTCAACGGACTTCGTGAATCACCCCGCTGCCTTGCGGGTCAGGTCTTTAGACCAAAGGCTTGGTGTGGGGTCCCCTAAGTGAACCCTGTTCCTCGGCCTGGGCAACCGGGAAGCTCAATGCTCACACAACACATGGAACTTTGCTTCCATTCCTCCTAGTCACTTTCTCTTTTTTGTTAATGTTATTCATGTGTTGTGGCATTCTGCCAAATATTTATCGGGCAAGTGTTAAATACAATATAACACTGGCAGGCCGAAATATCGGAACAGCTTCTCCAGCGCGTTGACAGTGTGCTGTGCAGTCGGATTGTTTACCGTAATCATATCAGACCACTTGGTGAATGAGTCGAGCAAAACGAGATAGTATTGGCCAACGATTGGTCCCGCATAGTCTAAGTGTATTCGTTGCCACGGTTTCTCTGCTTTATTATTATTATGACATTATTATTATTAGTTATATTATTGGGCTTCTAATGACATTTAGGAGGGGCCTTCGCTGCAAGTTGACAAGATTCACAGTGTTGGCAAAAATTTTTCAATTTCCGAATCCATTTCTGGCCAGTAAACAAAACTGCATGCCAAGGCTTTCATGCGGCTGGTACCAGGGTGCCCCGTGTGGAACTGCTGCAATATTTGCCTATGCAATTTCTTTGGCACCACCATACGATCTCCAAACATCAGGCAATTGTCCACGACTGACAGGGATCCACGTCGATTGTATAACGGGCGCAACTCCATAGGTATGCCTGCATTTGGCCAACATGTTAGTAAGCATTGCATCGCTTTCTCCAAGATTCTGTCCCGTGATGTCTCTATACGAATGGTGTCGGCTGTTACTGGTAGTCTTCTCACATTCTCAGCCAGGATTCGTTGGAGTTCTAATTCGAAACTGATAGCTGCAATCATACAATCATCGTTCTCCTTTGGGTGAACTGATGAGACGAGACAGAGCATCCGCTTGACCGATTGTGTAGGTTTATACGGTATACTGAAGTCGTACGCCAGTAGTATGGTCGCCCATCGTTGCAACCGGTTTGTCATAAAAACTGGAATGCCTTTCTTTGACCCGAATATCGACAGAAGTGACTTGTGGTCAGTTAGGAGCGTGAAATTTCTGCCATACAGCATCTTATGGAACCGTTTCATTGCGAAAACGATCGCGAGCGCTTCCTTCTCTATCTGGCTATAGTTCAGTTCAGCTACCGTTACTGACCGTGCTGCGTGCGCGATGGTCTTTTCTCCACCATGCGGAAAAAGGTGAGAGATAACTGCACCGATACCATAACTGGAAGCATCCGTAGCAAGGAAAATTTTGAAATTCGGATTGAAGTGAGTCAAGAGTAGATAAGAAGTGAGAGCTGCTTTGACTGCATCAAAATGATGCTGGCACCCCTTCGTCCATCTCCAACCCTAGTCTTTTGTCAGTAGCTGGTTCAGCGGACCTCTGGTTTGGTAAAGGCTTGGTAAGAAAGCACTATAATGGCTAACGAGCGGAGCCCTGCAATGTCTTCTGCGGGCTTGATCTTTTGATGGCTTCAATATTGGCGGGATCCGGGCGCCGGCCACGTTTGTCGATGAGAAGCCCAAGAAACTTGACACTTTCTAATAGGAACTCAAATTTTTCAGCCCGTAATCGGAATGCAGCTTCTTCGAGAGGCGAAAGCACTCTTGCCATTGTCTGTAGCAAGTCTTGCGGATCCGAGCCCATAATCAACGCATCGTCCAGGTATACTGCGGTATTTGGGATATCGCTCAGCAGGATATGCATTAGTTGTTGAAAAATGGCCAGTGCGGTTTTCACTCCGAACGACAGCCGGTTGTACTGAAAAAGTTCGAGGTGGGTATTTACTGCCAGTAATGTTCTGCACTGATGGGTAACTGGGATTTGCAGATACGCATCAGCTAGGTCAAGTTGTGCGGAGCATTTTCCCCCATTGAGTTTGCTGAACAAGTCTTCTGGTACCGACAGGGGATACTGATGATCTTTCAAAACAGAATTCAAACCTATCGGAAAATCAGCATGACGATAGATGCTGCTCATTCTGAATAGTGAACTCGTTCGATTATCCCTTCAGATTGTAATCGGTTAAACTCGGCTTCCACTAAGGACTGGGTTGCGTAGGGTGCCGGGCGTCTTGGTCTAAAGACTGGTTTGGTGTCTGGTTTAAGGTTCAATGCGGCAATAGCTATGTTGTAGCATCCGAGAACACGTTGGGACAATGCATCGTGACGTCGTTTTATCTCGGTAACCTGACTTTGAAACACCGGGCTTGATGTCTACGGTTGCGACAGCAGACTGACTTGCGGTGGCTGACATATACTGTTCACTGACTGATCAAGCAGTTTAAGTTCATCCACTCGGTCGAGCCCCAACAAATCTAACCGCGGCTGGTCTGTCACGAAACATATCATCCGGATTTGTTTATCGCGGAAGTTTACCTGACAATTCAGTTCACCAAGCAATTTTAACGTACCTTCTGAAGCATTCCGTGCCGTGTGGCCCGTTTGTATGAGTGTCGGTCGCCCCAGCATGCACCAAGTGTCGCGAGATATCAGGATGATATCTGAAGCCGTGTCGATTTGTAACTTGACTTGGAAGCTGTTGATGTTCACAATTGTGTATTTGAGCTTGCTGGCCCCGTCAAACTTGAAAGTTGCGATGACAGATCTGGTCAAATTGGGACGCCGGAACGATCTGGCATTGTTGCGCATCTACTTGGCCAAAATTGGACGACTCGCCAAGCAACATGATTTCTTATGTCCTCTTCTGGCGCAACGGTTACAAGTGTGAGTTTTGAATGGGCACTCGCGGGCAAAATGGCACTCTCTACAAAACCAACATGCAGAGGGAGGTTTAGAATGCGGTGAACTCACGTGGGTAGCTTCTTTTAGGGGAGTACGGCTGACTGCACAGACAAAAGCTTGATTGTTCTGATTGAACAACTGCTGAATCATTGCGGTATCGTGCTTCAAATTCGTCATGCGTTGGTACTCACCGGTCACTTGCAACAATGTGACATCCAGATTCTGCTCAATTTTGTTCAATATTCTTATTCGAATGTCGGCGTCTTTGGATGCTTGTAGGACACAAACGTATAGGAGACAGTTAAACTGATCACTTGTCATCTTGTGTAGTTGTGACCGTTCGCACTCTCGATTCACACGGCTGGAATAGTCGACCCAGTTTTCGTTTTCTTCTTTTGTTATTGTCAGATACTTGTATCGGATGTTGAACAAAGATGTCTGCTTTCGGAAAATTTGCGACAGGACTGCGACCACTTCATCGAAAGACAAATCGGTACTCTGTTTAGGTAAGATAAAATTGGCGAACTTCTCGTGTTCAGCAACGTTAGTCGAATCTTCTTTTCCGCTGGAAGGTTGGCGAAAGCAATCCGGAACATTTCTTCATACTTGTTGAACCAAGAAACAAATGTTAGGCCGGCATCAGCGTCATAATGGAACTCACTGATTTGCTGAGTCAGGGTTTCTGGTGAGAGGGCACCTTCACTTGTCCCTAACCCTGGACTTGACTGCACTGTCAGCTTCTGAGTTACCTTTTCAATCAGCTTGGCCTGGGATGCTTCAAACTGTACCTGTTGTTGTTGTTGCAAAAACAGCTGTAATTGTTCAAATCTGATTGCCATTTCTGGGTTCGGTTGAACTCGCGACGCCCTGTTATAACGCTTTTTCTTTCCCTCTGCTTTCTGCCACTGTTACACTGCTGCTAGCTGCTCTATGAGACTGCGAATGTCTGATTTCTCAGTCACGCGCCCAGCCAACCGAAGGAATATAAAAAGCCAGAACTCGGTAGACAGAGAGTATATCTACAGGATAGGTTAACTCTGTTTATTGGCAATCGAAACACGCTGTTAGGAGGTCAAGGTCGCTCACTATTCTAGGTCTGGTTTTTCAGCCAGTGTGTTCCATTCCACGGGTTAATCATATTGACGGAATAGTTCGATTCCTTTGAAGCGCGCTGGTATTTGCTGGCCGATGAATTCTCACTCGATTCCCAAATTCAGCTCCGCTTGCGTCTCTAGTATAGATGATTCAAGAAACTGCTAAAAGGTTCTCACAAGAATTTGGAGTTGCAGATTTCCAGGCAACCAATGGTTTGTTCTAGAAATTTAGACTCCAATATGTAATTTCCCGAAATGTTTTGAGTGGTGAATCTGATGAAGTGCCTGAAGAGCTTTTCTAAAACTCCATCGAAATAGGTTCAAACAAGGACGACGTTTTTAAAGCTGACGAGTGCAGTCTCTTTTTTGAAGCAATGCCATACAGAAGCTTTGTTATAAAGTGTGATAAAGGTAAGAGTGGAAAATATTCCAAAGAACGTTTCACAGCTTTATTGTGCGCTAGCTCAAGTGGAGTGAAGCTAAAGCCCTTAGTCACTGGTAAATCAGCTAGCCCACGTGTGTTCAAAAGCCAAAAATCCTGAAAACCTTCCAGTCACCTGGAAATCTAACCGATATGCGTGGATGACTGCTGCCATAGTTGAGGAGTAGATCAGAAGCATCGATAACGAAATGATGAAGAGGAAATGCTTCATTATCCCAACAGTGGACAACTGTCCTAGTCATACCCATGTAAAAAATCGCACAAATATTACGCTTACGTTTCTGCCTTCAAACTTGACCTTACAAATTAAACCTCTGAACCAAGGGATCATCAAAATATTTAAAATGCACTACCGAGCCCAGCTCATGCAATGAGCAATGGCAAAATTGCACATGAATGATTCTCATGTGGAAGGAACTTCCTTTGTTGTTTCAGTTAATGCCTTAGATGCTGGGCTTTGGATAAGTTCCGCTTGGTTCAAAGTGTAAGCAGAAATAATACAGAAATGTTTCGGAAAAGCCGAACTTGTGCAACCACTCGAGCGAGATGCCGTCATCTTAATAGACATTCCATCACCACTGGCAGAATTCGAGGGAATAGATTTGAAAGAGTTTGTTGATATGGGTTATGACTTGGAATGAACCAAAAGCCAGATGCTATTTTTCAAGTGATACTGCGGTACTCCCATAAGGAAACAAAGAACAAACAGTTGACGATGCTGATGAAGAAAAAGGACGAGTGACGATGATTTGGAAAGCACAGAACAAAAGAAGATGAAGTCGAACATCTTTCAATGCAACTGGAATCATTTGCTGTGGAAAAATGTCAAACCATGCTGAGTATTGTAGCATGAGCTGAGAGCGCTTTATTCAATAACCATTGTAGTAAGAGAAAGAAACGGACATAGATTGACCTCTTCTTTAAAAAAATGATTTAACCTGGGAAATTCACACTGCGTCTCGATTGATTATAACACTGTATAGTTCAGATGTGTTTGCTCTTACGAGATAACTCGCGTAATGTGTTCGAAACGGGGTTATGTAAAAAGTATGTTCATACTATACCACTCACAAAGTGAAAGTAAGTTATGCTAAGTTTTGGTGGAGAACCCCAATATGTTGACCATTTTGATCCGGTCCCTTGGGTGGTCAAGTTACGGAGATCCTATTGTATTAGGCGGTCACAAGGGATGAATACCGCAGCATGTTTCAAGACAAGGGTTGGGCCTACAGCAGATCTCCTGAACAGCTGATTCACCCAGTTTATCATCATCGCAAGGCGTACTATGGCGCGGACGAGATCATGGCTACAGCCAGACAGTGGGCTCCGTTACCAGTTTTGAGCCTGTCTAGAAAAGTGACGTGAATCAGCTCAGTAATGCACAGCTGATGAGCGCATATGACCTATAAAATTAACCATGCTCTGCCCCTAATGCATTTCGGTCTAGCGGGTCTGGGTCTTCTGTTTTTTCCCCGGCCGGGTTGGCGTCGCGGAGAGCAGAGGCAAGAGCAGCGTTACAGCGGTAGTGACGGATATTTGCAATGGAACCCAGAAATAGTAGTCAGTTTCGAACAATTGTAAGCACTTTCGAAGCGACAGCAAGCACAGTTTGAAAAGTCGCAGGCTAAGCTCATTGAGATGCTAACGCAGAAGCGGTTGATACAATCGAGCTTAGGTTCAGAGGAAAGTGAAGGTGTCCCCTTTCCGGAAACCCTGACTCAGCAAATCAAGAAGTTCCATTATGATGCGGATACAGGTGTAACATGCGTTTCCTGGATCCACAAGCATGAAGATATGTTCCGGGTCAGTTTAGTCAACGTCTAAGTGTTGAATACTGCCTCTTGAATACGTCAGGTTCTAACAATGTGATACCAACTCTCCTAGTCGGATGAACGAACGAGACTCAGAATTATTTTCTCGTACTGCACGGTAACTGACAATCTCGAAGTCTGTGGGTTCTCGGAACTTAGCCGCGAAAGATTAATTCACGCGAGTCGAACGGGTTCCTAGACCGAATGCAAAGTTTCTACGCATGATTTCCCAACCCAAGACTGAATCAAGAACAAGACAGGCCTTTTGCCACAGGCGCTTTTACTGGCCAAAGCTAAGGCGACTCTAGCGTTGTACAGCCTCATTTTTATACCACTGACGGTGATGAAGGGGGGAGGGGTTTCCATTGGAAAGGTTTGCGTAAGCAAACTCTGAAACAAGAAACATGGTTTTATGTAAATATGCAAAGTCCGTAAACTGAGCAGAAATGTTGGAAGTTTGGCGAGAGTTGTCCGGAAAATAAATGTTGCTTGGATACAACAATGCGTGTTTGGTTGGAAACAAGACTGTTTCTGGGTGCAAAGGCTAAACAATGTGAATGTTTCACGAGTTGGAAGGCTGAGTGAACGTGTGCGTTTTGTCTGATCCGAGTACATGTGCACTTGTGTGAATCGGGTTTTCAGCCTTCCGTAATTTAAGCCTGTAATAATTATAGGGACGTTGGGTCCCCATAACACTAAGAGAAGAAAATTCGGAAGCTGGGTGCTGCTAAACATAAAAAGTTCACAAATATTATTCTGACAAAGAGAAACACTGATCTGCCGTTTGATGAAGTCGTGGAAGCCCTCTCACACATTTTCGGTGAACAGACATTGCTGTTCAATATTCGTTATAAGTGTCTGACAATGGCTAAGAAAGAAGACGAGGACTGGGGCAACTATTCGAGCCGTGTCAATCGCCAGTGTGAACGATCGCAGTTACACAACATGACCGGTGATTAATACAAGTGTCCCATATACGTTTGCGGTGGACAAGCAGCCAAAGATGCAGACAATCGAACAAGAACATTGAGTAAGATTGAACAGAATTTGACATCGTACTGCAGCGAGTGGCTAGTGAATACCAAAGAATGACGGATCTGTAGCACGACACATCAATGATTCAACAGTTGACCAGTACGAACGAGCATGATCTCAATTGTGCAGTCGAACGGACTCTCCAAAAAGCAGCAATTCACATGAGTCCATCACATTCCGAACCTCCCTCTGCTTGTTGGTTTTGTAGAAAATGGCATTCTGCTCGATAATGTTCATTTAAGAATCATATTTGCAACTAATCATCAACAACAGCAGTACATCAGCCATTTGAACTGATGCTTCGCTGCCATACAACCATGACGATCTACGGAACGAAGAACGATAAGGAGAGAATGAGGGCCCACCGTTAAACCTCAATACACTAAAAGCACTCGGGGTCAAGGCGCTTACACCTTGTCAACAATATATCATCACAAACCGCTAGCTACCGTGCAAAAGATAAGACAGTATCAGCAAGACAGCTTCCTTGAGGTTTTCACTTTCCCGTGCCAATACCCCACAGATAACTCTGCACCAAACACACTTTAAACAGGCAGTCTGACTAAGAGACGACAACAGAGACACCACTGGTATCAACTGCAAGCAATGTCTTGTAAAGTCTCGAGCTAAGCACAAGGCCGGTCACGTGGACTCCAGCCGGGAAAAGGGGACGGACAGACGGTACCGAGTTCGGCTGTCAGTGACCTCGTTTCTCGCTGCCAAGTTAATTTTTACTCACGTCGAACCTCGCGCCACCCAACATCTGGCAACAATCAAAGTCCTCCTCAGGAAGCAGTGACCGGGCATACGTAGTACGTGCCCAAGCCAACACAACTTATTCAGTGCTATCTGCTGTTCTAAGGTACTAGCATAGTTACTATTGCCTAGTATTCGCCTAGGCACATCATCGTTGCGGACACGCTGGCGTCATCCGACACCAGCGATGCTCCGCAGACAACGATGACCAAAGACTTGAAGGCGCCTCAGGTCGGAGGGGCTAAGTCTCACTTCCATAAAGCAGGATGGTCCTTACTATGAGCTTGTAGAGACGATCTTTCAGACGGAGAGAAATTCCTTTCTGTCGCCAAATATGTCACAGATTCGAGAAGGCAGTTCTGACATTTTGCAGTAAGTGAACTGATTTCAGATGCTATGCATCCATCGTTGCTGATGCAGCTGCCAAGGTAAGTGAATTCAGCAACTACCTCGAATTCATCGTTATCAAGGGTCATCAATTGGTGGTGGTCCTGTAGTAACACTTCACACGTTGAAGGTGCAAAGCGCATACCAAATAATGGGACGACTCTAGAGAGATAATTCAGAGCTGATTGTGCCGCTCCAGAATGGTTACAAAGCAGGACAATATCGTCCACATGATCAAGAGCAACTAGCTTTTCACTAGACAAAACCTCAACGCCTGCATCGTGAGGCTCCACAAGGGAACACTTCATGATGCAGTCCACGACGACGTTGAACAAAAATGGAGAAATTGGACAACCCTGCTGAATGCCACCTGTTGTCGGAAAGCTATTCGACAAATCACCGTAGACCCTGTCGTGCGAGTATGAATGGCGTAAAATGTTCGCATATTTCATGGGAACACTTTTCCGCGCAAATATTTCGAACAGAATGCATCGATCGGCTGAATCGAACGCACTGTTGAAGTCCAAAAACACAGCTATTGTCGGTCTGCGGTATGCGTGGCACTGCTCTAGCAACTGCCGCAAAGTGAATATATAGTCTATACAGCCACGCCCTGGGCGGAAACCTACCTGCTTTCCCTAATACGGCATTCCCGTTCTGCAGTGAGGTGACGAACGAGAATTGAGCCCAGTAATTTTGTCACAACTGGCGTTAGGCTAATATCCCTGCGGTCAGCACAGTCGATGAGAGTGCTCTTCTTGTACAATGCCACTATAATCGATTCACTCCAGTTAGCTTGGACGGTCTCCTCCCTCCAGACAAGTTCGAACAGGGAGGTCGTTCCTTAGCGGAGAACCTTATCTCCATCCTTAAATAGTGCAGGTGGGAGGGAGTCCGGGCCAGAAGCAAAAATACGGTTGAGGGCTGTGATCGCGTTTCGGACCTTAACCTCCGACGGAGACTCTAGACTAACCGGTCATGGCTGATCCTGAATCACCTGAGTAGGAAGAGGTACAGAAGCCGGGGGATAGCTAAACCGCTCCAGAAAATGCTCCGCCAAACGAGCCATACGGCGCTCCTTATTGTAAATCAGTGCAGGCGCGTTGTCTTTGATTATTTCACTGACGCCTGGTTTCCACGGACCAGTATTGCAGGTCGGCTGGAAGAGTGTGCGGTAGTTGTCTACTGCTCCTGTCGCCTCCATTTCTTGAGCCCGACTGGTCCACCAGGCTAGCTTGTCAGCACGCAGGCTATGCTTTGGTTCGCGCCTACTAGTCCGTCTGTTCACAATGTGCGCAGACACAGCCGAGATGTTTCTTTTGGCCTCTCGGATATCCAGTGACTGGTGCGGTGACGATCGATAGTACCACAAGCAGATGCTCCTGCTACATGCATTGCATCAGAAATGCTATTCCACTGTAGCTCAGTGTCATTAGGATAAGAGACAGAAAGTTCGGTAGCGAGTGCATCTTAGTAGGCTTGCCTGACCGAGGGCCGGGAAAATGTATCAGGTGTCAATCGAGGGAAACGATTGGTGCGTCTCCCGGTAAAGTTAATGGAAAAGTGACAGCGTACCAAAGCATGATCAGAGTTGACACAAGCACGCCAGAACGAGCGGCGATCCAGGATGGAATCACGCCACCTGTAACTTCAGGCAATGTGATCTATTTGGGTCTATCGCTGGTCAGCTACAGGATGCAAAGTGCATTGCGGCGCCCACTGTGTCTGAAGGCAGGGCTACTAAGAAACAACTGGTGCTCCGAATACAGTTACAACAGACACTCGCCGTTGTCTGTCCGCCTAGAATCAAGTCCATATCTACCAAATAGCAAAGCTTCTGAAGTGCTCAAACGATCTTGAAGGGAGTATGATATCTGAATTGCTAGCACTGCGTAGTAGGGTGTTTATTTTGTGGCAGAATGTTTCTGGAATCATTGTAACTGCAGTCGGTGGGAGCATAAGTGGAAAGCATAAACCAATAGGGTTTTGTAATACTTCGTGAACAACCTTAGTTGATGTCGTCAAACGGGCTGCACAAGAACGGCTGCTCATGGGAATCCAATCAACCAACGATGACTCGGCGTTGGAGATGAGAACAATGTCCACTCCAGCTTAGCCCGTGAGTGCTGCATCAGCGTACCCGAATGAGTGCAATCAGTAGCGAGAGGACAAGCCGGGCGCAGTTTATTCAACACCCCAGTGAGCATCATGGATCCTAGTTTCGGACACACAACACACGTCAATACCCATCGTGTACAACGTGCGTGTGAGTGCAGCCTACTGACCTATTTGTCTTAGAGTGCGAACGTTGAACGCCGCCAGCTGCTGTATACAGCAGGTAAGGCGACCCCTGATAATCTGCGCGACGGCCGATGCAAGACGTACTTAGAGTTTGGGGAAATTGTCATGGTTGTTGGTGGGATGAGATACTACCAGAACGTCTAGACCTAGACAGGACGATTAGGGTCCTCAACCAAAGCCTTGGGCTCAAAAAGCTGTTAGCAAGGCAGCGGATGTGGCAACGATTCTGTTTTACGGAAATTGGCGCCGTCCCATTTCAACCCCCCAACCTGAAGGACCAGGAGACTGAGTTCGTCTGACCTCTAGCCATTGACAAACCTCGACGGAGTAGCTCTCAAGAGGACCGACCCAATATAGTTTAGTGAATCGACGACGTACGCAATCCGTCGCACCACGTTAAGGTTCATTCTCGTCTTGACGGATTTGCAACTGATGAAGCAGAAGAGGTAATAAAGAGTTGTGTTGCTTGGCAAGTGACCCTACTTTGACGAGGAAGAAGTGCAACAATGTCATATCGTTCAGACAGCCCAATCGGACCAGATCGATCACCGTGACTTTTGAAGTTGATGGGGTCAACAGTACACGATGGTGGAAATCAATGGCATACAAGTCAAATTACAACTTGATATGACTTCATATATCATTGTGATCACACGCGACACGTGGCGCAGCCCGGGACGGGCGATACTCGTATAAACGACCCAAATGGCAACGAATGCTTCAGGAGGTATTGTAAAATTGCTTGGTGAATTGAACTGTCACACCAATTTTCAGGGCTGACAAATTCACACAACGTGCTTTGTGACAGACAGAATGCAGTTAGAATTGCTGGGATTCGACGGGATGGAGGAGTTGATATTGCTTGACCAACCAGTAAACAGTGTACGCCAGCCACCGCAAGTCAACCAGCTGTAGTGGTCATCAATATCAAGTCCGATGGTTCAAAGTCAGATTACGGAGATAAAAAGATGCCACGAAGCAGTGCTCCAACCTTGTCTCAGATGCCGCAGAATGATCAGTGCTGCCCTGAACTTCAAGCAAGACGCTAAACCACTATACAGACCAAGACGCCTTGTGCCGAAAGCAACAAAGCATTGCAGTTTTCAAGTGGAGGAAGACCTGACAGACAGTCTACATTGTTTCAAACTAGGTGACATTGTGTACGCGAGATACCTCCGAGTACAGAGGAGGTGGTTATCGGCAGAGATGGTCGAGTCATCTACGAGCTAATGGTAGGAAATGAGAAATGGGTAAGGCACGCCAATCAGCTGAGGCCGAATCAAGGCGGTTCAAAGTCCCCAGAACCGCCATCATTACCGTGGGACATCCTGTTGGACGCGTTTGGTTTAGAAGACGAAGCTGAGCGGCTACATGGAACATGACAGAAGCTGAAAGCACCAGATGCAGGCCGACCCGAAAGCGGAGACGACTACAAAGGCTATAAGTTGACCCCAAAGTAAAAACCTATGAACAAAGTCGAGCTCGAACTGTAAGCAAGTGGACTCAATTAGAAAGGGGAAGTAATAGGCGGCTGCAATGGATGAACACTGCAGCATGTTTTCGAGATAAGATTTAGACCTACGGCAGATCTTCCGGACAGCTGACTCACCCAGTTTATCATCATCGCACGGCGTACTATGGCGCGGACGTGATTGTGACCACAGCCAGACAGTGGGCGCCGCTACTAGGTTTGAATTTGGCTGGAAAAGTGACGTGAATCAGATCAGTAACGCACAAACGAAGATGAGAGCATATGATCAGTGAAGTTAACCATGCTCTGCCCCTAATGCATTTCGGTCTAGCAGGTTTGGGTTTTCTGTTTTTTTCCTCGGCTGGGTTGGCGGCGTAGAGAGTAGAGGCACGGGTAGCGGTACAATAGTATTTCCTTCTCATTCAACTAAGCGTTCGCCAATGAAATACCAGCCGACAGCCGTCTGTAATTTGCGAGATGGTAGCTGTTGAAATTTATGGTAAGTCGATCTAACGAGCGAGCCATTGAACCTCCTTTCTAGGGCTATATTGAAAAGTGAAGCATGTCTAATGATTCGTTTTTCATAGTGAATATGACTTCCAGGGGACAACCGTTGAACGTTTTTAACATGCTATCCGTCTGCTGAGTGTCATCATCAACCACAAAATTGTCGACAATGCACCTAGAGTATAAGCACGCTTTCTGTACGGGATGACGCAATTTAGTATCCTCTAAATGGACCGTGAGAGTCACCAAAAATAGGTCCAAGTGAGCTACACTTCGATACACACTGCATTTGCCGGTAAATATTTACATCGAATTAAAATTGAACATTTTTTATGCAGATAGAAAGGAACGTCTTCAGTCTATTTGCTTGGAATACCACTGTATCTGAGCGTCTGCCTACAATGTCCAATATCTTCTCTAAGGGGACACTTGTAAGTAGCGAACCGACATCGAAAGACACCATGCGTTTATTTCTATTTCAGCGATAAAATCAAGACCAAATGAATTTTGGGTTTGGAATTCTTAACGAGTAAACTTCTATCGGACCCTGACGTTTAAATGACAGAAATCATGTGGTGTTAGCGCTAAGTTGGGCTGAAAATTGATTTCTGGGTTGTTCGAAGTCAATCAATAGCTTAGGGATAGGCTACAGATGGTAGGCGAAGGGAAACGTAAAAGAGCTCAACAACACAAAGTAAGTATATCGTGTGGTAAGCAAACGGCTAGGTAGCATTATTTGTCGCCCAAAGTATGAGTAATGGACGTACATGGTTTGTCCGAAAAGTAGTGTTAGTAGGTAAATTAAAAAAACATGGGCCCAATCAATATAACAAAGTAAAGTTTTTCAAAATACGATCCACTTTCGTCGATTCAGCGTGATTTCCAGGCATCGAAGTCATAGAAGACCTTTTCTGGAATGTCCCTTGGAGATATACTGTAAACCATTTTGACTTTGTCAACTGTCTTTTCATGGGAGTTTTCAAGCTGCAGAACAAGAAGTTTGGACTTCCGAGCAGCTGGGGAAATGTTAGCACCTTTGAATCGGCCAGGAAGAGCGGGTCAAGAGGAAGGCGGTGCTGGCCGGCACTTTGTCATTGCCCGCGATGTCAGGCCGGATACGAGCAACCCTTCATTTGAGTCTATTGAGAATTTCCACGTACCATTTGGCATTGACGGTGACACTTTGTGATACAAACTCGTAGTGGACGAGCTCCCTGATGTCAAAAAGCTAAGAAGCATGGTTTTTATATTTGGCTTCCTCATCCCGAGCTTCTTGGGCGAGGAGATGCAGAGGTGTGCAACTCGTCACTTTGCATTTTTGTTTCGGGTTCGTACTCAAAGATCCAAGACTAATCACCTGTGAGGACATGGGCTAAAAAGTGGGAGTCACTTCCACATAAGTCCCAAAAGTTCTTGGCATATCACAATTCATCGCGATTTTTAGGACGTCAATCAGCACTGCCCACTAATTTCGCGAACACATTTATCATCTGCACATTGTTCGTCTGTCTTGTGAACGGTAGTTTTCGCAATGTTTAAGATCTGGGTCGTTAAACAAACCCAAGTGCAGGTCTGAGTTTAACAGTTCAGTCCCAAGCGCTACAATTTGGCCGGCAGTTGTCGTTGATGGCTTTCCAGTGCCGATTTTATGGCTGACGTCTCCACAGTCTTTAAAAAAGGTTTGTGCCACCAGTAGGCTTGATATTCTGACAAACAATCATTACCAAAGGCCATTTTATCAGGGGAAAGATTTCCACTGTAGAATCGCCGAATTTCACCCAAAACTTGGTTGCAATCCCTTGCTCCATCAAGCGCTGGTTCGCTGCTTGCACGGGAGGCGAAAACGAGTTTCCCGAAAATGACCGTTCTTACTCTGCGGGTGGTCGCAGACGACTGAGCGGTTGCACGTGCGTAAACTGACTCCGCTCTCCACCGATCCCAACCAACCAAAGTGCGTTGCGACGTGCGTTCACTTCGCAGTGTTTTCACTGACACAACTTTTCGGACACAATTCTAACTTCAAATGCCGGATGTAAATAGCCTCAGCAATGGTGACGCGCTGCTTGCGGAAGCCTTGTGCAAAGCTTTCAAGTAATGTGTATGTGACTTTGAAGTCATCTCCGGAGACTGTGGTCAAAATCAAAGAGGTGTCACACAATAGGGCCGTTTAAGAGTCCCATTTCGCTTTGTAGAACCGGGACTCGAAGTGCTCGCGTATCCGCTGAGACAGGCGCCTCGTAGTGCGACCTACGTATCATGCACCAGAGGCGCAAGAGTACAGATAAACGAGCATTGAACGGGCCAACGAGGCAGTCCATGCATCAAGAGCTTTGTAAACAATGGTCTGGCGTACTAAACAATTCTCAATGTGGCTTCCAAATAAGTCTTCTCAACAATATCTTCACGTGTCGGGATAGGGTATCAGCGGCAGTTCGTTTTTAGGTAACTCACTTTTGCGTTCCCTCGGATGCTTCGAGATACACCTGTTTGGATAGCCGCTTTCTCTCAGAGCGTCATTATGCAATTCCTTGTTGGCCGTATCTGGTGAGCAAATACTGCGCGCTTTGATGGTAGGAAATCAGACCAAATTTTTCGTACACTGCATTCCACTGTGGAGATTCGTGTATTGTTCAGTCAGTGTATGCTTTCGACTGCAAGATCGGTCAGTTACAGATAACTTCCACATAAAGAGGTTTCCGAACTCACGTTCGCAAGTGAACTGGATTAACCATGCGCGTCATTAGAAGCTTTTAATAACTGTACCACATGCGTTTACGATTTGCAAAGTACGAAGGTGTAATCAACGTAAGGTGCATACATTTAATCCCGCCGATATTCGTTCTAAGCGGGCCGTGTTCTAACAGTACCATAAAGATGTCAGCGAGCAGACGAACGAAAGGAGATCCCATAGCTACCCCATCAATCTGACGGCGCATTTCATCATTGACGGTGAACTTAACATTTAGCATATAACGAAGTAATACCTCCTTGAGCAAACTTCCCAGAAAGGTTGCGTAACCGGGCAGGTGCAAAGCCAATTGGCACACGCACTTCACCGTTTCGAGCAGCTGAATGTTTGCACGCAGCGACTGGTCGTCAAATGATATCATCCTTTTATCAACGAAGTCAAGTTTGGCTATCTTCTCAGTGCATCCAAAGGTATCTGACGGACTACGTATAGACCATATTCCTTAAGGTCTACAGCTTCCCCACCATCCTTTGAGCCAACAAATGCTGGAGGAACGCGCTGTGTTCAAGAATGGACGAATTGTGGCGCTTTTCTTGTGAACCTTGGGAAGGTCATATACTTGCGGAAGGTATCCATCTAATGACCTTAGTTTTTCGAATTCCGTCTTCGTGATAATTTTTGCCCGCGTCATTTACCTGTGGCAGCCGCCCAGCTGTTTCTCCAAGTCCTCCTTGTGATGTTCATCTGTTAAGAGATATTGCTCATCAATAATGATGTGTTGAGTTTTACAGATATAATTAATCCTTTCCATTACTACGATGTCAGTGACCTTGTCCAGATTAGAAACCTTTAGTTCCTTATTTAACCATGGCCCATTTATCAGTATTCGTGCTCCTGTGATGCACGAGAGGCGGGTCGCACTATGAGGCGCCTATCTCAGAGGATCCGCGAGCGTGTCAATCAACGGACTTTGTGATCAGCCTCGCGCTACTATGGTGAGCTCAGTAATCGTCTTTCCACTGTCCAGGTCACGTGAACTCAGCGGTTTTCGACCGCTTTAATTTTCGCTGATAACATCGCACTTTGATTGGCTGTGATATGCAACCTGTTATTTCCACAAATTGCATGTAAACAGCTGTGAATACGCGAAATTACGGAATTTAGTAATTGCTGTTAAAAGGTGGTTTCTTCTTGCTATACTGAAAATCGTGAAGGGGCATGATTGTATGAGACCTTTTCTTCTTTTATGCCGGTAATACAATCTTGGTCCCATCATCTTCCAACGAACGCAGTGCGTTCGTAGATCATCGACAAGTTTATTCAGCATCAGCAGATGCACCTGCTGAAGGTTGCATTATCAGTCCAACTTCAGCACCTACACACCATGACTAAATGTTTGCATATTTGGTAATGGCCACAACTTCTTACGACGGATCTGATGCTTTAACTTCGGTTACGGTTAAAAATCTTCAGACTTCTGGTAATACCACGCGAGCAGTGTTGACAGATTCGGGCTATTAGAAATCAGTCTTGTTAAGAGGGCTGCCTCAAACGGATTCACCCACTTTGTTGATATTTATGTTCAGTAACTGCAACTATTATTCCCTCCATTAGCTCGTCACTGCCGCTATCCTAGACTGTAATGCTCTTCCATTTCCACCGTAGTAAGTCCAATCTCTCCGGACCTTAGCACCCGGAGATATATATTCCGTCAGTTCTTGTTTGTCCTATCACTTTCCGTGTGTTGACACTGTGATTGAAGAAGACAGAAAATGACAATGGCAACGGAGTTCTGAAAAGGATCTAATTATGTAATATTCAACTGAGGATTTGGAAGCAATCCTCCCGCAACAACGACCGCAGTTCAAGCAATCTCAGTTGAGACTCATTCAAACTCCTGTTCAGTCCCTATCACTTCAACCAACAGTTCCAACACAAGTAACAGCTTGGTATCCTCAGCCGATGCGATTGCATCTTCTATCTCATTCACTAAGAGTCTACATCCAGTCTTACTTTTCTTTGACTCGTGGTACAAACGTTGGGAAATATATATGAAAATGAATTTACGGAGAAAAATGACTCGTGGAAATCCTGACCCTTAATCCAAAAATCGGAAACCAACGAGTACGATCGTTTCGTTAACCCCAATCTCCCGAAGCAACTCGAAGATCTTGACTTCGTGCAGACAATAGAACGACTGAGATTTTCGATGGTCAGCTATCGAGTTTCAACCTCTGATACAATTGTTGCAAGTTGGCAAAGCGTGATGCAAACGAGTACGTCAATTATGTAGGTGTCGTGAACCGCGAGTGTGACAAATCCCATAGAATCAGCCCAAATGTTCGATTTTTGTATCTGGTCCTCATACTCACCAAGGGCCGGATTTACGCACTCGACTGCTTTCCAAACTTAAAAACCAATCGGATATCACCGTAAAATATCTCACCATTGATTGTCAACATCTGCTCAGCCTCAAGCACCATACTGCTATGGTGCAAGGATTACGACCACCAGTTTCAAGCAGCGGCTATGCACTGACACGAACAACTGTCCAGCCCAACAAAAGCCACTAACTCCCTGTTGGTCATGTGGCGAATGGTACTAAGCTCCCATTTGTGCCCTCAAGGAACATCACTGTTAGCAAGGTCAACGACGGGGTCACAAAGGCTGCCATCGTCCCGTAAAGGTCAAAGAATAAACCACCAAAAAAGGGCGTTCACAGTTCAACTGGTGATTTCCAAGAAGCATCTACAACGGAAGTGCCCTCAGTCCAATTCTGTGCTTACGACTTTCGAAGTCGATTTTGAATCCAAAAGAAAGGATCTATTGGTTTCCAGTAGTAATATTCCATTCCACCCTCAGCTTGGTACAGCTTCGGACGTAACGTTGATTTCACGTTCCACTTGGGAATTAATCGGTAAGCCTGCATTATCAACCATTAACCGACACGCAAGAAATGTATCTGGTGGTAATTTACAGTTGTCTGGAGAACGGAGCTGTGACATGTTTTCCAACAATGTGCAGTACTTAGGCACACGCCACAGCACCGTTGTCTCAATCTAAAGTTGCTTGGACTTGATTGGATTGATAGGCGGGGACTTCAAATTTGGCCGTGCTCTATAATTCCTACCCAATGGATTTACTAACACACTCTTTTCGGCACTGAATCAAAAACCACCTATGTTTTGTTCCGAAACCACAGAGCGGATCGTTTAAGCTCGCGACACATTGAAATTGTTGTGTGCTTTCACGCAAATGAACTGGGCACTTTTTCTGGTTAGGTTATAGGAAACAACATAAAAAGAATCAAAACGAAACAAAGGAATTCTACTCGAAATCACCGTGCAGGCTAGCGGGTTGCACTTAGAAAGAAATACATCAGAACTATGGGCTGCCTGTTTTACTTGGAAAATTAGAAGATCTCAAAAGTATTATAAAAGGTCGGGAATATGCTCATTTGGGCATCATTATGCTGCAGGAAACCTGGCTTCACATTGATATTGAAGAGGCGGTTGTGGAACTCGACGGATTTAACACTTTACGTGTTGACGGCCAATGCATACAGAGGAATCGCGGAGATGGCGTCACCATTAACATAAACTCTTCATGGTGCATGTCCATTAAAAGCATTTTTCAATGCAGTTCGCAACGCAGCAGCAGTTTAACCAAAAAATGTAAACCCAAACTGCTGAACGGTTAGCGTTAGGTTTTATTGGCTGGTTATATCTCTCCCGACTGTTCAAATCACGAAGTCGAAGAATTCTACGACGGATTTACAGTTGTGCTGCTCGAGTACCTGGAACTCTCATTGTGCATAGCTGTCGGTGACTTTAACAACTCCGAGACCAGCTTCATTGCAAGCCTCGGGTGAAAGAACATTACGCAATCTCCATGCAAGTTAAATACAATATTTGACATAGTATTTGTCATCAACATGAAAGTTTTTTCTGTTTGTAATCGGCCACCGCTTGGGAGCTTTGACCATGCCATCGTAAAGTTATCGCCTGTTATCCATAGCAAGACGAACCATACAAAGTTCAGCCGTTGCAAAGATCGAAAGTTCAGGCGGAGACAATGCCTTCCCCAGAACATTCAGCGAATGTGTGAAACGATTGCATCATTGATTGTACTTTGCTTTACGATGCAGATGCATTGAAGTATTGTGACCAGTTAACTAGTTAGTTAAACTTCTGCTAGGAGAACTGTTGTCCAATTGAAGCAATTTTTATCCGTGCCGACAGATTATCTCCCCAACACTTCAAACGACTGCGTAGTTAAAGAAAAGGCTTTTAAACGCAACGACATTACATTAGTAAAGTCTCTATTGATATAATAAAATAATAATAATAATAATAATAAATCGCCAGCTGTACGCCGTAACGGCGCTACGCTGCCACGCGACCACCACCAGTCGCGTGTGGGCTGGGTATACCGCGAGGACGCCCGCCCCTACGCGGATCTGAACCGGTGACCTTATGGTTGCAAACCATAAAAATCGTATTGTGTCGAATCAACAGTATCTACGTTCAAGCCATACTTGGAAACAATAATTATCGTGAAATATGGAATATGTTGAAACAGTTAGGGTTCACTCGCGAGGTCACGCGTTCAACTACTGATGTGGAAAAACTAAATCGCAACTTTTGCGACAAGGATGGTACTTAATCCTTTGATATATCCTCTGCTGGGTTACAGCTAGCTTCAGATAACTCTCCATTTGTGAACAGCCTAGAAGTATACATAGAAGTAATGGGGCTGCAGGATAAGTTGCCTTCTGTAGTTCTCAAAGAGTGTGCACATTACCTGGTACAGTCTCTGGCTTAATTGTACACACTGTGCTTCAAGCAGCATAAGATAGCTGACATTTGGCGAAGTGCAAGCATCACGCCAGTGCCAAAGAAAGGAGTCTGCAAATATCGGCCCGGTTGCCTACCGTTAAAGACTTAAAAATGCAGGGATGTCCCTTATACGCCGTTCAAAGGAAATCGCTACCAGCAATTCCTGACAGTGTCCATAACTTTGCATGGACGGTGAATGTTTGATCTCTTTCACTTCAGTAAAATACCTGGGAGTGACGCTGAGTAGTGAGCTTACATGGTCACTTAACGTGAACAAAACATTCGCTAAGGTTAGGAGACACTCATTCCATTACACGTCTCAGGTCTTACTCCGTACCCCGATTTTTGAGCCAGTGTTTCATCACTACATGCGTGTTACCCTACTGGACCTGTTGTTCTCTACTTATTTTTCGTGTTCGCCTGAGGAAGGATCTTAAAGTAATTACCAGATCAGTGAAGTATCTATTACGGTGTAGTGGAATTTCAAATATGGAAATGGTTAGGAATAATAATAATAAGAGGTATATTTCTCAGCTATATCAAATGCAGTAAAAAGTTTGCATTTGAAATATTCACAGATGTTAGTCATCCCCTCCACAGAGATTTCGCCGTGTGTTTATCAACCTCATTCTCGACCAGACAGATCTATTAAACCATCTATGCCCGCAAAAGGACCGTTCCTGTCACCTTTTTGGACGTTAAAAATTCGGTCATTCAAGAACTGATTAGTAAATTACTCTAGCAATATTTGCTCTGCAAAATCTTTTTTTTGTCCGCAAGTACTATCCCTTTCTGTTATTTATCCCATTCTGTGGTGTGTGTGTCGGAGCGGAATATTCACCCTTTGAAGGGCGCATAAAGCACATTCTTGACTCGACTCCTCGATGTCTCACTTTCACCCCTATGCAGGAGTATACAATTGACCACAACTCCACAAAGCGCAGAGCAAATTACAAATGAACACAAGGAAGAAATTTGCACAGGTTTTCCAGGATGGTCTCGATTACTGCGCCAAACTTAAGGCTAGTCTCCCACCACAACCAGATACTATATCAGTTTTAAGACCGAAACGTCCGGTACCATATGCTGCTCTAGCAAGTGTAGATAAACAGTTAGATCGTCTTCAACAATCCGGAGTTATGCAGCTGTCAGTTATTCATCGTGGGCAGGTGCTATTCTCATAATTAAAAAAAACAGATGGCAGAGGACGTGTATGTCCTGATTACTCGATTGGACTTAACTGTGTTAGGCTCACATCAGTACCTACTACCAGTTTCAGAGGATTTGTCCACTAAACACAATGGTGGCATCAGTTTCGCGAAACTGGATCTTGCCAATGCATACTTCCAAAAAGAAGTCATGAAGGATTGCAAAAAACGTCTGGTGATTAACACACACCCCGGATAATCTCAACTTAACCATTTACCATTTGGTGGAAAATCGGCACCAGTCATATCCCAAACAACAATGGATTTCATGTTAACCGAGCTACCAGGAGTAGCTGCCTACCTCGATGACATCATCATTATCACTGGCTGCAGTCAGAAAGAACTGTAACATCGTCTACATTGCGTACGCAATGGAATTCCAGTTTGGTTTTTCGTCTTCGCGCAGAAATATGTTTTCTTTCTAGACTCCAGAAGATATCTGGAATTTATTTCAACAAAAGTGGCTGTCGTCCTGATCCAGAAAATATTTCAGGCATTTAACAGAAGTCCCCTACGATCTTTCTTTGGATTGTTAAGCCATTTTGTTACCGGATATGTCCCTTGTCCGAGACCCACTCAACCATCTTTTAAAGAATTGGCCAGAAGAATGGCAGTCCACATTTGATAAAGTTTAAGCACTACTGAATTCTGAATTTCTGCTCACACATTACAACCCCGCCTTGGACATAGTTGTCGTTATAGATGTTTGCAAGTACGGAATCAGAGCTGTCACCTCTCGCATTTTCACAGATGGATCAGAGAGAGAGAGAGAGACAGAGAGAGATTGCTCATGCAGCCAAATCACTGTCGCTGAACGCATTTACGGCTAGGTCGGAAAGAAGCTCTTGCCATTGTCTTCGCAAACATGAAGACGTCATTTTACCCACCTAACGGACCACAAATACTTTCTCGGTATCTTCGGATCAAAGAGGGGCACCCCAATTAACAAAGGTGATCAACTCCAACGATGGGATCATATGCATATGTGCTATGATTTTTCCATAAAAGATCAGTCGAGCGAAGATAATGACCAAGCAGATGCTTTGTCACGACTCATGGAATCTACCAACCAACAGCTTGGAGATACCGTCGTTGCGTTAGTATCCATAGGGTCAGAATTAAACATCTTGCTTTCTACTTCAGTGCGCGCACTACCAGTTACCTATGCCATGATCCTGAGTCCACCGCTCGTGATCCACTGTTACAGGAAGTTACCCGGTAGCATCGCACATGGCGTCCATCAGCCCCGGACGCAAATAAATCACATGGCAATTTGTTGCCATTGGAGCATCCGCGAGTCCACTGCTCGTGAGCCATTGCTACAGGAAGTTATTCGTTAACATCGCATTCACTGGCTGTCATCGTATCCTCCTCAACAGCTTAAACCGTTCTACTAACGTCGGTCCTCTTTGTCCGAGATCGGTGGTTGTATTCCCTTGACCGAACGTGCTGTAGTATCTAATAATTTACAGGGTTTTGTTTCGAAGCCGTTTAACTTGGGGTACCATGGAATAAACGACATGAAAACTTTGGCTCGTAGCCACATGCATTGTTATTACCACTACACACGTAAGCTAGATATGGAAAATACCTTAGCTACTGTGCCACAATATATAATAAAAGAAGAAAACACTGCAACTGAAGCACGCCAGCTGAGCCACCAGTAACGGATGGGCGTCGTTTCGGAGAGCTACCTGCCGGTTATTGTGTCGCAAAAATAAGAATTATATTATGCCTAGGAAATGAGATCGTGGTTGAAGGGGGACGCTAAGCGGGAGGGAAAGACACAAAGAAAATCACAACACAAACGCTATTGAGGTCGGTTCCTAGCCATGTTACATGTAGGGGCCGAACATGGATAAGAAGCCGGAAGAACTTGTTCAAATCTGTTCGGAATGCCAAACGCCTGCGGAATCACCTCGCAGTACCAGATACACCTTAGTCACGACTTCATGCTGACTTTGCCGGACCAATCAATGGCCAACACTAATTGCTCCTGGTTGCTGCATAAAGTAAATGGCCGAGATTTTTCAACATAGATCATATCATAACTCGTGCTACCATCTCAAAGCTACACCATGTGTTTAACGGTTTTGGAGTTCCGTACACCCCAGTCTCTGACAAAGGTACCAGTGTTCAACCCGTAGAATTCTCCGCTTTTGAGAACAAAACAATACCTAGCACAATTGATCGCCGCCATTCCACCCACAATCCAAAGACCAAGTGAAACATTTAGTTGGCACCTTCAAGCGGTCGTTGTTAAAGCTCAAATGGCTGGGCACTACTCCGGAAATTATCGAAACCTTCTTACAAAATTCCAAGTCAAAGCCAAATGTTAATAGAATAAATGGAAATTCATCGGCAGAAGCTTTGATGAATCGAAATCTACGCTTACTTCTCGATGTCATTCGTCCAGTCTCACGTCTGCCGATCGGTCGAAACATCCGCATGGAGAATCGATTCAGCCGCCATCACAGTGCGTGAATCGCAGATTTCACGTTTGTCAAGTTGTGTTGGCTAAGGATTATCGTGATGGTGACGAAAAGTGGACGCAGGGTCTGATTGTAGGCCGCACGGGACAGGTTATTCAAAAAGTGGATGTACACTGCTCACTGGGTCCGCTATGCCAAGCAGTTGCATTCGTCTCACTGCCAAACATCGCCTAACGACCCTAACCTTCCTATCGATATTCTCTTGAAGACCTCCGAGCTTCGTAGAGGGCAGAAACCAAGGAAAAAAGCACCCAACTAGTTACGTCACACAATTACACACCTAGAAGATGGACTGACGGCGGCGTGTACCTTGCAGTTGCATCCACGACAACAGTCATACGAACATCTAATGCCAAATGGAGGTGTTAGGAGGGTTGCATTAAACGAATTCACTCTCTTTGTTGATATTTATGTTCATTAACTACATTTCAGTTCGTCACTGACCATATCCTGGACTGAGGTCCTCTTTCCTTTCCACTGTACTATGCTCGATCTCTCTGGGGTTTATCACCCGGAGATATACCTTCCATCAGTTCTTGTTTGTCTTCGCACTCTCCGTGTGTTGACATTGTGATTGATTAAACGAAACCAAAAAGATATATGCTCCTCCGAAAGCAGTGACCTCAAGCCACCAGAAAGGATGCCACAAAGGTGACAGCTTCACCATTTAAAAGATTAATGTAACAAAAGGCATCAGCAGCATGAAGGAAGTAAGAACAGGGTCCGTGCAACCAAGAAGTCAAAAACGTCCTCAAATCATGGAAATCTGATGAATGATCCTGTATGGTCTAAGGGGAAGAATTTGCGCGCAGTCGATTTGGGAAGTGAATGGCCTGTATTGTGTCAAAAGCGGGCAAATGTAGACTGAACTCTAAAAACCACACTTGTGATTCAAACGATTGTTATTAATTCTTTAGTTTTATTTAACACATTTGAGCATTTTCGAAATAAAAATTTTGTGCTTTTCGAATCCAAAGTATATACAGAATAGTGTTAAGTGGCAATCTGTCTATATTCGTGTGTATGTGCTATGACCGTATTACAATACGCTCTTGACTTATCTTCCATAATTTTCTGCACATCAAAGTGTAAATTCCAAAACACTTAGGGACGGGGTGGGGGAACATGCCTACTGGTGGACTCCCTACCCTACATGCATGTAGGAAACCGTAGCAGTTACGAGTCATGGTGGGTTGTCCTACTCACTGGGCCGAAGCCGTCTAGCGCCCGAATGTGCCCACGGAAGCCTTGACGTGTCTCCTTCTCAAGCACCAGATCATTTAAAACGGATAGCAGCAACCATGACTACGAATTGAGGCCCGTAATTCAAAGCCACAATGTCTAGTGGGTCGCCCAAAGCTCTCGAATGTAAGCGCAATCGCATCGCCGCTCAACAACTCCAGGGGAAAGGTATAGTGGAACGATTCGACAGACGGTTAACAATTTGCATCTGTGCGGTCAATGTACTCGTAACGCTTCTCGATATTTCATTAACTCCAAACTCTGATGACAGGACATTTAGCAGAGAGTAGTTTAATGGACAACATCCACGGCTGCTAAGGGACATCAACTACAACCCGAAAACCCTTATGTCCGGATGAACTATGCCACAGCCCGCGCGTTAATAAAAATCGACGACCGGCACATAACACTCGAAGTAACACACGAGAGTATGGTGGATCATTTAATGCAAGGATCACCTCTCATCGTTGACTAAAATTGCAAGTGATAAATTGTTATCAATGACTGATTCAAAGTTACCCAAATAGAGTCAATCTTGGAAGCAGACCCCATACTACCTACTTCTGCCGAAGAGACTCAATACAAACTCGAAACCAATGGAGGAAAGCAAGCACAGCGCCCTTGGAACATACTTGGGACCGACCAAGAACTTGTGGTTTCAGAGGAATGAAAACAATTGGCCGATGTATTTGGTTGAATATTCGACTAGCTCGCTGTGGTCAGATTTTTGGAATAAGATTGCTTCCCCACAAGGGACAGAGATTGAGGAGATACCTACTGGTTCTGTCTACGAGGGTCGTAAAGCGTTTGCTTGTGGCGCGATAGTAAAACCATTCCAAATATCAGAAATACAATGAGACGAGGTAGTTCAAAAAGCTTGTCTGCCTTCAATATATGCAGTTACCAGAATAGTAAGGAGGAACTCGTACCGCTAAAAACTTGAGCCACTAAAAATTCGAACTACACTGGCCCATGATATCGATTCGATTAAGTAGATGAATATACTTGATACAATCAATGATAAGTTAAACAGCAGGGTTACAGGAAACACAGCTTGCTACTCTGATAAAGGCATCACACAAACACAAGCGAGAGTTACATATAACATCGACAGTTCGATGAATCATGCGGCGTAAGCGTCGTCATTGTCTTTTTACCGCAGTAACTACCACACACAAACAATAAGAGGGTACAAACCAGACTATTTGTATACGTGGGCGCCTGAGTGAGCTGGTGAAATCGGGCTCAAATATCCATGTGGTTATATTGTGGACAATTCCATAGCTCCAGAATCGGAGAAATAAGAAATATGCAAACAACGGAAATAATTGTTCGCGGTGAGATCGCGATGAAATGCGGCTTATTTGCAGTGAATAGCGGGGAATGAGAGATATTAATCCACCACATTGGTGTGAGTTGTAGGTGTAAAGCGGCTATAACCCAACAGATAGCTGGTACCCAGATAAAGTATTACAGAAGAGGATGAATGATATAAAGTACCATTGTGCCCAGAAAATATGGTACATGTGAACAAAGGAAACTAACCTTACGAAGGATCCTGACGACAAACTGGTCGCGTGGAAATATTTCTGTCCTTTATAAGAGCCATCATGGCGCCCGCGATTAGGATTGTCCCAGTCTACACCAAGCCAAAGACCATTGGAATTCGGAAGGGCGCCGACGTATCGAATGGTTCCAAAATGCTCCTCGTGAACCACACGTCTTCCGATTAATGTTATGTCTGGTGAGACAATTCGACCACATTCAGTGCCATTCAGAAAATTAGAAACAAAAACCTGGTGACCACCTAGGTCACCCGCCATGCTATTGAAAAATGGTAACAACTGGAGAAAGGATACATACATCAATATGCGTGCGCACCCCAGGTAACAGCCAATCAAGTTTACGCGAGATGAGAAACAATTCCGTAAGGGCTCCTCTCGAAATAAACGGCGAGCTAGAGATCAAGATGATGCTTGGGTGGTTTGATTGATCTACAACGAAAGACAATGGTATACACTGGTCAGCCAACCAGTGTTTTATTATACTGCACCGACAATCCATGCTAAGCGAGTCATACAAGTAAAAAAGTAAACGGCCGTTGATAAAAAAGACAATGCCAACGCGTGAGGAAAAACAACGTGAAAACTGTTATGAAAATAGTAATTAGAAGAAAGGAAATGTTATGCGTTTACATGCAACAGCATACAGTTGGACCCTTGGATTTCAAAAATAGAGGTTATAATAACTTTCTTTAGAAACCAAATCAAGAAACGGACAACTGTTACGTCTCACAGAGTAATGACCCAACAGTTCCTGGTCGTTGCGTCCTGACTGCACAGAAGCGAACGCCGCAGAACAAGATGTACTGACACAAAGAACACAAGCGAAGTGGGTAAAACCACAGTCGTTCATAGTTAAATTTCGTTAAAGAAAACAGCGGAAACCAGATTTCACAGGTATTCGCAGCAAGATAGTGTTTGGGTACCAAAGGAACACAGTTGGGTCTAATGTTATTCCAATACATACACATGACTGTTTTGCAGTAAACTCCCTGTCGCAACGTGGTGCGCCGCTTTGCGTACCTTGTTAACCCACTGAGTTCAGTGCACATCAGTTAAACAACTATGATCCGAGCACCGAAGTGCAGTGGATCCAGTTGCCGCGACTCATATCGCAAGAATGACAATGAATAACAAGGGCAAGATAGTGAGGTTGAATACAAATAGAAGGAAAATAAAGTAGAAGGAGGAAGTGCGTTAAACTTGATCAGAATGAAACAAAAATTAATAATCAGATGAAAGATGTCTAATGCAGGGACACCACTGACTATGTGACTGTACCACGTCGGATACGGTCCCCAACTATTGGCGTGAACCGTATCGAAGTCCTCATCCACAAAGAGGGCACGCACTCGCCTGACCAAGTCCCTCAGTAAGTTTCCTCACACCGCTATGCTACGTCCATGAACTGGCCACCTCGCAGCTTCGCCCAACATGGCGCAGCCACGGGGTATGATGCACGCTGAGGAAGCCGATCAACAGTCATACAGAGAACGTGGCCTAAACAATGCAAGCGGCTAAGATTTAGTAAACATTCGAGTAAGGCGCCAGAAGGCTTATTGCAAAGAACCAACTGGCGGACAACAGCATAGTTCACCCCGTGTTCCCACCAGACGTGAATAATACTACGCAAGCACCAGTGGTCAAACACGACCAAGCGTAGAACGTCTTCACTACGAACTGGCCATGTCTCTGATCCGTACAGAAACACATGGCTTATCGCAGTGTCATGCATCCTACCTTTCACTGACAAGCCGATATCCCGTCGTCGCCATAGATGGTTCATCATCACCACCATCATCATCATCATCATCATCATCAACTACAGCAATACATCAGCCATTTGAACTGATGCTTCGCTGCCGTACAACCATGATGAGCTATGAGATAAAGAATAAGAAGAGGGAGAGAAGGAGGACTTACCTGAAAACCTTAATGCCCTAAGCAAACATTCAGGGCCAAAGCGCCTACACCTTGTGTAGACAACCTACCGCCACAACCAGTTGACTATCATGCAAAACTAAGGTGGCATCAGTGAGACAGCTTCTTTGCGGCTTTCACTGCCACGCTTCATAATCAGCCACTACCCCGCAGATAACTCAGCAGCAAACACACTTTAAACAGGCAATCCGATTAGGAGACGGCAGCAGACGCGCCACTGGTGTCTACTGCGAGCCATGTCCTGTAAAGTCTCGAGCCAAGCACAAGGCGAGTCACGTGGACTCCAACCCGGAAGACGAATCGGATTAAGGGCACCCCGTTTGGTCGTCAGTAACTTCATTTCCCGCTGCCAAGTCAACTTCTGTCCACCTCGAGCTTTGCGCAACCATACACTTGGCAGACTAAACAAGGCCTTCCTAGGTAAGCGGTGACCAGGCATACGTAGCACCTGCCCGAGCCAACACAATTTATTTAGTGCTATTTGTTGTTCTAGGGAGCTAGCATGATTATCATCACCTAGTACTCGCCTACGCACATCATCGTTGCGGACACGCTGGTGCCATCCGATTCCAGCAATGCTTCGCAGACAACGATTATCAAAGACTTAAAGACACCTCACATCTTCAGACCGAAGGGGTCAAGTCTCACTACCATAGAGCAGAGCGGCCCTCACTGTGGCCTTCTATACACGGCCTTTCAGACGAACGGAAACTCCCTTCTGTTGCTAAAGATGCCGCAGGTTCAAGAAGGCAGCTCTGGCCTTTGCAATGTGTGAGCTGACGTCAGTTGCTATGCGCCCATCGTTGCTGATGCAGCTACCAAGATAAGTGAAATGATCAACCACCTCGAGTTCCTCGTTAGTAAGGGTCAATGGGTCACAAAGTGGCTGGTGGTCCTGCAGCAACACTACACTTTGAAGGTGCAAAGCGCATACCAAATAATGCGACCACTCTAGACAGGCTATTCAGGGTTGATTCTGCCATCACAACATTGTTGAAAAGCAAGACGATATCGTCCGCATAATCAAGATCAACTAATCTTTCACCAGGAAGCACTTCAACGCCTACATCGTGAGATTCCGCAAAGGAACACTCTATGATAGAATTCACGACGAAATTGAACAAAAATGGGGAAATCGAACAACCCTGACGAACGCCACTTGTGGTCGGAAAGCTATCCGATAGGCCACGGTAGACCCTGACGCGGCTTGTAGTGTTCGAGTATAGAGCACGTAGGATGTTCATATATTTCGTGGGAACACATTTCCGCACAAGTATTTCGAACAGAATGCATCGATCGACTGAATGGAACGCATCCTTGAAATCAAGGAACACAGCTATTGTCGGTCTGCGATATGCGTGGCACTGCTCTAGCAAGTGCCGCAAAGTGAATATATGGTCTATACAGCCACGCCCTGGGCGGAAACCGGCCTGCTCTTCCCTAATCCGAGATTCTCGTTCCACAGTGAGGCGACGAAATATAATCGAGGCCAGTAATTTTGTCACAACTGTGGTTAGAACAGTCTGTGCGACTGCCCTTCTTGTATGTTGCCACTATAATCGATTCGCTGCAGTCAGCCGGGACACTCTCTTCATTCCAGATACGTTCGAATAGGGAGGTCAGCGCTTTGCAGAGGGCCTCACCTCCATCCTTAAATAGTGCAGGTGGGAGGGAATCTGGGCCAGCGGCACGAAAACGATTGAGGGATGTGATCGCATTTCTGATCTCGGCCTCCGACGGAGGCTCTAAACTAACCGTCCATCGCTCGTCCTGCATCACCTGAGTAGGAAGAGGTCCGGGAGCAGCAGGCCAGCTGAACTGATCTTGAAAGTATTCTGCAAAACAAGCCATACGGCGCTCCTTGTTGTGTACCAGTGTACCCGCGCTATCTCTGATTGTCCCACTGACACCTTGTTTCCTGGGACCAGTGGCTCGGATCAACTGGAAGAGCTTGCGGTAATTGCCTACTGCTCCTGCTTCCTCCATTTCTTGAGCCCTACCGGTCCACCAAGCTTCCTTGGCAGCACCTAAGCTCCGCTTTAGTTCACGCCTAATAGTCCGTCTGGTCACATTGTGCTCAGAGCCAACTGGGAGGTTTCTTCTGGATTCAAACAGGTTCACTGACCTCTCGGATATCCAGTGACTGGTGCGGTGACGACTGATAGTGCCACAAACAGATGCGCCTGCGTCGTGCATGGCGGACGAGATCCTATTCCACTGAAGCTCAGTGTCATTAGGACAAGACAGCGAGAGTTCGGTATGCAGTGCTTCTTGATAGGCTTGCCTGACCGAGGGCTGAGACAATTTCTCCGTTGTCAATCGGAGGAGACGCATGGTGCGCCTTCAGGTAAAGTTCATGGAGAAACGTCAGAGTACCAAGGCATAATCAGAGTCGAAGAAGGTATTTCAGTATAAGCGGCCATCCGGAATGGAACCACGCCACCTGTAACTTATGGCTATGTGGTCAATTTGAGTCCATCGCTGGCCAGCTACAGGAGGATGCCAAGTGGCACTTCGGCGCCCACTGTGTCTAAAAGCACTGCTACTAATAAACAACTGGTGCGCCGCACACAGTTGCAGCAGACGCTCACTGTTGTCAGTTCGTTCGGAGTTAAGTCCATAATTACCACCCAGCTGAGCTTCTGAAGAGCTCAGGCGCCCTACTTGTGCGTTCATATCCTCTGCAAGTACTATAATATCTGAACTAGTAGCATTGCGTAGTAGCGCGTTCAGTTTGTCATAGAATGTGTCATTGACAGCACTTGAACTGCAGTCGGTGGGAGTATAAGCGGAAATCACAGAAAAACAACGTTTTGTACTACTTCGTGAATCAAACTTAGCTGATGTCGTCGAACGGGCTGCATATAAACGGCTGTTCACCGGAATCCAATCAACCAACGATGACTCAGCCTTGGAGCTTAGAATGACACCTACCCCAGTTTGACCCGTGAGTGCTGCATCGACATCTCCGGATGCATGCAACCAATAACGAGAGGATAAGTCGGGTGCAGTTAATTCAACAACCCACTAGGTTCACTGCTCCTGGTTTCGGACACACAACACACATCAATACCCAGTGTGTCCAAGGTGCATGCAAGTGTAGCCTGTTGACCTATTCGTCTTAGAGTGCGAACGTTGAACGTAGCCATGGAAACGGGACAGTGTGACCTTATAAGGGTCTGTTGCTGATAGGGGTCCGATGAGTGTCGCGAGGTGGCTGCAGATGGCTCTATTCCAGTGGCACTTCAGTTGATGTCAATTAAGTTGAGAATTATAAAAGGAAGGTTAGTAATGAGGGTCGGGATGGGAGTAAGAGAAACAGGTGGGAAGGAAAGGAGCCGCCAGCAATAGCATGTTTTCGCTTATCCGCCCTGCTGTATACAGCAGATAAGGCGACCCTTGATAATCTGCGCGATGACCGACGCAGGATGAAGTTTATGTTTGAAGAAAATATCATGGTTGTATGTAGGCTGGGATACTGCCAGGGCGCTCAGACCTAGACAGGAGGGCGATTAGGGTCCCCATCCAAAACCATTGGCTCAAAAGCTTGTCCGAAAGGTGGCGAGGAGGTGGTAAGGATTTAGTTTTACAAATGGATGCCATCCCATTTCAAACCCCCAACCTAGAGGACCAGGAGACTGAGTTTGTCTGACCTCTCACCATTGACCAAACTGGTAGGAGTAGCTCTCAAGCTGCCTGGAGGCACCAGCCAGTATAGATAATGGGTTAAGGAGGTACGCAAACCGCCGCACCACGTTGAGGTCCAGTCTCATTGTGACGGGCCATAGATAGTTGAGCCTCTGGAAATCCACATAGGCTTTGCTGATACGCGAAATAACTTCCTCAGTGATGTGACCATCAGTGGTGACACAGCCTCCAAGTGAGCTGATCCACCAAATCTAGCGGCAGTTCATTAATAGCTAAAACCGGAGGTGGAGGCGATGGGGATCAGACTGATTCCTTTATGGTTGTCGCATTCCGAAATGCGGCCTCACTTGGAGACTGAGACTATGACGGAACGGAACCAGTCGGTTGGGGCAGTTTCCTGCTCCCACAGTTTCACTAGAGACTCGTGTAAATCATCAACAAAAGCAGGGACTTCGAATTTGAAGAGGGCTGAATGAAGATCACCTTGTCTCACCGACTTATTTAACTTCAGCAGTAAGATATCAAGTTCAACATCTGAGCGAGAGGGCGCATCCAAAGGGACAACCCAGGGAGCAGGACGATAAGCGGTCAGTGAGAAATATGACTATTCGGGCTGATTAAGTTGCCTTTCAAAGTGCTCAGCCCAACGCTCCAAGCGTTTTGACAAGTTGTGGATAGGCTGTCCACTCTCGCCACGTATAGTTACGTTAGCACCATGTCCGCTGGTGTCCTTTTCCCGTATCAGACAGAGTAACGTACGATGGTAACCAAAGGCAACGGTCACTTCCACCTGACCCAAGGTGAGACCACAAAGATTTGCGGTCTTTTTTCAGGCTATCACGCAGGTTTGCCCTGAGGTTTTGCGGATCTCACCGTGTTCGATTTTGTAATGGGGACCCAACGTCCCCACAATGATTACAGGCTTAAACCACGGAAGGCAATGAGGCTCGATTCAGACAAGTGCAGATGTTTCCATCAATCTTCTAAATCGTGAGATATTCACGTTTCGATTCGCGTTTGTAACTCAGAAAAATTCCTGTTACGGGTCAACCTCCACAATCATAAAACATTCAGATTCTATATCAACATCGCCATCATTATACACGCAAGCTAGAGGTGAGAAACATCTCAGCTACTGTGCCGCAATACCTAAAATAAAATAAATACAACAGCTGCATGCCAGCTGAGCTACCGGTAACGGATGGGCATCTTTCTGGTAAGCTACCAGCTGGGTAAAAGGTACAAGAAAAATTATGATGTAAAATTATCTTGTGCTACGAAATGAGATCGTGGTTGGAGGGGAGGCTAAAAGGGATGGGGAGGGACAAACTCACAGCAGGAACGCCACTTAGGTCGGCTCCTAGCCATGTCAGCAAGTGTATCTAGCAAAACGTGTTCATCGTCTTTCGATCCGAAACCAAGGAGTCGTGAGGCCAGCTCCGAAGTGAGGGCCTTCATTCCTCTCGACCAAGTCATCGCTTGGCCACCTCTCCTCGTCTTCCATCCACACCCCCGGCGCGCAAACAACGCACCTCGCGGGAGTCGGTGGGCTGGCATTCGTAACACGTGGCCGAGCCATCGGAGCCTGGTGCTTGGAATAAAGGTGCTGAGCGATTCATTTCCTTTTTCTGTGCCATATACAAGGCGTCGAACACACCCGTTGCTCACGCAGTGCTCATACCAGATGTGAGCTAAACTGCGAAGGCACCGATGATCGAACGTAACTAGCCTCTTTATGTCTGATGATTTAAGGGGCCAGGTTTCGCAACCGTAAAGTAAGGTCGAACTTACCGCTGGATTATACACTCTACCCTTCTGGGCGTGAGTGATATCACGCCGGCGCCATAAGTGGCGAAGGTTAGCAAAAGCGCCTCGACCTTTTGTTATACGGTGCGTGATCTCATCTTCAATCCCACGGACGCTGATACAACTTCCCAGGTAGTAGAATTTTTGAACGACTTCCAGCTGATCCCCACCAAGGGTCAGCGAAGGAGGCGGTCCAGGCCAATCTTGGAGGAAAGCTTTGTACTTCGATGGTGCAAAGCAAAGCCCGAAGCGGCTGATAGCCGGTGCTAATCTGTTCAGTAAGGCTTGGCACGTCTGGGAGCCGTCACAGATGAGGGCAATGTCGTCTGTATACTATAAGTCAAAAAGTTGTTCTCCTGGGAGCAGATCCACACCTATTAAGTCGTGTCAAGTAAATGCAATCTCCATGACTTCGTCGATATCGAAGTTGAAGAGGAAAGGTGACAACGGGCATTCTTGTCTCACACCGCTGGAGATATTAAAGGGCGACGACAGCTTGCCGTAAACCCTCACCTTGCACGTGCTACGCGCTTATAAGGATCGGATAATATTTACATATTTCTCGGCAACACCTTTCCCGAGTAGACAGTCCCAAAGTGCACGTCTATCCACCGAACCGAAGGCACCTTTGGTGTCGAGATACACGACTACGGTGGGCTGCCAATATGTGTGATGGTGCTCCAACAATTGACGCAAAGTGAATATGTGGTCGATGCAGCCACGACCCCGACGAAACCCGGCTTGCTCTTCACGAATATGGCTTACCCAAGTGCCAGTCAGTCTGTGAAGGATCACAGAGGCAAATAAGTTAGAGTAGATGGGGATAAGACTGATTCCTTTATGGTTGCAACATTCCGAGCGCGAGCATCCTTTGAAGATGGGAACAATAACGAAGCGGCTACAATCGGTAGGGACTGTTTCCTGCTCCCATAGTTTCACTAGTAATTCGTGTAAATCATCAACGAGAGCAGGGCCCCCGAATTGGAAGAGGGCTGGATTAAGCTCATCTGGTACCGCGGCTTTGTTCAACTTCAACAGTCCGATCTCACGTTTTACTTCTGAGCGAGAGGGAGGGCAAAACTCCGTGCTAGCCTGAAGAGAGACCGCGAATCCTGGTGGTCTCATCGTGCATCAGAGACGGAAATGGCCGCTGCCCTTGGTAACCATAGCAAGTTATTCCGTCTGATACGGGAAACAGGCGGTAGAAGACCTGGTGTTAGTGAAAGTATACGTGACGAGAGTGGACAGCCTATCCACAACTTGTCAAAACGCTTGGAGCGCTGGGCTGAGCACTGTGAAAGGCAATTTAATCGGTCGGGATTGTCAGATTTCTCGCCGGCCACTGACCGCTCCGTTCCCCGGGCTGTCCCTTTGGATCCACCCTCTCGCTCAAAAGTCGAACGTGAGATCGCACCGTTGAAGTTAAATAAAGCTGCGGGACCAGATGATGTTCATCCAGCTCTCTTCCAATTCGCGGGACATGCTCTTGTGGATGATGTATAAGAATTACTAGTGAAACTGTGGGAGCAGGAAATCATCCCAATCGACTGGAGCCTCTGTGATCCTTCACAGACTGACTGGCACTTGGGAAAGCCATATTCGCGAAGAGCAAGCCGGGTTTCGTCGGGGTCGTGGCTGCATCGACCACATATTCACTTTGCATCAGTTGTTAGAACACCGTCACATATAGTGTCGGACCATCGTTGTCGTGTTTCTCGATATCAAAGGTGCCCTCGATTCGGTGGATAGACGTGCACTTTGGGACTGTCTACTCGGGAAAGGTGTTGCCGAGAAATATGTAAATATTATCCGATCCTTATAGGCGCGTAGCACGTGCAAGGTGAGGGTTTACGGCAAGCTGTCGTCGCCCTTTAATATCCACAGCGGTGTGAGACAAGAATGCTCGTTGTCACCTTCCCTTCGATATCGACGAAGTCATGGAGATTGCATTTACTTGACACGACTTAATAGGTGTGGATCTGCTCCCAGGAGAACAACTTTTTGACTTATAGTATACAGACGACATTGCCCTTATCTGTGACAGCTCCCAGACGTGCCAAGCCGTACTGAACAGATTAGCACCGGCTATCAGCCGCTTCGGGCTTTGCTTTGCACCATCGAAGTACAAAGCTTTCCTCCAAGATTGGCCTGGACCGCCTCCTTCGCTGACCCTTGGTGGGGATCAGCTGGAAGTCGTTCAAAAATTCTACTACCTGGGAAGTTGTATCAGCGTCCGTGGGATTGAAGATGAGATCACGCACCGTATAACAAAAGGTCGAGGCGCTTTTGCTAACCTTCGCCACTTATGGCGCCGGCGTGATATCACTCACGCCCAGAAGGGTAGAGTGTACAATCCAGCGGTAAGTTCGACCTTACTTTACGGTTGCGAAACCTGGCCCCTTAAATCATCAGACATAAAGAGGCTAGTTACGTTCGATCATCGGTGCCTTCGCAGTTTAGCTCACATCTGGTATGAGCACTGCGTGAGCAACGAGTGTGTTCGACGCCTTGTATATGGCACAGAAAAAGGAAATGAATCGCTCAGCACCTTTATTCCAAGCACCAGGCTCCGATGGCTCGGCCACGTGTTACGAATGCCAGCCCACCGACTCCCGCGAGGTGCGCTGTTTGCGCGCCGGGGGTGTGGATGGAAGACGAGGAGAGGTGGCCAAGCGATGACTTGGTCGAGAGGAATGAAGGCCCTCACTTGGAAGCTGGCCTCGGAGCATCTCGGCTCTCTGGTTGGGGTCCGAAAGACGATGAACACGTTTTGCTAGGTACACTTGCTGACATGGCTAGGAGCCGACCTCAGTGGCGTTCGTGCTGGGAGTTTCTTTGTCCCACCCCATCCCTTCTAGCCTCCCCCTCCAACTACGATCTCAATATTTAACATTCTTTTATTTTGCATAGTAAATTATTTGTTTTTCTGCTGCATAGCAGACGGCAGGTAGCTTATCAGAAAGATGCCCATCCGTTACCGGTAGCTCAGCTGACTTGCACATGTTGTATTTTATTCCCTTTTTTAGGTATTGCGGCCCAGTAGCTGAGGTGTTTCCAACCTCTAGCTAACGTGTATAGTGTGTGTGTATGTGAGGGCGAATCCAAAGGGACAGCCCAAGCAGCAGCTAGATCACTTACTGGTGAGGAATGGAACAATTTCAGCCGATTAAATTGCTTTTCAATATGCTCAGCCCAACGATCCAAACGTTTTGACAAATTGCGAATAGGCTGACCACTCTCATCACAAATTGTTTCACTAACACCAGGTCTCCTGCTGCCCGTTTCCCGTATCAGACGGAATAACTTACGATGGTTGCCAAGGGCAGCGGCCACTTCCATCTCTGACGCACGATGAGACCACCAAGATTCGCGGTCTCTCTTCAGGCTAGCACGGAGTTTTGCACGGAGCTCTTTGCGAGTTTCGTTGTGCTCGTATCCAGCCGGGATATGTCGGCGAGCATCGATAAATTCCAGGGACCGAGAAGGGACCCAATGTCTCTGTTGGCTATTAGACATACCACATGAGGATTTGCCTGCTGCTAGTAAGGTCTGGCGAACATGTGACCAGTGACCATCAATTGTCTCCAGTGAGCGATTACTTAACTCGCATGTCAGTGTACTTCGATACGCATTCAGAACAGCTGGCTTTGTCAGTTGGCTGGTGTCAATGCGCTCACAGCGTCGTCGCGGGCGTCCGCCAAAGCGCATCCGCATGTCAGCACATACAAGTGCGTGATCGGTGTCCACACATGTGCTCCAAATCGAGCGACAATTCTGGATGCAGCCTCTCTAGCGGTAACTGATTGCAATGTGATCGATCTGCGTCCAAGGCTGGTGGGCGCCAAGTCACCCTCCGGCAGGTGCTGTGTCGGAAATTAGTGCTCGCAAGAAATAAGCGAGCATCTTCACACAAATGAAGTAACCGCTCACCGTTATCATTACGGGAGCCTACACCGTGCTGACCGCCCAGATGCATTTCATCAGTGGACAACTTTCCAACTTGTGCGTTCAGATCCCCAGCCAGCATAACAGTGTCCGTGCTTCTTCTGTGGCGAAGGAGCTGAGTCAGTTGGCGGTAGAAGTCGTTCTTTACCGAATCATCGCTACCGTTTGTGGGCGCGTAGGCAGCGATGATGAATAGACACCTATTAGTCCCGCGCGACTTCGAAGCTTTAAACGAACCAGCCAATCGAACCGCACACATCCGGCTACTGATTGGAATCCAATCAACCAGAGCAGCTTCAGCCCGGGGACTCAGGGCAATGTCAACACCAGTTTGGCCGGTGCTCGAAGCTGCATCGTCACCCGATAGGCGCACTGAGAAAATACTGTTTGCATCACCTGAAGGGGATCGCAGAGTGAGCACAGAGCTCGAGTCTTGCAGGCTGGTCTCTGATAAGCAGCAGATATCGATCGAGAGGGTCTCCATTGTTCGGGCAAGTGCTGCCTGTTGACCGATCTGTAGTAGTGTGCGTACATTAAGGCATGCCAATCTGAAGGAGGATCGAGGGCTCCAAATGGAAGCCGATGAACTGGAATGGATCGCTTGGTTAGACATGGGCTTGTCGACAGGAGAGGAGTGACGCTCCGCGTTCACATGTGAGTTGATATTAGAAGATAAATGCCTAGCAAAGCATGTTGGGGGAGGGCCAGGAATCGGGGGGTTGAAAACAGGGGGGATATAAGTGAAGTTGGAAGGGGACGGTAAGAGTGAAAAAGCGTAAGATGGGGAATAAGAAGACGGGAAGGCTTGAGCAGTAGCATCCAAACCCCTATCCACCCTGCTCGATGCAGCAGATAGGGCACCGTTGATTATCCTCTGCGGTGGCCAGAGCATCAGCAATTTGTTAGAGATAAGATTCATGGTATTGCGTGGGCAGGATACTGTCAGGTTGCCCAGGCCTAGACAGGAGAACGGTTAGGGTTCTCAACCAAAGCCTTTGGTTTAAAAACCTGACCGCAAGGCAGCGGGTTTGGCGGTGGGCTACAAGGAGTCCGTTTTCAGGAATAAGGTGCCACCCTCATTTCAACCCCCAACCTGGAGGACCAGGAGGCTGAGTTTGTCTGGCCTCTAACCATTGACCAATCTGGTATGAGTGACTCTGAAGGTGCAAAAGCACCACCCAACATAGCTCAATGGATCGCTGAGGCACACAAACCATCGCACCACGGTAAGGTCCAGCCTCAAAGTACTTGGTCAACTCCTGGTTCAACAACCCGTTGAAGAAGGAACACTCACGGTATAACCTTATAGTTCCGGTCTCACTTGAAGTTGCAAGACTCGTCACTGTGAGTGCTAAAAAATAACTCCATGTTTTGGCGTGCCATACTGATCGAGCTTTTAGGTGAAATATCGCGAAGCCCAGCGTTTCACGAAACACTCGTGACAAAATTTAACCATTGTCAAATTTTCTCTGAGATCAAGTGGTTATGTCTAACTCACAGTGTTTGCATTGTGCGAAAGTGGTGACTAAGGGTATCCAGTGCATTGCCTGCAATCTCTGGGCATGTGGCCAAAAGCGTTGCTCGCAACATACTGAACCGTTCTTCAAGACCTATGCTGAGCACAAGGGGTTGCTATGGATTTGTCGATATTGCATCGATGCTGCTGCGCTGGCAAGGCGTCCGCCACATCAACATCCCGAAAGAGGTTCTTCCGCTCTTTCTGCTAGGCGTGCCAGAAAGCGGAGCAACACATCCTCCAGCGACGCTCCAAAAGTCGCGGCCACCCCAGTCCCGTGTACTTCTCATTCGGACCCATTGACATACATCCGGCCTGTTGAACCTACGACCTGCTGGAGGCCGATTCTTGTCACCCCCAGACAGTAAAGCATAAAAACGGACTGCGCGTGCTATCTGCCAATGTGCGCAGTCTGAGGAATAAACCGGATGAAATTCAGTTACTTACTTCGGAGACTCGTCCAGACCTGATAGCCTTCACCGAAATCTGGCTATTCTCAGATATCACGGACTCGGAAGCGTCTATCCTTGGATATCATCACTCCTGGTTTGATCGCCACGGAATGAGGTCAGGTGGTGGAGTAATTCTCTACTGGAAGACAGATCTCAAAGTACATTTAGTTGAAGCCATCAGTGACAAGGATGACAATTTCGAAGCCCTCTGGTGCTGTGTTCATGACGGATGCAGATCTCTCTTGGTCGGTGTCGTCCACAGAGCGCCATCGGGCCCCGGAGCGTGCTTGTTGGGATGTATAGTGGGCACAAAGACTGTCTAATCTTGGGAGATTTCAATGCACCGGATATCGATTGCGACCTACTTCTTTGTGATCGCCGATGTGACTCCTTCGATGTCACGTTGCTTAAAACCGCTCTCGACTGCAGTCTCGTTCAGCATAACTTGGCGCCTACTCATATTTTCCCAGACCAGACCCCGCACATCCTGGATCTCGTGCTCACCCCGGCAGATTCGGATGTCACGAACCTAACCGTTCTTCAATCCATAGGCAAGAGCGATCATTGTGTGGTTTCATTCTACTGGACTCGCCGTCTCACGATCCATAGCCACGGTGGTCACCGACGAAATTTATGGGGCGTGCCGATCCACTCCGTCTGAAAACGGCCGCAAGCGCTACGGATTGGGGTATCCCTGAACACATTCACCTCGATGACGCGTGGAATCTTGTGCTCTCCAAAATGACGTCGCTAATTGAGCAGGTCGTTCCCTCCTCCCATCGAAAGTCCTTCACTAGAGGTCCACCTTGGATGGATCGAGAATTGAGGTCAACTATGAATAGAAGGCGCAAATTATGGGACCGCTTTAGGCAATCTCAATCAGAACCCGACTTCTCTCACTACAAGACTGCCAGAAATCTTTGTGTCGCGATGAAGCGCCAGAAACGTCGAGAATACGAATTATCCTTGGCACAACACTCCAGAATCGCACCTAAAATGCTCTACTCTTATTTGAAAAGAAGCAATAGAGCAGGTAATGGCATCCCTGTTTTGTGTTCCTGTGAGCATCAAGCTTTACTTCACGAGGACGCTGAGAAAGCTAGTCACTTGGCTAAGCAATACGCTTCTGTTTACGCGAAAGAAAAACCATTTAATGACAGAGCCGTATCCACCTTTCCATCTTCGTTGGCCCAAGTAGATATTAACACTGATTCTGTGATGAAACTTGTTCTTGAGTTAGATCCGTATAGCTCACCGGGCCCTGATGGATTGCATGCTTTGTTCCTCAGGACTGTGACGGAGTACATAGATTCACCCATATGGCAAGTCTTTCGTCGTTCACTAGAAGCTGGCCGTCTTCCTTCAGCTTGGAAAGTGAGTATCGTCAAACCCATCTACAAAGGAGGAAATCGACATGATCCGGCCAATTATCGTCCAATCTGTTTGATGTCAATAGTGTGTAAAGTTATGGAACGGATCCTAAAACAGGCTGTTAATCTTTATCTTGGGGGACAGAATGTCATTTCTTATACCCAGCATGGGTTCCGAAAAGCACGCTCCTGTACCTCGAACTTGCTCGTTGCTAAGAAGACCTGGACAAGGTCGCTAGACTCCGACAAACGCTTGGACGTTGTGTTTGTTGATTTCAGCAAAGATTTTGACAAAGTCCCGCACGAACGGCTTCTGTTTAAGCTCCAAGGAATCGGTATTTCTGGGAACCTGCTGTCTTGGATCTCCGACTTCCTAAACGACCGCTCTATGCAGGTGAACGTGAATGACACATTTTCTGCTCTTGATCTCATGACGAGTGGGGTCCCACAGGGCTCTGTCCCGGGTCCCGTACTTCCAATATCTTCATCAACGACTAACCGTCCACTCTTCAGACGGATTGCATAATCTACACTGACGACCCAGAGCTATGGATTGGTATCCAGCCTTGAAGACGCGGACAGATTACAATCTACGCTCGATCTACTCCATGATTGGTCGATTAAGTGGCAGTTGCTCGTAAAGCGTGATAAATGCTCTGTTCTCCTCGTTGGCTCATCTAATCCATTTGAAACTTACCACATTGGTGTTCCGTTGCTCAGAAGCGCAACCCAAGAGAGGGATCTTGGAGCGATAGTGTCATCAGACCTCAAATCTATTCAAGACACCCAGAACGTGGTCGCAGCAGCCTACAGGATGTTCCATTCTATACGTAGAGGGTTTTGTCTCCTGACCCCGGGGCTTTTCCGACTCCTCTTTGGCTCGCATGTATGCTCGATTCTCGAATACGGGCTACCTGCTGTCTACACCAAATCCGAATGTGATATTATAGAGAAGGTTCAACGGCGTGGATCCAAATCCGTCCCTGAGTTGCGAGACCTGTCGTATCCACTCCGACTTCAACGACTGAACTTGTTCTCTCTAGGTTACCGCCATCACCGCGGAGATTTGATATTCACTCGGCGTATTCTCAGAGGAGAACTGGGTTGCGAGTTACAGGACTTCTTCCAACTCAACACAGAGTTCGACATTAGGCCACCGCATGAAACCGTTTAAACCGAAGAATCTCCGTGTGCGGCTCAATTTGGCCTTATCAACTCGCGTAGTGAGTGATTGGAACCGGCTGCCGGATCTTATTGTTGATGCCGTGACAGAGAAACGTTGCAAACAACGGTTGGATTCTCACCTGAGCGCTCTGGGGTTCTGCTGCCTCTAAGGCAGCTACAGTGATCCTCTGCGGAACCTTGTGCAACAATGACCCACGCTCTCTCCGCAATGATCGGGAAGTGAAGAAGCTGACAAAGGATCTTCCTTCTGCTCCCTATCATCCAATGATCCAAAAAACATTTATCTTGCACTATGCTAATAGCTCCACTATGGAAAATTTATGTGCCCCAATGACGTCTGCTATCAAAATTTTTAATTCATTCCCTCAGACCGCGATGAGGTCGAAAACAGGAGGTATGTTTAACGTTTCTTTACTACTTACATGCAGCCGTTTTCTGACCTAAAGCTAGTGGCTCGCAATCGTGCAACATATGACCCAGAGTTCACTCCCCTTACACTACTAGCAGTGGATCATACGGCATAAACTTTAACAACGCAAGACCTAAAAAACATCAGATCTACCTTATTGGTAATTCCATTCTGCTCTTTTGCCTATAAATTGTTATAAGCACAGAAACATTGTATCTCCGAAGTGCCCTTAACAAATTGCTACACAACTCTGATTACAAAACGTTAGGCGGTGTAGGTAACATCGACGCGGCCACAGAAGGCTTAGTTACGTCTGGAATGATTTCCTAGAGTACAGTTTTGAGTTGCTATCTATTTGATACCGTGGATTTGGCCTGGATCCAGGCGAATAGGGCATACGTGATCTCTTAATGGATTGCATATTTAAATCTCCACAAAACTGAGGGTGAAGACTACAGAAATGCTATCGTTTGTTGATGTTTACCTATTGCCTTTACACCGTAAGATAGTAGGTATACCTACTATGGGGATTTCAATATGTCATGTCCCCTGAAATGGACATGCACATTTCAGTTATTGGGACATTGCTGACACCATTTACATGAAAAATCGGACTAATGACCTCCATGTTTCTACAAAGCCTTATAATAAATTTGACAGTTTTAGGCATAACTTAATCGTTGCTGTTGTTAGCCCCCACCCAGCAAAGCGCAGACATTTTGCAGCATTTTTACCGAAAAATGCTGCTATTGCAGCATATGAAAGGAATGCTGCAAAAATGCTGCGATAGCCAATAGCGTTAAGATCTAAATGGCAGCATTCTGCCCTCAAGGTCAAATAATGACTATAGCAATTACCGGCTGCCCCAGTTGACCTTCACGGCACCCTCTTATTGGTCGCCCACGCACGTGGGTTACGCAGGCTCGTAGTACGCCCACCAAATGCCTCTTGAACGGTAACCTATGCTCCCCGCGGCAAGTAACGGGAGCACACGCTTCAGTAACTTGAAGTGTACCTTATATCGATCGCGAAAAGATAGGAAAGATCACAGAAACTGATCAGGGACGCCAATATATTGAGAACACAGATTAACACAGTGTTTCTACAAATCCAGTATGTTGTGTCCGAGTTCTTCTGTATGCTGGCCACCCTATACGCACGTTAGGTTGCAAAAGAATAACGGAAATGTTACCTCAGACTGCTCACTGACGCTACACCCGGTTGGTCGTCGAAGGTAGTGCGATCTGACATTTCGTAAGAAATGCCTTACGCTGTAGCAAACGTCAGTCTGTGACACGCCAGCGTCAGCAAATCTAGCGATAAGCACAGTTGTTAACGAGGGATCATAAATGACAATGGAATCTCACCTAGGAGCACAGTGTACATTGTTAACCGTTTGAAAGCGCAGAGGTCGTGCGCGCCTGAAAAGTTGATAGCGCCTGCTACTTGCCGTTGCATCAACCTCTCCATCATCCGACCGGTAGCCTCAGACAATATACTTCCAGGTACTTCTTGAAGTATAGCAGTCTGTATGTAATGAACGGAAATTTTGCGCATTCTTATCAGGTCTCGTTTGCTTGTGCCATCTCCTAGTGAGGCATCGAATTATTAAAGCTTCTCCATGGTGGGCACAGGTAGAGGCAGGTATACCGCTGAACTTGCACTTAACTGGTGAACGGATTCTGTTAAAGTTCGCTTGTTGGTCTTCACAAGCAATCCCCCTCATATCGTGTTGTATACCTAAGGATCATGCGTAATTGTAAAAAGCATCCTACTCGAAAGTGTTTCCATTTGGCTTTTTAACGCGTCCACATCACTCTGCATTTGTCGGATGCTTTCCCACAACAAGGATACATAACGTCACTGCACATTGATGACGTACCTCTGTCTTCATCGCATAGACGAGTGCGGGGCATTGCTGCGGCGTAATCAGTTGCTGTGAGCAGCGGCATTAGCATAATGACATAGGGCTTACCTTGAGATGCACTGAAGTTCCGCATAGGTGCTGTTTCCTGGAGAATACCTGTGACTACTACAATCAATAGCAATCGCTATACCACGCACTAACCTTCCCCATCCTCGCGTGTATGTATTTTGCACAGTTACGGTGCACATTTCAAACTTCGAAGATGGAAGTTGCCTGTGGCGCCGCACCGCAATCCACTGAACATGGTTTGACGCGTCTTCTTTGGGATTCCTAATGTGTCTCCGTATTAAAACGACTGGGGGCACGTCTGAAAGTGGCGGTTACGTACATGTATACATATAGGTATATTGCACAGTACATTAAACGGTTCGGAGGAGAGCCCATGAAGACGGTTCCGTCGGATTCCTCCGTTAGTTCATCTCCTTCATCAGCATCATCATCAACAGCAGTACATCAGCCATTTGAACTGATGCTTCGCTGCCATACAACCATGAGGACCTATGAAATAAAGAATAAGAAGAGGGAGAGAAGGGGGACTTACCTGAAAACCTTAATGCCCTAAGCAAACATTCAGGGTCAAGGCACCTACACCTTGTGTAGACAACATACAGTCACAAACAGCTGGCTATGGTGCAAAGATACGCATTACTTCGTCAAAGTCCGCTGTGGGCAAGTAATGAAAGTGAAGGCTTACCTGTGCGACATATAACGTCAACACGGTGACATGGATCACCGGGCTCTGGTCGGCGGTGTTGACGAACCGCATTGTGGTAGTCATGTACCGATGCAGAGGGAATGACGGCGCGCCGGCTATCTCCCACCAGCCACGTGCTGCTTAGAACTGTCCTTCTAACCACACCATTCTCTTCTAAACGCACGACACAATAGCATGGCGATGCTATATCACCTAAGTGAATAGCAATTCCCAATTAAAAGATGTAAATCGTTCCAGCGATAACAAAGCGATAACATCTTTGAAACCAAAGTGATCCATTTGTAAGAAAAATTACATATTCCGGCGTTCTGAGCTCTTCCGTGTCCAAGTAGTGCGACAAGCTGCAATGCAAAATAAATACCTCGTAGACGGCTAGACGCTCAACCGAATAGTAAGAGGCCGATGTAAAGGAGGCAACTAAGGAAGCAAGGAAGAGAGAAGGGAAAGTCACAGGATGGAATAGGAACGTAAGGATAACAGGAAGCGTAAGCGATCGACCTCTTACCTGTTAACGTGACGCCAGCGGACCGGCTACAGTAGGTCGGAGCAACCTAACGATAAGCGATTAGTGTTGCCCCTGACGGATGCCTGGTATAGTCAGGGTAAACATGCTCATGTACATTGGAACATTGCATGTAATGGGAATAAAAGCTCGAGCTTTACATGATCCATAGGGTAAAAAGAGTTCGGGTCGGGTCTAAATCCCCCTACTGCGTACAAATAATCAGTAGTCGCCTTAGCAGCATACCTGTCACCTCGATTGGTGGCGGCTTGCAAAGGAAGTCGTTGCTCTGGGGGCTAGCCCTGTCCTCTGCACATGCAAGACAGTGGAGGATGAGCCGCGCTATATCGCAGTTAGATATCAGTTATGGCGGTCCGCTGCCATCGCCCATGGCTCAGTGGCGTACGTCGCTGACTCGCAAGAGTAAGGTCGTGGGTTCGGATCCAGCAGGATTCGGCGGGTGCGCGCTACTGACGAGTCCCAATAGGACGAAACGGCCGTCTAGCGCTTGAGTGCAGTGAAGAAAATCGAACTAGTAAAGCGAAGAGTGACACGATTATCCTGAGGTCAGTCAACCGGCCAAAAGCTGTGACCAGTTGATGGGAACAGAGAACACTTCCTCTTCTAGCCATTTTTTATAATTTCGTTTGAATTCATCAGATAGCTTGAAAGGTTGACCGAGGACACTGGTGAGAGAATTATCAACCGGCTGCAATTCTGGGTCGAAATAAGCATCTGAATACCTTCGCCGGCTGGCTTGCCGAACTATCTCCTCGCTGTGCCAGCTGGGTGGTTCGGGTGTACCCCGTTCCAGCAAAGTGTTCGGCGACAATGTTCCAATTCGGTGGGACATTGTATTCCAGCAGGTGTGCTGACTTCATGGGGAGTATTGGGCCCCCGTTTGGTAATCTACCAAACAAAGACGCATGAACTGAACATTCAGTCAACGCCTCCCAATGGGCGGGATTCCCTAAATTCGCCCCGCTGCCTTGCGGGTAGGTTATTTAGCCAAAGGCTCCGGGTGGAGTCCCCTAAGTCAACTCCCTACTTCGGCTTGGGCAACCGGGTAGTATCACGCCCTCGCGCAAAGCCATGGACTGTATTACAACGTGCTCATCCGCTACAGTCTCTGCTAGTCATTTTTACGCTACTTCATCACACGCCAATTGTTTGTTTGTTAACAATCCTCACTTTCCGTTACCTGATTCATGTGTTCAACAATCTGGCTGCGATTCCGGTTGCGCCGCAGACCAAGGAATTCAACCTATGGCTCTCCTTCGTCCCCCATCCTCGTTCCGTTTAGCGTGCTTCAACGTTCGGACACTCATGCAGATTGGACAGCAAACCGGTCTAGCGCGCACTCTAGATTCCATTGACATTGATGTCTGCTGCCTTTCAGAAACCCGATTGCAAGATCCCAGCACTGTACTCACACTGACATCCCCTACTGACCACGAAGCCAGATATTACCTGCGTCTTTCTGGAGATTCAGAAGCAGCCTCAGCGGGTTTGGCTGGTGTCGATATAGCACTAAGTGGCAAGGCCGAGGCGGCACTACTGGACTGGTTCCCTATTAATAGCCGACTATGTGCAGTTCGGCTTCGGGGTTCATGTAGAATCAACAGACACCGCGAAGAGCGACACAACTTGTTTGTGGTCTCCGTGTACGCTCCAACTGACTGCAGTGGCGACTCGGTCAAGGACGAATTCTACCGGGATCTACAACAGCTCTTGACTAATGCCAAAAAGTCGGGTGTCGTTATCCTTGCTGGGGATTTTAATGCACGGGCTGGCCGCCTGTTACCATACGAACACCACCTTGGTGGTCATCACGCGCTCGATGAGAACCGCTCTGATAACGGAGAGAGGCTTCTCACATTGTGCGAAGACAACAGTCTGTTTCTTTCGAGCACTAACTTCAGGCGTACGAAGAAGCGTTCCGCAACGTGGCGTCCCCCTTCTTCAACACAACCGTGGTCTCAGATTGATCACATTGCAATTGGCTTCAGATGGCGCGGCAGCGTACTAGACTGCAGGTCCTTTTGGTCCACCTTCGTTGACTCAGATCATGCTCTGGTCTGCGCGAAAATCTGTGTTTTGGAGGATCCCGAAACACGAAGCACCGCAAGATTGATGTAAACAGATTAACCGATTCCTCTGTGCAGGCGAACTATCAGTCTTCACTGGCATATGCATTCAGTTGCACACCACCGCAAGAAGTGGAACAACACTGGACTTGTATACGGAAGGCAATGACCATTTCCGGCCAGTCATGCTGCGGCCTAACTCGACGCCCCTTGAAGGCTTGGATCTCTGCTCGTTCTCTGGAGCTGTTCGAACGCCGCAAAGATATCCCCGCGGAATCAGATTGCAACGAGCGGCGCCGTTTTGCCAACCGACTGCTCAAGCAAAGCCTACGCAAGGATCGCGAGACATGGTGGTCTGAACGTGCATTAGAGATGGAGACCGCTGCCCTCTCTGGCAACACTCGCAGGCTTTTCCAACTCATTCGGTCCACTGGCCTCAGGAAGCCTGGTGTCAGTGAGGTCATTTGTGAGGTGGATGAGTCTCCGATCACCAACCAACAGAGGCGTATGGACCGCTGGGCCGAGCACTCTCACTCGCAGTTCAACTGGCCTCCACCATCCAGTACATGCAGTACACCTTGTTGTCCACCCTGGCTCGTCCCTCTGAATCCACCCAGCGAGGCGGAAGTCTGCCTCGAGATTCGACGCTTGAAGCGCTTCAAGGCTGCCGGCTTAGACGGACTTAATCCGGAACTATTCAAGTACGGTGGCGTGGCGATCATTAACCAGCTGACCTCGCTGTTCGCAAAAATTTGGCATGAAGAGAAAGTGCCTTCCTCTTGGAGCGAATCAGTTATTCTCCCGACGTTCGAGAAAGGCGCTCGTACTTCATGTGCAAATCATCGCGGGATTAGTCTTATCTCGGTTGCCTCTAAGCTATTGGTATCCATTCTGCTTCGCAGGCTATCCCCAGTATGCGTATCATACTACCGCGAAGAACAAGCTGGTTTCCATTCTGGCCGCGGATGCGTGGATCAAATCTTCACGCTTCGCCAGCTCCTCGAACATCGTCACATTTATCACAAACCCACTATCATTGCATTTCTGGACATACGTGCCGCTTTTGACTCCGTTGATCGACCTGCTTTATGGCGTTGCTTACTAAAGAACGGGGTGCCAGAGAAATATACCGCCATCTTACGAGCACTTTACCTTCATACATGCGGCAGAGAGAGGGTCTATGGCAAGCTTTCCTCGCCATTCACTGTCAATAGTGGTTTGCGACAGGGCTGCCCTATGTCCCCATTCCTGTTCAACTTCGCAATCGAAGACGTTCTGTCGAATGCTCTAGAAGGTTTCCAACATTTTGGCTTAGAGCTTCTACCGGGTGAGCGCGCGACCGACTTAGATTATGCTGATGATATCGCCTTACTTGGTGACGATCCTCAGAGTATGCAACTCATTCTGGATCGTTTGGCGGTTGAAGCATCTAAGAACGGCATGAGCTTCGCCCCATCGAAGTGTAAAGTACTGCTCAAGGATTGGCTTTCACGTGCTCCCGTACTCACTCTCGAAGGTGCACAACTTGAACAGGTAGATAGTTCAGTAACTTGCGAAAGGCTGACTTGCGAGCCATTGAAAACGTCCAACGCGCCTTTACGAAGCGCATATTTGGCTGTTCAACCGCTCTTTCATACCGAGATAGGTGCAAGCAATTGAATCTTGAACCTCTGTGGTTACGAAGAATGCAACTAAATCTGTGCTTCCTCCACAAACTCGCGTGGCGGAAAGCATATATTGGAACCTATCAATTGCACTTTCGGGAAAACACCACTTATGAACTGCGAGATAACGAATGCATATTCTATTTACCTAAATTCAAGAGCAGTCTAAGGAGAAATTTCTATCTTCTTAGGTAGGGCTCCATTTGGAATAAGCTGCCAAAAGAGATTAGATATATTGAACATTTCTGCATATTCAAGAAAATGATAAAGGCTTATCTGTCAACGGACAGAGCGAAATGGATCTTAAACATTCAACTTGATGATGAAAAGCTGTATGAAGAAGGGCCGGATCATGTATGATACCGGAGAACATCGACTCTACTGCACCAGAAAAAACTTGATCAGCTAGGATGAGCTGCTACAAACCGCTTCTTATGCTATTCCTTAACGCTACCTTCCATGCGGTTTTACTCCCTTTAAACTTAATTCATATCAACTGTCTTCTGCTTAAAACCGAGAGCAAATTTATTTACTGGTGTGACGTCAGGACCTATTTTCGTAATTTTCCACCACAAATTGTTTAATTCGTAATATTGTTCTGCGATCCCTTTCGCTACATTTGTTCTCCAGTGCTAATCATTTCCCCCTCTTTTCTGAAGTTAACAGTCCAGAAACATATACTTGAACTCAGTGATGGCAATAACTGATTCCCTATGCGACTTTTGCCTATGGACAACTCGTACAGTCATCTGTCTCCGGCTGTCACATTACACAATTTATCGTATGATCGGCTCGATCGATTTCTACGCCGATGTACAAAACATACCTGCCTATTTTTTACATTAACGATATAGTACCCCTTTCATATAATTCTTCTTTTCTATATTCTTCCTTATTTCATAGTTGGCCACGAATGGGCTGATCTCCTGTGGTGACGGATTACAGCTTCCAGATTATAAAAGACGTTACCTATGCAAGGCAAATTGCCACCAACTGTCTGGCGTATAAAAAAGTGCCATTATAGAATGATCCGCATGACGGACTGGGCTGAGCCTTCATGGCCCATAATACATGTTCAAAAGCAGCTCTAAAATGAACAAAACATTTGATATACAGGTGATGGCTCATATGCTACTATGCCACACCGGCACACGGCCATTTATTGCATGGAAGTGCGAGCGAAACCTTTCGAGGGAATACCTTGCATGGAAGCAGGTCCCCTGGGGATGGTTCCACGAGTGGCCGTATTACTTTAACTGGACATCTGTTTGAATCTGCTTACGTTATTGTTCCTGGTTTTTGATTTCTTTAATGCCTTAATCCTGCCAATTAGTTTAGTACATGCTTTGGATACATTGTAAAAAGCGTGAACAAATTGATTATTTTTTTGCGATCCTGTTGTACACATTGGTCAGACCCCATAGTTGGACTGCACCTCGAAACACCGAGGAATATAACATTTATTTATTTCGTCTACCTTGGGAGCTGTGTTTCTTCTGACGGCACTATCAACAAAGAAGTTTCTCTTCGTATCGCTAAAGCTCGATCAGCATTTGTCAATCTGAGGCACTTGTGGCGTCGTCGCGACGTCTCATTCTCACTAAAGGGCAGCATTTACAGCGCATCAGTTCGCTCATTATTGTTGTATGGGTGCGAGTCCTGGCCGGTCCAGTGGAAGACATGCGTCGTCTTTCTGCCTTCGATAACGGTTGCTTAAGGAGGATCGCTCGTGTTTGGTGGCAACATCGAGTTAATAGTAATGACGTTCGACGTCGCATCTTGGGGAATGCGAGTATTCCCTTCAACAAACTGGTTTTGTTGCGCCAGTTGAGATGGCTCGGTCACATCCTACGCATGGCACCTGAGCGTCTACCGCGTCGCGCTCTATTCGCTCGTCAAGGACCTGGCTGGAGGCAACCGCGTGGTGGTCAGCCTTCCACTTGGCGGCAGCACATGAAATCGCTGACGTAGTGTCTAGCCGCTGTTGGATCCGTACGTCTTCCAGAATGGGGACCCAAAGATGAGGAGTGCCAATGGCTTAACACACTAGAAAACATGGCCCGCAACCGGAATCAATGGAAGAACTGTGTACAGTATTGTATTGATTCACGTGGTTAATACTACAAACATTAAACTGACAGAAAAAAGAGCAAAAGCGGCGTGTGAAAACAAACTAAAAATGTTTTGTTCTACTTTTTGGCAAAATGTTCCATATTCCTGCGACATATTAGTTGAAGTGTGTTGCTCACCTTCAACTAGCATGCCACGGTGATTATGACGCGATGATTCTTACTTATCCCCTAACCTTCATGGTTTTATTCTGCCTCTATGTCTAGTTAATAGACTGTTGAGGTTACATACATGGTTGGCGGCATCCGGTTTCGGATTTGCCTGTCACTGTGGCAAGCCACAGGACGCCTGCGCCTACAGAGGGACCATGGATGGCTTGCGCTGCACCACCCACAGCTCCAACCACATACCCCATATCCAGTGTAAACCCGAAGGAATAAGACCGGGAGGCATGTGGATGGGAACCACGTTTCATCAACGGAGCCGGCCCACACTCCTTCACAGGCAAACACAAGCACACTGTATTTGGGGAATCAAGCGCACACAAGGCGGTGGCTGGACCGTAGTCCGTTCCACACTGAGTGCATGGAACCACTCTTCGAGCCTAGCACGGCCACAAGGACCGTGCACCCCGTCCCCCCAGCAACGACCAACTGTCTCCTGGAGCCAGTATGGACGAGGTAGTGGGTAATAGACAGGTAGGCACCTTGTCAACATGCACATCAAGCGCAGCCACACCGGGGATAGCACGCAACAGCCAACCACTTGAAACGACAAAATGAAATAACATAAATCCAATAATGCATACAGATACGGTGGCATAACTCCTCGCCAAGTTTGCATATGAAGTAAGTTGGTTAGCAATGAATCCGTGATAAGTAAGAAATGTCCACAAGTTACTCAAAAATGCTACAAACGCAACAAAATTACCGAAGGTAAGCGCAATTAGCGTAAGCGAAGTGGCCAGCTAATAGAAGACTAATCAGATAGGCAAAACTAACCAAATAAACTGGAATGAAATTTATGCAGCTTAAAGAGACCTAGTTTAAGTGTAAGTTGGTTTAGCCCAACTGCGGTGAAGAAGCATCAAGAATGCAACATCAGCCTCAGCATGGGGCACACATACATACATGATTGGCGGCATCCGGTTTCGGATTTGCCTGTCACTGTGGCAAGCCACAGGACGCCTGCGCCTACAGAGGGACCATGGATGGCTTGCGCTGCACCACCCACAGCTCCAACCACATACCCCATATCCAGTGTAAACCCGAAGGAATAAGACCGGGAGGCATGTGGATGGGAACCACGTTTCATCAACGGAGCCGGCCCACACTCCTTCACAGGCAAACACAAGCACACTGTATTTGGGGAATCAAGCGCACACAAGGCGGTGGCTGGACCGTAGTCCGTTCCACACTGAGTGCATGGAACCACTCTTCGAGCCTAGCACGGCCACAAGGACCGTGCACCCCGTCCCCCCAGCAACGACCAACTGTCTCCTGGAGCCAGTATGGACGAGGTAGTGGGTAATAGACAGGTAGGCACCTTGTCAACATGCACATCAAGCGCAGCCACACCGGGGATAGCACGCAACAGCCAACCACTTGAAACGACAAAATGAAATAACATAAATCCAATAATGCATACAGATACGGTGGCATAACTCTTCGCTAAGTTAGCATATGAAGTAAGTTGGTTAGCAATGAATCCGTGATAAGTAAGAAATGTCCACAAGTTACTCAAAAATGCTACAAACGCAACAAAATTACCGAAGGTAAGCGCAATTAGCGTAAGCGAAGTGGCCAGCTAATAGAAGACTAATCAGATAGGCAAAACTAACCAAATAAACTGGAATGAAATTTATGCAGCTTAAAGAGACCTAGTTTAAGTGTAAGTTGGTTTAGCCCAACTGCGGTGAAGAAGCATCAAGAATGCAACATCAGCCTCAGCATGGGGCACACATACATACATGGTTGGCGGCATCCGGTTTCGGATTTGCCTGTCACTGTGGCAAGCCACAGGACGCCTGCGCCTACAGAGGGACCATGGATGGCTTGCGCTGCACCACCCACAGCTCCAACCACATACCCCATATCCAGTGTAAACCCGAAGGAATAAGACCGGGAGGCATGCGGATGGGAACCACGTTTCATCAACGGAGCCGGCCCACACTCCTTCACAGGCAAACACAAGCACGCTGTATTTGGGGAATCAAGCGCACACAAGGCGGTGGCTGGACCGTAGTCCGCTCCACACTGAGTGCATGGAACCACTCTTCGAGCCTAGCACGGCCACAAAGAACCGTGCACCCCGTCCCCTCCAGCAACGACCAACTGTCTCCTGGAGCCAGTATGGACGAGGTAGTGGGTAATAGACAGGTAGGCACCTTGTCAACATACACATCAAGCGCAACCATACCAGGGATATCAAACAACAGCCATTCACTTTAAACGACAAGCTGAAATTAAATAAATCCAATAATGCATACAGCTACGGTGGCATAACTCTTCGCTAAATTACCATATGAGGTAAGTTGGTCAGCAACAAATCCGTGTTAAGTTAGAAATGTCCACAAGTTACTTAAAATGCTACAAACGCAACAAAATTACCGAAGATAAGCGCAATTCGTGTAAGCAACGTGGCCAGTTAATAGAACATTATTCAGGGAGGCAGAACAAACCAAATAAAGCGGAATGAAATTTATCCAGCTTAAAAAGACCTAGTTTAAGTGTAAGTTGCTTTAGCCCAACTGCGGTGAAGAAGCATCAAGAATGCAACATCAGCCTCAGCATGGGCACAGTTGGTTTACATACATACATACATACATACATACTAATGAAAGGACAAGCAACCTTATAGCGGGTTGGACTCGCGTGTTAGCCGTCTCTTCATCGGGCTTATGCGGCATTTAAACAGAATGCACGCCGGCTCAAAGCGTGACATCCCAATGTAGTGACCTGGAGATTCCCCTGTTTGGCTGCCGCATGCTGCGTAAAATATTACAAAATCACCAAATTATATTTTCTCGATGTACATAGCAAATTAGCCGCTTGCCTGTTTGAACGTTGCTCGCGTTTGTTTGAGTCAACATAGCATCCGCCTTCGAACGGCGCGACGCTCATCGGCTCCGCGGCCATCTTTGCTCTCCGCGCACGCGACCACACCTTTCCCCTAGCTAGCTATCTTCCGGTGCCTTATTTTTAGCACTAGATAGCGTTTCGCCCCACTTAATAAATTTTTCCTAGCGTTACTTTCGGTGTTCTCCACTCATCGGAGGTTGGCCTTATATTCGCGTATTGGTTCTAAAGCGTACCGATCCTGCTTCTCGCTTTATTGGTGACCCCGACTTTTGGTCATTATCCGGTGAGTTTTCGCTAACCTTTCTTTTCAGATTTGGCCACATTTTTTCGCTAACCCGTCTGATTTTCACTGTTCATTTTCCAGTTTAATCTCGCTAGCTCGCTATTTTGCTCGCTATGGAAACTGATCGCGTAGATTCTGACGTTCAGATCGGCACAGTTACGCTTCCTATCGCACCTTCTCGCGAGACTAATCCTAAGTCTTGGTTTGGTCAGCTAGAGTCGCAATTTTCTTTGCGTGGTATTAGGTCCGAAAAGACCAAGTTCCACCTTGTCGTTTCCGCTAAATGTCATCGCTGACATTGATGACATTCTAGATCTTCCTGACGACCAAAAGACTTACGATGCAGTCAAGACAGCTGTTCTGAGAAGAACAGGCTTATCCGATCGACAACGAGTTACGAAACTCCTCAACGAAACCGATCTTGGCGATCTTAAGCCGTCTCAGCTGCTTCGAAAAATGCAGAGCCTAGCTAAACCCTCTTCGATAGATGATTCTTTTCTTCGGGAAATGTGGTTGCAACGACTTCCGCGCGAGATGCTACACATCCTCTGCGTTAGTGAGGATGCACCTTTATCCAAACTGGCCGATACGGCCGACCGAATTTGGGAGTCGTAAGGCCAGGTTTCGCAGGTCCAGACGAAACGGGACGACGATATCGCCACGTTTAAATCCCAGATTGCAACATTGACTCGACAATTCGCAGACTTTTCGGCCTCCGGACATAACCGCTGTAAATGCTCTAGGAGCCGTTCGCGTTCACGTTCGAACTCTCCTTCGTGATCACCGAATAGAAACGGTTACTGCTGGTACCACGAACGATTCGGCCAGCAAGCTAAATCATGTCACCCGCCCTGTTCCTTCAAACGACAGCAGCAGGGAAACGGGCGGACCAGCACGTAGGGGAGACGGACGTAGCTGGTCAACGCAGTCGCCTTTTCTTCGTCACCGATCGTAGGACCGGAGTTCGCTATCCCGTCGATACTGGCGCAGAAGTCGACGTTCTCTCGCGTGATCCAAACGACCCGACCGGAAAGGTGACTAGCTCAATGCGCGCAGCTAACGGGACCATTATCCGCGTATATGGTCAACGCTCGCGCACGCTAAATCTCAGCCTCCGACGCGCTTCCAAATGGATATTCCTCGTTGCGGATGTTCAAACGCCTATCCTTGGTCTCGACTTCTTACGTCATTACGACCTACTCGTCGACGTTAAGCGACACCGTCTAGTCGACCGCCTTACGAATCTCGCAGTCATTGGGACTTTGACCGACACCGCGTCAATCAGTCCCGTGTACGCGACTCAACTTAGTTCACCCGTCGGGCAAACGCTGCTCAATAGTTTTCCGCAGGCCTTCCGTCCTGCCGTCCCGTTGCCTTCCGCAACCGACGCCGCGACACATCACATCGTTACGAAAGGTCCGCCTGTGTTCGCAAAAGCCAGGCGCATGACCCCCGACAAGCTCAAAATTGCACGCTCCGAATCCGAGCACATGCTAGACTTAGGCATTATTCGTCCGTCTAAGAGCCCGTGGGCGTCGCCTCTACACATGGTGCCTAAAAAGTCAGGAGACTGGCGTCCATGTGGCGACTATCGCGCTCTCAATAACGCTATCGTCCCCGACCGCCATCCGATTCCGCACATTCAGGACATCACGGCTAGCCTACGTGGCGCCCGTGTGTTCTCGAAGATCGATCTGGTTCGCGCTTACCACCAGATCCCTGTAGCCGAGGATGACATTCCGAAAACCGCAGTCATCACGCCTTTCGGACTTTTCGAATTCTTGCGAATGCCCTTCGGTCTTCGCAACGCAGCTCAGACTTTTCAACGCTTCACAGACTCTGTCACGAGAGGTCTCGACTTTGTTTATCCTTATATAGACATCTTAGTAGCTATTTCTTCCGAAGAACAGCACGCGGAGCACCTCAAGATGTTTTTCGAGAGGTTAGCCTCTAATAGCATTACTGTCAACGCTGACAAATGCATCTTTCAGCAACCATCTATCGAATTTTTAGCTCATCGAATTGACCAGCATGGCATACGGCCGCTCGAAGACCGAGTCAGCACTATTAAGGACTTTCCCGTTCCGACTACTTTGGCAGCCATCCGCCGTTGTAGTGGGATGATCAACTACTACCGTCGATTTCTGTCACGTTGTGCCGACTTGTTCAGTCCATTGACCGACCTACTTCGTGGACGCAAGAACGGCGACGTCGAGTTGACGCCCGCTGCAACCGAAGCCTTCAAGGCCTGCAAAGAGGCCTTGGCTGAAGCCGTTATGCTTCACCATTTCGATCCCAAAGCTCCACTAAGCGTTGCAGTCGATGCATCGGACACCGCCATTGGCGCCGTCCTGCAGCAATTCACTGAAGAATGCTGGAAACCACTCGCTTTCTACTCCCGACGCTTACAACCGGCAGAAGTCAAGTACAGCACGTTCAGCCGCGAACTGCTGGCAGGTTATTCTACCGTCCAACATTTCAGGCACGTCTTAGAAGGTAATTCGTTCGTTATCTTCACCGATCATAGGCCGCTTATTTACGCCTTTCGAAATCAATCAGCTCGACGCTCACCACGTGAGGTTCGTCAGCTGGATTTCGTGGCTCAATTTTCTACTGACCTCCGACACATTTCAGGTCAGAAGAACGTCGTTGCTGACGCACTTTCGCGCGTCTCCGCAATCCACACCGCTGGCCAGGCAATCGACTTATCTGCCATGGCTACCGCGCAACTAACCGACACTGACTGTCAGAACGTCAAACAAGATTCTTCGCTACGAATCACATCGCATCCACTGCCGTCATCTGATGGCACAATCTTGTGCGATACTTCTACTGGACGACTTCGACCCGTCGTTCCAGAAACCATTCGACGTCTAGTTTTCGACACACTTCATAACATCGCTCATCCAGGCATCCGAGCTACGATCAAGCTCATATCCGAGAGATACGTTTGGCTCGGAATGCAACGCGATCTTAAGCGCTGGGCACGCGGTTGTCTAACGTGTCAGCAGGCCAAGATACAGCGGCACGTGTCCGCTCCGCTTGGTCGTTTTCCGCAAGTCTCAGCTCGCCTCGCCCATGTCCATCTCAACATAGTTGGACCCTTGGCACCATCCAGAGGAATGATCTACATTCTGACCATGATCGACCGATACACCCGTTGGCCCGAGGCCGTACCTATACCCGACGTATCCGCGGACACCGTAACGCGCGCTTTCGTTGAGCGCTGGGTCGCTTCACATGGCTGTTCAGCCACCGTGACTACCGACCGCGGTCCGCAGTTCGAATCCTCGACCTTCAACGATCTTCTCAAAGTCCTCGGATGTCAACGCATCCGGACTACCGCCTATCACCCGCAATCCAACGGCATGGTGGAACGTTTCCACCGACAGCTGAAGGCCTCACTTAGTGCCGCTAATGCACTAAGCTGGACCGAAGCACTGCCTATGATACTACTTGGTATCCGATCAGCTCTTGAAGCTGATTTTCACACGTCCAGCGCCGAACTGGTATATGGACAACCTCCTCGACTACCTGGAGACTTCTTTTCTGGAAACCCCAGAACACCCCGCTACGACGCGAATTGCGCTCGGCAGTTAGCCACGAGCATGCGCCATATCAAAGTAACCGACGTGCGAGAACAACGACGTAAATCGTTCGTTCCACAAGATCTACTGCATTACGCTTACGTTTTCCTTCGAGTCGATGGTCTACGCAGACCACTCGAACGACCCTACGAAGGTCCATTTAAGGTTCTTAAACGTAAGGACCGCGTATTCGTTATCGACCGTCACGGTAAACGTGAAACCGTCTCTATCGACCGTCTCAAGGTTGCCCATGTGGAACCTGAGATCGACGATGACTCCCGTCCACCTTCGGACGAGTCAACGCAGCCTATGATCGACGACACGCCTACTTCCGATGCTACGAAGCATTCTCCGACTAACCCTTGCGACTCAGTTCCTTCCGATTCTATCGAACCGAAAGCTTCCTCATCCGACAAAACTGCTGGATCGACAACGCCTCCGACCGAACGTCCGAAATCGACTAGGTCAGGTAGGCGGGTTCATTGGCCAGCGCGATTAAAAGATTAGACTTCTTTTCATTCTTCCTTTCCCGCTTCCTTTTTGCTTGCGGCCTAACCCGCCCAACAAACGGCAGTTTTGAAAACCCAAAAAATTTGCAAAGCGTTTTGAAAACCCCAAAAACCGCAAAAAACGTTTTGAAAACCTAAAAAGGAGAAAATCGTTTTGAAAACACAAAATGGTTCTCGCTTTATTCGCTTATCGCACTCGATAAGTGCTATCGCCTTTTGTTAGCTCTGTCGCTCGCACCTCTTTGACACTCCGCGTTTTTGCTTCTTTTTCATATCCCCGACACGCGGACGTTCAACGACAATCGAAAATTACGTTTTTGGACACTACGTGCTCAAACATCATGTGCTGTGACACTACGCACTCGAACGCTACGAACATTTCCCCCCATTTTGTGTTTTTGGCACCTGTAGGGAGGACACGGGTGGGAGCCCCCTAGCGTCCGATCGCATTGGTTCTCCCCCAGCAGCTGCATCAGGTTTCACCGATTGGTCTCACAGAAGGCTGGCCGGCGACGGACAGTCCTCACGTAGATCGAAGGGTCACCTACGGTTCCCTTCTAAGAGGGGGGCTGTGTAGTGACCTGGAGATTCCCCTGTTTGGCTGCCGCATGCTGCGTAAAATATTACAAAATCACCAAATTATATTTTCTCGATGTACATAGCAAATTAGCCGCTTGCCTGTTTGAACGTTGCTCGCGTTTGTTTGAGTCAACATAGCATCCGCCTTCGAACGGCGCGACGCTCATCGGCTCCGCGGCCATCTTTGCTCTCCGCGCACGCGACCACACCTTTCCCCTAGCTAGCTATCTTCCGGTGCCTTATTTTTAGCACTAGATAGCGTTTCGCCCCACTTAATAAATTTTTCCTAGCGTTACTTTCGGTGTTCTCCACTCATCGGAGGTTGGCCTTATATTCGCGTATTGGTTCTAAAGCGTACCGATCCTGCTTCTCGCTTTACCACCACGCCCTCCGAAACGGCTTTGGAAAGGAAGTAGGTGGAAGAAAAAAAGGAAAGAAACTCCATAAAGTAGAAGGCAGTTATATCAGGGAATTCCGTGGTGTAGCTCGGCCAGATGACAATCTAGGCGGGTCTTAAAATACGCTACAGTGGATGCCGAGACTAAATCGGCAGACAGAGCATTCTACGGTCGGCAGATTCGCAAAGCGAAGTAGTGTCGTCTGCAGTTCAGCCGACTGTGCTGATGTGTGTCCCCCAGTGGGTGGCCACGTAGGTGGGAGCAAAATTGGTGCAGTGTGAGTAGGTGGCGACAGGGATGTCCAGGGTTGGACAAAATCATAAATACAAGTATCAGGTCATACCGTAGACGTCGGTACTTAGGCGAGTAGAGGTCCAGGCAGTGAAGTCGTTGTGGATAATCTAGGTGCTTGAGACCTCGGACCAGTTTTGTTGCTCGACGTTGTGGGGCTTCGAATACACGTTGGTCCTTCAACAACCAGGGGTTCCAAGCCTGAATAGCAAAGTGGGGTCGAAGAAAAGCGTTGAGGAGACGGGAATTGGTAGGGTCAATTTGCCCGAAGGCTCGTTTCAGAAATTCCACCAGGCGGTTAGCAGCAGCAGCTGATTCCCGGCAGGAAGCAGATATGGAGAGACTCGTCTGGGTAATGATACCCAAGTCTCTTTCGGCTGAAGAGATCTGGAGGATAGAAGCTCCCAGGTAATATATAGGAGAAAAAGCGGAAGGGTGAGACATTTCGAAGCGTTAAATGGAAGGTTGATTTCTATGGACCACTGATGTAGACGGTCGACGCCCGTCTGAAATGCGTGGGCATCGTCCGGAAGGTTAATTGTGCGCCACAGCTTCGCGTCACCTGCAAATAGTAGCAGCGAAGACTCCACTTGCGGTGTGACGTCATCAATGAAGGATAAGAAGACGTGCGGTCCGAGAACAGACCCCTGTGGAACTCCGCTTGTGGCAAGGATGCGGGGAGACAACGCTCCGTCGACACGTACTTGAACGGTACGGTTTTGAAGGTAGTTCCGGATCCAGTCCATCAAGGCCCCTGAAACGCCGTAAGACAACAGTTTCTGTAGTAGAATGTTGTGGTCGACCTTATCGAAGGCTTTGGTGTAATCCAGGAATATAACATGCGTTTCTAGACTAGAGTCGGCAGCAGTCGTCCAGTTATTCCTGCCAAGTCGCAGGTTACTCAGGCAAGACCGTTGCCGCCGGAAACCGTGCTGGCAATCGGAGAGCAGTTTCTGGGCCTCCATGTGGTCCATTAAAGCGTCTGCGACGATCGATTCCATCACTTTGGAGATCGTAGAGAGGAGAGCTATCGGTCGGTAATTGACCGGATCTTTGCGAATACCACCTTTGCAGATTGGTGTAATAGTCCTACATTTCCAATTATTGGGAATTTTGCCTTGCGAGAAGAAGTGGGTGAACATCTCCGCTAGGGGTAAAGCTAGAGCTGCAGCGCACGCTCGCAAGAGACTTGGGTGGAAACCATCAGCGCCAGAAGAGGCCGTTAGCTGCAGAGATTTGAGTTGCGCCAAGACATTCTCCGGAGTGAAATGAACAGTCGTCAGAGAAGTTGGGGTGAGACCGAAGAAGGTACTATCGTTGTATGCATTGATGGAACGGAGAATGTGGATGCGTACTGCTGGCACAGGACTTATGCTGCCTCGTTCGCTAACTTCGTAAGCCCTGTGGGGGTCGTCAATGCGTTGACACCGTGCTTGACTTGTCGAGGACTGTTAACGTGACTATACAAGGCTTTGGAATTGGATGAAAAGTTACGCACAAGCTGATGCTGATGCTCGCTCTTATCTTCTCGTACAAGATGGACGCATTGGTTACGGATGGATCGGTAATATTCCCATTGAGTAGCTGTTGGATGGGAGCGATATTTTCTCCATGCCGTGTCCCTGGAGGCAATGCACTTCCGTGTACGACTTCGGATGAGTGCTGGGCATCTCTTCCCTATGGAAATTTCTTTGCAGGTCGTCGTAGTGGAGCAGAGTTCACGTAGGGTAAGGCAAAAGCTTGACCACACGCTGTCGGCGCACGATTGGGGCTCGGGTGACCAGCTGTTAGCGGAAATGAAAAAGTGCAACTTTCCGTAATCAGTCCAGCGTTTGATATAAGTTGGCGTGCTGACGGGTTTTTCGGCGAAGCATATAAAATTGAAACAGAGGACGCAGTGGTCGCAAAGCCCCAAAGGGGCATCATACTCAACGTGCTCAACCATCAGTTCTTTGTTAGTGAGGACGAGATCTAGCAGGGTTGGTTGGTTGTTGGATCGGAATCTGGTCGGCTGTTACGTGTGGTTGTACAACGGGGCCGTGTGAAGAAAATCAATGAGGCCTGATGCAAAGGAGTCAGTAGACGGGACAGAGTGAAATAAACGGGGTAGGTTGAGATCTCACATGATAAGTGTGTGCGCTTGTGGGAGAACATAAGGTGGACGTCGTGCAATAGTTGTGCGTCCTTCTCGGGGGAGTTGTTAGGGGGCGGTAAATAATATCAAGACAGCTGGAGTGTTTGGCGGTTAGTACGACCTCACACCACATGGTGTCTGAAGACTGGAGGGCAGTGTTTGTCAACATGCTGCAACTGAAGGAGATGTCATAGTACAGTGCGACACCGCCACCTGGGGTTGCGCGGTCAGAGCGAAGAACTGACATGTGAGGAAGTTGGATTTCACCGTCGGTTATGTCGTCGGAGAGCCACGTTTCCGTTATGGCTATTAGGTCCGCTGGCGTTGACAGAAGTCGGGATTGGAGATCCAGGAGTTTGGACATGAAGCCCTGTTCGTTCGTGTAGATGCAGGCGAAGCCCGTTTGAGTGATGAGCGTGGGAGTACCTAGGGTGCTGCCGGTCAACAGATGACCGGCAGTGCGCCGTTTTTTGGTTTAGAAGGGTGAAGCCACTAAGGTTTGTAGTTGGGGAAGCAAGGTGTGGGTCATCGGAGCACAAATGGGTGCTGGCGCCTGGGTCGTTGAAAGACTGAAGGTTGGAATGTGTAGGTGAGCAGATTACTCCAGGCAGTGAGGCAGATGGTTCGGTGATGGACCGTCTGAGGACGGTTTGGTCAGAGTGTGTCGGTACCGAGTTGGCTGCTGCTGCTGCTAGGGGTCTGTGGGAAGCTGTGCGCCTCGGCACCGGGTGCCCATCAGGACGCAGACGGACATCTGGTGGTGCTCGCCTTTTATTAACATACCAGATGGTGAGTGCATCGGTTGCCATGCTAGCGATGAGGAATGTCACTTACAGGAGATGGGGGGGGGGGCTGTTCCTGTATGACATGCTGGAGGAGGTAGGCGGTGAACATCAGTTGTGATTACGTTGACAATATTTAGTGTCTGCTGAAGGAAACGCCACTGATTACAGTCATGCTGTTGTCGTTGTTGCAAGGTTGCGTCAAGGGCATGCAGTTCTGGAACGCCATGCACTATGATGGAGAATGATTGAGTGGGTGGCGTCAGTTGCTGCCTGCGTGCAGCGCGCTTAGTCCAAGAGATGTCGGGGAAGATACGAATTTTGTAAATGCCGAGAGACGCGTTGTTTCGGAGTAGACGTGCTGACAATAGGACATCCTCCATAGCCTGACCTGGCTGCAAGTCAACACGCAGAATTCTTGGCATACCGGGGCTCGGAGATGAAGGGTGGCGAGTCAGTCTGGTGAGACTAATGGGTTTTGTTCCAGGGAAGTTAAACGCGATACAGATTGAGCTTCGCATAGTGGAATCACGAGAATGTCGATTCTGAAGTTGCGGGTAGTTGGATTCGGGCAAGTTTGTACATATGACAGAATTAGAAGTAGGGCTACTCGTTATTCGCTTAGACGAACGCGGATGTGGAGCAGTAGCAAGCTTACTTGGTGGGAGGGCCTCCGACGAAAGCGTTGGTCGTCGGCGAGTGTTAGACAGATCAGCAGTTGGTAACGGTGAGACGATACGTGATTCAGAACGGTTGGGAGGTTGCTGCCGTCGTTTGGCTAGGCCGTGGACTTTCCGCAGTAGGCTTTGTAGCTGTTCTTCCAGATTAAGCAAGCGCACTTATGATCGGGTATTGTTGCTAGGCTGTTCGAAGAATAGTGGTGACCGGGGTGACTGCTTGTTACGCGGAGTGGAGGGCGGGTTAGTAGGAGACGAGATTGCAGTGTAGGAGCTTTAACTTATTCTGTTATTTTTAGCTTATCTCTCTTCGCACAGGGAAGATACTAGCCACAATCATGTGACTTCCTAACCACAGCATTCAAAAGCTATTGATGTGCATACAATCAATAGACAACTTACTTTGAACTCTGGATTATACCATCTAGTCGGCCGGTGGCCGAGTGGTCTGCACGTTTGCTTTGCAACCATAAGGTCACCGGTTCGAATCCGCGTAGGGGTGGGCGTCCTCGCGGTATACTCAGCCCGCGCGCGACTGGTGGTGGTCGCGCGGCAGCGAAGCGCCGTTACGGCGTACAGCTGTGACATTATTATTATTATTATTATTATTATTATTATTATTAGCCAACTATCCCCTGTGTTTTCCCTGTGCAATCTTTCTGCCCTACTGTCGTAGTGTATTTTCGGGAGCCTCCCAAATATATCACTGGGATACCAAAAAGATTTCATTTCTAACATCCAGTAAGGACGACGGGACATGGCTATTTTCGGACTCCGCACCTAAGCAGCGCTCCTACAACAGAACCAAGTATAGGGCAAGTCGTAGAGAAAGGTCGCAAGGAATATCGTGCTCGTAATCCGCAATCCTGGGAACGCAAACCGGGCAAATGTACCGCAGGACCGTCTGTGGATGCGAGCGGCAGAATTCGATGTCAGCTGCATGGAGCGAATTGTCACAGGAAGCGTGAACACGCTGTAGATCGATCAGGTGATGGCTTTGGAACGAGGTCCTACACACTGAGTGCAAATCGAGCAAGTGTTCAGTGGTCGCATTGGTGTACTGGGCGAGACCGAGATGATCGGCACCGGAGTGGCTAATTCTGGTACTGAAAAATTAGCTTGGAGGGGATTGGTGTTCCGGTACGGCAGGCCAAGTTCAAGCGGGACTGGAAAGAAAGGACTATCCCGTGAGTGTTCCTTCTTCGGCGGGTCGTTGAACAAGGAGTTGGTGAATTTTGAAATACTGATGGACCTAAAACAAAGACCGCATTACACCCTGTCCAACCAGTTAATGTCCACGTATCCAGCCCTAGCAGTCCCTGCTGGGCCGGTTATGTGAAGTAAGAAAAAGAAAAAAGTAAACCCTGAAGGCAAAAGAGAAAGTGGAAAGAGCTAAGCAAGTGGAATACCAAGATATTTGAGTCATAAACAAGAACTGAAAAGTGAAGGTGAGTCAGCTAGGAAAAAGGAAAAGTTTGCTGTTGCCTCCCAAGAGCATCGAGCTGGCGCGCAAAACCCTTAACCGTAGGTTCCCTAACCACGTGATTTGGAAGCGAATTCCAGCGATCTATAACTCGACGCGGCAGATGAGTTACCGTCCTAATCCTACCAGACCTTGGTTTATGCAGTTTCAGTGGGTGACCGCGGAGATTAGGTAACGTAGCGGGACTATAAGTAGCCCTGACAAGTCCGAGCCAATCTTATCCGTCAAAATACGATAAGTGAGAATCAGGTCCCCTCTTATCCTTCGGTAGTGCATTGATTACACCCAAAACTGAGCAAGCGTTCAGGATACGTCTGTCCCGTAGACCCTGCAATAACCCAGTGTCCACTCGTAACACCCTCTCCAAGTCCATTTTGTCTCGGTTAAGACATGGTGGACAAGACCGAATACAATATTCCAGGTGGGGTCGGACGAATGCCGAGAATAGCTTCACAAACAAATTGGCCGTTAAGATTCCGAAAGAGCGGCGGATAAACCACATCATACGAAACCCTCGACAAGCAGCCTTCTTCCAGTTGTCTCCAGAATGAAGTGCTGAGTGACAACAGGGAGTTCACCACCGCCGACAACACATCGGGTGGGAGGATTTGCAGCTCCGATTCGGAGAACAGAGCACTTGGCCCTATTGATTGGCATCAACCATAAGGTAGACCATGCTTAGAGCCTATCCAAGGCATGCTGAATTGCCTCAGGACCCCCCGAGATATCCACAATATTCCAGAGCTTAAGGTCGTCAGTAAACATTAGTGATGACACCCCTAGCTCTCCCTGCAAGTCATTTACATAGATCGCGAACAACAATGGCCCCAATACCGAGTCCTGCGGAACGCCACTAAGGACAGCTTGCCTGAGCGAAATGCTACGCCCCACCCGTACGCACTGTTCCCTCCCCTCAAGGAAGGCAGACACCCAATGGAGGGCGCGACCAGATATCCAGTAAGATCTCAACTATAGTGAGAGCCGAAGATGTGGAACAGTGTCAAAAGCTTTCGAAAAATCTACGAATAACACGTCTGCAGCGTGGCCACTGTCTACCGCTTGACCCAGCTTTCACGAGCTACAAGTAGATTAGTCTGACATGAAAATCCTTTGCGGAATCCATGTTGCGCAACACTGAAAAGGTTGAATCTATTCAGGTGGTTCTCCACTGAATCCCTTATCAGCTTTTCAACTAACTTGACTACTACGCTTGTCAAACTGACAGGCCGGTAGTTCGCGGGTAGAGCGCTGTCACCGCCCTTAAAAATCGGACAGATGATTGCATCCTTCCATTTCGAAGGTAGGCTGCAGCTGTACAGCGATATTGAAAACACGCATGTGAGAGGACCACTCAGCTCACTGGCCAATTCATGCAACAGCTTCGGATGAATTCAATCAGGACCGGAAGCTTTAGAGGGATTAATGCCTTGCAGTAGCTCCGTTATGCTAAACTCAGCTAAGCAAGAATCCTCTGGAACACTTGAAACCAATTCAACCTGTGGTAAAGAGGTCTCCCGAGCAGACCCCAGTATACTGATCACTCAGTATACAAACCTTGTCATAGTCAGTTTGCGCACGGGTCCCGTCTGCTCGCAATAAAGCTGGTATAGACAGTTTTGCCCCGCTGCGTCTTTTAACGTAAGCAAAAAACTTCTTGGGATTAGCTGCGGCCGAGTCCGCTAAACCCTGCTCGTATTGGAGACGAGCAATCCTGAGATGTTGCTTACATTTATTTTTAATCTTTCGATAACTATCATAGGTGCTGGCTGATGGAGCTGCTTGGTAGGTTCACCAGCATCTAGACCGTTTCTTGAGTAGGTACTTGACTGTGGTATCTATCCATGGAGGCTGTGCCATTAACCCTCTTTTCCTAATGAGTGGAATATAGGGAGTGGAAACCTCCGTAAGGTATGCCTTAAATTTATCCCAGGCTAACTGGACAGAGTCAGTCATCGAGATCTCACAGTTCAGAACTGAAGCTTTAGCTCGCATTGCAATAAAGTCCGCCCGCCAAATATTTGGAAGTAATTCAACGGCGGTCTGTTGGTGCCATGAAAGAGCACATCGAAAGAATATGCATGCATGATCACTGGACCTTAGAGGTGCACCGTGTGAAACGTCAGTCACGAAGTCGAGGGACATAGCGAAAACCAAATCTAAAGTAGATGGTATTTGGTTGTCCATATACCTAGTGGGAAAGGCCACGAACTGGTGCAAAGGCATTTGGAGAGTCAGTTCAAGAAAGTCTGCACTGAATGTTCCTGATACGCGCGGTCCTCGATCTGCGG